>CM071597.1:125677646-126927646 GCA_036435485.1 Saposhnikovia divaricata | reverse complement strand
GGAAGGTGCCAGGAGGTTGGCCAGACCCCTTCTCGGGCAGCTGGTTGGCTGACAGGTGCTCCTTGACAGCTGACAGGTGCACCTTGACGGCTGACAGGTGCACCTTGACGGATGACAGGTGCACCTTGACAGGGGCTCCATGTTGACCAAAACGGCACTAAACGGCGCTTAAACGATGTTTAACCTATGCTAAACGACGTTAAATGGCGCAAGACGGCATTAAACGGTGCTAATCAGCCCTAGACGTCATTTAATTTATGATGTTAAATGATATAAGATGGCACTAAATGGTGCTAATCGACGCTACACGGCGCTAAATTTAAGAATCAGAACCATCAATCAGCGAAACCAACTGACGGGAAGTGCCGGGAGGTCGGCCAGACCCCTTCAATGGCACCTGGTCGGCTGATAGGAGGTCCTGGTCGCCTGCCAGGTGTTCTTGGTCGGCTGGGACCTTCCAAGGTTGTAGAAAACTTCGTGAGCTTCGCGTGGACTGTAAGATCGTCCAAATCTGATACCCGGAGCTCAAGATATGGCCCAAACAGCGTTGAGAGATCCTTCAATGGAACCTGGTCGGCTGACATGAGGTCCTGGTCGGCCACCAGGTGCTCCTTGTCGGCTGGGACCTTCCAAGGTTGTAGAAAACTTCGTGAGCTTCGCGTGGACTGTAAGATCGTCCAAATCTGATACCCGGAGCTCAAGATATGGCCCAAACAGCGTTGAGAGGTCCTTCAATGGAACCTGGTCGGCTGACATGAGGTCCTGGTTAGCCACCAGGTGCTCCTGGTCGGCTGGGACCTTCCTTGGTTGTAGAAAACTTCGTGAGCTTCGCGTGGACTGTAAGATCGTCCAAATCTGATACCCGGAGCTCAAGATATGGCCCAAACAGCGTTGAGAGGTCCTTCAATGGAACCTCAATGTCAGTATATGAACGTCAATATTTGGACATCAACGTCAGTATTCAAATGTCGATATTTGGACCTCAATGTCTGTATTTAAACAGACATCCTTCAATTCAAATTGGCTTTCATAGCTTTCGTGACCTTCTAGGCCTTAACTTGCTTGTTGACTCCTTGGTTTTAAACCTTGAACCCGTTCATGGTTGTCGGCTGTAACCAACCCTTCATTCTCGTTCTAAGATGTTGATCTTGTGATGAAGCTTTAGTTCTTGCCCCCCTTACTACATATGGTGGAGGTCTTGCTTCTCGGTTGATCGTTCAAGAAGTTCCCTTGCCACTCAGCACTTGACTTCAAGTCTGGTATGGCTGGTTGTCAACCCTTTATCTTGATTCTAGGTTTCCAATCTTCTACTTATGCTCAAAGGACCTTGCCTTGGTTTGAATTCGATTGACGGCTCTTGATTCAAGTCCTTAACTCAAACGATAAACTTGATTGGAGGCAGACAACCTTTTTGGCCATCAAGGCTAAAATTTTGTGTCGGGATTTGAGATTCAAGATTTTAAGTATGGAATGACAAAGGACCTCTTATCTTAACACTCTCACTAACAGTTTCTGTGCCTTTAAGGCATTATCAGGGAGCCAACCAGTCCCAAGATGAGCTTTAAGAGGGTCTATCCTTCAGCTTACATCAACTGGTGCTACCAATTTCGCATTGATAGTGGGGTCTTCAGGACCTGGAAGTAAAAACTCTCGGCATAATTCTCTATCTTAGAAGATGCAAACTTAGATTGGGCATCAGCCTTAACGTTCTCTTCTCTCGAAATGTGCTCCTCGTAGCACTCATCAAACTGAGTCATCACGGCCTTCACGACTCTCAAGTACTTTGCCATAGTTTCGTCCTTGGCTTCAAATTCACCATTCATTTGCGAGACTACTAGTCTTGAATCCCCACATACTTTGAGATTCTTGACTCTCATAATTCTGGCTAAGCCCAATCCGGCTATCAAGGCTTCATAATCAGCTTCTTTATTGGTTGTCGGAAAGTCCATCTTCAAAGCATACTCAATTGTAAACCCATCGGGGCTTTGCAAGACTAAACCTGCATCACTAGATTTTGTTTTTAATGTTCCATCAAAATAGAGCACCCAATATTCCTTCTGATCAGGTACAAGCTCTTCATCTTTTTCTTCACTTCCAGGGGTGGTTACTATATCTTGCCCCCCGACTTCTTGGTTGTCAATGGTACATTCATGAAGTCAGCCAATGCCTGAGCCTTAATGGCTGTTCGAGGCTTATACGTGATGTCAAATTCTCCAAGTTCAATCGCCCACTTAATCAACCTTCCACCGGCTTTCGGGCTATGCAATATGTTTCTCAACTGCTGGTCCGTCAAGACTTCAATCTTGTGTGCCTGGAAGTACGGTCGCAGCTTCCTAGAAGCTGTTACCAATGCCAAAGCAAATTTCTCGATGGGAGAGTAATTCAACTCAGCTCCATGCAACACCTTGCTCACGTAGTAAATAGGTTTTATCGAACCTTATTCTCTTCTCGAATGAGGACAGCACTCAATGCTTGTTCAGATACCACCAGGTATAGATAAAGAGTCTCCCCAAGACTAGGTTTGGCCAACAACAGGGCTTCAGTCATGTATTTCTTCAGCTGTTCAAAGGCCTCTTGGCTTTCAGGTGTCCACTCAAAATTCTTCACCTTCTTCAATGATTGAAAGAAAGGCAAGCATTTGTCCTAGATTTGGAGATGAATCTCCCTAGGGTTGTAACTCGGCCCGTCAACTTCTGTACTTTTTGTATAGAGTGGGGTGGTTCCATGTCCAAGATTGCTTTGATCTTATCAGGGATTGGCCTCAATGCCTCTTTTTGAAACCATCAGACCCAGAAACTTTTCCTGATCCAACGCCAAAAGCACACTTGGCCGGATTTAACATCATCTTGTGGTGCCTCAGCACTGCAAATGCCTCTCTGAGGTGCTCAATGTGGTCAGCCGTGAATAGGCTCTTGACTAACATGTCATCAACATAGACCTCCATGGTTTTTCCAATTAGATGGGCAAATATCTTATTCACCAGTCGTTGGTATGTAGCTCCCGCATTCTTTAGACCAAAAGCCATAACAAGATAACAGAAAACACCAAAGTCAGTTATGAAAGATACCTTTGGGATGTCATCCTTGTGCATCTTAATCTGATTATAACCACTGAATCCATCCATGAAGCTCAGCATCTCATGTCCAGCTGTGGCATCTATCAACATATCAATCCTTGGTAGAGGAAAACAATCCTTTGGGCATGCATCATTTAAATCAGTGAAGTCTATACACATCCTCCACTTTCCATTTGCTTTCTTGACCATCACAGGGATAGCCAACCATTCGGGGAACTGAATCTCCTCAATAAAACCAGCTTCCAAGAGCTTGTCAACCTCTTGCTTGATGGCATCTTGCCTTTTCAGGAGCAAAATTTTTCTTCTTCTGCTTTATTGTCTTTCGTTCAGGATCGACATTCAACCTGTGAGTTATAAGTTGGGGATCAATCCCTGGCATATCGGCTGCTGTTCAAGCAAACACATCACTATTCTCTTGCATAAATGCTATCAACTTGCCCTTCAAGGGTTCCTTCAGAGAAGCTCTTATGTAAGTAACTTTCTCAGGATCGTTTGGCCGTCATGACTCCAATGTTTGTCTTTTATCCCAGGTCCTTCAAGGACTTAAACTCTTATTTGGTTGTGTTGTAACCTAACTCTCGATCCTTCAGGGTTTTACTTATGCGTTTGTTTGTTTCCATTCGTGTATTCTTTTATTTTCGGTACTTGGTCATCTTTGACTTACACACATCAGGTGCTTGGCACATAAATAGAATCACACAATCAATGAATGGAAATCAAACTTGCATTAATAACTTGAAATGGGTTCAATCCTTACATAGAGTACTACTGTCCTACTCGGAGCAACATGCTCTGCAATGGTTTCAATGAACCTTTATTTCTACTACTATTAGATAAATATGAAGCTAAGTCCTACTAGGATAACTTGAGCCCATCGGGGCTTTGCAAGACTAGGCCTGCACCACTTGATTTTGTTTTTGATGCTCCATCAAAATAGAGCGCCCACCATTCCTTCTGGTCTCCTCATTCTTATTCCGAAGTTCACTTCCGGCTTGGGGTACTACCTCCTGCCCCCCGACTTCTTGGTTGCCAATGGTACATTCAACCATAAAGTCAGTTAATGCCTTAGCCTCAATGGTTGTCCGAGGCTTCTGTGTGATGTCCTCTACTGGCCTTTCTTGGTGTTCCTTACTACTGCGGGCATCCATGTCTTCAATCGGAAGGACCTGCCCCCCGACTCCATCAGGCCTTAACGAGGCTACATAACAGCTTCGTGCCATCTTTTGATCACCTTTATGTTCTTCAACACCATTCCTGGTTGGGAACTTGATCTTCATTTGATAGGTAGAGGCTACAACCTTAAAAGCGTGGAGTCCAGTCCTTCCGAGGATGGCATTGTAAGTCGAAGATGCTTTGATAACCAAAAAGTTCAGCATCTGAGTGGCCTCTATCGGCTTCTGTCCGATGGTGGTGGGCAACTGAATAGTTCCCTCAACTTTAGATTCTACTCCAATAAACCCATATATAGGCGTGTTGGAGGGGGTCAGTTGAGAGTCGTTATACCCCATCTTAATAAATGCATCATGAAACAAGATATCCACGGAAGCGCCATTATCTATCAAGACTCGCTTCACCTCTGAGTTTCCAATCACAAGAGTTATGACCAGCGGGTCATCGTGGGCGAACTTCACCCCTTCAAGGTCTGAATCATCAAATCCGATTATTACCTCGGTTCTTGCACGCTTTGGTGCCTCTCCAACAATATGCATCACCTCTCGGGCATAAGCCTTCCGAGATTTCCTAGTTGTCCCGGCCGCAGTTGGGCCTCCTGAGATCATGTTGATTACTGGCCCTCGGGGCTGCGGGTTGCGATCTTGATCGTCATCCCTTCTATTATAGTCTCTTCTTTGATCACCACGATCTTCACCCTTAGTGAAGTGGCTTAGTTTTCCTCTACGGATCAAAAACTCGATCTCATCTTTGAGTTGCTTGCAGTCATCAGTGTCATGCCCTACATCCTTGTGGAATCTGCAATACTGATTCTTGTTTCTCTTTGCGGGATCACCCCTAAGTGGCTTCGGCCATCGGAAATCTTTATCCTTCTCAATGTCCAACAAGATTCGACTCCTAGGAGTATTCAACCTTGCATACTCAGTGAACCTTGATCCTTGGCTCTTCTTAGGGGCAGAGTCGGAGTCCTCGCTAGTTCGGGGATACTTGTCCCTAGCATCATACTCCTGGTCATCATACTCCTGCTCTCGCTTTCGTTTCTTAGAGTTACCGTTGCCTCCACCTACGGTGGCCTCTTTCTTTATGCTATCCTCAGCCTTGATATACTTGTCAGCCCTTCGTTGGAGCTCGGCCATGTTTTCAGGAGGATGCTTCGCCAACGACCTTTTGAAGAATAGATCAGTAGTTCCGTGTTCCAGGGCTACCATGGCCACCTTATTCTCCAAGTCAGTGATGTTCAACGTCTCCTTAGTGAACCTTTTGAGGTAATCTCTCAGATTTTCGTTCTTCCCTTGTACCACATACATAAGAGATGCGGAGCTTTTCTCATGAACTTTTCCGCTAATGAATTGGCTGACAAAAGCGGCACTTAACTCCTTAAAAGAGCCAATCGAATTTGCAGGCAACCGGCTATACCATCTTTGAGCCATGCCCGCCAGGGTTTGAGGGAATGCCCTACACTTGAGAGCGTCACTAGCAGGCTGCAACAGCAGTGCGTTCGAGAATGTTTTCACATGGTTTGCGGGATCACCCGTTCCATCATAAGCCTTTATAGTAGGCATCTTAAACTTCTTAGAGATGTGAGCATTCATCACCTCCTCGGTGAATGGTGGTGTAGGATCATCAGGATCTCCTAACTGCATCAACTCTTTGGGGTCACCCTTGGGGGCCTCTGCCCTTGTAGTTCCACCTCTTGGGGCCTCTGCCCTTCTCTGCCTCCTAGAAGGCCTTTCCAAATCAATAAAGGGAATCTCTCCTCCTGACCTCGGAGGGGGTCGATTTTGATTCTGTCTTTGCTGCTCCCTTTCTATATCGTCCTTCAGCTTCTGGATCTCGGCTTCATAAGCCTTGATTCTCTCAGCGGCTGTCATAGGGGGTCCATCATGGATTCGTCGAGTATGCCTTATAGGCTCCTTGCTTGGATGTCGCCTCATCGGGGCTTGATCACGATCGTCATCCTCAGATGAAGAATCATCAGTATAAGGACCAGAGTAGTCATAATATCCTTGATCAGGGCCCAAGCCTCTAATGTAAGGAGGGTGATACGGCTCATGTATCTGCAGGGCATGGCCGCTTGGCCCAATACCTCGAGTATTCGGGGGGTAGTTAGGCAAGCCATATGTCGGATTCGTACTTCTAGGGAGATCCGTAGTAGAGATCCGCACCCCCGGAGGTAGTGGATGATTGATAAGGGGAGAGACCACCATCTGAAGAGGGTTGGTCTGCTGGCTTGGATGGACAACCATGGGTAAAGTTCTTTCAACATGGGGAATCGTCCCTGGAGGTTGAGAAACTTGAGGTTGGGTGATCGCCCCTGTTGATGGGGGTACATAACCTTGTTCAGGCGGAGCAGAGGTGACGGTGGTCGCCTCGGTTGTGACTGGTGTCCTTCGTGTTTGCACCATGGTTGATGTTGTCTTCCCACAGACGGCGCCAAATGTTGTGGAATAAAAACTAGGTTACGAATATTGCGGCTAGGATTTGTGCGTATTTAATGCAAAGGGGTTGGTGAGCTTCAAGCTTTAATGGATGTTTCCGTGTTCGAGACTAATCGGTCCTCACAGAGTGCCTACGTATCTCGTATTGAGAATCAAGCCAAAAACATATTTCTGAGAATGAGGGGTCAGGCCCTTTATATAGGCTGAGAAGCCTTAGAATTTTGGTAGGATTCGGTGCTTGGCGTGCAAGTCACCTCCTTGAGGAAGGTTCTAGACTCCTTCCTTGTAAGAATCAGTTTCCATGTTGAATTGGATGCCTTGGAGGCTAAGTCTAGCAGGAGTAGTATCCTTATTTGACTCTTATTTGCTGAGCTGTTTATTACCCCTAATATTAATTACGAAATTAATATTTAATTAGGGTTTTGAGCCCCATAAATGGGTCCCACGTTTAGACCGTACGGGGTCTAATTAACTTCACATTAAATGTGTCTTTAGGGCTTATTTTTAGCCCATATCAACAACTATCTTCAAATAATAATAATGTTATTTTGATAATCAAAACAAAATATAAGTAGATTTCCTAAATTGAATAGAATTTTCAATATAAAAAATTGCCAATTTCATCTCTTTTTTGTTTCTTGGTAATTTTGTGTTGGAAAAAATTGTTAAATCATCACTAAATTAAAGATTATTTTGTTAATTTCACGTAAGCTGTAAAATCATCCAAATCAAGTTTTAAGAATTCAAGATAAAACACATAATAAATTAAACGTGTAAAATCTTTTATATATATATATATATATATATATATATATATATATATATATATATATATATATATATATCAATTTCATAACAACAATTTGATATGTAAACTAATAACAAATAAATAATAAAAAAAATAATATAATAAATATTAAAAGAAAGAACAGTACGTTACACAAATTATAAGTTAGTATTAAAAATACAAGAATCGTTAATTTGTGCAAGTACAAAACATTTAAAAGGGAAGGTTAAAAGAAACCCACCCAAGATTCCACAAAAAGTAAAATATTGTACAACCTAAATTGTAATATCCAAAAAAAAAAAAAAGGCAATATTTTTAAGGAAAGATATAAAAAATCCCATCCATCCCCAGTCTTAATTAAAATCAGTCTCCCAGCCATTCCCCAATAACCCATAACTTGTGAATACTGTTTTGATCGCAAAGCCTTCAAATCTTCAATTTCAATCGGATCGCTCAACGGTACTACTTTTCAGTTACAGCTTTTCCAATTGCAATTGTCTTTCCCTATTTCGCTTTCTTATTCCATTTTTAGGGTTTTTTCCTTCTAAATTAATGATCCTCGTTTCTGATTAGTTAATTGTTACAAATTAATCAGAAATAAATTACCATCATAGTTGTTCTTGGATTGCCTCTATTTACCTCTCGTTAGTGTCTTTTATTGAAAAACAAAATACATTTTGCTGAACCCAACCTAGGGTTAGGTTTTGCATTTCGTTTATTGGAAATTGTGTGATATATTTATGGCAGCTGGAAGAAATGGTAGTTACCGTGATGATGAATTTAGTGCTCGTGACTCGGAAATTGATATCTTGAGGAGGGAATTTGGTTATTTCAAGGGGGGGAATGATAGAGTAAGGAATGGGAATATGGATTATCAAAATAGTGCTAGTAGGGATGGGGGGAGGGTTAGACAAAAGGATGTTAAAGAGAGGGAAGTGAGTAATGGTGGTTCGTATCCTTCTGTTTCAAGGAGCAAGTCGGGGAGTAGTGGAGATGGGAGTGGAAGTAGTGGTGGTGGTCCAAGATTGAGTGGAGTCTCGGTTGGTTTGGCGGATCGGGAGCCTGGGGAGTTATCCAGTGAACGTGGGTCGGAGGAAGGGATAGATTTGGTTCAGGGTAAGAATAGCGATTACGTGAAGAAGGAGAATGGGAATTGTTCGGCTTTTGAGAGTAAGAAGAGGAAGATCTCGCCAATTGTGTGGGATAAAGAGGAAGTGAATAATGTATCTAAGGTTTGTATTGCTGCGACATCTAGTGGGCTTCCTCCTCCACCTCCATCGCCCAAGTCTCATAGCCGATCACCTAATGCTATTGCTGCAGGTGTTGTGCGAATTTCTCCAGTTCAGGATGCTAAGCCTCATCACTCAGAGCCTCTGGTTGAGCCTGTTGTGGATATTGTGTCTGATGTAGCAGAGTCTCCGGTTAATGTGTCTTCTTCTCCACTTCAGGAACAGCGCGTTGAGTACAATGATGATTATGCACCAATTGTGAATATAAGATCCTCGAGATGGGCAGATGATGCTGATTCCTCAGCTGATGAAGGCGAGATTTCTGTCTCCCCTTTTGATGTTAGAATTCAGAAAAAGAGGAAGAGAATGCCATTATCTGCACAACATGAGATGAAGGTGCGAAATAAGTTGATTAGCCCAGAGTTCGGAGAACTTAAGAGAGAAGGTTCTGAAGGTGCCAGGGCCAGATCATCTGATTCCGATGAAGTTGCATGTGTTAGGTCTTCAAGTAGAGATAATTATTCTCTTAAGGATTTGGACAATAATGTTTACATGGAGACGGACGAAGAACACAATAATGGTGGTACTAGCCTAAGCCATACATATACAGATTCCGAGGATGAACGTGATTCCCGTAATACACCCGAACCTGCTGCTCCCCAGAGAAGTGTGAACATGCTTCAGGGTTGTAGAAGTGTAGACGAGTTTGAGAGGCTGAACAAGATAGATGAAGGTACATATGGGGTAGTTTACAGAGCTAAAGATAAAAAAACCGGAGAAATTGTTGCATTGAAGAAAGTTAAGATGGAAAAAGAGAGGGAAGGTTTTCCATTGACTTCTCTGCGAGAAATAAATATTCTTCTTTCCTTTGATCACCCCTCAATTGTAGATGTGAAAGAAGTTGTGGTGGGGAGCAGCCTTGATAGCATTTTCATGGTAATGGAGTACATGGAGCATGATCTGAAGGCATTGATGGAGACAAAGAAACAACCATTTAGTCAGAGCGAGGTCAAGTGCCTAATGATCCAGTTACTCGAGGGTGTGAAGTATCTTCATGATAATTGGGTTCTCCACAGAGATCTAAAGACATCCAATTTGCTTCTAAATAACCGTGGTGAGTTGAAGATATGCGATTTCGGGTTGGCTCGTCAATATGGGAGCCCTTTGAAGCCATATACTCATTTGGTTGTAACTTTGTGGTACAGGTGAGATATAAGCCTATAAATTATTGTAACCCTCTTCGGATAATTTGGTATCGCATATTACTTTTTGAAATTACTAGGTGCTTTTCACAGATCATTATGAGGGTGTTTGGGGTTGCCTTTTACACGTTTCTTCCTTTGTCACTATTTCCGTTATTATTATTTGTATATCAATTGTTTATTTGTATCTGATAATTATTTGTATTTTATGTTTATTTTTTATTTTGCATAGCAATACTATATTACTAATATAATACTTTGGTACAGGGCACCTGAACTTTTGTTGGGAGCTAAACAGTATTCAACTGCAATTGACATGTGGTCTTTGGGTTGCATTATGGCTGAGCTGTTACTAAAGGAACCATTATTTAATGGGAAAACAGAGTTTGATCAGATTGACAAGGTAATTTTCATTTTGATATCAATAATCGCTTGGTAACTAAATACTTTCTGGATTGTTGGTATGCATTTCTTTATATTCTTCCAAATTAGTTGAACTTGGCCCTATCGCCGCAGATATTCAAAATGCTTGGTACACCAAATGAGACTATTTGGCCTGGTTTCTCTAAACTCCCTGGAGTCAAGGTGAACTTCGTCAAGCATCAGTAAGTATCTCTTTGTCTAGATAACAGTATTTGTAGCATCAAGTATAAGATCACCCTTTCTTATCGTCGCCACTGTTTTCCCAGGCTTCCAGCTTTGGGTGATTCTGGTTTGATTTAATGGTCTCAACTGGTGAATGTTAGAAGGGACTTTTATCATCTGTCCATTTAACTAGATTTGTATTTGTTTCAGGTACAATCTACTGCGTAGGAAGTTCCCAGCTACATCTTTCACAGGTCCAGTTCTCTCTGATGCCGGATTTGACCTATTGAACAAATTCTTAACTTACGACCCAGAGAAGGTAACTCCACATCCCTGTTGTAGGTTATTATAATGACATTATATTGTAGCTACTGATTCTTGCTTTTTTGAATGCACAGAGAATAACAGCTGATGCTGCTCTTAGCCATGAGTGGTTCCGTGAAGTTCCTCTTCCCAAATCCAAAGATCTCATGCCTACTTTTCCTGCTCATCATGCTCAAGACAGGTATGTTCTAGGCATGTGTACTTGGCTGATGCAGATCCTCACACTTCTTTTGATCACTTGTGTTGTTTTATTTGGAATTCAATTGAATCTGCGTTGATTTTTTTTTCCAGACGTATACGAAGAGTACTGAAGAGTCCAGATCCTCTTGAAGAGCAACGACGGAAAGAGTTGCAGCAAAGAGAATTCGGGACAGGTGGTCTGTTTGGTTAATAAAATACAGTATTTGCTGAGGCGCTCCGAAGCTATTAGTTTATATGTAGTACCCACAAAATGATATGTTGAGGTGAGAACCATGCACTGAAGGTGGTAAAAATTTATTTGTGAGAAGATCATTCGTGGTGTTTTTTAGCAGGCACTACTTAATAATCTGGGTGAGAAGTTCGACTTTATAGGCTCACAATCAGATAATAGCAGCCTGAACTGTTCTTCAGCTCTGTCCGTTGATATTAAATTGCATCTGTGGCACTGCTTTCATTGCAAGGTCTGACACAATGGCCTCTATTAATATAATGTCAAGGAACAGTTTTTGTTAGAACTCTTGTAAAATATTTACTGTGACACAATTGTAAACAGTTATCTTTTAATTGGTTTGACCAGCTGGATTTTTCATGCCATTATAAGTTCCATCATTTTTAATCTTTGTATTGTGTTTGCATGAGGCGAATGGTCTAAAGCAGAAGGGGCTTACTAAGCCTTTCATTGATGGAGGTTTGGCAGAAAGTATTTTGACATTTTCAGGTAATTTATGTAACCTGACAATGGAATGTCATCAAGGGTCGGAATATTGTAAATGTTTCCTGTGTTGATAGTTGTAAAATTTATTGGTAGCAGTTACTATGATTATTTACTTGGTGAAAGGTTTGCAAACTTCGTATGATAAAATTTGGATTTATGTACGGAAATGAGTCCCTTTGTAGTTGTGGAGTTCTTGATAATGATGTCCAAATAAATTATTATTAGTAGTTGTAGTAATGTTAATTCTTCTCTATAATTTGGAATACAATTATAGTCAAGTTCAGTAATGAACTAATGATGCTGGTACATGCTGGGTTTTGTTACTTTTGTATCTCAAGGAATTACCACTACCAGTTTATTGACAAATATAGCTTGTTAATATTTAATAAGATAGTGAATACTCTATAGGATTTTGAATAGTGAACTGGAAATGTTGAGGCAGAGCTTGATTTTACTCGATTGTAAAACTGAGTAAAGAAAACGCTGGCTTTATCACATTTAGGTTGTGTTCACTTGGTGAGAATGGAATGAGGTAGAAATGGAATGAATAATTGTAAACAAAATTTATGAAAAAAAGAAGGGATGTTGGGGGAATAGTGAACAAATATGAGGGAGAAGAAGTTTCTTATGATGAAGATTGCAAGGAAAATGATGATGATGGAGAATGGAGCATTTCTTCCAAAACATGTGGGTTAAAATTTTAGTTTAAATTTTGTGAAAAGAAATGAAAATTTAAACACTTTTTCCAGTATTCCTCAAATAAGAGTATAAATTTCATTCCATTCTCCCCCCATTCCATTCAATTGAAGTGAACACAGCCTTATGTGTTAGTGGTCTGCTGCACGTTTCAGTGGCGTTTATCTATGATTTTGTTTAACATATATTCTGTTTCAAGACTGTGTTATTTCTCAAGGTCATTTATAAGTGCTTTTATTAAAACTGATCTCTTGAGTTCCCGCATGACAGTAAATCAGACACACATTCTGTCACAGAAGTGTTTGAATCATAAGTTTGAATCATAATTGATTCCTCACTTGGCATGGTGGTTGTTTTTGTTTACTGTTATTGTAATATGTTTATTTAAGTAATCCCACTGGTGCTTGTTCTTGTAATCAGTATATGCAAGATGGGCTTGTTATACATGCATGTGGGATTGGAGTATTGTGGATGATATATTGGCATACATTAGTGAACTGATGTTGTGACAGGTGAATTTAGTTATAGATCTTAGATGTATCTTGTTTGTTTATTCAGCATTGGTTGCATCTTTGAGTTAAAATGTGAAATGTTTGAAATTCGATATAATTTGATCTTGTTGTACAGGCCAGCTAAAGTCTTGTACAAGGTACTCAGTTATGAGGTTCTAATTATGAGTTACTGTTGTTGTTATTTGGAGTGTTGGCCTTATTCTTGTTTATTGTGCGCATATTTGTGGAAAGAGTTGAAGATTAGAATCCATATCTTTTTTTATCATTGTAATTATGTGATTTTGTTGTGGTATATAGATGAAAGAAACGGAATCTGAGTTTTGTATAACATTTAATCTGCAAATGTGACTGCAGTATCAATTGCAAGCAGGTTGAGGGTGATGCTTGCACATACTCAAACATATAGAAAGTCCAGATAATTATCAGTGCTTCAGCTGCTGAATATTCACCATTCATGCCTGAAGGTACCTTGCAATCCTTAAATTTGTAAATTTACTAGAATTATTCTAGATCGAGAACATTATTAATAGTTTTGTGATTTTCATGATGACTTGATCACATTTCATTATGTACAGCATCCCTCTTATCTCTTTAAGTAAATCATTATAGATCCACTTCCCTGCCTTATCTTTTTGCATGTCCCTGGCCGTTTTACATGAAGTGGTCCCCAGCTACATGTCATGCATGTAATTGATGATATGCCATTTGCACAATGGCATGTATTAAACTACTTTATGTAATAAATTCAAAAAATTAATTCAGGAATTCTGAAATTGTTCTTGGCTTCTTGCCTTCAATTTATATATGATTAGTTTATTTTGAGAAGGCGTTACATCCATTTAGCAGGTCAAATGTTGGGTAGCTGCTGAAGCTTACGCTTCTTTTCTTTTTAAATTTTTTGTTTTGGAATTACTCTTGCAAGGGGAGCAATTAGATTTGATTAGCTGATGACCATCCTCTCCCTCTGGCCTTCACTTTCCTTGCCGGTAGTGGTAATAAAGTTGAAGTTGTAGCTGAATGTGACAAAATGGATGCTATACATTGTTTTCTTTTTTGCGTGTTAATATTTTAGTGGTTAAAATTTCTTGACGTGGCAGGTACTTATGGTTGCAGTTTTTAATTCCAGAACCTAAAAGCCTTTGGTACTAGGTCAGTTGAAATATTAATATTATTATTACCAGGAATTTGGAATGTATGAGACAGCTAGACGAAGAGCAGCGATCATTTGGTCTTGCACATTATTCCCCAATAATTTCCATCTAAATAGTTTTACATGTCCTTTCACCAAATAAGGTGTATTAAATGATTGTGCTAAACAAAAAGTTTTACCCCTATTCAGCAGAAAATGCTATTCAGCAAAACAAAATAAAACGTTTTGCACCAATACTGTAAAGGTGGCAGCACTGGTATCTAATTGTCTGTTATGATGGATGTAATAGTTTTGCGCATGCTCTAGTATATACTAAACTAGAACAATTGAGGATGGCAGTTTGAAATGGAAGAAATTCTGTCAGTAGTACTAGATTATTGTAGAAGTTTTCAGATTGAAAGTGTTAAAATAATGTCTGGTCTGATGTTTGTATTTGATAGTTTCGGATAACTTTTCGTTTCATTTACTTGCTTTCGAATGTATTCTCCAAGTGAAATTATGTTATTTTGCTTGCTAGAAAATGTGCTATCAGATAGTTCTAAGCAACTATGTTTTCAACAATTCAAGCGTCTTGAAGCCAAATAAAAATAATCAAAATGGACCACCTTACAAATGCAAGTGCGGGCAAAGCACATAAATTCAAGGGTTTGGCATGGTATTTGTAAAACTACTAGTGGAGGAAAAAAATTTTTTTTTGAAGAATTTATATGATGTTTAATATTGTTCTGGAAAATGTTTTGAGATCGAGTTTGAAGCCTAAATATGTTCTTTTTCTGCATTTTCTAGCACATAGCCGTCTAAAATTAAATGTTGATTCTGATAATCAATATCGACTTACCAATTTTCTCGACTTTTAAATAGATAGAAGAGTATGATCATTGTCTGCTTGGTATACCCAACAAGTGATACTACAGTTATGGTTATAAATGTACATAACGATCTCAATGAGCTATCCCAGGTTGGGCTCAAGGGGGAGCAGGTGGGCTTTCAGTATAGGCCTAGAGGGAGCCAGATGGCCAGGAACTTCCAGTATGGATCAAGGGGAGCAGATCACACAGAAAGGAGGCAGATTCGATAGGTGTCAAGCCCGATATATGAAGGGGGAGATTGTTGGGGTTGTACCACATTGTTTGTGGGAGGACATATTGCTAGTTAATAAGTAGACAGTTAACTCCATACTAGTATGAGGCCTTTTGGGATGTGTCCAAAAACAAATTCGTGCGGGTTTGATCCAAAGCGGACAATATCATACTAATGTGGAATTAAGGTCTGCTTAACAAGCCCAATAATATGGAATACTACCATTTTTCCTTTTTATCTCCTTTTGTTGCATTAAACCCTTAGAGCATCTCCAAGAATCTCTTAGCTCACTCCTAAATATATTATAAACAATTAAGCTCTTAGCAAGTTATTACATTGATTTGTGTGTCAACTCCAACAATGCTCTCTATTATGGCTCTTTATTTTATATTTTATTCATATTTCAATTTCACTTGGACAAACAATCAATAGATGAGAGAGAAGAACCACTATTTTACTAATAAAATATTAAGTTAAGAGCTATTAGTTGCTCCTAAAATAGAAGAGGGAGAAGAAGCTCTTAGCTTTTTAAAGAGCCTCTAAGAGTCTCTTGGAACTTGATTTTTATTCTCTCCTCATTTTTTGAGTTAAGAGCTACAATAAATAGCCTCTTGGAGATGCTCTTAGTATATAGATGCATGAATGTATCCATCATTTTTATGTCTAAACATAATAAGTTTGCTTAGAGCATCTCCAAGAGTCTCTTAGCTCACTCCTAAATATATTATAAACAATTAACTCTTAGCAAGTTATTACATTGATTTATGTGTCAACTCCAACAATGCTCTCTATTATAGCTTTTTATTTTATATTTTATTCATATTTCAATTCCACTTGGACAAACAATCAATAGATGAGAGAGAAGAACCACTATTTTACTAATAAAATATTAAGTTAAGAGCTACTAGTTGCTCCTAAAATAGAGGAGAGAGAAGAAGCTCTTAACTTTTTAAAGAGCCTCTAAGAGTCTCTTGGAGCTTGATTTTTATTCTCTCTCCTCATTTTTTGATTTAAGAGCTACAATAGAGAGCCTCTTGGAGATGCTCTTGGTACTTCAACATGCGACTGCTACTTAATTGTACGTGCTTCTTCCTCCTATATGAGCAAATGCACTTTAATCTTTTATCTTGCCTTGTTAGATTTGTAATTACATCTGGCATCCAGCTTAATCCAACCACTTCATATAATAAATTAAAATCTTACCTTTTAAGTTTGTAATTAGCGTAAAAGTTCGTGTAAGGTAAGGACATTGAATCAAATTCTTGTCCAAAATTATGTAAATATTTAAATAATTTTGTAATTAAAAATATGATAGCGATAATATTTCAATTTATCTAATGCTTTTATAGTTATTTTTTAATTTTGCATAACAATTTTCTATATTATATATTGAATTATTTTTTAGCTCAATTTTAAATTTTTCTAAATATTCCATTCGATGTTAAATATGATAAAACAATTTTAATGACCCGTGCATGTATATGATGTAATAACCCTAACTTTATAGAGAGGCTACAGTGCCCAAATGAATAGTGATCTTGAGGAATCCAGGGAAATGGTGTGTAGGTACTCTATATTAGGGATGGAAAATGAGTAAACAGAAACCATATTAGTGTTGTACATTGAAAATAAGTGACTCGAAATGACGATGGATTTTAGAAATTCCTGAATTTTGATTTTTAGGATTTTGAGCTCGAACGAACTTCTATATCTTGGATATTAAGGAGTATAGAAATACTAAAGGAATTATATATTGAGGAATTATTGAATTTAGGTTAAACCAAGGGATTATTAAGTTAAGAGAATACCAAAGGAAATTGGATTTGTAAATGATTTCGAAAACCACTGAGATAATGAGGTATACTTGAAACGAACCACGATTAGACGAATATGGAAACCAAGCAACCAAGATTAGTAATTTAGCAAGGGTGCATACCACATTATGATTGTCCAAGGTTAGTAGCATAATACTTAGAAAATAAGTAAATAAGAATATGAAATCATCTTAATGACATCACTAATGATCTCATGTTCCACTAACTCAAAATTAAGGGCAAATTAGTCTTTAAACCATATGATTTTCCACAAAACTCTAGAATTCTCAAGAAATGAGGACAAGATAGTAATGCATGATAATCAAATAATGTTTATTAAACCACTGATACTCAAAAAGAACATTTTTAATATAATATTATAACCATATAACCCTCGATAACAACTGATACCATTCTCTCTTATTCTCTTAATCATAAGGCATGTTCAATTCATGCATAATCATCTCTATACATATCCATCTCATACTCTTATTCATATTCACATACATTTTCGTACTCATAGTCTTATTCATATACATCTTCGCATACTCTTCTTTCCAATATCAATACTCAAGGAAGACAATTTCTTCACAATATAGTAATAATAGCATTATGACTCTTAGCTCTGATACCATCTGTGACGCCCTGAGATCCGGGGTCAAGGATCCGGGCCGTCAAGGTCCAATTTCCGATCAATATCAATATCCCTGTAGTCCTTTTTTTTTTATAAATAAATAAATAAATAAGCAGTTGACCCCACACTAATACACACACACCAGTCATATGCTCATAGAACAACAACCACAATATTTAAAAGTTTTAAAGTTAACAGTTATTACAAGCCCAGAATTTACTAAGTACATTGTTGAACAAAGCTTCTACAGGAAGCACTTCAACAACTAAAGTTTATTACAACTTACACACTTAATTTACATAAGTATACTAAGCCCCTTCGCTTGTCACTACCTCGGGGATGGTCGCCAGCACTCGCTCAAAAGGTCGCCTTTCCCTTACCCTCTTGCGGGGTGTGGTACGTAGTATCGGCATTGTTGAGCATACAACAACGAAAGCAAAACCCAAAGCGAATAAACAAGAATAAGAAAATAACGACAATCACACAAGACAAAGATTTACGTGGTTCGGAAATTCCTACTCCACAAGCCGCACTAATTTTGTATTGATCTCTCACAATTGTGTTGTGTTATGTTACAATTACATGAGTATTTATAAGAGAAGAAACTGGGTCAACCAATCAGAGTCTAATTCTGAAATTCCTAACTCTAATCCTAACTCTAATTAGAGTCCAATTCTGGAATTCCTAACTCAAGTCAGAATCCGATTCTTAAACCTGATAGACTCCACAAACCCAACAATCTCCCACTTGGAGTCTGACCACATCTTCACTTCACTCTTGTAAATCTAGTAACAAATAATCCCTCGATCAATAACTCTAACTAGTGCAGCGCCTTCTCATCAATCAGTTCTGAAGGCCAGTTGAAACTATGCAAAGCTTCAACTTTTCATTAGTAACCACCTTAGTCAACATATCTGCAGGATTCTTTGAACCAAGGATTTTCTTCAAGGACAAAGTACCATTGCTAATCAACTCTCTTGTAAAGTGATATCTCAGCTGAATATGCTTCGTCCTAGCATGAAACACAGGATTCTTCGCAAGATGAATAGCACTCTGACTGTCGCTATACAAAGCACTGTCCGCCTGTTTCTTGCCCAACTCCTCAAGAAAATTCTTCAACCAAATCATCTCCTTGCTAGCTTCAGAGATAGCCATATATTCTGCTTCTGTGGTTGAAAGAGCAACACTCTTTTGAAGTCGAGACATCCAACTAATTGCTGTGCCACCCAACGTGAAAATATATCCCGTAGTACTTTTTCTTGTATCCAAACATCCACCCAAATCTGCATCAGAGAACCCTTCCAAGATAACATCTTTCTTGCTGAAACATAATGCAACCTTGGATGTGCCTTTCAAGTAGCGCAACAACCACTTGACTGCTTCCCAATGCTCTCTTCCTGGATTAGACATGAACCTGCTAACAACTCCCACTGCATGAGCAATATCTGGCCTTGTACACACCATAGCATACATCAAACTGCCAACTGCAGATGCATACGGAACTTTAGCCATATCTTTCTTGCCTTCATCCGTTTTAGGTGACTGCTTTTTCGTGAGATTAAAGTGAGTCGCCAACGGTGTACTTCTGGTCTTCGCATCCTGGACACTGAATTTCTGCAACAATTTCTCAATATACTTCTCTTGAGATAATTTCAAAGTACCTTCAGATCTATCCCTTATGATGCTCATACCAAGTATCTGTTTTGCTGCACCCATATCTTTCATCTCAAACTCCTCAGACATCTGTCTCTTTAACCTGTTGATTTCCCTCATGTTTGATCCTGCTATCAACATGTCATCAACATACAACAACAATATGATATAAGATGAATCAAATTGTTTAAAATAACAACAATGATCCATAGCACTCCTAGTGTACCCATTCTTCATCATAAAGCTATCAAACTTCAAGTACCATTGTCTTGGCGCTTGCTTCAAACCATACAAGCTTTTTATAAGCTTACAAACAAGGTTTTCTTTCCCAGCTACCTGAAATCCTTCTGGCTGTACCATGTAGATGTCTTCCTCAAGATCACCATGTAAGAACGCGGTCTTAACATCTAGTTGCTCTAGATGTAACTCCTCTGCAGCCACAATACTTAGCACAATTCTAACAGTAGTCATCTTAACAACCGGAGAAAATATATCAGTATAGTCAATACCCTTTTTCTGTTGATAACCCTTGACTACTAACCTCGCCTTGTATCTCTTGCTGCCATCAGGTTCTTCTTTGATCCGGAACACCCACTTATTCTGTAAAGCCTTCTTTCCTGATGGTAACTCTGTTAAAGACCAAGTCTCATTCTTCTCAAGAGAACTCATCTCTTCTTCCATGGCTGATTTCCACTGAACTGAATCATCCACCTGAACTGCCTCTGAATAACACTGAGGCTCTCCATCCTCAGTCAATAACATATAATATGCTGAAGGAGAAAATCTTTGTGGTGGCCTCACAATTCTGCTAGATCTTCTTACCTCAGCCTGTGGAGTAACTGGAACCGTGTCATTACCATTCCCCAAACTCCCACTATTTCCTGCAAGATCTTCTTCTGTAATCTCTTCAAGCACTGCTTTCTCTTTCTCATGTTGTTCCTTTGCAAACTCAGAATCGACTGCAAGCTTATCCTTGTACACTGCACTTTCGTTAAAAGTAACATCTCTACTTCTAACGACCTTCTTCGTTAGTTCATCCCAGAAACGGTAACCCATATCATCTGAGCCATAACCAATGAAGATACACTTCTTTGCTTTTGGATCAAGCTTGTCCCTATCAGAATCTTTAACACGCACATAAGAAACACAACCAAAAACTCGCAAGTGTGAAAGATTTACCTCCTTTTTCTGCCACTCTTCTTCAGGAATCTTGAACCCCAAAGGAATTGAAGGTCCTCTATTTATGAGATACGATGCTGTGCTAACTGCATCTGCCCAAAAAATCTTTGGCAACCCTGCATGCAATCTCATACTCTTGGCCCTCTCATTCAAGGTTCTATTCATGCGCTCTGCAACACCATTCTGCTGCGGTGTCTCTGGAATAGTTTTGATCATTTTAATTCCATATTCTGCGCAATAGCTTTTAAACTCATCACTACTGTACTCACCACCATTATCTGACATCAAACTCTTAACCTTCAAACCGGTCTGATTTTCAACTTCGGTCTTCCACTTCTTGAAAGTAGCAAACACATCTGATTTATTCTTCAAGAAATAAACCCATACCTTTCTAGTGGAATCGTCAATGAAAGTGACATAGTAGCGAGATCCTCCCAACGACGCAACTGCTGTTGGACCATATACATCTGTATGAACTAGCTCTAACCTCTCGGCCTTGGGTGTCCTCCCTGATTTTGCAAAAGTAACTCGTTTCTGCTTTCCAAGAACACATGGCTCACAGAACCCAACTTCCACATTCTTCAGCTCTGGAATCTTACCCTTCGAAGTTAATAGCTTCATACCTTTTTCACTCATATGACCAAGTCTTTGGTGCCACAAAGTTGAAGACCCAATCTCATCAGCAACTGTATTTGCTTCATAGCTAGATTGTTCAACTATGTACAACGTCCCCTTTTTCTCTCCACGAGCAACAACTAGATTCCCCTTTATAACCTTCCACTGTCCGTCTCCGAAAGTAACTCGATACCCTTCCTTATCTAACTGACCCACAGATATCAACATCTTCTTCAGTCCAGGAATGTACCTTACATCTTTCAACGTCCAGCTAGTCCCCAAAGAGGTCTTGAGATTAATATCTCCCATGCCCGTAATATCCAGAGTCTCATCATCAGCAAGACGGACTTTACCAAAATTTCCAAGTCTGAAATTTAACATCAAATCCTTGCAAGGGGTAGCATGGAATGATGCACCAGAATCCATAACCCATGATTCAACCGAACATTCAACACAACAAATCAAAGCATCGTCACTCACCACCTCTTCAACTACATTAGCTGAATTATCCTCTTTCTTCTTTCCTTTAGGAGCTGCGGGAGCCGTACACTGATTTCTGAAGTGACCTTTCTTCTGACAATTCCAACAAACAATCTCCTTGCGATCTTTGGACTGTCCTCTCTTCTGTGACTTCGATCTGCTACGCCCCTGATTCTGCCCCCTATCGGACTTTCTGCCTCTACTCTCAGTACTCAACAAGGAACCTGACGACTCTCCTGAGTTTCTCCTACGAATATCTTCTCCAAGAATCGCATCTCGAACTCCATCAAAAGTCATCTTACTGCTCCCAGATGAATTACAAATAGCAGTGACAAATCCTGACCAACTGTCAGGTAACGAGGATACCAACAATAAGGCTTGTACTTCATCATCGAATTTAATATCCACTGATGTCAATCTTGATAGGATAGAGTTAAATTCGTTCACATGATCAGCAACACAATCACCTTCATTCAATTTTGTGGCAAACAACAAGCGACACAAATATACCTTATTCGAAGCAGACGGCTTCTCATACATATTTGATAACGCCTTGATCAATCCATAAGTTGTCGTTTCCTTGACGATATTGTAAGCAACGTTCTTCGCCAAAGTCAATCTGACAACACCCAGGGCCTGCCTATCCAATAGCTTCCAATCTTTCTCATCCATCTTTTCTGGCTTCTTCTCCTCCAGCGGTTCGTGTAGTTTTTTCTGATACAAATAATCTTCAATTTGCATCTTCCAAAACCCAAAATCTTTGCCATCAAATTTGTCGATCTTTACTTTCCCTTCTTCTGCCATCGCTCCCACTCGCCTGAAAACCTAGGCTCTTGATACCAGTTGTTGAGCATACAACAACGAAAGCAAAACCCAAAGCGAATAAACAAGAATAAGAAAATAACGACAATCACACAAGACAAAGATTTACGTGGTTCGGAAATTCCTACTCCACAAGCCGCACTAATTTTGTATTGATCTCTCACAATTGTGTTGTGTTATGTTACAATTACATGAGTATTTATAAGAGAAGAAACTGGGTCAACCAATCAGAGTCTAATTCTGAAATTCCTAACTCTAATCCTAACTCTAATTAGAGTCCAATTCTGGAATTCCTAACTCAAGTCAGAATCCGATTCTTAAACCTGATAGACTCCACAAACCCAACAGGCATGGGACCTAGCAATGATCTCATGTTCCACTAACTCAAAATTAAGGGCAAATTAGTCTTTAAACCATAGGATTTTCCACAAAACTCTAGAATTCTCAAGAAATGAGGACAAGATGAGATAGGATTAAGAAAACACAAAAAAATCTCCTCCCCCATTCTCTTCATTTCATTCGGCCAATACAAAAAAAAGGGGAAATTGGAAACTTGAAACCCTAGTTCCAAGCCATCTAAATTCAAGGAAAAATTCATGAAGGTTGCTTACATATAGACTAAGGTATGCTATGAATTCTAGCCTCTAACTCCATTCCATGTTTGAGAAATAAATCATGAAGGTGATGATGAATAGTGCATGAATAGTAACTTTAAGAAACTAACTTGGTTTTTCATGGCTCCTTTTATTGTTATGTACAGAACTATGCCGCCTAGACGTGACAGTAGAGCGAATGCAAGGGAAAATGAGAGAGACGAAAGAAGTCGAAATATCGAAGGTACTAGACTGAACGAAAATGCTCATAATGAAGAAAATCATGAAGAAGGAGAAGAGGAATCAACTGGCCAACAAAGGAATCCGGGAGGTGATCCCTTTGCCCAATTCATGGACTTATTAAGGCAGAATTTAGCAAATCCACAGAATCCTCAACCACCACCTGTTCTTCCCAATCAGGCAGCTAATTCCTTTCGTGCCTTTAAGTCATTAAAGCCCCCAGAATTCGAGGGAACCACTAACCCAGTAGTAGCTAGGGCATGGCTAAAAGAAATGGAGAAAGCTTTCGAAATACTAAGGATAGAGGAAGATCAGAAAACAGTTTTTGCAGCCTATCTCTTAAAGGGAGAGGCAAATTACTGGTGGGAAGCTAGGAAGAACCTAGAGGAAGCGGGAGTGATAACCTGGGAGCGTTTCACTAGGGTGTTCCTAGAAAAGTATTCTCCTAGGTATTTAGAAAACCAAATGGAATTAAAGTTTCTGGAGTTAAAACAGGATAACCTAACAGTGGCAGAGTATGAAAATAAATTTACGGAACTGTCGAGGTTTGTTCCCGAGTTTGTGCGTACTGAAGAACAACAAGCAAAAAGGTTTCAACAAGGGTTGAAACCCTGGTTACGAACGAGAGTGGCCCCATTTGAGTTGACTGATTATGCTGCAGTGGTTCAAAAGGCATCAATTATAGAGGCCGAGAGTGAGCAGGCTCAAATAGGTCGAGAGAATAAGAAAAGAAGATTTGAGGGCCCAAAAGGAGGTTCAAGTGAGGGAAGCTACTTTAACAAAGGAGGTAAAGGACAAAAATCTCAATTGGTGGGAAAGTCGGGGGGTAACAAGACTACTAGTGAGACGGTGAGTCAGGGTGGAAAATCTTCAGGAACATTTCAGTCCAATCAATCACGACCACCATTACCAGATTGTGAGACGTGTGGTAAGAAGCATATAGGAGTCTGTAGAGTGCTGGGAGTAACTTGTTTTAAGTGTGGACAAAAAGGACACTACCTTAACCAGTGCCCATCAACTGATGCAAACCCTAAAAGAGATGTTAAGTGTTACCAGTGTGGGAAACTAGGACACATTGCTAGAGATTGCCGTTCAGGTGGGTCATACGCGTCCGGACAGAGTGGGGCTGCTTCAAATAGGCCTACTGCTAGAGTGTACAACATGACCTTAGGGGAAGCGTTGACGAAACCAGATGCGGATACAGGTACTTGCTTTTCGATTTAAATTTTGTGTGTAAGTCTTTGGTTAAGGATCGACTTAATCAATTAATGGAATAAATAAGTTAATAATATAGATAAGGAAAATCAGTATCTGTTAAGGGCTAGGAAACGTTATGAAAAGAAAAGTAGGAGTGTTTTGGGAAAACACAAGCTCGTTGAGACGAACAGGAAATATATATTATAGGTAGTATTTTCTTACAATTGTTTTAAAGAATATTATTAGAGCTTATTTTCTGGAAAATTTTACAGAGAGGAACTATGGGAATATTGAGGAATTAATATTTATGTCATGATAGAGATCAGAAGATGGTCAAACAATAAGTGAGATACACTACCATTCAGAAAAGGTCAATGTAGTGGCGGATATCTTCGTCAAAAGAGGAAGGAGACACGAAATAACATGGAATGACTGGAAACAGGAGGAGATTTGTGAGGAAAAGACAGTAAAAGGACTGCTATTGATAAACTAAATGGCATGTTGATGAATGACAAGGAAGTTATGTTAGTGTATTTCTGTGCAAACAAGATAGAGATATTACAACAGGAAAAGGATAAAGGAAATAGTGTGGAAGTTAGAAGGTGTGGATGAAAAAGATACTTATAAACATTTTCAACATGATTCCGGGACGGAATCCTTTTAAGGGGGGAAGACTGTAATAACCCTAACTTTATAGAGAGGCTACAGTGCCCAAATGAATAGTGATCTTGAGGAATCCAGGGAAATGGTGTGTAGGTACTCTATATTAGGGATGGAAAATGAGTAAACAGAAACCATATTAGTGTTGTACATTGAAAATAAGTGACTCGAAATGACGATGGATTTTAGAAATTCCTGAATTTTGATTTTTAGGATTTTGAGCTCGAACGAACTTCTATATCTTGGATATTAAGGAGTATAGAAATACTAAAGGAATTATATATTGAGGAATTATTGAATTTAGGTTAAACCAAGGGATTATTAAGTTAAGAGAATACCAAAGGAAATTGGATTTGTAAATGATTTCGAAAACCACTGAGATAATGAGGTATACTTGAAACGAACCACGATTAGACGAATATGGAAACCAAGCAACCAAGATTAGTAATTTAGCAAGGGTGCATACCACATTATGATTGTCCAAGGTTAGTAGCATAATACTTAGAAAATAAGTAAATAAGAATATGAAATCATCTTAATGACATCACTAATGATCTCATGTTCCACTAACTCAAAATTAAGGGCAAATTAGTCTTTAAACCATAGGATTTTCCACAAAACTCTAGAATTCTCAAGAAATGAGGACAAGATGAGATAGGATTAAGAAAACACAAAAAAATCTCCTCCCCCATTCTCTTCATTTCATTCGGCCAATACAAAAAAAAAGGGGAAATTGGAAACTTGAAACCCTAGTTCCAAGCCATCTAAATTCAAGGAAAAATTCATGAAGGTTGCTTACATATAGACTAAGGTATGCTATGAATTCTAGCCTCTAACTCCATTCCATGTTTGAGAAATAAATCATGAAGGTGATGATGAATAGTGCATGAATAGTAACTTTAAGAAACTAACTTGGTTTTTCATGGCTCCTTTAGTTGGTCCAAGCTATTGTAAGGTTGTTAAGGATTATACAAGGCTTGTTGAGTGTTGTTAGAGCTTCAAGAAGGTATAACTACTCTTGCCCTCTTTGTATTTATGGTGTAAACTAAGTTGGTTAGTAGTTAAGTGAAGTTAATGTTTAGTTTATAATGAGTATGTGTTATAAGTGGTTTGTTTTGATGTGGAAATTGTGTGTTGTGGACTTGTAACCATGGCTGGTAATGAAGACCACATGGTGTAGGTGATGATTATGGTGTTTGATAATTGATTTGGAGGAGTTGGATTTATGGAAATTACGAAATTATAGCCGTTATAATGCCCGATTTTCGTTAGGATGTAAGTTGCCCTGTTTTGGACCCCCTGCATCCGTATGGTACCCTACTGTCCAGGTTCCTAATTAACTATGAAATGATAGAGCTTAGTTCATAGATCGTTTTGATATAAGGTGCGTTAAAATCTGATGAACGGTTTAGGAGAAAAGTCAGTTTTAGTGAAAGCGGTTCAGAAACCGAGAAACTGTAAATGTATCAAACTTGAGGTTACAATTACCATACCTTAACATTGTTAAAAGTCACGAAATTTTGGGATATGATAGTAGTGTGGTCAAAGAACTATTTCCAGTTGACCTTACATTAAAATTCGAAATTTAAAAATTATAAGAAATTCTGCAGTCGAGTGTGGTCGTTAAGGAAAATGGTGAAAAAAAACCCTGAAACTTCGACTTAGGTTATAAATGGTTAAGTTCTTGAACCTTTGGGGTAATAAGAATACGTTAAACATATATTAAAGTTTCAAAAGGTAACGTTATACAAGAGTGTAGTGAGTAAGAGATGTGGTTCTAACGACGGTCCTTTTGTGTTTATAGAAACTCCGGAAGAGGGACGAGCCATACTGTCAGGATATCGAAACCGAGGCAAGATTTCTCCTATCCCTATTTGTAAAAGTACTTATCTTCACAAAGAAACTTGATTTCATGGAATATATATGTGATGCTATTATTACTATATTGTGAAGAAATTGTCTTCCTTGAGTATTGATATTGGAAAGAAGAGTATGCGAAGATGTATATGAATAAGACTATGAGTACGAAAATGTATGTGAATATGAATAAGAGTATGAGATGGATATGTATAGAGATGATTATGCATGAATTGAACATGCCTTATGATTACGAGAATAAGAGAGAATGGTATCAGTTGTTATCGAGGGTTATATGGTTATAATATTATATTAAAAATGTTCTTTTTGAGTATCAGTGGTTTAATAAACATTATTTGATTATCATGCATTACTCTTAAAATAGATGGAATATTTGACAAATATAAAAGTATATTTGATTTCTGAATATGAAAGAGAGGTCTAAATCATAATCAAAGCATGTTGATATCTATATATATTTTATAGAAGTAATGTGCGAGAATGGAAATGATATGAGAGAATGATATGTGGAAATGAAAGTGAGAAAATGGAAATGTGGAATGATATTTTAAAAAGAGAATAATGATGTGATAAAGAGGGGGATTGCAACAGACTTGCGTAAGTGGCTGTGTCAGGGCTGTGTGCGACACAGTCCAGCATTTATTATTTTTATTACGGCACGAAGATGCCAAGGGAGGATGTTAGCAGGTGGCCTTCCTCCAGGGATGATTTTCATTCCTTCTACCGGTAGTAAAAAGAGAGCAGGTACGATTAGGCGACTGATCATCGTCCTAACGTATCAGGCGACAGCAGATATCCCCAATGTTTTGAAAAGAAAGTGTAGACAATGGTTTTCAGATTTCTATACTGAAAACAGAACAATGATATGAGATGATGGAATGATAGTTACAGATGAAGAAAAACTGATATTATATTATTTTAGATTTCAATACTGAAAACAGAATAATGATATGAGATGATGGTATTATGGTTGCAGATGAAGAAAAACTGATATTATATAAATATAGATTTCTTTCTTATAATAGTGAGTGGATGTTAAATTAAATTTTTTTAATTTTATCCTGATCTAAGTGTATGTTATAACTCAACCATTATAAATTATATTGATCAGTTTATCATATTATATAAAAATTCATATGTACCATACTTTATAGTCGAGTTATAGTCTAGTTAATAATTATAAATAAATTTTTTTTGAAACAATAATTATTCTAATTTTGTAATATTTATAATTTAAAAATTCATATATTTTTTGATTTAATTTGAATGTTAATTATTTTATTTTATATATATATATATAGATCATGTGTTTAGAGTTC
The DNA here is from genome assembly GCA_036435485.1 of Saposhnikovia divaricata. NCBI lineage: Eukaryota > Viridiplantae > Streptophyta > Magnoliopsida > Apiales > Apiaceae > Saposhnikovia > Saposhnikovia divaricata. The sequence continues at coordinate 126,899,397 of CM071597.1, read as the reverse complement.
TCATCTTTTTAACATAATTTTAATTATTTTTCACGTATGTTTAAATATTTATGTTTTTAGACCAATCATATATTTAAATAGTTGAAAGTCTAAATATTAGGTCAACCAAAACCTCCTAATATAACTCATATATTTAAATTTTTATATATCTAAAACTAATGTGATCCAATTATTAATTATGTATGATTTGATAACTAAAATTTACATATTACCTAAAACCAAATAATATTTTTTATTTCAAGAATTTAATATCTATAAGGAGACGCATGTAAATAAATCTTTTTTTTTTGTACTCGGTTACATTATGTATAATCTAAAATTTATTTTTATGTCAATTATCAAAAATGATAAAAGATAATTGTAAAGTATTCTCAAACGATTGAAATATTTTTTTTATAATTTTATGTATCCAATATTCTAGAAATAATATAAATCAATATTTTATTTACTAAAAAATAAAAATAAAAGAGGAAGACACAAGAAGAGAAGATGTGATTTATCTTATAAGATTTTTAACAAAAGTCAAAATTAAGTGTAGCATAATTGGTTATGACATGAGTTTGATAGAAAAAGGTTAGTGCTTCGAATTCCAACACTAACATAATTTCACTATTTTTACATAATTAAAGCATGTCATTTTAGTAATTTCTGAAATTATAGGGATAAAATCTGAAAGGATATCTTTGATATATTAATTATTTTGGTATTTGTACAATTTAAACATAAAATTTAATTACACTTAGTTATCCTCTCCACTAGGTCATTAATTTAATTGATTCCGTTAAAAGTCAAAAGTCAATTCTAGCAATATCTATTTTTACTTATAAGAGATATTCCATTATTGGGAAAAATCAAATTATATTTTTATGGAATATATCTCTACACCAAGGCAATAAGATCAAACAAGAAATATCAAGGTTTGATATTTTTTAGATCTCCGTTGCAAAAGTGATAAGGCGACAGACTTGAACAAAGAATATTTAAGGATTAATATTCTTTAGATAACTCGTGCAATATTTAAAAACGATCAGTTTTATTCAAAAATATTCCGCCTTCGCACTCAAAATACTTTTATCCTCAAGAATATTAATATTCAGTGGTAGAATATTAATACTCGTTTTTATCTCGTGCCAGAAATATTTAAAGTAATTTTTCTCCCACTTCGTAAATTTATTCCATTTTTGGAGACAATTATTTTAAATACTCAAAAATATTTCCTACACTCTCAATATATTTTATATATTATGAAATATATTCTAAGTATTTATTCAAGTCAAAACATTGGTCAAAAGATGTATCTAATTCAAGGAATGATCAATCGTATTTTATTCGGAACCGAAACCTGATTTAATCGAATTAAATCCAAATAAAATACTTTCACTTGCTAGAATGACTTTAAACTTGATATGGGTCACTTAAATGCTATTTTCTATGCATGATAAAAGTTTCGTAATTTTCTGAGAATTTTGGTCTGGGCACGAAAATCGAGACAGTGGGTCCACGTTTGACCATGTTTGACCAAGTCAACATTGACCATTTTTGACCAAAACTTCCAGAATTTCATTTTATAATATTCCTAAGTGCTCCATAAATTTTAGAATTATTTATTGGGCACTTTCATATTTTTCGGGTATTTAATTAACGATATATGTTATGTATTTATTCGTTAATTGATACGAGTACGATACATTAAATAAAAGCCCAAACACAGCTGAGATACTTTACCAAAAACCACTCCAAAGAAACACAATACCACCCCCAAAAAACACAATACCACTTTCCGCCTCATCAATCCACACCTTTTCAATCTCAACCACTCCTTTTACTTTAAATCTCAACAACCCCTTCCACCTAAATCCTCCTATAAATAACCTCCTTCAGCCAACCATTTTAACCAAGCTAAAGAGTCAAATAATTGCGGGGATTTTTGAAGTGTGAGCTCTCTCAATATATCCAAACACTCTCTACACCCACTTCATCTCAAAAACCTTCTCTTTCTTATATATACTTAAATATATACAAGGTTTTTGTTCCAAAAAGCTTAGTTCCTTCAACCAAGCCTTCTCCCACCTAGCAAGCTCATCTACCACTACTATCCGGCCTCCCGAAGGGCTGCCCAAATTTGACCATAAGCCAAAATCCGGCCGAACCTCCGGCGAATTTTTCCGGCAAACTTTTCCGGTGATATACAAAAGTGGTAAAATTTTAGCTTCGTATCCGAGTCTTAACCGACCACATTTTTATATACATATAAGTGCTCTATACCTTCATCTCTTCTTCTTTATTAAGCTCTTATATCAGATCTCAAACCGAGACCATAAAATCCGTACAAGGATTAAATTTCGAACAACGATTCGAAATATTACAACACCTCAAAAAGAGGTTATATTTGATGACGGTCAAATTAATACATCGAGCTTGATTTGATTCCCTTCTATCACCTCTAGTGTTCTGGGGGAAAAGAATCTAAAAGTCTTAATTAAAACTTTAACGCACTTACTTTGGCCATTAATATTTTATTGTTGTGTGGTGTGTTTAATTACTCGTACGTGTGTGTTTATCTTTAAAGCGTAATAGCGTGGCGAAAGCCGTTTATTTGCTTTCCGCACTTTTTCTTCTCATCCTCACACTTGTGAGTGTTTTTACTTTCCGCACTAATCTTAACCCGTAATAGCATGGCGAAAGTCTTTTATATATTTTCCGCACTTTTTATTCTTGTCCTCACACTTGTGAGTGATTTTACTTTCCGCACTTTTTCTTCTCGTCCTCACACTTGTGAGTGATTTTACTTTCCGCACTTTTTCTTCTCGTCCTCACACTTATGAGTGATTTTACTTTTCGCACTAATTTAACGCATAATAGCGGCCCTCGTTTTATCCTATAGATAAGCGAGTTACTTTTCTGTACGTGTGCGTTTATTTATGTGTTGTGTTTAATTGGCCAAATTATATTAAAGTGCAAATTGTTAAAGTAAAATTATAACACTCTCGTTTAAATATATACGAATAGTCTGAAGTTGACTATATCGAACGAAAAGTTGTTTATCAAAGATCCTTAAGCTGTAAAGCTTTTACAATGACTTGATTTATACATTACTTCGAAAATAGACGTATTTTCGATAAAGAAGTAATTTTAAGTATACTTCGACATTTACAAAAAGTCGAACAAAAGTATGCGATTATAAACCTTATAAGCCTACGAGCTTAAAGGACATAATCAACATTTACAAACTCCGAGATATACTTAAATCTCACTTAAACGGAGTATTGTATTGAAAGTATTCTTCGATCTACAAGTCATATCGAATAAAGAATACACATAAAGTCATAAGTAAACAAAGCTTATTGAACTTATTTTTATTTAATATTCGGGTAAGAATATTATAGTCACCCTAGGACATATTAGTCCAAACCTCTCTTTATATTACGGTTTGTTTCGTAGATATTGTTTTCTAAGTTTTGCAGTGAGGTGAAGTTGAAGTTAGGTGATTTTCGTTCTAAGACCCAAGTCCTAGGCACTAGCGGGGAGTTAGTGGCCTTTGCACCGTGAAGAAGAGGAAAGACCCAAGACCTTTCATCTAAGATCCAAGACCGGCAAAAGTAAGGAATTCAAAGACTACACCAAGGGTTCTACATCAACTTTGAAGAATAGCGGGAAGTTACTATCTAAGATAAGTTGTGTAGGTTTTTCATAACGACTTTGAGGGTGTAACGGGGAGTTACGACCCAAGACGAGTCTTGTGGGTTTTTATATTTATTGTGAGGTAGTATCTCGGAGATACGTACCAAGACCAATATTTATAGGATTGTAAAGGCTTCTCCGCCTACTAAAGGAGCGAGATATTTTTTAAGGGAAAATCTTGAGTCCGGAGAGGAGCTCGGGGACTGTAGTAGGGGTGAGCGAATCCATTAGGGGTTGCGCCATCGCGAACCAGGATAAAATCTCTTGTGTGGTATTTTCCTCCCTTGTCTTTTATTTCTGCACTTATAAACTGCATAACGACTCGGTAAAAGTTTTAAAAAGGGAAAATTATTTTAAAACGCCATAATAATTTTTAAATTGTATATTAAGTTATTCAAGCCCCCCTTCTAGCTTAAAATAGCCCTCTTACGGGACCTGTAACACCCCCAGATCCGGGGTTAGGGATCTGGTCGTTACGACCTCAATATCCACCCTCAAAACCAATATAAATGAAATTACAACCTTGTGACCCAAAAAAACAACAACTCACCCGTTATAGTCCCAGAGATGAAATCAGAGTAACCTTCAATATTATTAATCACAAGTTTGAGTTCTTACAACCCAAAGAATTTTCATTAACTATAACATGCTCTTTGCCATCCATTTACAAATGCCAAATAAATACATACATTAGCTACTCGAAAGCTAACATCTAGCCTGCCAATAGCTTCTTACTCAGCAGTGGCAGCTATGATCTCAACGGTTAATCCTCGGACTGCTATCAATTGCTTGCACCAATTACGCCTTATGCGACAATCAGATCTGGCTGTTGTTGTGATATAATAGATAAACCAAGGGTGAGCAATAGCCCACCAACAATAATATAACTGAACAACAATATATATAACAGTTCAAAAGTATTTTGAAACCATATGCCATGCATTTAACGAACATAATGCCAGTATAATATGAAAGGGTTAAATGGCGTTTTGGTCACTCAACTGACTGGAAAATTTCAATTGGGTCATTAAACTCAAAACGTTTTCAATCACATCATTATACTCTTAAAAATTTTCATTCAGGTCACTGGCCGTTAAACTCCGATAAAAATTAGACGGAAAGCTGACTAAGTTTGGTGAGTGGCTTGAACAAATCCACCGTGGCATGTACAGTCAGCTGAAGCGGCATTTTGGTCACTCAACTGACTAAAAACTTGCAATTGGGTCATCAAACTCGAAGAAATTTTCATTCAGGTCACTAAACTAAAGTTTAGTGGTTTCACTCACAAAAAGTTAATCGTTGTTAATCTCTTATATATATATATATATATATATAAGGTTAGGAATATGTTGTACTTGATGATAACTTCACAATCAATCAAATTGTATAAGGTTTTGTAGCTGTCAACGGATGAGGATTTATAACTCTATCCGTTGACAGGTAGCTCATCAACGGATGAGGTTTTGAAGCATACTGCAGTATCTCTATGTTATCAGTTGTTAGTGTTTTTATCCACAGTCATGTTGACCATCAATGGATAGGCAGAATAGGGTAGCCAATTGTAAATAAGCTATGCTATGTAATTCTGTTTAAGTGAAAGTGTATCAACGGATGAAGACAGAACTCTATCAACGGATACAGCTCAAAACTACAATATCAACGGATACAGCTCAAAACTACAATATCAACGGATACAGCTCAATATATCATCAACGGATGTCAGTGTACAATATCAACGGATAATCATTGACACTTACCTCTATGCTAAGCTGGGGATTAGCAGTTGATAAAGACAGGTTTGACTGACAAATCACATGGGTTGATAGTAGATACAAAAAGCAGTATGGCAGCCATACTTTGGAAACATAGAAGAAAGAAGCATTCCGTTTACACTATGAATACAAGAAAGGTGCAGGGGACATGTCTGTTCACAAGGACAACCTTTCGGCTACATGTGTATTTGGAGTGTAGTAGCAAGTCAACTTGAATTAGATTAATATTATCTTATTTCTGTAGTACTTGTAAACTTGGGATTTATAACCAAGTGTAGCAACTCTTTAGAGGTTAAGAAAATAGATACATTTACTTAGGTTTTTATTGAATATCCTTAGAAAGCAAAGAGTTGTAAAACCGCAGCTGTGTACATTAGTATCACAGAGTTTTCTTCGAATAAAAGCTTCAGGTGGTGCATTTAACCACCTGATTTTATATGTGTTTGTGCATTAATCCTTTTACAGCAATTATCTAAGTATAGATTTCTGAAGTTCTTATCAGAAATTTATAAATATCAAGAATTGTATTCAACCCCCCCTTCTACAATTATACAAGTGTGTAATCTGGGAATAACATATATATATATATATATATATATATATATATATATATATATATATATCTTTAGGCCATTTAGAAAAAGCTCATCAAATTTTTTAATTAGGGATTTGATGGATTTTTCCACAATGACCAAAAGATTTATAAAACAAGTCGAATATGTGTGAATAGTAGTATGATTAGATTCGGCTCGAATTTATAATTACTCGTTCGTATTAGGTCAGGATTCGAATTAATATGTTTATATTTTGCTCAAATTCGGCTTGAATTTGAATATGAATGTTTGTATTTGATTCGGTTCGACTCGATTGACTATCGAACTACTCGATTTTGGATATTCAAATTCGTTCAGAATAATCTTAAATAATTAAGAATACATTATCGAATACTCTAAAATTACATCCGTTAAAAATTGAAAAGAAATCCAATTTTAGAGTATTCGATAATGTATTCTTAAATTTTTAAGATTATTCTGAACGAAATTGAATATCCAATTTTCCAATTTTGTCCACTGATCATCGATTCGAACTCAGAAATCTATTTTGGATATTTCTATATAGTGTCGTCTAATAATATTCCAATTTTCACCGAAAACACTATTCATTACTCATTCCCTATTTAATCCTTATCATTAGAAAAATTTTCTCGCGTTTTCCCGAGCGTTCCTTATTCCTTTTTATGGAGTTACTTAACTTATCTTAGATATCGATTTGGATGACATGAGAATACTTCCTCGGTTTGTATATCATATCTTACTTCCTCGACGATAGATTATTCTTATCTACATCTTCAATCAATTACATTGTTCATGGCACATAAACATTTGAATCCAATCCATTCAATATCCATCTATTAACCCACTGATACATTCGTACTCCAATACATAATAAAAAGTTTTAATTAGTACCAAAAATCTGGGTTCTTACAGGACCTAACAATTGGTATCAAAGCGGTGCTTTTTAACGTGTTTGTTGAGTGATTTGCAGATTTACAGGCACAACAAAAAGTGGTCCTACATGGCGTATCTAAATACCATCGGTTGCGGTGAAGGCCTATCTAGCTCTTGCCCTCCTCTATTTGATGGCACCAACTTTGCAACATGGAAAACGAGGTTTCGTATCTATGCTAGATCTCAAGGAGTCAAAGTTTGGATGACCATAGAAGACGGAGTTGTTATTCTTACCGAAACAATTGACGGTGTCATTGTTGAAAAGAAGGTTAGTGAATACACTCTCGTCGAAGAAAATATGATGAATATTGCCGCCAAAGCAGAAATGGTTCTCACAAGTGCACTTGCAGAAAAAATAATACAAAAGAGTAAACAATTGCAAGTCCGCACAAGAAATGTGGAACAAATTAGTGGTTACCTACGAAGGAACCATCGATATAAAAGATTCTCGAATGGATACTTTAATCCAAGAATACGAGAACTTTAAACTCCAAGAGGGAGAAAATACCATCGATATGGAAACAAGATTTACTCATATAATCGATGAATTATCTCAACTCGGAAAGAGTTATACTCAAAATGAGAAGAACCGAAGAGTTCTAAAATCTTTACCTCCTAGTTGGAAGGTTAAAGTTACTACTATAAAAGAAATGCATAATCTAAATGATTATGACATTGATAGTTTATTCGGGAATCTTCGTGCATACGAAGAAGACAATATTCCGGATAAGGTCATTCCTAAAGTGGAAGACAAAAAGAAAAATATGGCTTTAAATGCTATATTAATCGATGAAAATGAAAACGACGAGGAGTTAAATGAAGAACTCCAAGATCTCGATGAAAGCGAAATTGATTTACTAACGAGACAACTTCGTCTTGTGCTACAAAGCAAAGCTCAAAGATACGGAAAAGGCTTCCTAAAATCAAATAATCAACAAAGAGTTTTTAACTCTAAAGGAAGGCCTAATTACTCTCAAAATTATAGTCCCAACTATAAGAGTAATTTTCCAACAACGAGCTATAATAAAGGCAAAGGCACTCAAAATACAAATGCCTATAATAATGCCAACAACAATAGCAATCCTCCTTACACTCCTCCAAAATATAAGGAACAAAATTCGGAGGAAACACAAGAAGTGTGTTTCGAGTGTAAGCAACCGGGTCACTTCAAAAGAGAATGTCCTAAGCTTGCTAAAGGAAGAATTCTCGTGGCAGAAAACGGTTGGGATTTGAGTGAAGATGAAGAAGCTCCGGAAGCTAGTGAAGAAGTTGTCAACTTGTGCTTAATGGCTATCGGGGATGAAGCTACTTCAACGGGAGCCTCCACTTCTCATCAAGAGGTAAGTTCTAATCTCAACTACATCTCAAATAAATTGCAATTAGATGAATCTAACTTGAATCTAGTTGATATGAGTAAGTATGATTTAATTGAGCTTGTAGTAGGTATCAACAACAAATATAAAGATGTTGATAAAAGACTTCATTCATTATGGTCCGAGAAAACGAAACTCGAAGAAATGCATCATACGCAAAGTAAATAGTTCACTCGAATGATGGATTTAAAAATTCAAAATGAAAATGAAATCATGTTCTTGAATGACCAAAATCATCACTTGAAAAGTGAAGTCAATCAATTCAAGGACAATGCTCTCAGTCTTGAAGTAGAAAATGTGGCTTTAGTACCTCAAGTTGAAGGGATGGAAAATGAGAAGTTAAAACTCAATGACAACATTAGTAAACTCAATGTTGATCTTTTAACCTTAAAGATTCAAAATGAATCTGTTATTCGAAACAGTGCAATATCTCAATCTCATGAAAGCAATCTTGAAAAAGAGAATGAGCTATCACAAATCTTTGAGATAAAAGAAAAAGAATTACAAAAAGAAACTCAAAGATTGAAAGAAGAAAATTTCAAGCTCATATCTCAAGTTATGGATCAAGCAAGGTTCTTTAACAACAAGATTGATGCCTTAAAAGAAGAAAAAGAAAATCTTGAAACTGTTGTTCAAAGATTTACTAAAGGCAATGAGATGTTAGATAAAATGGTACACTCAAAAGTTTCCTATAACCGTGAAGTTCTAGGATATGTAAGAGCGCTCCTCCTAAAAGAGATGTTCAACCAAGAGTGCAACTTATAATAGCTCCTCCTAAACCACAATCCTTAAAATGTACTTATTGCAACAAAGATGGACATTCTGTCTTATATTGCAAATTCAAGAGTGGTGAATTTAAGGGGAAGCATGTATAGATTTGTAAAGGATCAAAATCATACAAGAAGGTTGAAAAACAAGTACCATCTAACAAAGTTGCTTATAATGGCCAAAAGCAACAAAGGTTTCAACAACATAGTATGTCTCAAAATACAAACACAATGTATTATAACAATGCTCGTAGGAATGCATCTAGAACTCAACATGTTCCTATTCATAATGCTCCCTACTTTGCTAATGTTAGAAAAAATATGCATCGTGTTAACTCTAAATTTTATGATAATGCCAGACATACACAATATCATGTTAGACATCATGCACCTAGAAATATCTACATGCCTAACCATGATTATTCTATGCCTAGATTCTATCATGCAAATTCAAATGTTATTTATGATGGACTAACCCCAGGACCCTCAAGACAGAAGGGTACCTATAAATTTAATTGATCTATTTTGTAGGTTTGTCTTGCCACTAAGCAAGACATGTGGTACCTTGATAGTGGATGTTCAAGACATATGACCGGTAACAAGTCATTGATGAACAACATTAAAAAGGTCACTGCAGGAAGTGTCACATTTGGAGATAGTAGTAAAGGCATCATTGTCGGCATCAGAGACATCGGGAATAGTCGCTACAAGATTTCAAACGTACAACCAGTCACGGGACTAAAGTACAATCTTCTTTCGATAAGTCAACTTTGCGACAATGAATACAAGGTAATTTTCTATACTACTCATTGTTCTATTTTAGATAAAGATTGGAAATTAGTTCTCACTTGCCCTCGAAACAAAAATGTCTATACATGTCACATGAGCAAGAATGAGAATGTATGCCTAATCACAACAAACAATTACCCTTGGCAATGGCATCGAAGATTAGGACATGCAAACATGAAGTTGATTAAAAACATATCAACTAAAGATCATGTTCGAGGTATACCAAAATTAAATTATCAAAAAGATCATACTTGTGAAGCTTGCGAAATTGGAAAACAAATTTGAGCCTCTCACAAAGCTAAATTCATGGTATCAACTTCTAGACCTCTCGAGCTTTTACATATGGATTTTATTGGTCCGGTTCCAATACAAAGTCTCGGAGGTTGTTCATACACGTTAGTAATCTTTGATGATTATTCACGATTCATGTTCGCACTTATTCACGCAAGAGAACGTGGTCAACAAGTAATATATGATAAATAGGATTCGTTCCCACAGAGACTCAAATTGTTCGTTATATTCACTTATGCACCAGCTTATGATTTACACTCACTACCAAGACAATCACAATTTTGGTTTTGATTAACTAATGATTGAATACCAACTACGACAATTACGAGAAAATAACTTAACGTTTAATTTATAATAAACAAACATGGGATTTCAATTTCATTAACCACTTCATCTAGAATCTTATGCCCTTTGACCTAGCATGTGACAGAGTTGATTACTGATTAGATGCACTAAACTGATACACACCAACTTTCATTGTGCGTATACCATTCTACTGATCATCCACAATTGATAGAAGTCAAGTAGTCACCAAATATGCGTAGTTCCTATATGTCTATAGCAATTGAACACATACCGGTTAAAAATCAAGCATCCATAAAACCACATAGTCAGTGCAAGACGGTTAGAATTACACCACAAATTAATACATGTTCTTCGCATGCAAAAACCTATGCTAGCATGAATTGTTCTAAACCCTAGATCCACTTTCGCATTCACCAGGATTAAACAAACAATTACAGGTGTTCGCGACTCACCTATAACGAATAAGCGTAATCATACTAGGAAATCAATACAATCAATCACACACCAAGGCATAAAAAACACTTAATTACTAGAATCCATAGAAAAATCCATTAAAATCCCATGATAACGAATTAGCCCATAATCGACCTAATCGCCATCATGGGTTCAAGTGTAAACATGATTGAAAAAGAGATACGATAAACCAAACAAGAGTAGTAAAAGAGTATACGAAAACAACCGAGCATTCAACGCAATAGGAGATTACAAATATGAAAGGAAAACTAGGAAATCCCCAAAAAGCTTGATGCTCTCCCAATGGTTCTTCTCTCTCCAAAAATCCACGCTTAGAATAATACGATACTTGTTGATAATTAGGGCTTCCCCCCAATAGTACATAATAAACTGGGCTTCCAAGACACAAGGCTGCACATCTCGTCCGACCCGGCCCTTCCGAACAACCCCAACAACAGAAAATTAATATTCCTCAGCCAGCCAGGGCGCGGGCGCGCTCTATACAGGCGCGGGCGCGCCTGGCCCCCCCTGTCCAGAATTTCGATTTTGCTCCGTTCCTCTGTTGGCTACTGCACAATGCTCCGATATGCTCCCTGACTGACATGCTATCTCAGCCCTCGACACTTCCAGCTCTAAACCATCCGAAATACGCAATTCCACCACCTTATTCCCCAAACGATACTCTGCACACTAAAAACAAGAAAACACATCAAAATACACTAAACACTCGGGTACAAGCGGTCAATTTAAGCCAAAATGGAACGTATTTAGTGAACATAAAGTCCACTAACAATTCACGTGGACGGAATTTCTCAAATCTAAGAGTGATGCTTTTGAATCTTTTTCTTCTCTATGTAAAAGAATTCAAAATCAACAAAATAGTACCATAGTCTATATACGGACTGATCATGGTAAAGAATTTGAGAATTCTAGTTTTATGAACTTTTGTGATGAAAATGGAATCACACACAATTTTTCCGCTCCATACACTCCACAATCAAATGGAGTTGTAGAAAGGAAAAATAGAACATTACAAGAAATGGCAAGCACTATGCTTAACGAATATCGTCGACCTAAATATTTTTGGGCCGAAGTGATGTCTACTTCTTGCCATATTCTTAATCGGGTTTTGCTACGACCAATAACTTAAAAGACTCCTTACGAGCTTTATTTTGGCAAAACACCGAAACTAAGTTACTTTCGAGTATTCGGATGCAAATGCTTCATATTAAACTCGAAAGACTATCTTACCAAATTTGATCCTAAATCAAATGAAGGTATATTTCTTGGATACTCTACAAATAGCAAAGCCTATCGAGTATTCAATCTTAAAACACTTGTGGTGGAAGAATCTCTGAATGTTGCATTTGATGAAAGCAAACCACCATCAAAGTATAAAGATCTTGTTGAAAATGATAAAGTTGAACAAGACGATGTAGAAAATATTATTCGACAATTCGAAAATATGGATCTTGGAACTCCCATACCAAGAAATCCATTAGAATTAGCCGAAACGGAAGTAGAACTTCCTAAAGAAATTCTTATTATTAGAAGTCATCCACTAGATAATGTTCTTGGAGACTTAAATAAAGGAGTTCAAATGCGGTCACAAGTACAAAATGTTGTGAATCATCTTAGTTTTCTATCTCAAATAGAACCTAAGATCGCTAAAGAAGCTTTGCTAGACGAAGATTGGATCTCGGCTATGCAAGAGGAATTACTACAATTCACTCGTAGCAAAGTTTGGGAACTTGTTCCAAAACCCAAAGATACTTCCATAATTGGAACCAAGTGGGTGTTTAGAAACAAGTTAGATGAAAATGGAACGGTTGTTAAAAATAAAGCGAGATTAGTCGCTCAAGGCTATACCCAAATGGAAGGGATAGACTTTGATGAAACTCATACACCCGTAGCACGAATCGAATCAATTCGAATGCTATTAGCATACGCTTGTCATAAAGATTTCAAAGTATACCAAATGGATGTCAAATCGGCTTTCTTAAACGGGATATTAGAAGAAGAAGTTTATGTCAAACAACCTCCCGGTTTTGAAGATGCGACGCATCCGGAGTATGTATACAAATTATACAAAGCTCTATACGGCTTGAAACAAGCCCCAAGAGCTTGGTATGAAAGGTTGAGCAAGTTTAGGGATGGCAAAAAAAACCGATCCGATGGATACCCGATCCAATTCGACCCGATTGGATCTTACCGAACCCGATTTTTTGGATTTGGATTTGGATTTGGATTTGTTTTTTAAACCCGAAAGAGTTTGGATTTGGATTTGGATATTAGCCAAATCCAACCCGATCCAAACCCGAAATCCAAAACCCGATCCAAACCCGGAACCCGAAAAAACCCGAAATATATATATATATATATAATTTATTCTTTATTCATTTTTGTCCCTAGATAGTGATATTTAGAGTGGTGTAATTTGGACATATTTATTTTTATGTTTTTGGAATCTGAATATTTATTTGTAATTTTAATTTTATTTTTTATAAAATTTTTATGTAATTCGGGTTTGGATAAACCCGAACCCGATCCAAACCCGATGGATCGGGTTTGGATTTTGAATTTCCAGATCCAATTGGATTTGGATCGGGTTTGGATTTGGATTTCATATTCGGGTTTGGATTTGGATATCACAGGTATCCAACCCGATCCAACCCGTTGCCATCCCTAAGCAAGTTCCTATTAGAAAACAATTTTAAAATGGGAACGGCCGATAAAACCTTATTTACAAGACAAGAAAAAGATGATATCTTGCTTGTACAAATATACGTAGATGACATCATTTTTGGCTCAACCAATGATGCACTATGTAAAGAATTCTCTAACAATACGAGCAAAGAATTCGAAATGAGTATGATGGGTGAATTAAATTTCTTTTTAGGATTGCAAATTAAGCAATCTGATGAAGGCATACATATTTCACAATCAAAATATTGTAAAGAAATGCTAAAGAAATTTGAAATGGAAAATTCAAAACCCATTGCTACTCCTATGTCGACATCTGATAAATTAACAGAAGATCCCAACGGAATATCCGTTGACACTAAGAAATATCGAGGCATGATTGGTAGCTTGCTATATATTACCGTAAGTCGTCCCGATATTCAATATAGTGTGTGTGAGTGTGCTGGATTCCAAGTAGCACCAAAGGAATCTCACTTATCCGCTGTAAAGCGAATATTGCGATATCTAAAAGGAACCACTGACGTAGGTCTTTGGTATCCAAAAGGAGTACCATTCGACTTAGTATGTTTTTATGATTTGGATTATGCCGGGCATTTAGTCGACAGAAAAAGTACAAGTGGTACATGTCAGTTTCTGGGAGGATGCCTAGTATCTTGGTTTTCCAAGAAACAAAATTCGGTATCTATTTCCACAACGGAAGCTGAATATATAGCGGCCGCAAAATGTTGTGCTCAAATATTATGGATGAAGCAAACATTAGCCGACTATAATACTAAATTTGATGTGATCTCATTCTTATGCGATAACACGAGTGCTATAGATCTTAGCAAAAATCCCGTGTTACATTCAAGATCTAAGCATATAGATGTGAGACATCATTTTCTACGTGATCATGTCAATAAAGGCGATATAAAAATGACTCATATTGAAACTGAGTACAATCTCGCAGACATATTCACGAAACCATTGAATTCCGAAAGATTCACTAAATTCCGTTTGGATTTAGGAATGTTGGAAATTCCAAAATAATGGTTTATATTGATATATAAATATTATAAATATTTATATATTTTTGTGAGAATATTTATCATTATTTATAGTCATCTCACGAAAAAGATATCTTTCCGGATGATTAAAACTCTAAAACTCAGATTCATCGATAACGATAACATATGAAACTTTATCGATCGGGTTTTATCGATAACTTAATTTTCCTACGGATAAACAGAAAACTATTCGAGCAAATATTAATTGGAATCAATTTCGGAAATATTTTTGAGATACTAAATAAATGATATTTATCTAAATACAAAGAATCAAAATATTAGTATTTGTAATATATTATTTTATATCAATATATATATATATATATAATAATTATTTTTCAAAAACTATTTTCGAAAATATTTATATTATTTTCAGATTATTATTATATTTCTCACTCAGCCCATATCAATTGGCCCAGTCCAACTCAGCTTGACCCAGTCCATTACATAAAATCCTAAGCATCTTGACCATCTATTATAAGGATGGATTAATCCTGATCGTTTATTATGAAAATATATATACAAACTAAAATCACGATATTCATTTTCAGTGTATACTGTTCAGCCGCGATAGTCTCTCTCAAACCCTAATCTCTTATCTCTCTCTCTCTCGTTCTCTCGCCGCTTCTATTCTTTTCCAATCAAAAACCCTAAATACTCGACCGTATTCAATGATTTTATACACCAAAACGAGTCTATTTTCATCCTGTGTACCGATTAATCTCATAATCTGTACAAATCAAAGTTGAGTTAGGATAGATCGAAATGATTTTGAAAATTTAGTCGTTATCATCTCAATTGATATGGATTAATGGTTCAAAACCAATAATTATATACATATATACACTATATACACACACACGAACACTCTATTTCAGTTTATTTGTGATTTTGTTCAAAACCCTAATTAGGTTTTCAAGATTTTGTGCAGGAATGATGAAGTTAACACGAGATAATGGCTTCGATGTGATAATTAGCTTCAGATCGAGCTTCACAAGCTGTTAAATCGATGGAATTGCTTCGACTCAGTGAGTCAACTCGCGAGTCAACTCGGAAATTATGCAAGTTCAGAGGTTTAGGATGGGTAAGTACTCGAGAAGACTACGAGGCCTCGAGCTAAGGTATTATTTTGATTAAACTTAAGAAATTGCGTGTTCTTCGTGAAAATTATGTGATTTCGTGTTATTATCTTGTTTAAACTTTTGAATATATTGATACAGCTCTCTGTGAGTACATGTGTGGTTAAATTACGTTGAGTCGTATATGAATTTAGTTGTTGGTTCACCTGGATTTTCGAATGTATAGAAAACTTGATATATTTGGGACATTTATGATATGACTAGCTGGATGAAAATGTTTTACTATAAGTACAAACTTAAGTTCTTTATTTTGGACTCTATGGAGTTGTGGAATGGACCTATTTGACCTGGTCAGTTACATGCTCAATATGGTTGTTGATGTGGATATTCAGTTCGAAAGGGTGAATGAGTAAATCGTTGTAATATGAAAAGATGTTATTAATAAATAGTTACCTTGTGAAAATATGGATTGTGCTTAGTTTGACTTGGTCAATTATGTGCTTCTTTACTATTTACCAGTATAGAAACTGAGTTATGAAGTTTATGATATAATTGTTCAGTTACTTGTTGATCTTGAAAATATCTTGAATACTAGAGTTGCTTTGGGTGTCTATTTGTTCACTAGTATGATAAGTCAAATTTGACTGTGATAATGGTTACTTATACAGAATATGTCTGTACTTGAAATCTTTGCTTACACTATGCAATCTGATTTAAATATGAACTTTGAGGATTATCCAGTAATTGAACCTTACTAAAGTGTTATGTGCTTGTCATAATTTATGAAATGGTAATGATTTATATTAGTTCTATTCTTGGTTTAACTGTGATCTATATATACGGATGAATCAGCTTCTATAATATAATGTGCTGGCCATACTGTTTACCTTAATTCATATAAACTGATTAGTTCACTTTTATAACTGTGTCAACCAAGTTTACAATTCCAGTTACTATATAAAGTCATGTATACATTCACACACTAGCCCTCACTCAAAGACTTGGCCGGGAATCCCTTAGAGAGGCCCAGTATCTGGACACTTGAGTGAAACGGCCACCTAGAACAAATAGGATTCATACTTTGCATTTATACTATTTGTTTAATCTTATAATATGTTCTGTGAAGTGGTGTATGTGCCCTGTTTTGAAATGCATGCTTGTTTATCTTGTAGGACTTAGTCAATACATGATCTGTGCTCCTAAAAATGCAAGATAGTCTGTTTGTCTGGTGTGCAGAGTCTCTATCAATCAATCATTTGCAGTGTATATAACCTTGAGTCTTTAATTTATTCTTATAGTACTAAAAGTAGTAACATGGCATTAAATGAAGATGACCTCAGTTGGACTTTAAGGGTTACAAAGTTTGTCTTTAAGTGATAGCTTTTAGTAGAGTCAGCCATGTGTCCCCTTATATGCAACTTTGAAAAGTCAAATATGTCATAAAATATGCATTACATGTCCAGTTATGATATTATGTGAGTATTGTCTCCACACACTTATACACTCATGCCTGACACCATATATTCCCACACCACTGTCAACACTATTTAAGGTACAAACTTAAGTCATGGTCTGTGCATATAGAACCTTCATCAGTCTGTCACTTGGTTCACTTCACATACCCGGATTGAATTTCAAAAACCTCATGCATTGAGCCACAAAAACAGTTGTTATCTGACATAGAGTATCTCTACCAATTGCATACAATCCTATATTCTCATCCTTGCATGCTGTGCAGTCTATTTAATGAAAACACTATAGAGTTTTCAAAATGCATCATTTCTAGTGGGATTACATGAAAACTTGTGCATGCTTGAGTTAATCCTTATATGTGGTAACTGCCTATATATAGATATGTATACATTTAGAAGCACACACTCACCTGCACTTGCATTACCACTACATGGACTACACACCATTAACCCCAAACCCAAAAGCTAAAAACCTCACTCTTCTGCCTTTATTTCCAACCATGAATAGAAGAGATTTTAACCACAATCTCTATGCTCCCTTCACTCCTTACTGTCACCCAGATAGCTCCAAAGAGCATTACCATAAGAAAATCAAACATGAACCCTCAAACCTCAATGAATATGCTTATTTCTCTCATGCTAATAAGCTACCTGTTTTTAGAAACCCTAACCCTAACATGGCTTTTCAAGCTATGCCTATATCTAAAAATTTTGTTAACTCCCACAAAGCTAGAACAAACATCAAACCTCCAAGCCCTACCCTAGTGAGATTAGCCAATGCTGGTAAACTCAATAGGATGCTTAAAAACAATTAGCCAGGGATGATGGTTTATGTCCCACAAAATGGTGATGTTCACAGCATGTTCACCAGTGTCAAATGGGAAAACCTTGTGTTCTATAGGGGTCAAAATTTTTATACTCATTTGATTGCTGAATTCTATGCGAATATGGAGGTACAACAAAGGGTTGATGGTGTCTTCTACTTGAGCTCATTTGTTAATGGTAAAAACATATATGTTGATCATAATGTCCTTAGCAAGTCCCTTAGGTTAGGAAATAAGTTTTCTGACCTTCCTTGTGTCAACATCTTTGATAAGTTTATCTTTAACCAAAGTGAGTTTGAGTTATTTCTTGGTCTTTTCTGTGAAGAGGATGTGCCTGATGGTTTATGTGTAAGAGAATTTGTTGTTAAATATAGACACTTTCTGCCTAAATTTCAACAACTAGCAATTTCAAATATTCTGCCCAAGCCTCAAAATGATAAATTCTTTGACTTTGTTGACCTAAAAGTTATGTTTAAGATTGTGTCCAACTCTATAGATTTCAACATTAACTATGTAATTGTGCTAAACATGATAAATGCCTATAATGTTCATTACATGCCATATGGTTTGCTTCTAACCTCTATCTTTGAAATCCACTATGTGCACATGTCTAGGATGCATCTTAACAAGGTTGAATACTGTGATGTTGATGGTTTGACTCAACTTAGAATTTCCTTGAAAAATTGTCAAACAAGTCATCCAAATAGAATTGTGATTCCTTCTCTTGCTCCTAAAACTGACATTTATGCTATCATTAGGGAAGAAGTCAATAAGCTAAGTTTTGAAGTTGTGGTTCTTAAAGAGTCTAATATAGAGCTTCTAACTAGGGTTAAGAATCTAGAGGGAAAAGTTCATAAGGATAAAGAGAAAATGGTTGAGAATGATGTTGTTGTTGAATCAGCTAAAGAAACTGAGACTAAGTTGGTTGGTGAACTGTGTGCTGTTGGTAATGATGATGAAATGGAGAAAGTATATGCTTCTTTGCCTGATCTAGGTGAAGATCTTGGTGTTGTTGCTTCTGATTCTGTTGTGGTTAAATCTGCAACTTGACTACTTGTTCTTGGTTACCATAATGCTTGCAAATCTGTTTTTGAACTCTCTGCATGTTTCTGGGTTGTTGTTTAAGAATGCTTTTGGTGATGCTTCTGGTATGTTGCTTTATGTTGTAATAATACCAATGTAGTTGTTTCTCTATAATCAGTGAACCACACTGATTAGTTGAGATCTCTTTTGTGTATATAAGACTACATTGACTGAATCTTCTCATTACACTTATTATATTTATCTGTCCTTAATCTTGACTGTCATGGCTATACCTGCAAATCTTATATGATATATATGAATTAGAAGATGAGATAAACAAAAGAGTTTTGAATTATAGTTGCTGGTCTAGTCGAATGCCTTAGATGCTTGGTCTACAATTTATAATCCTCTCTATCTAAGTGAGTTATCTAAATTATGATATTGTATTCTTGATGATTCAGTAAAGCTCGAACTATAATGTGTAAGTCTGATAGATAAGTAATAGTTGTTTTGATTTCCTTATCAGACTTCTAATTTATCTATACTGAAAATTCTGTTACTTTGAGAAGATTGATATGAATGAGCATATGTTGAAAAAAAAAGTATCCAGTTTACGTAAGAATTTTTTTTTCCGAGTACTTGTAAAACTGGATAACATTAACAAATGATTATAATCATAAGAAAACTGTGCACTTACCTTTGATTATCTTATCAGATTTCTTAGTATTGTACATTTGCAGTTCTTGTATGGAGAGCTGACTTTCAATGATCAGCCTTCAATAGCTTTTTATGACCATTCCGATTGCATACGGAAATATTCATGTATTTATAAGACTGACTGATTTGTGATTGTGTGAAATAGTACTTAAATATTCGGACAGTTTTATTTAGATTATCCAAATTACATTTTGAGATTATCCTTGTAAATTTAAATCTGGGTAGCTTATGATGATTGTATCGATTACATACTGAACAAAGATTCTATACTAAACATTTTTTAATAGACAGAATGCTATGTGATCAGATTGAATGTTTTATATCATCGTTTTTTTTACAAAGTGATTGTTGTACGAATCTAGATTACAAATTACAAGCAACACAGATCGACATCAAAACAAACAAACTCGAAATTACCGATTATACATTTTGGTAACACACCAATTACTATGATAAAAGAAAAATTTGTTTAAATATTTTCTTTTGCTAAAAAGGTTTTCCAAACGAATTATGATTCAAAGGGAAGCCACATGGGGAAGAGAAAATTAATTGGTAAAAACACCAATTGAAATCTTGTTCAAAAAGAAAAAATTCGGTACTACACCAATTCAATTGGCCTTAATCGAATTTTTCAAAAAGGGGAAGAAAAAGGAAAATGACAAGATGGAAAGAAGAAATTAACAATTTGGTAATACACCAAGTTATATTATTCCAAAAAGGGGAAGAGATAAGGAAATTAAAAATGATTTTGATTCAAAAAAAAATGAATCATGTTTTGAGGGGAAGCACAAATTTTTGATAAGTACATCAAAAATTGCATTAAAAAGGAGATATAAGGGAAGAAGAAATTAGATCTTTTTGGTATTATACCAAGCAAAAAGGGAAAGAGAAAATTAGACCCCTAATTAAAAAAATTTCAAATTTTCTATATGAATTATGCCTAACAATGTTTATTAATGTCATAAGTTGTTTTGCAGGAATCAATTAATGAAATTTGCCGAGTGCTTCGAATCGAGTCTAAAATATTTTAAAACTCATGCATACACGAAGGGGAAGCACACACGGGTAAATTTTTAAATTTTATGTTTTATTTGGCAAATACCAAAAAGGGGAAGATTGAAAAGATATTTTTGATATATTAATTATTTTGGTATTTGTACAATTTAAACATAAAATTTAATTACACTTAGTCATCCTCTCCACTTGGTCATTAATTTAATTGATTCCGTCAAAAGTGAATTCTAGCAATATCTATTTTTACTTATAAGAGATATTTCATTATTAGGAAAAATCAAATTATATTTTTATGGAATCTATCTCTACACCAAGGCAATAAGATCAAACAAGAAATAACGAGGTTTGATATTTTTTAGATCTCCGTTGCAAAAGTGATAAGGCGACAGGCTCGAACAAAGAATATTTAAGGATTAATATTCTTTAGAAAACTCGTGCTACATTTAAAAATGATCAGTTTTATTCAAAAATATTCCGCCTTCGCACTCAAAATACTTTTATCCTCAAGAATATTAATATTCAGTGGTAGAATATTAATACTCGTTTTTATCTCGTGCCAGAAATATTTAAAGTAATTTTTCTCCCACTTCGTAAATTTATTCCATTTTCGGAGAAAATTATTTTAAATACTCAAAAATATTTCCTACACTCTCAATATATTTTATATATTAGGAAATATATTCTAAGTATTTATTCAAGTCAAAACATTGGTCAAAAGATGTATTTAATTCAAAGAATGACCAATCGTATTTTATTCGAAACCGAAACCTGATTTAATTGAATTAAATCCAAATAAAATACTTCCACTTGCTAGAATGACTTGAAACTTGAGATGGGTCACTTAAATGCTATTTTCTATGCATGATAAAAGTTTCGTAATTTTCTGAGAATTTTGGTCCGGGCACGAAAATTGAGACAGTGGTCCAAGTTTGACCACGTTTGACCAAGTCAACGTTGACCATTTTTGACCAAAACTTCCAGAATTCCATTTTATAATATTCCTAAGTGCTCCATAATTTTAGAATTATTTATTGGGTATTTTCATATTTTTCGGGTATTTAATTAACGATATATGTTACGTATTTATTCGTTAATTGATACGAGTACGATACACTAAATAAAAGCCCAAACACAGCTGGGATACTTTACCATAAACCACTCCAAAGAAACACAATACCACCCCCAACAAACACAATACCACTTTCCACCTCATCAATCCACACCTTTTCAATCTCAACCACTCCTTTTACTTTAAATCTCAACCACTCCTTCCACCTAACTCCTCCTATAAATAACCCCCTTTCCCCAACCATTTTAACCAAGCTAAAGAGCCAAATAATTGCGGGGATTTTTGAAGTGTGAGCTCTCTCAATATATCCAAACACTCTCTACACCCACTTCATCTCAAAAACCTTCTCTTTCTTATATATACTTAAATATATACAAGGTTTTTGTTCCAAAAACCTTAGTTCCTTCAACCAAACCAAGCTTTCTCCCACCTAGCAAGCTCATCTACCACTACTATCCGGCCTCCCGAAGGGCTGCCCAAGTTCGACCATAAGCCAAAATTCGGCCGAACCTCCGACGTATTTTTCCGGCAAACTTTTCCGGTGATATACCAAAGTGGTAATATTTTAGCTTCATATCCGAGTCTTAACCGACCACATTTTTATATACATATAAGAGCTCTATACCCTCATCTCTTCTTCTTTATTAAGCTCTTATATCGGATCTCAAACCGAGACCATAAAATCCGTACAAGGATTAAATTTCGAACAACGATTCGAAATATTACAACACCTCAAAAAGAGGTTATATTTGACGACGGTCAAATTAATACATCAAGCTTGATTTGATTCCCTTCTATCACCTCTAGTGTTCCGGGGGAAAAGAATCTAGAAGCCTTAATTAAAACTTTAACGCACTTACTTTGGCCATTAATATTTTATTGTTGTGTGGTGTGTTAAATTACTCGTACTTGTGTGTTTATCTTTAACGCATAATAGCGTGGCAAAAGCCGTTTATTTACTTTCCGCACTTTTTCTTCTCATACTCACACTTATGAGTGATTTTACTTTCCGCACTAATCTTAACGCGTAATAGCGTGGCGAAAGCCTTTTATATATTTTCCGCACTTTTTATTCTTGTCCTCACACTTGTGAGTGATTTTACTTTTCGCACTTTTTCTTCTCGTCCTCACACTTGTGAGTGATTTTACTTTCCGCACTTTTTCTTCTTGTCCTCATACTTGTGAGTGATTTTACTTTTCGCACTAATTTAACGCATAATAGCGGCCCTCGTTTTATCCTATAGATAAGAGAGTTACTTTTCTGTACGTGTGCGTTTATTTGTGTGTTGTGTTTAATTGGCCAAATTATATTAAAGTGTAAATTGTTAAAGTAAAATTATAACACTCTCGTTTAAATATATAAGAATAGTCTAAAGTTGACTATATCGAACGAAAAGTTGTTTATCAAAGATTCTTAAGCTATAAAGCTTTTACAAGGACTTGATTTATACATTACTTCGAAAATAGACGTATTTTCGATAAAGAAGTAATTTTAAGAATACTTCGACATTTACAAAAAGTCGAACAAAAGTATACGATTATAAACCTTATAAGCCTACGAGCTTAAAGGACATAATCAACATTTACAAACTCCGAGATATACTTAAATCTCACTTAAACGGAGTATTGTATTGAAAGTATTCTTCGATCTACAAGTCATATCGAATAAAGAATACACATAAAGTCATAAGCAAACAAAGCTTATTGAACTTATTTTTATTTAATATTCGGGTAAGAATATTATAGTCACCCTAGGACATATTAGTCCAAACCTCTCTTTATATTACGGTTTGTTTCGTAGATATTGTTTTCTAAGTTTTGCAGTGAGGTGAAGTTGAAGTGAGGTGATTTTCATTCTAAGACCTAAGTCCTAGGCACTAGCGGGGAGTTAGTGGCCTTTGCACCGTGAAGAAGAGGAAAGACCCAAGACCTTTCATCTAAGATCCAAGACCGGCAAAAGCAAGGAATTCAAAGACTACACCAAGGGTTCTACATCAACTGAGAAGAAGTAGCGGGGAGTTGCTGTCTAAGATAAGTTGTGTAGGTTTTTCACAACGACTTTGAGGGTGTAACGGGGAGTTACGACCCAAGACGAGTCTTGTGGGTTTTTATATTTATTGTGAGGTAGTATCTCAGAGATGAGTACCATGACAATATTTATAGGGTTGTAAAGGCTTCTCCGCCTACTAAAGGAGCGAGATATTTTTTAAGGGAAAATCTCGAGTCCGGAGAGGAGCTCGGGGACTGGAGTAGGGGTGAGCGAATCCATTATGGGTTGCGCCATCGCGAACCAGGATAAAATCTCCTGTGTGGTATTTTCCTCCATTGTCTTTTATTTCCGCACTTATAAACTGCATAACGACTCGGTAAAAGTTTTAAATTGGATATTAAGCTATTCAACCCCCCCTTCTAGCTTGAAATAGCCCTCTTACGGGACCTAACAAAATCGTAAGTTCACAATTTTAATGGCAACCTTTGCCTTTTTGTTGAAGTTTAATATATAACTAGCATGATAGCCCGTGCAAAGCACGGGCCTTATAATAATTCATAAAATTTTCTCGTGTTAGTCTACTTCATGTATTTAAATTTATTTAAGATGTTATAGTTTAAAAATATTATTAGATTCTAAATCGTAAGAGTTATGTTTTCAGTTGTGTTTGGTCAATGTAAGAAGAGTGACTGACTAAAAGTAGTGAGTAAGAGTTAATTGTAACTGCCAAGTATTACCATAATAATCTTGGTGTATTGAAATGCGTGAAAAAATAGTTGGCTTATTTATTTTGGGATGGAGGAAGAATTAAATATTATATTATTTCAAATTTAATTTGTAAGAAATAATGTAATGTAATGGAAAAAAAATAATAGAGTCATATAGTTCTGCATAGAAATCTCAGCTCACATTTCCAATTTTGGATCTCAGCGCACATTTTTAATTTAGGATCCTTTTCTCCGACCAATTTGGGAGAGCAAGGAGAACAACAAATTTATTCTAATAATTGTGCTCGTCCAAATTAATATATGATGTTTGCTTTTCAAGGATTATCGTATTTGACCATCTCAAATGTATCCTTTCAATAGCAAATTGTCCATAATTTTTTTTTTCTTCAAATACATTATACCATCCATTATCATAAGTGTACTTTCAAAAACCCAAGGTAGTATCTCAAATTTTAAGCCAAAACATATTTAGACATGTACAAATTCAACCAAATACACGAGTAACTAAAATTAGAATGTCATATCTCATAGCGGGTTTTTAAAATGATATGTGTTATTGAATGCACCGAATGAATTATGTTGTAAAAATTAACATGCATAATAAAAATTAATTTATGGAAAGAAGATAGACATAACTACGATAATGAAGCATTCAACAAATATCATTTTAATTTGAGGTAACACCAAAATGATAGCGGGGAAATAAAAAAAATACACGTACCAGATCCGTGATTATAAGACATTGTATATATCAGCAATTTTCGAGTTTATTAGTCTCACACTGGGATGAAACTCACATTGAAGTTTAAAATTCAAGTAAAATTGGTATATTACTATTTAAGTATATGGTTGTAAAACTCATTTTGTATGAAATTAATAACTTTAGCATATTAAGAAAATGCGGCAAAAATATAGTGCGAGAGACTAAAGATATCAGAACCATATTGACATTTTTTTACCAAATCCAAATCCCATATGTAAATTATTTCTTATTTTTAATATTTTAATCTTTTTATTAATCAATCTATAAATTACCCGATGATAATAGGGTTAATCGATATAATGCAAATATAATTAAAATAAAATATTATACTGATCACGAGTAAAAATATGTTATACACTTTATATATCATTTTTTTATATTTATTTAATAATAAATATATTATGGTCATTCGACTAATATAGGCATAATTGTTAAAAGAGAGAAATATTGTAAAAAATCTATTTTCACTTCTGCTTGTTTACCTACTTAAGAATTCTACTAATTTTTCGTCACTTACCTCCTCACTAAGATTTTTTTTGACCAATTTTCGGCCACCTTTGTACCTTTCGTACTTAAAATAAAATATTATACTGATATCGAATAAAACATGTTATACACTTCATTCATTAATTTTTGTAATAATTTAATAGTGAACATATTCTGGTCATTTGACTAATATAGAGACATTATTGTTAAAAGAGGGAAATATTGTAAAAAAAATTTATAGATCTACTTCTACTTCCACACGTTTACCTAATTGAGATAGACATATACTTATTTTCCGTCACCTACCTGCTCACTTTGATTTTTTTTTTTTACCAATTTTCGGCCACTCGATACCTTTTTAAATTTTGACTTTGACGACATCATATCTGTTAATTTATATTTTCTCTTCCCGACTATCATTTTTTACTAGTATATGAGAAAAATATTTTAATGATTTTATCCCTAGTAAATCATAAAAATAAACATGAGCATAAATTTATGAGTGTATGAATGTCATTCGTTTAATTCTGATCAAAATTCAAATTATTAAAATTAGTAAAATTATGTGGGCACTTTTATCCTGAATAAATTATAAAATAAATTTTTCTAATAAGTGGTTATTTGAGCATGTAATGATTGAGTTTAAAATGTGACACAAAAAAGTGATTTGGTTTAGTTGATGTACATGTGAACATAAAGTTATAGGTGTTGGAGGGTCATGGGTTCAATTCCTTTCATCTTCAAATTTTTTAACATTATTATAAATCTAAGGACAAATTCGTAATTTACTAAATAGGTTCAAAACCCATGTTGGCCTATAATAGATATAATGGATGGATTAGCATATTGCCCATATTCTAATTCGTATAATATATTTTACAAATCATGATATAATTGATCATATGTTCTTGCCAATATGCTCCAAGTGGAATAAAGGCCCCCAATATCACAATTGGAAAGCATGATCCCAAATATCACAGCTTAAAAACTTGATCCCAAATATCACTCCAAAACATAGTGGCATGTAGAGTTTTGAATTTTTTTATTTTTAAAAACGCTAAAGCGTGTAGCATTTTGGGGGAGGGAATGAGGGAGAACGCTACTTAAAGTAGCGTGGGGCGAAAACGCTACACGAATTGGCGTGGTGGGGGGAATGCCACTTAATGTGGTGTTTTGGGAGGGAGGAAGACGCCACTTCATGTGGTGTTTTCAATATATTTTTTATTTTTTTATTCTCTCAGGGTTCAATAATTAAAGGGTTTAGGTTTTAGGGTTGTTTACAACCCTAAACCCTAGACCCTAAACCCTAACTTATCCTGATTTTCCGCCGGATTCAATTTTTTTATTAAAATTTTTAAATTTTATCTGTATTCTCTCGGGATTTCAACAGTTAAATTTTGGGGTTCAACAGTTCCATTTTGGATTTATAAATATTTAAAAAAAAACATATTAAAAATACATATTTAGGAAAAAAATAGGTAACATAGGATAAAGTAGCGTTTTGTTCCATCCATTGTAATAAACAAAACATAAAGTAGGGTTTTGAGAACTTAACCAAACTTCAAGTAATGTTTCAAAAAAAAAAATTACCCAATACCAAATTTCAAGTAGCGTTATTAGCCCAAGACCAAACTTAAAGTAGCGTTTACAGTAAAAAAAAAAAGGCAATAGCATTTTCATAAAAAAAATGAAAACGCTACACGATGTACTCCCTCCGTCCCTCTCATTTCTTTACAGTTTCTATTTTGGGACGTCCCTCTCATTTCTTTACATACTATAAATAGTAACTTTTAACAATAAAATACATTATTACATCCACTACTTCACTCCACTTTTTCAACACTTTACACTATTACACCCACTACTTCACTTATTTTAACAATAAAATCACTATTACACCCACTACTTCACTTATTTTAACAATAAAATCACTATTATACCCACTACTATACTTATTTTAATCATAATCCTTGGTCTCCGTGAAAAAACCCAACGTAAACAACCACGAGGGACGGAGGGAGTAGTGTTTTAGAGTGATACTTGGGACCAACTTTTCAGATTGTGATCTTTGGGGCTATTTAATTTAAAAGTTTGATAGATAGGGCCAATACCCCTACAAGTGCCCCGATTTATCTAAGATTAGTTAGTACGTTCTAATTTTGAGATATTAGCTAATTTTAAATCTTAAATAACAATACTCGATAAATGTAAAAAAATAATTGACGAAAGTGGTTAATAAGAGTTAACTGTTAGCTGACAAGTATTATTACAACAATCGTGTATCCTACAGTTTATTTTCCACAATTTTTTTTTAAAAATTATCACGATAATGATATGCTATTTAGTCTATTTTAAGTAGCAATAACCGACATGTAGGAGTAGATAGGTGATCATATTGTTGTTGAATATCACTATTCATCAATATAACTACGACACATTCAACACTTAAATTTATTTGTTTAGTACAACAACACTACATTATAACTCAGTTATGCATGATATAGAGTACAAATCTCATATATCAGCTATTTCTGATTTTTTTCTTTAATTAAATATACATTTTATCAGATATCAATCATATTAGGAATTTCAGTTTTTAACTGAAAAACTAGTTCAAAACTATTTAATAATTTAAAAGCAGCTTTTTTATCAACACTTTTGATTATAAAAATGAATAAATAAAAAAACTTATTCTAGTAAAAGCAAATCCCCTACACTTTACTAAAAAACAACTTTTACATGCAACAATTTTGGATTAAGGCATTAAATCCCAACAAACACATATAAAGTCATTTTAAAATAGGTATACTTAATATAATATAGGATATTAGTATCAACTAAATAAGATATATTTTAGATTTAGTGGTTGTAAATTTGTCTCTACTTGTTAAACGTCATAAACTCAGTTCCCCTAAAAGGAAATCGTGTCATGTTTCTGTATTTTGTGTACCATATGTTCAATTTCGATAGGAAATAAATTCATGTCATCTCGTGCACCACATAAACAATATTAAATAAATTGATGTCCTCTCATGTATCACATGAATCAGTGCGCATTTTCATGAAATTGTGCATGCTACATAAAAAAATATTTTAAATTTTTTATCATTTCACAAAATAATAATTTTTATTAATAGGATATTCCTTTAAAAGGTATTAAACTACTTACACCACAATAATTTAACAATAATATTTAAATATATAATATTCAATATAAATAAAATTTTAAAATATTATATTTTATAAAAAAATTGTTTTATAGAAATATATTAGCAATAAATAATTCATACAATTTTTTTTTACTTATTTCCATGCATTTTCAAACACGACTATAAACTTTATATGTACTCTTGTGTACCGAAAACCAAATCTAAATATTAAATTCCTTACCGCATTGATGTCAAGTACAAAATTGTCGGGTTTAGGCAGACGTAACAATATTTTTTAACATTGACATTATAGAGGTTGAATTTTTTTTCCGCATTAACGTACTTTTGTCTATCGAAAATTTAATTGAATTAATAATATTTTCTCTTGTTTCCCCACCCAATTTTTTTTCTAGATTCCCTCTTTAAGGAAAGTAGAATATTTTTTTTTTGAATTTCCAATCATTGTAGATAGCATAAGATAGTTTTCACGTTTATCAATCTCTCGAACCCCTTTTGTGTCCACGAATTTTTTTCCCTATTCGGCCTCAAACACTTGCTAAACAACATAAAAAAACCCCTTATAATAACATTACATTTTTTTATGCTCAATTTTTTTTAATTGTTAGAAATAGATAATAATTTTAAAATTATTATATTTTCCTAACTTTTCATCAAAAACAATGTAACAAATTAATTTCATCTTATGCATGTAGTTAGTGATTTTCTTATTTACATAAAAAAAACTACAAAGGTGTAGATGTCAACATTATTTATTTGTACAATGAAGATTATATGTTCAATTTTAGAATAATTATTGAGAAGAATAAAACAAGCAATTTTTGTGTGCATGTAGTTAATGATTTTAAAATAGATATCAAGAAACTAAAATAGTGTAGTGATTGTAAATGTCAATATTTATTATTTGTACACCTAGATCATAGGTTCAATTCTCATTGAAAGTAGTTCTTTTTTCTCATTTTTATAACAAAAGGACATATTAATAAATTATTAAATAGGTTTAAAAACTCATGTTCCCCTATAATATATATAATGGATAATAGATTATCAACTTGTAGACTACCTTTTGTATGCTGTTTTGTTGAGCTGAAAGTTAAGAAAAAATTTGAAAAAACCAAGCACTATATTAGTTTTCCTGCAACGATAAACTAGTGCTAAAAATTGTATTAATTTCAAAAATATAACAGTTCTATTTGTTCGTAATTTCATATAAATATATATTAGCTTTTTGTTGTGAAATAAAAACTAGGTTATCGAATTACGGCTGGGGTTTGTGTATATTTAATGCAAAGGGTTGGTGAATTTCGAGCTTTAATGGATGTTTCCGTGTTCGAGACTAATCGGTCCTCACAGAATGCCTATGTATCTCGAAGTTGAGAATCAAGCCAAAAAATGTAGTTCTGAGAATGAGGGGTCAGGCCCTTATATAGGCTTGAGAAGCCTTAGAATCGAAGTAGGGTTAGGTGACTTGGTGGGCAAGTCACCTCCTTGAGGAAGGTTCTAGGCTCCTGTAGGAGTCTGTTTCCATGTTTAACTAGGAACCTTGGAGACTAAGTCTTGTAGAGATAATATCCTTATTTGGCTCTTATTGCTGAGCTGTTAATCACCCTCAATATTAATTACAAAATTAATATTTATTTAGGGTTTCAGGCATTATTAATGGGTTTCGTGTTTGGACCATGCTAGGTCTAATTAATGCATCATTAATTGTATCTTTAGGGCTTACTTTTAGCCCATATCATTTGCCCCCCAACTTATAGAAAAACTGATTAGGTCTTCGTTGAAGTTATAAATGCTCTTTTTGAGACTCGGGGTCTATTTTGTACACTAATGCAAAGTGTGGAGCGACCTACACATTTACAACGATTTACCTTATTCGAGGCTAACTGAAAGTATTTATGTCTCACATAAAATTATAAATAATTTTATTTCATTTTCCTTGTACTCACAGGTATTTTTCATTATTTTTGAATTGTTTATCAAAAATATTTAATGGTGCTTTTCAAGCGTAAAATAATTTAAAAATTATTTATCTATTATCTTGAATTTTTTGGAAACTAATATCCAATTTTCCCTATTTTTCCATAATTATCAGCCTATTTTCAGAATTTTTAAGGATTTTATTCCCTAAATAATTCCCAAAAATAGCTTGTCAACTGTAATGGTGCCCTGGGCTTGGGTACCCCCGCATAGGAGACCATTTCTCCAAGCACGTCCAGGAGATTTGGTTTCCTGGGCATGGGTGTTACATCCCTTTAATTTTTTGAAGGTAGCCTGGGCGTAGGTACCCCCGCCTAGGAGGCCATTTACTTTGCCACGCCAAGGAAACTTGGCCTTCTAGGCGGGGGTACTTCATGCCTTCGATATGTTAAATATAGTCTGGGCATAGGTACCCCCGCTAGGAGACCATATCCTTAGCCACGCCAAGTAAATTTTGCCTCCTGGGCGTGGGTACTTTTATCCCTGTGATTTGTTACTGCAGCCTTGGCGTGGGTATCCCCGCCAATGAGGTACTTTGTGAACCAACGCCTAGGAGATTTAGCTTCCTGGGCATGGGTTCTTTAACACCCTTCACTAGTTACTCCAGCCTTGGCTTGGGTATCCCCGCCAAGGTGGTACTTTGTGAACCAACGCCTAGGAGATTTAGCTTCCTGGGCGTGGGTTCTATAAGCTTCAACCCTTTAGGCCCATCCTTGGGCCACCTTTTTGATTAATTGGGTTTCCAGCCTCATTTTGAATTCTTTTGAATTATTTTCGTAATTTCTCGTTTATTTTCTAGGAATGTTATAGAATTCTCTAGAACCTAGTAGAGTTTCATTCGAATCTTATGGGCTTCCCGCCTATTTTAAGGCCCAGTCACCTGTCGACAACCCATCCACTTTCTATAACCGGTTGGGTGACCGGTTGTGAACTCTATAAAAGAGTGAGTGGGGTTCTCATTTCTCCACACCTCACTTTCACTCAAAATTTTCTTCCAATTCTCTCTCAAACACTCTTTAAAAAGCTCTGCTAGGGTTCAATCGCGAGGCGATTCCCGGCGTTAATTTTTGCCCTACTTTCTCAGTTTCCGTTTGAAGATTATTTGATCTTCATCTTCTTCGGCAATTTCTAAAAGTTTTTCTGGGTTCAAGCCTTCAAGTGAAGAATATTCATGGAGAATTTGAGTTCTTCCAGCCAATCGCAACTAGCTCAGACCGCCTCTACCGCCGCTCCCAGGGCTTCCCGGGGTAAAAAATCGCTTGTTCATGCTCAAGTTTTTTTTCTTGTAGATCTTTTGAATGAGTTTGGTCAATCTTTTCCCAACTCACTCCATTTAGATGCTTATCAATATAAATCTAAGTATAGACAACATAAAATAGATATTTTAGCCAAACTCTTCGGTATTAGCGGGCCTTATAGGGCCGTTGCCCCAGCTCCAAACGAGAGGTCCTGTCACCCAAAGCCCGGGGCTATTAGGGTTTATAAAGAAACTTTTTATGGTGGTTTTAGACTTCCTCCTCCACCCTTTGTTTGTCATCTTTTAGCTGAAGCTAGGGTTTGCCCAACTCAACTCATGCCCAATGGATGGCATTTTATTTACTGCTTTATGGTCCAATGTAGGAGGCATGGGCTTGAGCCCAATGTCTCTATTTTTCGATATTTGTTTGAATTTGTCAACACCCGAAACAACTCGGGCTGGGTTAAAATCCAAACTCGATCTTTAGCATGTTCTTGCTTTATTTCTGATTCCAACCCCGATTCCTTTCCCGACTGGAAGAAGGAATGGTTTTACGTTTTCATGAATGGAGACAATTTGGACAACTATTTTAGGCCCAATTTTTGTTTAAAACTTGGCGTGGAGGAAGAGGCTGCTATAGCCGTGTTGACTAGCGATAATCAGCATCATTGCACGGATTTAATTTCTGAGGGCTCTCTTTAAGCCTTTGGGTTTAGCTGTGACGCCCCGAGATCCGGGGTCAAGGATCCGGGCCGTCAAGGTCCAATTTCCGATCAATATTAATATCTCTGTAGTTTTTTTTTTTTTTAAATAAATAAATAAATCAGCAGTTGACCCCACACTAATACACACACCAGTCATATGCTCATAGAACAACAACCACAATATTTAAAAGTTTTAAAGTTTAACAGTTATTACAAGCCCAGAATTTACTAAGTACATTGTTGAACAAAGCTTCTACAGGAAGCACTTCAACAACTAAAGTTTATTACAACTTACACACTTAATTTACATAAGTATACTAAGCCCCTTCGCTTGTCACTACCTCGGGGATGGTCGCCAGCACTCGCTCAAAAGGTCGCCTTTCCCTTACCCTCTTGCGGGGTGTGGTACGTAGTATCGGCATGGGACCTAGCTGCTATATACATAAATAGCAAGAGTGAGCTATAATAGCTCAGCAAGATCATTCTGTAACTAAAATTTAGAATGTAAACAAGTATACATATATGTATAGGCATATGTAATAGCAGGAAACAAATAAAATCCTTAAGGAAGAGTAAAGCTCTTATTTAATAATACATCATCCACTCACTATTATAAGAAAGTAATCTATATTAATATAATATCAGTTTTTCTTCATCTGTATCCATAATACCATCATCTCATATCGTTATTCTGATTCCAGTATTGAAATCCACATTAACATAATATCAGTTTTTCTTCATCTGTAACTATCATTTCATCATCTCATATCATTATTCTGTTTTCAGTATAGAAATCTAATATAATATAATATCAGTTTTTCTTCATCTGTAATCATAATTTCATCATCTCATATCATTATTCTGTTTTCAGTATAGAAATCTGAAAACCATTGTCTACACTTTCTTTTCAAAAACATTGGGGATATCTGCTGTCGCCTGATACGTTAGGACGATGATCAGTCGCCTAATCGTACCTGCTCTCTTTTTACTACCGGTAGAAGGAATGAAAATCATCCCTGGAGGAAGGCCACCTGCTAACATCCTCCCTTGGCATCTTCGTGCCGTAATAAAAATAATAAATGCTGGACTGTGTCGCACACAGCCCTGACACAGCCACTTACGCAAATCTGTTGCAATCCCCCTCTTTATCACATCGTTATTCTCTTTTTAAAATATCATTCCACATTTCCATTTTCTCACTTTCGTTTTCACATATCATTCTCTCATATCATTTCCATTCTCACACATTACTTCTATAAAATATATATATATCATAAGGCTTTGATTATGATTCAGACCTCTCTTTCAAATTCAGAAATCAAATAATGTTTATTAAACCACTGATACTCAATAAGAACATTTTTAATATAATATTATAACCATATAACCCTCGATAACAACTGATACCATTCTCTCTTATTCTCTTAATCATAAGGCATGTTCAATTCATGCATAATCATCCTTATACATATCCCTCTCATACTCTCATTCATATTCATATACATCTTATACTCATATCCATATTCATATACATCTTCAGATATCTTTCTTTTCAATATTAATACTCAAGGAAGACAATTTCTTCACAATATAGTAATAATAGCATCACATATATATTTCACAGAATCAAGTTTCTTTATGAAGATAAGTAGTTTTACAAATAGGGATAGAAGTAATCTTGCCTCGGTTTCGATATCCTGACGGTATGGCTCGTCCCTCTTCCGGAGTTTCTATAAACACAAAAGGACCATCGTTAGAACCACATCTCTTACTCACTACACTCTTGTATAACATTACCTTTTGAAACTTTAATATATGTTTAACGTATTATTATTATCCCAAAGGCTCAAGAACTCAACCGTTTATAACCTAAATCGAAGTTTCAGGGGTTTTCACCATTTTCCTTAACGACCACACTTAACTGTAAAAATTCTCAGAAAATATGGATTTCGAATTTTAATGTAAGGTCAACTGTCAAGGGTCCTCTGACCACTCTACTACACTATCCCAAAATTTCGTGACTTTTAACAATGTTAAAGTATGGTAATTGTAACCTCAAGTTTGATACATTTACAGTTTCTCGGTTTCTGAACCGCTTTCACTAAAACTGACTTTTCTCCTAAACCGTTCATCAGATTTTAACGCACCTTATATCAAAACGATCTATGAACTAAGCTCTATCATTTCATGGTCAATTGGTAACCTAGGCAGTGAGGTACCATACGAATGCAGGGGGTCCAAAACAGGGCAATTTACATCCTAACGAAAATCGGGCATTATAACGGCTATAATTTCGTACTTTCCATAAATCCAACTCCTCCAAATCAATTATCAAACACCATAATCATCACCTACACCATGTGGTATACTTCACCAGCCATGGTTACAAGTCCACAACACAATTTTCACATCAAAACAAACCACTTATAACACATAATCATCATAAACATTACATTAACACCACTTAACTACTAACCACTTCAATATCTACCATAAATATAAAAGGCCAAGCATGTTTATACCTTCTTGAAGCTTTATCAACACTTAATAATCCTTAGTAATCCTTGGACACACCTTGAACAACCTTGAATTAGCTTGAATTAACTAAAGAAGCCATTAAAACAAAGTTAACACTTGAAAATTACTATTCATTCACTATTCACCATCAACTTCAATGAATTTATTACCTTGCTAGATGATGTTGGTTGGCCTTGAAACTTTTTGCTAGTCTTAATTTATCCCCCAAGAAGCTCCATGATTTATCTCTTGATTTTATGTTAAAGCTAGCTAGGGTTTTGATTTTTGATTTTTTTTCTTTTCTTCTTTTCTTCTACAATGGCCGAATGCAAGAAACAAGAAGGGGAGAGGTTTTTGTGTTTTTGTTTTGGTCTTATCTCATCTAATCTTACTAATACTAGAGTACTTTGGAAGCTTGGTAGATATTTAGTGATTAAAACCTTGCAAAGTTACTAATTTACCCCCTTGAATCAAGTTAGTGGATGATGATGTCATTAGGATGAGGTAATCTCCCAATTTCTTAATTTTCTAAGTAAAATGCCAATCACATTGGTAAATAATGTGGTATGTATCCTTGTTATATTACTAATCTTGGTTGCTTGGTCTCCATATGCGTCTAATTGTGGTTCGTTTCGAATGTACCTCATTATCTCAGTGGTTTTAAAAACATTTAACAATCTAAATTCCATTGGTATTCTCTTAACTTAATAATCCCTTGGTTAAATCTAAATTCACTAATTCCTCAATATATAATTCTTATAATGTTTCCATGCTCCTTAATATCCAATAGAAGCTTATTCGAAATCAAAATCCTCAAAATCCATGCTTCAGGAATTTCTGAAATCTAACGTCATTTCGAGTCACTTATTTCCATTGTACAATACTAATATGGTTTCTGTTTATTCCTTTTATGTTTCCATTATAGGGTACCTATATACCATTTCTCTAAATCCTCAAAATTTACTATTCATGTGACCACTGTAGCATTACTGAAGTTAGGGTTATTACATCCTTCCCCCCTTAAAAGGATTCCGTCCCGGAATCATGTTGGAAATGTCCATAAGTATCTTTCTCCTTCACACCTTCTAACTTCCACACTATTTCCTTTATCCTTTTCTTTTCATAATATCTCTATCTTGTTTGCACAGACATACACTAACATAACTTCCTTGTCATTCATCAACATGCCATTTAGTTTATCAATAGCAGTCCTTTTATTGTCTTTTCCTCACAAATCTTCTCCTGTTTCAAGTCATTCCATGTTATCTCGTCTCTCCTTCCTCTTTTGACGAAGATATCCGCCACTACATTGACCTTTTCTGAATGGTAGTGTATCTCACTTATGATTTGACCATCTTCTGATCTCTATTATGACATAAATATTAATTCCTCAATATTCCTATAGCTCCTCTCTGTAAAATTTTCCAGAAAATAAGCTCTAATAATATTCTTTAAAACAATTGTAAGAAAATACTACCTATAATATATATTTCCTGTTCGTCTCAACGAGCTTGTGTTTTCCCAAAACACTCCTACTTTTCTTTTCATAACGTTTCCTAGCCCTTAACAGATACTGATTTTCCTTATCTATATTATTAACTTATTTATTCCATTAATTGATTAAGTCGATCCTTAACCAATGACTTACACACCAAATTTAAATCAAAAGCAAGTACCTGTATCCGCATCTGGTTTTGTCAACGCTTCCCCTAAGGTCATGTTGTACACTCTAGCAGTAGGCCTATTTGAAGCAGCCCCACTCTGTCCTGATGCGTATGACCCACCTGAACGGCAATCTCTAGCAAAGTGTCCTAGTTTCCCACACTGGTAACACTTAACATCTCTTTTAGGGTTTGCATCAGTTGATGGGCACTGGTTAAAGTAGTGTCCCTTTTGTCCACACTTAAAACAAGTTACTCCCAGCACTCTACAGACTCCTATATGCTTCTTACCACACGTCTCACAATCTGGTAATGGTGGTCGTGATTGATTGGACTGAAATGTTCCCGAAGATTTTCCACCCTGACTCACCGTCACACTAGTAGTCTTGTTACCCCCCGATTTTCCCACAAATTGAGATTTTTGTCCTTTACCTCCTTTGTTAAAGTAGCTTCCCTCACTTGAACCTCCTTTTGGGCCCTCAAATCTTCTTTTCTTATTCTCTCGACCTATTTGAGCTTGCTCACTCTCGGCCTCTATAATTGATGCCTTTTGAACCACTGCAGCATAATCAGTTAACTCAAATGGGGCCACTCTCGTTCGTAACCAGGGTTTTAACCCTTGTTGAAACCTTTTTGCACGTTGTTCTTCAGTACGCACAAACTCGGGAACAAACCTCGACAGTTCTGAGAATTTATTTTCATACTCTGCCACTGTTAGGTTATCCTGTTTTAACTCCAGAAACTTTAATTCCATTTGGTTTTCTAAATACCTAGGAGAATACTTTTCTAGGAACACCCTAGTGAAACGCTCCCAGGTTATCACTCCCGCTTCCTCTAGGTTCTTCCTAGCTTCCCACCAGTAATTTGCCTCTCCCTTTAGGAGGTAGGCTGCAAAAACTGTTTTCTGATCTTCCTCTATCCTCAGTATTTCGAAAGCTTTCTCCATTTCTTTTAGCCATGCCCTGGCTACTACTGGGTTAGTGGTTCCCTCGAATTCTGGGGGCTTTAATGACTTAAAGGCACGAAAGGAACTAGCTGCCTGGTTGGGGAGAACAGGTGGTGGTTGAGGATTCTGTGGATTTGCTAAATTCTGCCTTAATAAGTCCATGAATTGGGCAAAGGGATCACCTCCCGGATTCCTTTGTTGGCCAGTTGATTCCTCTTCTCCTTCTTCATGATTTTCTTCATTATGAGCATTTTCGTTCAGTCTAGTACCTTCGATATTTCGACTTCTTTCGTCTCTCTCATTTTCCCTTGCATTCGCTCTACTGTCACGTCTAGGCGGCATAGTTCTGTACATAACAATAGTCCTTATTAATTACCCGAATTTGGGTTACCATATACATCATTTCTATATACACAATTATATCATTATTTAGCTCATTTGCATATCACAATATCTTTATCATGCGATTTACATCTAGTTATACCATAACTTTAGTAGGTAAGTGTATCGCCCTTAACACGATAGCCTTTTCATTAAGTCAATCACCTTTTATACATCAATATTTCTGAGTCTCAACATTTATTATACAAAAATATGCAGCAAAAATTTAGATAGAAATGCACAAACTTCATTAATGTACATAAATATTTTACAATTTGGGTACAACATCTTTTACTGCTAATAATATACATCATCTAATACAAGGTTCGAAACCCAAAACATAGCCGTACATACTAATCCGATATCACCAAAAGTACTACTAACTGTCCTCTAATCAGACTGGGATTAAAACAGTGGACAACTAAACTAATCCCCAAAATGACATCAGCAAGATGACTAGTCTGATTAGTGACAACTACTATCCCGGCTCACACCCCTGCCCTGACAACATCCCGTATCTGGACCACCATGGTAGTAACCGTATCAACTATCTGGGCCCTCCATGCCGGGTCTCCCCTATCACCCAACAACCTCCTAATATCTCCTAATGCTCGTAGCTCAATACTGATCATCCCCAGAGATATCCCATCCGGGATAACCCCTCCTCTCCCTCTCTCTAACCTCTGTAGAAGGGTGTCTATAGTCCTGCGGGACTCCTCCAACTGTCCCTGAAGAGCAAAGTACTCGGTCAATAAGGTAGCTGAAAGTGAGTCACCCGCCGGTAAGGGTGCCTCCTGAGGGGGTACAGCTAGGGGAGGTGCATCCACAGGTGGAGGTGGTGGTGGTGCAAAGGGTGGGGATGGAGGAACCGACTCTGTCTCAGCATTCTCTGAAGGATCCTCCTCCTCCTCAAAGAAACCAAAATGCCCTGGAGGGGTAAACTGCTCAAAAGGATCATCCATAGGGTCAGGACTAGGTAGAGGGGATGGAACTGGTGACGGCACCGGGATGGGTCGGACAGGAGTGGGAATCATCTGAATATCCCTCCACTCAATCGGCTCCTCAGGTATAACTGACAACCTAGGCCTCTTACGCAGTGGCCTCTCCTCCTCTGGGATCTCCGATCTCACCCTGGAAGGACCTGCCTCGTCAGATCCTGTAGAAGGTCTACCCATATATGGCACTAGGGCCACAGCATCTCTCCGTCTCTGCTCCTCTGCCTCCTCTCTCTCTAATCGCTCTCTAGCCGCCGCCCGGCGTCTCTCCCTGAGGT
This sequence comes from Saposhnikovia divaricata, assembly GCA_036435485.1. NCBI lineage: Eukaryota > Viridiplantae > Streptophyta > Magnoliopsida > Apiales > Apiaceae > Saposhnikovia > Saposhnikovia divaricata. The sequence goes on along the minus strand of CM071597.1, from coordinate 126,859,677 downwards.
CCTCAACTGCATACTCGGGGACCTCTACCCCGGCCAGCTGAAGATCTAATAGCTCCTGCTCTGACCTCCCTAGCCACTGGGGGTCCTGACTCGGCTCAACCATCTCCGCTCCCTATAATAAAACATAAAATTCTATTAGTAACAGTCTAATAAATTATAATATATGCTTAAAGTAAATACTACCTGCGATATACCACCCCTGAACTTGATGGAAGTTCACAATTTATATTATAACTGATACATTTATTATTATCACTTTTGTTTATGAGCATATGACTCTTAGCTCTGATACCATCTGTGACGCCCCGAGATCCGGGGTCAAGGATCCGGGCCGTCAAGGTCCAATTTCCGATCAATATTAATATCTCTGTAGTTTTTTTTTTTTTAAATAAATAAATAAATCAGCAGTTGACCCCACACTAATACACACACCAGTCATATGCTCATAGAACAACAACCACAATATTTAAAAGTTTTAAAGTTTAACAGTTATTACAAGCCCAGAATTTACTAAGTACATTGTTGAACAAAGCTTCTACAGGAAGCACTTCAACAACTAAAGTTTATTACAACTTACACACTTAATTTACATAAGTATACTAAGCCCCTTCGCTTGTCACTACCTCGGGGATGGTCGCCAGCACTCGCTCAAAAGGTCGCCTTTCCCTTACCCTCTTGCGGGGTGTGGTACGTAGTATCGGCATGGGACCTAGCTGCTATATACATAAATAGCAAGAGTGAGCTATAATAGCTCAGCAAGATCATTCTGTAACTAAAATTTAGAATGTAAACAAGTATACATATATGTATAGGCATATGTAATAGCAGGAAACAAATAAAATCCTTAAGGAAGAGTAAAGCTCTTATTTAATAATACATCATCCACTCACTATTATAAGAAAGTAATCTATATTAATATAATATCAGTTTTTCTTCATCTGTATCCATAATACCATCATCTCATATCGTTATTCTGATTCCAGTATTGAAATCCACATTAACATAATATCAGTTTTTCTTCATCTGTAACTATCATTTCATCATCTCATATCATTATTCTGTTTTCAGTATAGAAATCTAATATAATATAATATCAGTTTTTCTTCATCTGTAATCATAATTTCATCATCTCATATCATTATTCTGTTTTCAGTATAGAAATCTGAAAACCATTGTCTACACTTTCTTTTCAAAAACATTGGGGATATCTGCTGTCGCCTGATACGTTAGGACGATGATCAGTCGCCTAATCGTACCTGCTCTCTTTTTACTACCGGTAGAAGGAATGAAAATCATCCCTGGAGGAAGGCCACCTGCTAACATCCTCCCTTGGCATCTTCGTGCCGTAATAAAAATAATAAATGCTGGACTGTGTCGCACACAGCCCTGACACAGCCACTTACGCAAATCTGTTGCAATCCCCCTCTTTATCACATCGTTATTCTCTTTTTAAAATATCATTCCACATTTCCATTTTCTCACTTTCGTTTTCACATATCATTCTCTCATATCATTTCCATTCTCACACATTACTTCTATAAAATATATATATATCATAAGGCTTTGATTATGATTCAGACCTCTCTTTCAAATTCAGAAATCAAATAATGTTTATTAAACCACTGATACTCAATAAGAACATTTTTAATATAATATTATAACCATATAACCCTCGATAACAACTGATACCATTCTCTCTTATTCTCTTAATCATAAGGCATGTTCAATTCATGCATAATCATCCTTATACATATCCCTCTCATACTCTCATTCATATTCATATACATCTTATACTCATATCCATATTCATATACATCTTCAGATATCTTTCTTTTCAATATTAATACTCAAGGAAGACAATTTCTTCACAATATAGTAATAATAGCATCACATATATATTTCACAGAATCAAGTTTCTTTATGAAGATAAGTAGTTTTACAAATAGGGATAGAAGTAATCTTGCCTCGGTTTCGATATCCTGACGGTATGGCTCGTCCCTCTTCCGGAGTTTCTATAAACACAAAAGGACCATCGTTAGAACCACATCTCTTACTCACTACACTCTTGTATAACATTACCTTTTGAAACTTTAATATATGTTTAACGTATTATTATTATCCCAAAGGCTCAAGAACTCAACCGTTTATAACCTAAATCGAAGTTTCAGGGGTTTTCACCATTTTCCTTAACGACCACACTTAACTGTAAAAATTCTCAGAAAATATGGATTTCGAATTTTAATGTAAGGTCAACTGTCAAGGGTCCTCTGACCACTCTACTACACTATCCCAAAATTTCGTGACTTTTAACAATGTTAAAGTATGGTAATTGTAACCTCAAGTTTGATACATTTACAGTTTCTCGGTTTCTGAACCGCTTTCACTAAAACTGACTTTTCTCCTAAACCGTTCATCAGATTTTAACGCACCTTATATCAAAACGATCTATGAACTAAGCTCTATCATTTCATGGTCAATTGGTAACCTAGGCAGTGAGGTACCATACGAATGCAGGGGGTCCAAAACAGGGCAATTTACATCCTAACGAAAATCGGGCATTATAACGGCTATAATTTCGTACTTTCCATAAATCCAACTCCTCCAAATCAATTATCAAACACCATAATCATCACCTACACCATGTGGTATACTTCACCAGCCATGGTTACAAGTCCACAACACAATTTTCACATCAAAACAAACCACTTATAACACATAATCATCATAAACATTACATTAACACCACTTAACTACTAACCACTTCAATATCTACCATAAATATAAAAGGCCAAGCATGTTTATACCTTCTTGAAGCTTTATCAACACTTAATAATCCTTAGTAATCCTTGGACACACCTTGAACAACCTTGAATTAGCTTGAATTAACTAAAGAAGCCATTAAAACAAAGTTAACACTTGAAAATTACTATTCATTCACTATTCACCATCAACTTCAATGAATTTATTACCTTGCTAGATGATGTTGGTTGGCCTTGAAACTTTTTGCTAGTCTTAATTTATCCCCCAAGAAGCTCCATGATTTATCTCTTGATTTTATGTTAAAGCTAGCTAGGGTTTTGATTTTTGATTTTTTTTCTTTTCTTCTTTTCTTCTACAATGGCCGAATGCAAGAAACAAGAAGGGGAGAGGTTTTTGTGTTTTTGTTTTGGTCTTATCTCATCTAATCTTACTAATACTAGAGTACTTTGGAAGCTTGGTAGATATTTAGTGATTAAAACCTTGCAAAGTTACTAATTTACCCCCTTGAATCAAGTTAGTGGATGATGATGTCATTAGGATGAGGTAATCTCCCAATTTCTTAATTTTCTAAGTAAAATGCCAATCACATTGGTAAATAATGTGGTATGTATCCTTGTTATATTACTAATCTTGGTTGCTTGGTCTCCATATGCGTCTAATTGTGGTTCGTTTCGAATGTACCTCATTATCTCAGTGGTTTTAAAAACATTTAACAATCTAAATTCCATTGGTATTCTCTTAACTTAATAATCCCTTGGTTAAATCTAAATTCACTAATTCCTCAATATATAATTCTTATAATGTTTCCATGCTCCTTAATATCCAATAGAAGCTTATTCGAAATCAAAATCCTCAAAATCCATGCTTCAGGAATTTCTGAAATCTAACGTCATTTCGAGTCACTTATTTCCATTGTACAATACTAATATGGTTTCTGTTTATTCCTTTTATGTTTCCATTATAGGGTACCTATATACCATTTCTCTAAATCCTCAAAATTTACTATTCATGTGACCACTGTAGCATTACTGAAGTTAGGGTTATTACATTAGCGATTTAGGCCCAGATGGTAATTTGAGTTTAACGCACTTCTTTTTGTTTTCTCTTCGTTCTGCCTACAGTTTGGTATTTCTTCAATATATTACTTTGTTTTTTTAGGTAAGGCTGCTTTGGATGCCATTTTCAAAAGGAGGGAGGAGGTCGCTGCTGCCGGGGTTGTGGTAGAGAGACAAAGGGCTAAAAGGTCCAGGACCGAGGAATCTACCCCTGCCACGAAGAATGTTCCTGCCTTTCTCCAACAAAAACCTGTTTCTGTGGATGAAGACCTCACCTTCTTTACTGTGGGGTGGGGTTTATGTAATAGAGACACAGCTATGGGTGACTTTAGAGCCGCAGCTGAATGGTCTACGAGTGTTGTCACTCCTCGAGACAGGGTTCATATTGTTGAATCCTCTAATGACTTGAAGATTGAGCTTCTAGGGGCTCAAGCTGTTGCTTCGGTATGTTTTTCTATTTTCCTTTTAATTTCACTTCGATCGTATTTCCTTTTACTTTTCCAGTTAACTCCAACATTTGTTTTGCAGATGAATGTCTATCTTCAGGCCACCGTCCACAATCTTAAGACGGTGTGTGTTGATTTGACCGTTGCGAAAAGGGATATTGATAGTTATTTTGCCTCTTCAGAGGCAAACTTTGCTCGTTTTAGAGAGGTGGAGAAGGAGTTGGCCGAGGAGAATGAGAAGTACAGGAGGCTGCAACTAGAGGCTCAGCAAAACAGAGAGCACATAATAGCTGACTACAGAGCCTCTAAAGAGTTTGAAGAGCTCTTGAATGCAAAGTATGATGCTAACTTTCCTACCACCTTTAAGGATTACTGGGAAGAGATTATAGTAGAGCTGAGCGGAAAGATTGAGGGAGTATCCTTGGAGAGGTTCCCTGTTCCTCCAATTTCAGGACTTTCTGCCGTTACTCAGAAGGTAATTGCAGAGACTGTTGCTATGGAGGACTCCCAGCCTATTCAAGATCCACCTTCTTCTCCTATAGTGGAGGAATTAGATGCATCCCCCAAGGAGAATGATTCATCTCCTAAAAAGACTGGGGATGAGTTTATTGATAATCTAGACCTTTGGATGGCCTTGCATGGCTTGCTTTTGTAATATCTATTCTGAATTTTTACCCTTCGGGGTTATGATGTAACTTAACTTAAATATTTATTTAGTTAGTTTCCTTCGTTTCCATATTCTTGTCTTTTGCTTATAGTTTGTTATGCATTAAAGTTTTACGGGTACTTGGCCTCTTGGCTTGTACCAAGCTTACGCATTGATATAACCTTTGTCTTTCGTGTTTAAAATAACAAAACAAAAAAAGTAACTCAATAGAAAGAAAAAACAAACTTTACTAATAAGCTGACAAAGAATGTCAATAAAATGGGTTCAACCCTCACATAGATACTCTACTTCCTACTTAGAACTCGAAGGCTCTGAATGGTTTCATCGAACCTTATTTCTACTTCTACTAGATAGATAAAAAGCTAAGTCCTTATCAGGACAACTTAAACATAATAAACCTTGAGATTCAAGGCATGCCAAGTGCGAGGCACCTCGTTTCCATCCAAGGTTTCCAGTTTGTAGGATCCTCTTCCCAACGTCTTGCTGACCCTATAAGGCCCTTCCCAGTTAGGGGCTAGTTTCCCTCTCTGTCCAACTCCAGATGCTTCTATCTTCCTCAGAACCAAGTCATCTTGCTTAAAGAACCTTTCCTTAACCTTCTGGCTATAATGAAAAGACGCTCTCTTTTGATGCTCCGCATTATGGGTGTTGTGCTAAAAATTATTACATTTAAATTGCAAGTGCACAATTTCATCGTTTTAATACTTGAGATATCGATCCACAGAGACTTATTTTTTTCGCGTTTCCTTAATTTTTAACTTAGGCGGACTAGAATGAGTTTGGATTTTGAATTTTTTTTTGGATTTTACTACTTAATAAAAAGAATTCTATTTTAAACTAATTAATTAAAACTAAATTATTCTAAATTTATTCTAAAAAATTATTATAAATTAAAACTAAATTTTATTCTAAAACTCTTTTTTTTATTGAATGAAAATTGTGAAATTTTCTAGTTTTAAGAACAAAATTGTATTTACAAAAGACAAAACAGCAATTAACATTCGAATCCACAAATTAACTACAACAAGCCAAAAGAACAAACAAAACATAATAAATCAATGACACACAAATAAACCAGCAACTCGACTCGGAGACTCTGCGAATTTCAACTCAGCAACTCTCAACTACAGAACCCAATACAAAACTCGACAACAAATGCAGCAAATGCTAACCAAAAATTGTAAAACAAAAGCTCGACGCAACAGGACTGCAGTGTAACAGGACTAAAAAAAACGCAGCAAACTCCATCAGAAAACCAGAAAACAAGACTCAACGAAAATTGCAATAAAAGAAGCAGCAAAGTCAGCGAAATTCTCAGCACCATACATAGTAACAAAATGAAAACTCAACTTTCAAACAAAGAACCGAAACGTAGCACAGAAACTAGTCAAATCGACAGCCACGAATTCAACATCAAATCAGCAAAGCAACAATCTGGACTCAGACTCGAATTTAAACGGAACCAAAACAAAAAAACTCAGCGACATTTCCTACAAACTCAGCAGCAAAATCAACGACAAGTAATGGCGAAAACCAGCAAGCAACTCCGAGTTTTGACTCGGTCGAACTCTAACTACTCAAGAACTCGCAGAAAACAAAACGAAACTCAGCAAAGAAACTCAGAAAATAAAATAGAGGCTACGGCAAAATAGGATCACAAAAATGAAATCAATCAAACTCAACGCTACTGGTAATGAAAATAACGAAAATTTAAAACGAAAAGAATAAGGAAGAGTTAACCATTCGATATAAAAAGAGATAGGAGAAGAAAGGGTTGTGGGTTTGTAGAGAAGGGGCGTAGTGGGTTCGATGGAGTGGTAAAAGGAGAGGGGAGAGGTTGTAAACGAAGAACAAGAAAACAAATGGGTTTGGAGTTTTAAAACAGAGGAAATAAAGAAAGTAAAGAAGAAGCTGGGTTTGTTTATTTGAGAAAACAGGGGAGAAAGCAGAGCAAATACACTAGGCTTCGAATTAATCAACAATTAAAATGACTAAATCGTAATGAAAATTTATAAACCTAACATTTTTTTGTTTTATTTTTAAAATTAAATACGACAATAAAGAAAATTAACTAAGGAATTAAAATTATACTACACTAAAATAATGATTTAGAATTAAAATGCCCACAATAAAATGGAGATTTAAAGAGGCTCAAAAATGATTATTAACTAAGAACAACATATTAAAAATCGTTACTTTTGACCCCAAGTGATTAGCATTTAGCTACTTCATCCACTGAACGGATTTACAAAAATAACAAAAACTAGACAGCATAAACGAGAGAGCAAGACAAGAAAATAAAGGAAACTTGAAATTGCATTTAAAAGAAAGTGTTTACAAAATTTAGAACTACAAAACAAGAAAGGAAAGAAATTTACACTACCCTAAAACTACACTAAAATCTAGGTTTTTAAATACAAGGGGGGTAAGGGGGTATTTATAGGATAAGAATTAGGGTTTAGTGGTGTGTTGGGTGAATGTCCACCATACACCTTTTAATGTGGTGGAGAAATCCTAGCCATCCAATTGTTTCATTCCTCCTTTAGCTTTGTTGAGTGGATCTTGGCCATACACGTATTTAGTGTGTTGGGATGATCTCTACCTTCCACGTGTCTTGAAAGATTCTTTTTCCTCCAAGATCCTAATTCTTTTTCCTTTTTTCATGTAAGTCCTTTTTCTTCCTCTTTTTCCCTTTCTTGCTCTTTATTTCATTATTTTTCCATTTCTTTATTTATTCACGAATTTCCTGAAATGCAATAAAATAAATTATTAAAATACGAGTTCAAGCAATAAATAGGTAATAAAAATATGCAAAAATATGCACTTATCAATGGGCATTTGTTTCATCCCTTACTTCATCAATTAAATCAAGGGCGAGTCTCATGTCTTCCTCATTAGTTTCTTGTTCATATGCTTCCAACCTTGGCGACACACGAGAAATTTCCAAGGGCACAACTGCCTCTGCTCCATAAGCTAGCAAGAACGGGGTAGTTCCAGTTGTCAGTTTGCAGGTGGTACGATATGCCCATAGTATAGGCAGCAGCTCATCCACCCAAGTGTTTCTTGATCGCTCGACCCTCTTCTTCAGTCCATCAATTATAATCCGATTTGCTACCTCAACTTGTCCATTAGCCTGAGGATGAGCTACCAAATTAAAACGAAGCTCGATGGCATTCTCATCACAATACTTCTTAAATTCTTCATTGTTGAACTGTCGCCCATTATCCGTCACAAGGATTCGTAGGATACTATACCTGCAGATTATGTTCTCCCAAAAGAACTGGGCAACTTTCTTGGTGGTTTTCTTGGCTAAGGGCTTAGCCTTAATCCACTTGGTGAAGTAATCGATGGCCACTATCAGGAATTTTCTCTGTGCTGAAGCCACAGGGAAAGGATCAAGTATATCCATCCCCCACATGGCAAACGGGATAGGAGAGTTAATCGATGTTAACATCTCTGGAGGTTGCCTTACAATCAAGGCTTGCTTCTGGCATCTGTCACACTTCTTGACATAGTTCTGTGCATCGGCTAACAGCTCTGGCCAGTAGAATCCTAAGCGGGTAATCTTATGGGCTAGGGCTCTGCCCCCAAGTGCTGCCCATAGATGCCTTCATGAACTTCCTACAATGCTTCTTCTGCCTCTCGGGGCCTCAAACACTTCAAGTATGGAATGACAAATGATCTCTTATAAAGGATGCCTTCAATCAAGGCATATCTCAATGCCCTCACTGACAGTTTTCGCGCCTCCAAGGCATTGTCAGGGAGCCATCCAGTTTCCAAGTGAGCTTTGATGGGATCTATCCAACAGCTTTCTATGTCAATCGGTGCCACCAATTTCGAATTGATGGTTGGGGCCTTTAAGACCTAGAAGTAAACACTCCCTACATAATTATCTATCTCAGAAGAGGCGAACTTTGATAGGGCATCGGCCTTGACGTTCACCTCCCTCGAAACGTGCTCCACATAACATTCATCAAACTGAGTCATAACAGCTTTCACGACTCTCAAGTACTTTGCCATAGTTTCATCCTTGGCTTCGAATTCACCATTCACTTGTGAGACTACAAGTCTTGAATCTCCACAAACTTTGAGGTTCTTGACCCACATTATTCTGGCCAAGCTCAATCCGGCTATCAAGGCTTCATACTCAGCTTCGTTGTTGGTTGTCGAAAAGTCCAACTTCAAAGCATACTCAATTGTGAACCCATCGGGGCTTTGCAAGACTAAACCTGCACCACTAGATTTTGTTTTTGATGCTCCATCAAAATAGAGCACACAGTATTCCTTCTGATCAGGTACAAGCTCTTCATCTTTTTCCTCACTTCTAGGGTTGGGTAATATCTCCTGCTCCCCGACTTCTTGGTTATCAATGGTACATTCAACCACGAAGTTAGCCAATGCCTGAGCATTAATGGCTATCTGAGGCTTGTATGTGATGTCAAATTCTCCGAGTTCGATTTCCCACTTAATCAGCCTTCCGCTGGCCTTCGGGCTGTGCAATATGTTTCTCAGCTACTGGTCCGTCAAGACTTTAATCTTATGTTCCTGGAAGTACGGTCACAATTTCCTCGAGGCTGTTATCAATGCCAAAGCAAATTTCTCGATGGGAGAGTAATTCAACTCAGCTCCATGCAGCACCATTCTCACATAGTAGATAAGTTTCTGAGCTTTGTTCTCCTCCCGAATGAGGATGACACTCAGTGCTTGTTCAGACACCGCCAAGTACAGATAACGAGTTTCTCCGGGACTAGGCTTGGCAAACAACGGGGCTTCATCCATGTACTTCTTCAATTGTTCAAAGGCCTCTTAGCTCTTTGGAGTCCACTCAAAAATTTTCACTTTCTTCAATGCTTGAAAGAACGGTAGACAATAATCACCCGATTTGGAGATGAATCTCCCCAGGGCTGCCACTCTGTCAGTCAACTTCTGCACATCTCTTATAGAACGTGGTGGCTCCATGTCCAAAATTACCTTAATCTTATCAGGGTTGGCATCTATTCCTCGCTTCTGATCAAATGCAAAAGGCACACTTGGCTGGATTTAACATCATCTTGTGGTGCCTCGGCACTTCAAATGCCTCTCTGAGGTGCTCAATATGATCAGCCATGAACAGACTTTTGACTAACATGTCATCGACATAGACCTCCATGGTTTTTCCCATCAGATGGGCGAATATCTTATTCACCAATCGTTGGTAGGTGGCTCTTGCATTCTTTAGTCCAAAAGCCATGACAAGATAACAGAAAACACCAAAGTTAGTTATGAAAGATACCTTTGGGATGTCATCCTTATGCATCTTAATCTAGTTGTAGCCACTGAACCCATCCATGGAGCTCAACATCTCATGCCCAGCTGTGGCATCTATTAGCGTGTCAATCCTAGGTAGAGGGAAACAATCCTTAGGACATGCATCATTCAAGTCGGTGAAGTCTATACAGATTCTCCACTTTCCATTCGCTTTCTTGACCATCACAGCCAACCATTCAGGGAACTGAATCTCTTCAATGAAGCCAGCTTCTAAGAGCTTGTCTACCTCTTGCTTAATGGCCTCTTTCCTTTCAGGAGCGAAATTCCTTTTCTTCTGCTTTATTATCTTTCGCTTTGGATCAACATTCAACTTGTGAGTTATGAGTTGGGGATCGATCCTTGGCATGTCAGCTGCTGTCCAAGCAAACACATCATTGTTCTCTTGTAAGAACGTTATCAATATGCCCTTCAAGGGTTTCTTCAGAGAAGCTCCAACATAAGTAACTTTTTCAGGGTCCCCAAGCTCTAGAGGTATAGGGATTAAATCCTCTGCCGGCTTCCCTCGGTGTTCATCATCACCACGGATATCCATGTCTTCAATCAGAAGAACCTGCTCCCCGACTCCATCTGCTCTTAGTGCAGCTACATAGCAACTTCTTGCCATCTTCTGATCACCTTTCTATTCTCCAACACCATTCCGGGTTGGAAACTTGATCTTCATATGATAGGTAGAGGCCACGGCCTTGAACGCATGAAGTCCAGTCCTCTTTAGGATTGCATTGTATGTTGAGGCTGCCTTGATTACCAGAAAGTTCAACATCTGAATAGCCTCCTTAGATTCCTGCCTAATAGTTACGGGCAACTGAATAGTCCCCTCAATATTGGACTCCACTCCATTGAACCCGTATATGGGCATGTTAGTAGGAGTTGATAAGCATGCATTTAATCTTAATTTGTCCGTATATTTAAGTTAATTTGCATTGATTTGGATTTTTATTTAATAAATTTTAATGTTTTATTGTAGGTATCAAGGAGTTATAATAAAGGAAGGCTTGGAGCTTAAATAGCAAGAGTTGTAAATAAATTGATTAAAATTCGGATTTTAGGGGTCGCTGCGCAGTCTACACTGTTTGGGCCATATCTAGAGTTCCAGAAGTCCGTTTTAGGCGATTCAAAAGCCCACGGAAAGCATATGAGAAGGGCTTTAATTCAAAAGTGGCCTTGTATTTAAAATCCAGCCGAATTATCCCAGAATCTGAGTCAAAAGTGGCCTTGTATTTAAAGTCAACTACGAATTTCTTTTCTTGGAATTCAATTCTGATTGGGAAATTTCATTGTAATTACTTTATATAATTAAAAATACTTTTATTAGAGATTATTAGATAGAGATCAGACCTAATTAGAGAAATACGTCATACGAGAAAGAGGCACAGGCAAGAGAGAAAGAAGAAATAGAAGACGGAGATTCTGCCATTGAAGACATTCACTTGGATTTGTTTTTCTTCATCTTTTTGTTCAAAATTCTCTCCTTAACTCTTTTAATCATGTTTATGTGCTATCAATTTTTGGATGTTTTAAAGATCTTTATTATGAACTAATTTTATAAAGTTGGGATTTTTATGGAACCCTAGCATGGGATTTTTGGTGTTTTGTTAAAGAGTATTGTATACGATTCTACGGTTTATTCATTCAAGTGTTTTTCATGCTAATACTTGCTATTGTCTGATCAACTCTAGTAGGTTATCGAGTTAATTATAATATCGAGAGGGTTATAGTTAATTGACATAAGACTTGAGTGGTGCATGCTTATATCTTCTGATTGTAATATTGTTGCGATATAGACATATATTGTGACCATGCATAGCTTTGTGAATTGGCGCATAATTATATTCTGAAGAGTAAATTGGCATAGACATATGTTAGTTTATTTGATAGGAATTATACCATAGTGATTTCGAGAGAAACCTATGACTATTGAATTCTTGCTATTAAATTGTGAATTTGCTACTGTTCTACGAAACTCTACTACCGATTTTCACGTGTTAGGGGGAAGTAATTATCTAGACTTATCTTTTCATATTTGAAACTCAATAAACTCTCTTCTCTAGTATAATTTAGTTGGTTAATCTAATTCTTATCAATTAGTTTAGTTATAAAAACCATCAACAATTTTTGTGCTGGATAACCAAGTTGTTAGATATTACTTGCGATTGATACAAATTTGCAGTCCTTGAGGAACGATATCTGGTATTTACTACTATATTACTTGCTTGCGATTGTGTACACTTGCACATCTGTATTTTACGCAACAGGAGTCAACTGAGAATCGTTATACCCCATCTTCACAAACGCATCATGAAACAGAATATCAATGGAAGCTCCATTGTCTATCAAGACTCGCTTTACCTCTAAGTTTCCAATCATAGGGGTTATGACCAACGGATCGTCATGGGGAAACTTCACCCCTTCCAAGTCGGAATCATCGAAACCGATTGCTACTTCAGTCTTTGCGCGCTTCGGGGCCTCTCCCACGATGTGCATCACTTCTCTGGCATAAGTCTTTTGAGAGTTCTTTGTTGTGCCGGCCGCTGTCGGGCCTCCGCAAATCATGTTGATAACTGGCCCTTGGGGCTGTGGGTTGCGATCACGGTCGTTATCTCTCCTATCATAGTCTCTTCTCTGGTTTCCACGATCTTCACCTTTCGTGAACTTGCTTAGTTTCCCCCTTCAGATCAGGAATTCAATCTCGTCCTTGAGTTACCTACAATCATCAGTGTCGTGTCCTACATCCTTGTGGAACCTACAGTACTGATCCTTGTTTCTCTTTACGGGATCACCCCGTAGTGGCTTCGGCCATCGAAAATCTTTATCCTTCTCGATATCCAACAAGATTTGACTCCTAGGAGCATTCAACCTTGCATACTCGGAAAACCTTGGTCCCAAATTCTTCTTTGGGATAGAATCAGAATCCTTGCTAGTTTGGGGATACTTGTCCCTAGCATCGTAATCCTGCTCTTGCTTTCGCTTCCTAGAATTTTCATTTTCTCCACTCATGGTTGAGGCCTCTATCTTCCTCATGCTTTCTTTACCCTTTATGTACTTACTCGCCCTTCTTTGGAGCTCAGTCATGCTCTCAGAGGGATGCTTTGCCAACGACATCTGAGAGAAGGTATTGGTTGTCCCGTTCTCCAAGGCTATCATATCTACTTTGTTCTCCAGATCAGGGACATTCAACGTCTCCTTAGTGAAGCGCTTGAGGTAATCCCTCAGGTTCTCATTCTTTTCTTGCACTACTTGCATAAGGGATGCAGAGCTCTTCTCATGGATTCTTTCACTAACAAATTGATTGATGAAGGCCGTGCTCAACTCCTTGAACGTGCCGATAGAGTTTGCAGGCAAATGACTATACCATCTTTGAGCCATACCCGCCAGGGTTTGAGGGAACGCCCTACACTTGAGAGCGTCACTAGCAGGCTGCAACAATAGCGCGTTCAAAAACGTTCTCACATAGTTTGCGGGATTGCCCGTTCCATCATATGCCTTAATCGTAGGAATCTTAAACTTCCTAGAGACATGAGCATTCATCACCTCCTCAGTGAACGGGGTTGTGGGATCATCAGGGTCTCCAAGCGACATCAAATCTTTGGGATCACTTTTAGGGGCCTCTACCCTTGTAGCTCCTCCTGTTGGGGCGTCAGCCCTTCTCTACCTCCTTAAAGGCCTTTCTAAATAAACAAAGGGAATCCCTCCTGAAGTTGGAGGAGGTCTACTCTGGTTCTGCCTTTGTTGCTCCCTTGCTATATCGTACTTCAGCTTTTGGATCTCGGCTTCATCAGCCTTGATTCTCTCATTAGCTGTCAAATGAGGTCCATCATGGATTCTTTGAGTCCTCCTTCGAGGTTCCTTGCTAGCACGTCACCTCCTCGGGACATCATCACGGTCATCATCCTCAGACGATGAATCATCAGTATAAGGACAGGAGTAGTCATAATATCCTTGATCAGGGCCCAAGCCTCTAATGTAAGGAGGGTGATACGGCTCATGTATTTGCAAGGCATGGCCGTTCGGCCCAACACCTTGAGTATTCGGAGGGTAGTTAGGCAGCCCATACATCGGATATGTGTTTGCGGGGAGATCAGCGGTGTGGATCTGTACCCCCGGAGGTAATGGACGATTAACATCAACAAGGGGGGAGACCACCATCTGAAGTGGGTTGGTCTCCGGGTTTAGATGGAGAACCACAGGTAGAGTTCTCTCATCGTGGGGAGTCGCCCCTGTATGTAGAGAAACTTCAGTTTGAGTGATTGTCCCTGTTGATGGGGGTACATACCTTTGTTCACTGACGACGGGTGTAGCAGAGGTGGCGGTGGTAGCCGCAGTTGAGACTGATTTTGTTCTTCGTGTATTAACCATGGTTGATGTTGTCTTCCCATAGACGGTGCCAAATGTTATGGAATAAAAACTAGGTTATCGAATTGCGGCTAGGGTTTGTGTATATTTAATGCAAAGGGTTGGTGAGCTTCAAGCTTTAATGGCTGTTTCCGTGTTCGAGACTAATCGGTCCTCACAGAATGCCTACGTATCTCGAAGTTGAGAATCAATCCAAAAAACGTCGTTTTGAGAATGAGTGGTCACACCCTTATATAGGCTTGAGAAGCCTTAGAATCGGAGTAGGGTCAGGTGACTTGGTGGGCAAGTCACCTCCTTGAGGAAGGTTCTAGACTCCTTTCTTGTAAGAGTCTGTTTCCATGTTTAACTAGGAACCTTGGAGACTAAATCTTGTAGAGATAATATCCTTATTTGGCTCTTATTGTTGAACTATTAATCACCCTCAATATTAATTACGAAATTAATTTTTATTTAGGGTTTCAGACCTTATTAATGGGTTTCGTGTTTGAACCATGCTAGGTCTAATTAATGCATAATTAATTGTGTTTTTAGGACTTACTTTTAGCCTATATCACTTTTAATATGCACCATGTTGCATAATGTTTAGTACACATTTTATTGATTTAGTTTCTATTCTTGTTCGAAATATTTACCATTAAAATATGGCATAATATATTTTTTATCGTTACAAATCGTAGTTTTATAATTATATTTTAGAGTAAATTCCAATGAGTATGATCCTAAAAATATAATATATTCTGTGATATTCAATAAATCTAATAAAAAAATATTGAAGTAACAAAAGTTGTGAAAGATGGAAAATGATTCCTGAGTTCTAGAATATGAACTCAAGGGAAACTGATTATGTGGGTGTTTATGGAACTTATTTTTCAGAATAAGTCAACTTATTTTAAGTTGAAAGTTAAGATTCCTAACTTTCCAACTTATTTTCCAACTTACTTTTACAACTTATTGAATCTCAAACACACATTAAATACTTATATAAATTTTTTTATCAAAATATGAAATTTTTACCCGAAAATAAGTCCATAAATTCTTAATAAAAGTTCAGCCAAACAGGCACTATATTAAGAACTTATTACCGTCCAAAATGTGATGTCCACATTAATTTGTTATAAACGCCCTCAACATTGGTTTATTATTTGCCACAATTTTATGTTACAGTCTCCTACGTAGGATACAGTAAACTGTTTTTTAAACTGTTTTTTGTACCAAGTTGAGCAGAGTAGGTAAAAAATTAGTCCAGGTGCCGAGCACATGCCCCCGATTTCATGCTAAGGTATTCCTATTTAGTGGTTTGACCTTATGCCTGTCAATTAATCGAATATTCGATTTGACTCGATCCGGTAGTTAAATTAATGGATATAATTTTTTTTTTTAAAATATGATCCATTAATGATCCAATCCGATAACAAACGAATATAAATTTTGTATGATTCGATTTAAATATATTATATTTATTATATATTTTATTTACATATGTAATATACGTAATATATATTTTATATATAACATATATAATATATAATATTTTAATCGAATTCAGTTTTACATTTGAAAGGAAAAATCCGATAAAGATCCAAAATTTAATTTGATCCAATTTGAAAACTATTCAAACCAAAAATTTAACCGAAAATTATTCAAAATACTAAATTCGATTATGACCTGAAACCGATCAAAATAAAATAATAAATTATCCGAACCATAAATAACCGAAAGTACTAGACCGAATTATAAATTCGAATAAGAAAAATGAGTAATTAAGTAGTAATGATTTTAATTAGTTTTAACTTATAACAAATAGTCTATATATATTTATGCACATTGTTGTAAAATAAAAACGATGGTTTGTAAATTGCGGCTAGGGTTTGTATGTATTAAATACAAGGGTTTGTGAGCTTCGAGCTTTAATGGTTGTTTTTGCGTTTTAAGACTGAGCGGTCCTCACAAGATGACTACGTATCTCAGAGTTGAGAATCAAGCCAAGACGTAGTTCTGAGATTGAGGGGTCAGGCCCTTTATATAGGCGTTGGAAGCCTTAGATTTAGAGGAGGGTTAGGGCTAGATGACTTGGAGGACAAGTCACCCCCTTGATCAATTCTGGAATGTTCCATATAGGAAACAGATTCCTAATGGACTTAGTTGTCTTGGAGGGCAAGCCTCGTTTTTGGGTTCAAACAAGGAGTCGGTGTCATTCATGGACTCGATTCCAAATAGCCTTTTGTTCTCGGATCAGGCCCATGTTAGAAAATAAGCTTATACTATCCCCGGTTTGGGCTGTTCTTTGGGCTTATCCAATAATCATGAATTAAATGCCCAACTAGGGTTTCGGGCCTTATTAATGGGCTAATCAATGCAACATTAAATATGTCTTTAGGGATTATTTTTCACCCACATCATTTGCCCCCCAACTTCTGGGAAAACGTATCAAGTTTTCGTAGAAGTAAAGGTCTTGTCTACCCTTTTCGGGTATCGTCTTATAGTAAAGCGTGGAGCGACCTACGCATTCACAACGATTATAACTAAAATTCTTTCCAAAGTTAATACTTAACAAAGTTAAACGTTCCATGGCCTCTTGTGTAAGAACCGTGAATATTAAATCCATATAATTTCTATTTTCCGTAATTTGGAATAAAAATATTTCGAACTATGTTATCCCAGTTTGACGAGTCAAGGTGTTAGTTTTTGACCGGTAGTTGAGGAGGAGCGCTAAATTGTTCTAAAAGATTCCCGTATGTGTTTTTATTATGGGCTATGAGTTAAAGGATAAGATTAAATGCCTTTTTCGTGATGCGTGTCAATTAGTTGACTTTATCCAGTAAAGGCCGTTTTCAAAATCCCTAGTATAACGACCTAGAAAATTTTGATTTTTAATAATATTTATTTATTGTAAATTATAAATTATATTATGTGAATATTGTTGTAAAGGTGAAATGTGTGTGAGATGCTGTTTATATGATTATTTGATGATTTGGGTTAGCTGTGAAGATTGGTGTATTTTTATTTTTATTTTTTAGGATTTAAATATATTTAAATCATGAATTTTTGATCCTCTGTAAATTTTATAAAATTATCGGAGGAATTAAAAATCATGTAATCTTTTGTAATATTATCTTTATAATATTATTTAGTTTTTAAAATGGTTGGGTGAATTAATTTGGATGTGTCGGTATTTTAAAATGATTTTAAGGATTTAATTGTATTTAAAGGATCAAAACTTGAAAAAAATTCATATTTAATTCATTTGTGATCCGAAAAATATTTTAAAAATATGTGTGTACTCGTAAATTTATATTCTTTATTCTAAAATGAAAAGTTTAATTTTCGTAATATTCCATTTTAATTCGATTTGTAAAAGTTGTGTATTCGTTTTAAAAGTACGAATAAGTATTGTATAATGGGCTCGTGGATAATAGTGTTTAGATAATGGGCCAAGCCCATTTAGAATGAAAAAAAAACGCAGCAGGGAGAAGCTTCGGGAAAAGGGGGGAAGACAGAAAGAAAAAATGGAGAGAAGAAAAGAAGAGGAAAGGAGGAGAGAAAGAGAGGAATTGGGGGGGGGAGAACCAATTTGTGTATATATATATATATATATATGAGTGTAAATTGTGTGTGTGGGTGTACATATTGTGGTAGCAGTGGCCGGAAGAAAGGAAGGTGCGGAGGAGACCGGAAGGAGAGGCGGCGACGGCCGGAGTTCGGCAGGAGTCCGGCAAGCCCAGTGGCAGCGCGCAGCAGGAGAGGGAGAGAGAGAGAGAGAGAAAGAGAGAGAGAGAGAGAGAGAGAGAGAGAGAGAGAGAGAGAGAGAGAGAGAGAGAGAGAGAGAGAGAGAGAGAGAGAGAGAGATGGATTCTTGCGGGTCGAACCGAATCGAAACGAAATGGTATATTTTCGTAATCTTTAATTATTTAAATTTTGTATTAATTAATTGTGAATTTCGATATATTGTTTAATGGTTGTAATTTAGTTAGTTTGAATTGCGAAGTTATTGTTGTAATTAAGTTAGATTAATTTGTGAGATTAATGTGTTAATCCTCGGGGTATGATGGTTATTTATAATTATGAGATTAATTGTGGGCTTGATGATATGTTTTGGAGATTAATTAGTTACTAATTGTTATTATTTGTGTTATAATGTCGGAAGTTGAAATTGGGTAATTTATGTGATTGGTTTTGGTAATTAGTTTAAATATATTAGTTGAAGTATTAAAATTGTTGATGTCGAAGCTCCCGATAATTTAATGTTGTTAATTGTCGTAATTAAATTGATATTGTAAAGTACGAATATTGTTTTATTTCCGAATTTAATTCGGAGAGTCTAGTTAAGTATAATGGTTGAGGTTAATTGGGGGCCGATTAATGTGCAGGTTAGTAATTATGAAATGTTTATTGTAAATTGCTAATTATGACGAGCGAATAATATGTAAAGGTTATATGGTCTTGCTTGTCATGAATGTTTAAGTGCTAATTGCTAAGTGTAATGGTGGGAATTAATTTGTGGTCGTTATTGGGTAATAATGAGTTGCTAGTTGCATATGGTGCCGGAAATGTATATGTGCTAAGAGTTTGTTTTAGTTACTAATTATTATTGTCGTATAACGTTGAAATTTACATGAGTTTGTTAATTGTAAATGAGTTATATAGATTGAATATTGTAGTCGAGTTATAGTATCGGTTAAATGCTATGCTTGTTAAACATTTGGAGTCGAGTATGTATTGAGAATTGCTTAAGCAGTATATTTGGGTTTAAATGTTATTTATCAAAGATTAACTGTGAGATTCATTTTATTATGTGTTTATCTGCGAGGAGTTGAAATGAGATCTCGAGTCTTAAATGTCAATATTTAAGTACTTGTGTAATTCTCTTCAACTAGTTCCTCGGGCTTACGAATACCAACGATCAATTGCCACAGGTGTAATTAATATGCTCTAGTGGTATGATCATTGATATAGCGTAAGTAATAGTTAGTGCTGGGGGTTGTTCCCTAGGGCTTACGAACATCAATGATTGATTGTCACGTGTATCATTAAAATGCGTGAGAAATACGATCATTGGTGTAGCGTAAGTAGTAGTCTAATATAAATTTCGTATGTGCTATGTGCCGCATGTTCGGGCGGGTACTTTTCATTAATTGTTTACTTTTATGTTGATGCAAGTTGAGGCAGCTTTATTTTTGTAAAAACAGGGTTAAATTGTTTTTAATTGATATTGAGGGGCTGTGCCCATAGTCCGATAAACGAATACTTCATGCCAAAATTTTCTAAAAATCCCCTGCAAATCTATTTAGAACCTATTAAATTTATTTGATTTGGTGATTTGAAATTATATGCTGATTTTCGAGAGTCGAGGTAAATATTATAATTGATATGTATTGCTGTGAAGTGGTTGCCTAGATGGTATCTAAGTATCGAGTAACCATATGTGTTAAGTATTTATGTGAAGTGAGTATTTGCCTTAGAGGTTGTCTTGAATTATATTGTGAATGTGATTAAGTATGTTTGTATAAGTTATATAATTAAGCGTTATAGGACGCGGATGGGTAGAGTAGGGCAAAACAATAAGCTTTTGCTGAGTTGGATACTAAAATAGTATTTGATCTTGAAAATGTTCGAATAGGAAACCTAGCCAAGGACAGTGCGGGTGACCTGAAAGAGGAACAGAAGGACAAGTATCAAGCCTACGGGTGAACTAATGTGGGAACTGGTAAAGTGCAAAGAATGAAAGTGAGACCGAGTGAGAAGCCACATGTAAGTGAAAGAAACTGACGAGAAGACAAATGAGTATCGATGTGGAATAAGGAATTTCGTAAATCAAGGCAAGTATTTTTGCTAATCACTTATTGTTCAAGTGATGCAGTTTAATTTACTTGTAGTATGTGATGATCTGGCTAAGTATAGATGGCAGATGACATATACTTTTTCGTATAGTATGATTCCGTTTATCTCCCCTACCCACGATTTACAAAGAATTTGACAAATAACCTTTCTCGCTTATTTTCTCATCCCTGGAATGCCATTTCGCCTATTCTCGTCAAAATTGTCTAAAAATTTTCTAAACAAAAGAAAGCCCAAGATTTTAAACTCTTACGAAAGCCTGCTAGCGAAACTCTTGATTCTAGCATATTTTCACAAAAGTACTCCATTTAGAAAAAAAAATTCTGTCAAAATGTTTTGAACCTTTCCATATTGGAATCGTTTCACAAACAAATGTTTAAGCTACTTTGTCTGTTTATGGAAACTCAAACTTTACAATGTGCCTAGTGTTGACCACACCTTCTCTTTAAATTAGAATTTTTTTATGATTGAAAATCTTATTGCAATGTATATCTGTTATGTGCTCAAGTGAAATCTCTCTCTTGTTAAGTTGATAACGTTAATAATTCCAGTTATTCATATTCTCCTTGTTGGTATTTATTTGAATTGTCATTCTTTATATTCCTCACCCTAGTTGGTATCGAACTTGTCGATATCTTTTAAAAATCTTGATGGTTCGTTTGCTCCTTGTAGTGTATCGAACTTGTCGATACTAAGTGATGTTGTTGTTTCTTACTAACTCTTAATCTGGAGTTATTATTCTGGACGTGAGTTTCCAGTTGTTTGGAGATCAAAGGTTGTCGATTGTCCCGACACCTAGTGTGGATGATTTAGAATTGGAAATGTTTTTTTTTAAATGTGGCCCTTGGGGCGTAAAACCCTTCGGGGTGGGACCTTATTATGGTCGGAAGTTAAGGCCAATGTGTGCCATGGATCCAATTAAGGACATTGCTGTGCGCGTTTGTCCTAGGACATTACTGTGTGCGTTTGTCCGGGGTTAGTGTTGACTGATTAGCAGCCTCACCTTGATGTTTTTTTTAAAATAAATAAAAATTCCAATTCTAATCTATATTCTGCGATTGAGATGTTTAATTCTTGACTCCTTGAAAGTCTGTTTTAATAATATCTTGATATCAGAATTCTTGTCAGTTCTATTTCTTGATGCACCTTATGAATGGTGAGTTATTGGCCCTCGTGGCAATTGAAAAGTTGATGTAACTGATTCCTTCATAAAATGAGATGAAACTCTATTGTTTATCAAAATTGTCGTCATTATTGAAATTGTCATCACTATTTACACTTGCTGAGCATTGTTGGCTCACTCTTGCTTCTGTTTATTTCTCCAGTAGTTAGAGGTGATCAGGGAACATAGTGGTCAGATGGTATAGCTCTATAGACAGCGAGAGGAGACGTTCGAGTGATGGACTTTTCAAAGAATGGATTGGGAATTGTTAAGGTTGAAAATTTAGTTAGACAGAGAATTTGTACATTCATAAATTTGTATAATATACTTTTATTCTGAGATTGGGTTGTAATAATGTGATTGATTGTTTGTTTCATACCATAACCTGTATGCGATCTTGGTGAAGGGGTTTTATTTATTAAATGTTGTTTATATTCAGAGAGGTATATTATTGTTGTTGGTTAGTGGCCCCATATCTGTACCCCGGATTTTGGGACCGTTACAAGTTGGTATCAGAGCTACAGGTTATGGTCACTGAAACAGATTAGGAGGGTCAGGGTACGAGTATAAGATAGGAGTCGGGTAGAACGGTTTAGGGTAAGGATCGCGTTAGGATACTTCGGCAAGCGTCGCGACGTTAATCGGTCTTTCGGCATATCGCGCAAGTGGAAGTTGGAATCGTTTAAGGATAGGGCTATTAGCCAAACCGCGAACCCGAAGCGGCATAAGCTAAGTGGGTAGCTGGCGCTATCAGTCCAAGAGATGTTATCTTGAGGGTTCGCGTAGAACTTAGGACATCCTACGAGATTAGTTTCGATGCGAACATTTTGGAGATGGTACGAGAAGGTTAAGAATTCAAAGTGGTAAGCGATTATATACAAGAATTGGAAGTTGAGCGTAGTTGTGTATCCTTAATCGTCGATTCATTCAAATTCACTGCTTAAGAAATTTCTTATTCTTTCTTTGAATTATCGTCCTAAGTTAATTCCCGGTTGGTATCGTTACTGAGGCATTCGTTGCACAGTGACGGTTCAAAAATCGAGAATGAATTGAGATCTTCTTATTTATTCAACTCATTATGGTCAGGCCGGTTTGGCAGCTAAGTATATTAGTGCTTAGTCGACGAGAGTGAGATTATGAATAATTAAGAATTTCTTAAATATTTGCTTGATCAACCCTTGAAGCATCTATTGAAAAGTCTTTTATACATCAATCGATGATGAGTTTCGTATTCAAATTTATTCGAATTCAATTCCATTCTTTTAGAAATATCTATATCTTTCGAAGGATAATTGATCCGACTTTACTTGAATTTTTTTTTGAAACTCTTGAATCCCTTCCATTTTCATGAATACTTGATTTTTCTCTATTCCAGCTGAGATGAACAACCTATACAGATAGGGGATTCAGGGACATTTTATCTTTGTGATAGAAGTCCAGCGGGACGCCACTGATTGTGTTTGTCATGAAGTACTAAGGACTGGCCATCTTTATGTACTGTGGTGGTTAACCAAGAGACAAATGCAACCTGAAAATGGTTCAAAAGATCATATTGATCTCTCGGTTAAATTCCTTTATAAAAGTTTTATCAAATACACTCCGCATATGTTCATACTTGGTGCCTCATTCATTTTATTGACTTCCTTTGTCAGAAATTCGATATTTTCAAAAATTCTTAATGATGAAGAGATGCGAAGATGGATGTGACGACGTCTTGAATGATTAAAACTACAACTGCATTGACGAAGAAGTGGTGATGCGAGTTTAAGAATTTGGTGATTAAGGCAGATATGTCATGTCAAGTTGGAATATTTATTGGACCGATAAGACATGGACAAGATATGAGGCTAATGAGAATCGAATAAAGGAAAAAGGACAGTAAATAAGAACTCATGATTGCAGATATTGTTAAAGGATGAAAAGAAAGTGGTGATGAAAAGGTTGGGTATGAGATGTACAATGTGATAGTGTTAGTGCCCTAGAGACAATGTAATTCTAGGATAGACTATTTTGTTATTAAGTGATTATGTTATATCGATTATTCAACAATAAATTTATTATGTCTTTATTTACTGCGATATAAATATTAGAACAATAAATGTCTTTGGAATATGTAACATGTATTCTATATCTTTAAGTATGTGACTTAAAAATGAGATTATAATAATAGTGTTAATATTCCTAAATATCCCTAATCGAGCATTATTAATATGGGACAATTATAATGCATAAAGATTAGTATGTTTGTTGACTGATGACCACATCTCATTGGTCATAGGTATAGTGATACTAAAGTCAAGAACATAGGTGCATGTAATATTCTACATGGCACTGGATTGACCCACAGTGAGTTTCTACATGTTGATAATGTCATTAGAAAGACTCACAGTGATAATGGTGTAATGATCCTTAGACTTGAGATCATTATATTTCTATACGAGGATTAATATACTTTGACTACATTAAAAGTTACCTTTGACCGGGTTATGATAAAAATGTACATCGGGTATATTATGAGACGTATGAGAAATATGAATGATAGATAAAGGATTTAACCCTCCTATTCTTAGGAGAGATATTATTGGCCTCTTGATTGAGTGAGACTATGAAAATGCATGGTCATGCTCAAATATTGATTTGTTTTTAATAGTCTACTCATTGATCAAGGAAACCCGGATTAAACATTGATGAGGATGACTAATTACATGCCTCGAGTTTAATTTTTAATATATGGTTAAAGGGATTATATTACACGGAAACATTAATCACGAAAGGTTTAATTGGATCACCAATTATTATTACTTGGGTAGCAATGATGTATTACTAGATGCCGCTCATTGTTTATAATTTTATTATTGGATATTAAAATTATTGCCAACGTAATAATAACCTAAAGGGTTACGCAATAAGAACGTTTAAAAGGAGTTTTAATTTAAATTTCGAATTTAAATTAATTGATGATAAAATTCAAAATTGGTTATTTAATTAATTAAGTTGGACTTAGTTAATTAGATTTCGAATTTAAATCATTAAAACCCAAATCAGTTTGGTTTTAGTAGAAGCCCAAACCGATTAGGATTAAGCCCAGCTCATTCTCTCTTATAAATACATAGAGATGTATTGGTTTAGTGTTAGACTTTTGCCAAAATCGTTTTTAGCAAAAACCCTAGCAGCTCTACATCAAGAGAGGCTAGAGAGAGAGATCTAGATAGAGGGCAGATTACGGCTAGTACCAACTCCGGAGATTGCGGAGACAATCGTGCGTTCGTGTGGACTGATTAGCAAAGTAGGTCTCATGAAGAGGGCTGTGTGGTGATCGTTCTTGGACCTCCATCTGTCAACCGAATCGGAAAGCTTTTATAAGGTACAGATTCTGTTCTCCATAATCAGCATGTCTTATACACGGATCCTAGGGTTAGGTTTCGGTTTTTTATTGTTTATTATCGTTTTTCCGTTGTGCTTGTTGCCCCGAAACCTATCAAATGGCATCAGAGCTACGTGTATAAGAGGTTGATTTGGTTACGTGTTTACTGTATTTTACGAGTGTGCATGTTTGATGAATCTGCCATGATACAGTTATGTTATATGAGTGATATAATGAATCTGTATAATCTGATATGATGATGCTAGCATGTTTAGAATCTGCCATGTCTCATATGCATGCGATCTGTTATGATATATATGCTGTTTGGTTTGTATGATGATATAAACTGTCGGATGGATGCAAACGGATACGATCTTTTTACTGGGATTAGGGTTACGTGTATGCTGATACATGTTTCTGTAACTGGAATTAAGGTCGCATGTATATTGATATATGCTTCTGGAATTGTATTCTGATACATGATTTTCATGTATTTTGATACGTGATTTTGCAAAAATTTCCGCGTGTTTAGGGCTTGTGACAAATTTGGGCTTGTGACATATGCTTTATTCATGTGATATATTATGATATGATAATATGATTGATGATGTTCTTAAGTGTTAATTGAGCATGGTGATTGGTTATGGCCTTGAGACCCATAGGTTAGTGGTTTTTATTATTATGGTTTGGTTTTATAAATACGACTTGCATGTCGTTTTCTTGGTGCTTTGTAATTGTTCATCTCGAATGTAACTCGAGTTCTTATGTAAGTACATTAGTATAGTTATGTTTTATATTCTATGTAATAAGAAGATCATTGGAAGCTTGCAATGAAGGATCAATGGAGATGAAGGTTAATGACACAAAGAAGACATGTATTTATGAAGACCAACTATGTAATAATTTAATTTTATAAACCACCATAGATTGACCTATATTTTTCCATTAGCTTGGAAAGATCATATAGGATTGGGCCATAACCAAGCATGATTTTACATTCATGCACTTTACATATGATGATATGTATGCGTAGTGATAGATATGCATGCTTAATTAGATTAAGTAGAATGTATGTATGTATTAGATACATCACCCATGCCATGCCTGCTTAAATAAGATAAAATCTGTAACGACTCGAGATTTTAAAATTTACTATAACGACTATGAGATTTCTGTGTTTATGAAACACGGAATTAAATACGAATTTTCAATTATTTCGATATGGGGAGATTTTGTCAAAAACGGGTCATACCTGTAAGGAAGTTTGATATTAAGTGAGGCCGCTTGTGACTCCTCCAACAACCTGGAAATCAAACCATTGGTGAATATTGATTTGAAGTATTTAATTCAAGGAAAAATTGGGAATCTCTTTATGATGGGATCATAGTCGTTTTAAACAAACCCCTAACAAAATAATAAGTTTAAGATGCCTTCCAAATGGGAAACACTCGTCAAGACCTAGATCGACAAAGGGTAGGTGCGCCAAAGTGGAGTACCCTCGTTTATCGTGGTAAGGCGCGATCGAGTAAGTTAGTGATACTCAAATGTTAGACCTTTGGGTTCGACTTAACTAAGTGACCACAATAGGATTGTGAACTTAGAGGCATAGAGTTTGGTAAGATTTACTGGATGAATAGGAACAAATGCTGTTATGTGAACAAATGTTGTTCTACCAAACTATCCAAGAGTTATATATGATATAATTGACAAATGTTGTCTACCTAAATAATCATTTTAAGGAGAAAAGCCAAAGCTGACCTTAAAAGGGATGAAATATGGATCTTGGCTCACTAGAAAGGTTTAGAGATACCTTTCCGAATTGATAGGTAGGGCTATTAATTTGATAAAAATAGTGGGAGATATATATATTATGAATATATATGAATAATCACTTGAACATAATTTAACAATTCCGTAGACTAATTATTTTATGCATTTTAACATTGTAGATATTCGAAATGGCAAACAACACTTTCTCTGTGCGATCAGTGCTTGAGAAGGACAAGCTGACAGGATCAAACTTCCTTGACTGGTCTAGGAATTTGAGAATTGTTCTCATGCAGGAA
Source organism: Saposhnikovia divaricata (assembly GCA_036435485.1). Lineage (NCBI taxonomy): Eukaryota > Viridiplantae > Streptophyta > Magnoliopsida > Apiales > Apiaceae > Saposhnikovia > Saposhnikovia divaricata. Next base: position 126,832,665 of record CM071597.1, on the reverse strand, counting down.
AAGAAATCTTATGTGATTGATATTCCTCCACCGGCAGCCCCTGCTGCCAATGCCACTGTTGATCAGCGAAATGCTTATCAGAAGCATATTGATGATGCGACTGATGTGGCTTGTCTTATGCTTGCCACTATGGATGCTGAGCTTCAGAAGCAACATTTTGATATGAATGCTTATACTATGTTTGAACATCTTTCGACGATGTTTCAATCACAGTCTCGTGTGGAAAAGTTCAACACGAGCAAGGCACTCTTCTCGTGCAAGCAGGGCAACGGACCAGTTGGACCACATGTTCTAAAGATGATAGGGTATTGTGATTACCTTGCACGTTTGGGTTTCCCGCTTCAGCGAGAGGCTCAAGTCGATATAATCTTGCAATCTTTGAACAACGACTATACTCAGTTCATTATGACTTTTAATATGACTGAGAAAGATAAGACTCCTATGGAATTATTGGCCATGCTGAGGACCACTGAAGCAAATATGGTCAAGGCACCTGAGAAAGCTCCCATAATGATGGTGGGCAAGAAAGGTGCTAAAGGAAAGGGGAAATGGAAGGGCAAAAAAAAGGTTGCATCAAAAGCTCTTTCTCCTTCCAAGCCCTCTTTTAAAAGGGCTGGAAAGTCGAAGGGAGATGTCGCGAAGGCTGACAGGGGTGATTGTCACTACTGCAAGAAGCCGGGTCATTGGAAGAGAAATTGTCCAGATTACTTGGATGGTCTGAAGAAACTGAAGGCTGTTCAGATTTCTGATTCAGGTATTTATGTTATAGAAGTCAATTTATCTACTTCTACATCATGGGTATTAGATACTGGAAGTGGTTCTCACATTTGTATTAATGTGCAGGAACTTTGAAGTAGTAGAGCATTGGCGAAGGGAGAAGTTGACCTACGCGTTGGCAATGGAGCAAAGGTTGCTGCTTTAGCTGTAGGGACTTATCATTTATCGTTGCCCACAGGGCTCATTTTAGAACTTGAGAACTATTTTTACGTGCCTGCGATTTGCTGAAACATTATTTCCGTTTCTTGTTTGGACAAGATTAGTTTTTCTTTCTTAATTCAGAACAATAGTTGTTCCTTTTCATTGAATAATGTTACCTATGGGGTTGCACGTTTGTTTAATGGTTTATATGTTCTTGATCTTGATACTCCTGTCTATAACATAAATAACAAACGTCTTAAAACAAATGACTCAAATCATACATACCTCTGGCACTGTCGTTTAGGCCATATAAATGAGAATCGCATTTCCAAGTTACATAAGGATGGATACTTAGACAAGTTTGATTTCGAATCATACGAGGAATGTGAACCATGTCTCATTGGCAAAATGACTAAAGCTCCTTTTACCGGACAAGGTGAGAGGGCCACCAAACGATTGGAACTGATACATAGTGATGTATGTGGTCCAATGCGTACGATGGCAAGAGGTGGCTATTACTATTTCATAACCTTTACTGATGATTTTAGTAGATACGGATATGTGTATCTTTTGAAGAACAAATCCAAATCGTTTGAAAAATTCAAAGAGTATAAGGCTGAAGTAGAGAAGCAAAAGAGCGAAAGTATTAAAACTCTACGATCTGATCGTGGGGGAGAATACTTAAGCTTAGAATTTAAGAATTTCTTAAAGGAGTGTGGTATCGTATCACAACTCACTCCTCCTGGAACACCACAATGGAATGGGGTGTCTGAAAGGAGAAATCGTACCTTGTTGGACATGGTGCGATCGATGATGAGTCATGCAGATCTTCCAATTAGTTTCTGGGGTTATGCCCTAGAGACGGCTGCACAAACACTAAACCGAGTTCCTTCAAAATCGGTTCAAAAGACACCATATGAGTTATGGACTGAAAAATGTAATAGCGTTTCATTTATGAAAGTTTGGGGATGTGAAGCATTTGTGAAACGTTTGATCTCTGATAAGCTAGGACCGAAATCAGACAAATGTAATTTTGTAGGATACCCGTTGGAAACTAAAGGGTATTATTTCTATAAACCTTCTGAGAACAAAGTGTTTATTGCTCGAACGATTGTATTTCTAGAGAGAGAACTGCTTTCTAAGAAAAACAGTGGGAGGACAATAGATCTTGATGAGGATCGAGAACTACAAAATATTGTTGAACCAGAGTTGGAACACGAGCAGAATGAGACTCAAGATGTTGAGAACAATACTGCTCAAGAAACACAGGTCGTTCGTAGATCAAGTAGGATTCGCCATGAGCCAGAGAGATATTATGGATTTCTCCTGACTCAAGGTGGCGATGTGATGCTTGTAGATAATGATGAGCCTCTCACCTACAAGGATGCTATGAATAGTCCAGATTCTGAGAGATGGCTGGAAGCCATGAAATCTGAGATAGATGGATTCCATGTATGAAAACAAAGTATGTGTAACACCCCCAGATCCGGGGTCAGGGATCCGGTGGTTACGGTTTCCAATTCTGTCCACAACAATTGAACTTTCCTTAACATAAAATAAATTACGTCTCTATAACCCAACACAACAATATAAAACACACCCGTTATAGTCCCAGAGATGAAATTAGAGTAACAATCAAATTTTTATTAATCACATTATGAGTTCTTACAATCCAAAAGAATTTCAATATAAATACATACTCTTTGCCATCCATTTACATAAGTCATACTAGACCATATTCTTGGTACTGGAAGAATAAATATATCCTACCAATAGCTTCTTCTTCAGCTCTGGTAGTCTCATCGTCCTCGCCCGCGTCGAGTGCGCCTTGTGCGAGTCATCTGGTCTAGCTTTTGTTGTGATATAATAATAAAGCAAGGGTGAGCAATAGCCCACCAACAATAATATATAACTGAACGATAATGTATAACAGTTCAAAAGTATCTTTCAAACCATATGCCATGCATTTACGGAAATGATGCCAGTATAATATGAACGATGAAGTTACAAGGTAACTTAAAGTATTTGTTTGTAGAAATATCTGCTACATCAAAAGTAAGCGTGATATTCTCATTGTCATTAAAAGAGGAACTTTCATGAAAAGATTGCAATTCCAGTTATGAACACTTTTCCAGCTCTGCCAACAGTAATCATGTTGCAGGAAATAAATAAGTTTGGATGATGAACCAATGATGGAGTATTCACCGCGCCCGCTGTTCCAATCTTGATGATCAGTCGAGATCGTACAGCTCAATTTAGATTTACTACCGGTAGAAGGAAGAACTGACGGCTTTACTTGTCTACCGCCTTACTAGCTCTCCCTGGCCAACGGTTGGGCCAAAGGGGATGGACCGGCGCTACTCGGCCTCTTACACGACTCCTAGTTCAAATAGAATTCATGATTCTGAATGTAACGTTCGTCCCCCTTTCCCCAAGTGTAATACTTGTTGATAAGACTCTACAAGGTAGTCGTATCTAGTTGGAAAGGAAAATTTACCAATAACTTCCAAGCTGTGGCTTGGTATCGAATATAAACTTGTTCCAACAATCTTACCCCTCGAAAGATGAGATGGTAAACAACGACTTAATAAGTCAACAGCACCCGAGTTGCGAGTGAAGAGAATACTTTATGACCGGGAAGTCGACAAGATAAATAACATTTTCCAAGTAAGGTTCCCTTATTATTAGGGAGATAGACTCAAAGAAGAATGATGTCTGAGAACCTTTCTTGATATAAGATTAATAATAATATGACTCCGAAATATTTTCTGTAATAATCGAAGAAGATAAACCTTATCGAGGTTATTCTAAGTATGGAATAAATATTCAGAGAATATTTATTGAATTAAAATATTTTACGGAATATTTAGGAATATGAAAGAATATCTTTAATCAGAGTATCTCTCAAATAATTCTTGAAGAAATATCGAGAGAATATTTATTGCATAATTAAATATTCAAATGAATATTCCAAATAATATTCATTAATTAATAAGACCTGAAAGGAATATTTAAAATATTTAAAATAATATTCGATGATTAAATAGAACCCTGGATGAATATTCAAAATAATATTCATAATTAATTAGGAATTTAAATGAATATTGATAAAGTAATATTCATTTAATGGATACTATTCTAAATGAATATCAAGTAATGTTCATTTAGTAATCCAAGCTTTAAAGGAATATTCGAGATAAGACTCGATAAATAAATCAAGTTTCAGATGAACATTAAAATAATATTCTACAGGTAATTACTATCTTAAATGAATACTCAAAATTAATATTCATTTAATGAATAATATTCTAAATGAATATCCAAATAATATTCATTTAGTAGTCCAACCTTTAGAAGAATATTCGCAATAATAATCGATAAATAATTCGACTCTGAATGAATATTAAAAATATTATTCGTCGAATAGTTACGTTCAAATAATTATTTGAAGTAAAGATCGTTAAAATAAATAATCTCGAACGAATATTCAAATAATATTCGTCGCCCGAATAATGGAAAATATTTACTTAAATATTTTCCTCCGAGGTAATCTCGATATATCAAGAAATATTGACTCCCGGTCTATATTTGATGAATAAGATGTATACGCCCTTCTATGAAGGTCTTACAATAACCGGCTTATAGTTGCTACGATAGCTATCTAATTTATAAGCCAATAACAATCAGGGAACAAGCATAATGATATAACTTGAAAGTAGGCATGCATGCTATGGCATATGTATAACAGAAAACATATATATATATATATATATATATATATATATATATATATATATATATATATATATATATATATATATATATATATTTATTCAATCACAACAACAGCCTAAAAGAAGGGAATTGAAACTTGCCTGGTAGTCGAGTACGGTAAGGGGTAGTGGTAGCGGGTCCCGGTTCAGCTTGGTGATCTATAAATAGCCAAGGCATTCGGGATTAATCACTTAACATATTAAAAGTTAAGTTATACTTAATTCGAAACACGTTCTCGAGTTATCTCGTTATACCCCTTTTAGTGGATTACTTTTTATCACTGATCCGACCCGACATTCGTTCGTTAATACGACATGTCATTGTAATTATACTTGGGACATACTTAAGTCATATGAGTTCTAAGGTCGATCGTTACGAACCAATACTATACTCCGAGTTTTATCGCCCGTTTTCTAAGTGTTTTACCGAAGTTATAAAAGAGTCGTCTTTTAGGGGTTTGTTCGCGTTTAACCTCGACTCGAACATTTTTAATAAATCGAAAAATGATCCTTTTGACATACGGTTTTCTTTCACACCTTCCTTTTTACCTCTAGTATTTATTTACCAAGATTCGCCATGACGTTACATAGTTTACGAGGGTTCAATTACAGTTACGAACTTTCGTTTACGGATTCGAACTACTTTTAGTAATTTGGTCATAATTCCTAAACCGTAAATCGAAATGCTTCGATTCTTTCGCCAAAGTGATCTATGTTTAAAAACCTATCAGTAGGGTTCATTGCTTTGTCAAGAACAGAGAGTTATGACCACTGACCAAATCGATTTCTTAATGTTAATGAAAATCGGGCATTACGACGGCTATGAATCGAGCATTCTAAAAATCATATCGCATCAACCAAGCCACACCGGGCTTCTAAACAATTTATACACTTAATAAGCATCTCTAAGAGTCCAGAAGCTACTGATCTTGGTATTGAAAATCATCATGCTTCTTGATTCACTAAACCACTTAACTAATCATGCTTATAACATCATTAAGAACATATTACTCTAAAATCATCAAGAACAAGCATGATATCAAAGTAAGGCCTAGGGTTTCAAGAGATTTATACCTTCCTTGGAGTGTGTAAAGACCTTGCTAAGCTTTGCATAGTCCTTGTATACCCATAACCAAGCTTAGATCATCCTAGAAATCAAGAAAATCAAGAGTTGTTCTTGAAAATCACTATTCACCCTAGTCTTTGATGATTTCTTTGAAAATGGAAAAAGTGGTGTTTGAGGCTAAGATTTCTAGGGTATCATTTTTATGAAATATAAGATCTATGTTAAAAATTTGGAGATCAAACAATGGTGGGAAGGTTGATTTTGGTTTTTGAATTAAGGCATATAGCCGAATGGGGAAGAAAGGGAGAGATGTTGGTGTTCTTGCTTGGCTTGCTTGGAAATCTTGAATTATTGTGATGCTTGGAAAATATCTAAGTCATAAAGCTACTTTATCAAGGGTTATGTCATGGATGATGTCTTTGGAATGGACAAGTGTTGAATTCTTGTGGTTGGAGGAGATTAACTTGCTAAGTACTTAGTTAGCTTGCTAAGTATGCTAGTTACTCTTGTAACTACTTAGTTACTTGATCTCATCCACTTGCACATACTTGCATCTTGGTTCTCTGCTTGTTTCTTTGTCCGTTTATTGCTCAGTTCATTGATCGTTCGGACGAATAACTAAGTAGTTTCACCTCTAGGGTTTACCGGGAAATTTCTCGATATTCATAATACCTTCCCCAATCCTTAATATAATCCTCGTGATGACCATGTAGGATATTTAATCTCGATACGAACTTAATCCGTAATCTAGGATTCGTTCGCTTTATTGATTAATCTCGTTATAACGTTTTAGCGGTTTCTAGAACGCTTGTTTCACTGCCTCAGTGGTTTCCTACCTTCATTCTTAAATCAAATATAATAACATCCCAAAATATCAAATCCTCAAAGTTAATATCTCAATTCTTGGATTATAATAATATTTAATCCACTGCCCGGTCAAATATTATACCGAAAAAGAATTTGGAATTTCTGAATTCCGATCGTCTCTACATTCACTTATTTCCTCCGCGTATTACTAATATGACTTCGAAACATCCATATCACGTCCCGTACATAGGGTGGCGTGAAAAGTTTTCCAACTTAAAAAATCACTATTCATCCACCAAATTACTATGCACGTACAGGAAACACTATGCACGTACGGGAAACACTATGCACGTACGGGAAATACTATGCACGTATGGGAAACACTATGCACGTACTCATTTCCCTTCAAGGATCCATTAGCTCCTTCCTGGATGGTAGATTATTCTTATCTAGGTCCTCAACCATCGAATTACTCTATTCTGACAATATACCAATGCATCAGGATCATTGTCCAAAGCAATATCCATTCATTACAATCATTGTTCTTTGAAACCACCATTCATTAGAGCTGGTGACCTTGTTGTCGGAATCATTGTTACTCGTTTTATCCTTACTTAATAAAAAGTTTTAATTATATCCAAAATTTGGGGTTCTTACAGTCTCCCCTCCTTAAAAGGATTCCGTCCCGGAATCAGGTAGGAAGCAAAGAGTCGTTTGCCTATCGTTCCCTTTTTAGCTTCCCGGTCAATTCTTAGTCGTTCTACCCTTCCTCAGCACATCTTCTAGTGCTACAATCCATACTGTATCCTTTTTTCCATCAACGTTGCTACTTTTCGTATAACTCACTATCCGGGTTATACTCTTACTCAGTCTTATCCTTATTGATACCTGCAGTAACATTGGTATCACTATCACCCTACGAATTCGGAGGTAACCTCGCTCGTACTGTGCATTTCCTGATTGCTTTAATCTTCGCAATCTCGATCAATATAGAGAAGTGGAAAGATTGATTGAGAGATCACTATGATCAATTGAACATTTGTTATATTGCATAGTTAGTACAGAAGGGGGCCAGCCTTTAGTACTTGATAAGCAATTAAACAAGTCATGGCATTCCACTTAGACTTCTATCACATAGACAGATAGTCACGTAGCAGTACCTCCCCTCCTAAAAGGGTTGTTCTTCTCAATTCATAAAGAAGATGAATAAGAGAGAAGAAGAGAAAAGAGTTCTAAAGGATTATAGAAAGCTTTCATGATTGTAGAATATCATACTCAGAATTTACCTCTGAACTATAGAGGTTTATCAAAGAAGAAATTAATCATAATTATATCCAATACTATTTGATCGCAATCTCACGTGTCAACATATCTTGCTGCTTTGTCCATTATTCTATGGACAAATACTCTTGTTCAATCTTAGCGATACTCACATTCGGGAAATCCTTCAACCTTTCAGGTTAAATCTTAGATTTCTCACTTGACATCATTATTACTGACATCCCATATCATGTTACTAGCTTTTTCATAACTATAATATTGACACTATCAGGTTGTCATCCTGAGAATTCATTAGAAAACCCATTCATAACATTCCTTGCTTCTCATTCCATAGTTGCTTTCCCAGCCTTTTCTTTATCAATCACATCCTTCTTATTATCTGATTCTTACTCATTTCTATTATTTACTTTCACCTTCACCTCTTTATTGAGACACCTTTTTGCACTTGGTACCTCTTTATCGGTATTCCGTCACATTTATTCTATAATCATCACGTTATTCCAATTTAAACTTTCCGAAATGAATCTGGCCCGATCCCTTTAACTTAGATTCATATAATCTACTTCTGCCAACCTTGTTTCTCATCACTTGTTCTTTTCTATCCGTGGTTTTCCACAGGTTGTCTTTCGTAAGTCAGACCAGGTCGTATATCTACCGGCTCATGCTCTTATCATCTATCGAGCATCTGCAGTTTACTGGCGTAGCCTGGCCACATGAAAACCCGTTATGACCGTGCTATAAGTTTTGGGGGTAAGGCTGGCTCGAATACCGCCGTCCGAACACTTTTAAACTCTCAGGTGGCCCAATAAGTCTCGGGCTCAACCGCCCTTCCCTCCAAGTCTCATTAATTCTTTCTACGGGAATACGTTTAGCATCAAGAATTATCAACCTCATATTCTCTATCTTGTTTGTGCAGAAGTACAATAACACAAACTTGCTTGTCATTCATCAACATGCCATTTAGCTTATCAATAGCAGCACTTTCTTTATCTTTACGTTGTCATCTACTTTCTTAGAAGAATCACCATCGCTTGTTGTTTACGTAGTGCGTTAATAGCTAACCCTACGGGTTTCAAATCCCTTAGGGAGACAAAGTAATCATTATTCCTTATCCATAAGGAATACTTCCTGAACTTGATGTAGATATAACATGAAGCAGATAGAATTGCAGAAGAGTTTCAAGCATCGCAGCTAGGTCCGGTTGATGAAACTATCACTTATGCATCTTCCATAAAAGACTGGAAACTTAACGGTTTACTTCATCAATTTTGTACCATGGTCCTGGTTTGCCTCAAAACGGGACCTTCTAAGGTACGTAATATGCTTAAGACTCCATCAGGAATCAAATCTTTACTTAAACTATTATTACTGTCAATTCTTGCACAGTCATCAGAAGGAATGTAAATTCCTCTATTCCGATATAACCTTCAAGGTCCTTCCAAATATCATCCTGTTTCTTCGGTATGAACATTTGTAATTATTCCTTTATACTTAGATTGTCGACCACCTCATTGGCCTTTCTTGATGATAATGATTTCTTGTAACCCATGTTCTCTGGGTACATTCCAACTCAAGTTTTTCTACCTCATTCCCATCACTGTTGGGTTAAAGCATTCTCCCTTAAGCTCTGCTGAAGGAGAAAATATAACTATCAGTCATTTCCATAAGTCATTGCTTCCACCTACCCGTGGGAACTTTATCACGTTTATTCCCAATCCTACTTAGGATACTTCTTTTCTTAGTTCTTTCTTTATCTTAGGATAATCTCAACCTTTATAGGTTCAACCCATACTTCCTCAGGGTTTCATACATGCCTCATCTGGCATTATTGTTACGATGTCATACATTCCTTACCAAACTTCCATTTTGAAGTTCGGAATATTACCTTTTTCCTTGTAAGGTTACATAGGCCATCCTTATCATTCCTCCGGTATTTTCTGGGTACCGGGTATATCAAAATGTCATTGATCAATACTCTAATAATTCTATCTATGTTCTTTCCAGAACTCTTTTTAATAATCCTTACCGGTCATTGTTGCCTTAGCAAGTCCAGCTCATATCATCTGAAGTCATAATGTCGTTATTAGGGTTAATGCCACCCCTTGTGCATTCCCCAGGGTTTGTCTTAATTTATGGATATCCTATCCTTAATTCAACTGCCAAGGAATTCTTGCATCTTATAATTGGCAATCAGATCATGTATCCTTAATAAAGGTCTCTTTTCAATCATTCTCATTTGATAATCGATCGGTGGTTTAATGCCACCCTCTTCTTTCAGATAGTTGTCAGCCTATTTGGCCTTCCAAAAAGGCAACGTATGCCTATCTCCTCTCTTACCGAACTTGTTAATGGTAGCAAGGATGTTCTGGAAGATATTGGTCGAGTTCAACGTGAATCTCTTAGTGCTTATCGTTCTTCGCAAAGGTACTTGCCTCAGACAAAATTCCTACAGCATACTGTTCAATTTCTGACCTTTTTTATACCCTCTTCATATACCTTCATTGTTTACTTTCCTCCGTCATAATATATTCATGGTATTCATGATACCCTAACATCATACATCTCAAGTCACTATACTTCCATTTTACTCGAAATCTTGGACAACCATATACACATGAGTCACTTCAGTACGGGTGACCCCATCCCAAAAAGGTCTAGTGAATTCCCAATCAAAACATGGGTTGTTCAGCAGAAGATTCCTACGATCTCATTAATGTTTCCTTTATATCAGAAGCCCTTGCAGTCGGTGCTTTCTTAGAAGCAACCCTGCTTTGTCCCTTCATTGCTGGTCTAGTCACTCGATAATCCTTTGTGACTTGGCCTCAACTGGCCACACTAAAATAAAAATATATGATTTTAGGGGTTGGCTAATAGCATTACTTTTCTAGTAATTGCCGGCATAGTGCCTTCTTCTTTGATACCTTTCTACCTTTCCAAAACTTTACTCCATATAAGTCTTAATCGACTACTCGGCACCGTCTCCGGTCACCTTTCCTCCACTTTTATCTTTTCAACTATTCTTATCAATCCCGCGTGCCACGCAAGCTTACCATTCCTGGCATAACAGCCTTTTCACTTAAGTCAATCCCGGAGTTTCTCCGTCCGGCTAGTTTCTTACTTACATTTCCTGTTTTCGTCCAATCTCACTTCATTATTTTATCACTACCATCGATTGTAATGCTCAGGGTCCGTTTACTAACCCATTTTACAGCATCCTTACCCAAATCACAGGGTTTGCTCCAGTTTCTACTCTCTTCCATGACATTCTCTGATAATCAGAAAGACAAGGTTTGCCAAAATTCACCGAATTCCTTTCCAGACTCAGGGAAATTTTAATCAATCTACCCACCTACTGGTAACATTAAGGAGACCAGTTTCGAAACCTGAAGAATAGTTCTATGAATCTCCAAGCAGGTGGAATCATAAGCAGTCATAGTTAACGAAATAATCATCATCAAATTGGAAGTTTACCCACTGGAGAGGAATCAATTATATCCATCCCTTAGAAGGGAATCAACCGTTTCAAACTGAATCCTGTCACAATATCCTGATACCTATAGGTCCTGATATTCAATACTACCAAATGTCGGTCTACCTAACCCTTTATGCGAAGCGTCGTTGGAAGCACAAAGTCTCCTTTTTCCATTAAGCAATGCCAGCTCTTGGTCATTACCAATTTCACCTTTTAGCTCCAGGAAGATTTTCTCACATTTTTCTCTTTAACTGCTGATCGTATTACTTGATCTATTATAATTCCGCATCAGAATAAACTTAAGGTACTACTATAATCCATTCAAAGAGAAGAAGGAATTTAATATTCCTCTGAATCACATGCATCTAACGTTTCTGGTTCATCATTTAACTGAGTTGAATTAACTCTATACTCAGTCTCTGGCAGTAGTCTCATTACGAGTTCATCTTGACTCACTGGTCTTATCTTCCGGTAGGTTCTGAGATCATTGTCTTGCTTACTACTTCCTTATATAATTTTACCCAATCATGCTGTCACTTCCCAATGTCTTTACTTTCTACTGATTCATTCATGAACATTTCCCTGAATAAAACCACCTCATTAACCTCACTTTGGTTTCGTAAATTATAACCTATGACATCTGCCTTCTCGTGGCAAATTATTACTGACAATATTCATACTGATTCATTTATCAAATGATATGGCACTTACTGCCTCATTCTCAACTATTCCTAGGGACTCTGCTCCTCGTCCTATATCGCTGTCTTTGATAATCATACATCCCTCTAGCTCTTTCTTTGTCAAGATGAAAATCTCTAAGGATTCTCATCTATTTCAGTATAAGATCTCAAGTAATTCTTCCAATCCTTCTTTCTTGCTGGTACTACATCTGGTAGTCCGGCTATGAATTCAACATGCATCTTCAGATCTCTTAATAATATCTCGGTTCTTTATACTCACTTTTCTAAGCACCATATCTTAATCATCACAGTCATTCTGGCTGCGACCCTCATTACCCAAGGGTAAGCTCCTTATCCTAACAGGATTTTCCTTATCTGCTGGAACCTCTTCCGGGTCTCCAGTAGGGTACTCCATCGAATTACCCGCTGATCTTCAGCATATAAAGCATCATCGCGCTGTTGCTCGTATGCCTCAAGGTCTGTCGCCTTACTCGTCGATACGATATCGAGCTAAGTTACTATCATTATACTTACGAGTTCCCATAAGGGTTTTATATGTCATCACTACATTAAGTAGTCCGACTATGAACTTGGCAAGAGTTCTTATTATCTTATTGAATTTATTGTTTTAACGTCACCTCATCTCTGGGATTTATAACGTACGCTCTGATACCACTTCTGTAACACCCCCAGATCCGGGGTCAGGGATCCGGTGGTTACGGTTTCCAATTCTGTCCACAACAATTGAACTTTCCTTAACATAAAATAAATTACGTCTCTATAACCCAACACAACAATATAAAACACACCCGTTATAGTCCCAGAGATGAAATTAGAGTAACAATCAAATTTTTATTAATCACATTATGAGTTCTTACAATCCAAAAGAATTTCAATATAAATACATACTCTTTGCCATCCATTTACGTAAGTCATACTAGACCATATTCTTGGTACTGGAAGAATAAATATATCCTACCAATAGCTTCTTCTTCAGCTCTGGTAGTCTCATCGTCCTCGCCCGCGTCGAGTGCGCCTTGTGCGAGTCATCTGGTCTAGCTTTTGTTGTGATATAATAATAAAGCAAGGGTGAGCAATAGCCCACCAACAATAATATATAACTGAACGATAATGTATAACAGTTCAAAAGTATCTTTCAAACCATATGCCATGCATTTACGGAAATGATGCCAGTATAATATGAACGATGAAGTTACAAGGTAACTTAAAGTATTTGTTTGTAGAAATATCTGCTACATCAAAAGTAAGCGTGATATTCTCATTGTCATTAAAAGAGGAACTTTCATGAAAAGATTGCAATTCCAGTTATGAACACTTTTCCAGCTCTGCCAACAGTAATCATGTTGCAGGAAATAAATAAGTTTGGATGATGAACCAATGATGGAGTATTCACCGCGCCCGCTGTTCCAATCTTGATGATCAGTCGAGATCGTACAGCTCAATTTAGATTTACTACCGGTAGAAGGAAGAACTGACGGCTTTACTTGTCTACCGCCTTACTAGCTCTCCCTGGCCAACGGTTGGGCCAAAGGGGATGGACCGGCGCTACTCGGCCTCTTACACGACTCCTAGTTCAAATAGAATTCATGATTCTGAATGTAACGTTCGTCCCCCTTTCCCCAAGTGTAATACTTGTTGATAAGACTCTACAAGGTAGTCGTATCTAGTTGGAAAGGAAAATTCACCAATAACTTCCAAGCTGTGGCTTGGTATCGAATATAAACTTGTTCCAACAATCTTACCCCTCGAAAGATGAGATGGTAAACAACGACTTAATAAGTCAACAGCACCCGAGTTGCGAGTGAAGAGAATACTTTATGACCGGGAAGTCGACAAGATAAATAACATTTTCCAAGTAAGGTTCCCTTATTATTAGGGAGATAGACTCAAAGAAGAATGATGTCTGAGAACCTTTCTTGATATAAGATTAATAATAATATGACTCCGAAATATTTTCTGTAATAATCGAAGAAGATAAACCTTATCGAGGTTATTCTAAGTATGGAATAAATATTCAGAGAATATTTATTGAATTAAAATATTTTACGGAATATTTAGGAATATGAAAGAATATCTTTAATCAGAGTATCTCTCAAATAATTCTTGAAGAAATATCGAGAGAATATTTATTGCATAATTAAATATTCAAATGAATATTCCAAATAATATTCATTAATTAATAAGACCTGAAAGGAATATTTAAAATATTTAAAATAATATTCGATGATTAAATAGAACCCTGGATGAATATTCAAAATAATATTCATAATTAATTAGGAATTTAAATGAATATTGATAAAGTAATATTCATTTAATGGATACTATTCTAAATGAATATCAAGTAATGTTCATTTAGTAATCCAAGCTTTAAAGGAATATTCGAGATAAGACTCGATAAATAAATCAAGTTTCAGATGAACATTAAAATAATATTCTACAGGTAATTACTATCTTAAATGAATACTCAAAATTAATATTCATTTAATGAATAATATTCTAAATGAATATCCAAATAATATTCATTTAGTAGTCCAACCTTTAGAAGAATATTCGCAATAATAATCGATAAATAATTCGACTCTGAATGAATATTAAAAATATTATTCGTCGAATAGTTACGTTCAAATAATTATTTGAAGTAAAGATCGTTAAAATAAATAATCTCGAACGAATATTCAAATAATATTCGTCGCCCGAATAATGGAAAATATTTACTTAAATATTTTCCTCCGAGGTAATCTCGATATATCAAGAAATATTGACTCCCGGTCTATATTTGATGAATAAGATGTATACGCCCTTCTATGAGGGTCTTACAATAACCGGCTTATAGTTGCTACGATAGCTATCTAATTTATAAGCCCATAACAATCAGGGAACAAGCATAATGATATAACTTGAAAGTAGGCATGCATGCTATGGCATATGTATAACAGAAAACATATATATATATATATATATATATATATATATATATATATATATATATATATATATATATATATATATATATATATATTTATTCAATCACAACAACAGCCTAAAAGAAGGGAATTGAAACTTGCCTGGTAGTCGAGTACGGTAAGGGGTAGTGGTAGCGGGTCCCGGTTCAGCTTGGTGATCTATAAATAGCCAAGGCATTCGGGATTAATCACTTAACATATTAAAAGTTAAGTTATACTTAATTCGAAACACGTTCTCGAGTTATCTCGTTATACCCCTTTTAGTGGATTACTTTTTATCACTGATCCGACCCGACATTCGTTCGTTAATACGACATGTCATTGTACTTATACTTGGGACATACTTAAGTCATATGAGTTCTAAGGTCGATCGTTACGAACCAATACTATACTCCGAGTTTTATCGCCCGTTTTCTAAGTGTTTTACCGAAGTTATAAAAGAGTCGTCTTTTAGGGGTTTGTTCGCGTTTAACCTCGACTCGAACATTTTTAATAAATCGAAAAATGATCCTTTTGACATACGGTTTTCTTTCACACCTTCCTTTTTACCTCTAGTATTTATTTACCAAGATTCGCCATGACGTTACATAGTTTACGAGGGTTCAATTACAGTTACGAACTTTCGTTTACGGATTCGAACTACTTTTAGTAATTTGGTCATAATTCCTAAACCGTAAATCGAAATGCTTCGATTCTTTCGCCAAAGTGATCTATGTTTAAAAACCTATCAGTAGGGTTCATTGCTTTGTCAAGAACAGAGAGTTATGACCACTGACCAAATCGATTTCTTAATGTTAATGAAAATCGGGCATTACGACGGCTATGAATCGAGCATTCTAAAAATCATATCGCATCAACCAAGCCACACCGGGCTTCTAAACAATTTATACACTTAATAAGCATCTCTAAGAGTCCAGAAGCTACTGATCTTGGTATTGAAAATCATCATGCTTCTTGATTCACTAAACCACTTAACTAATCATGCTTATAACATCATTAAGAACATATTACTCTAAAATCATCAAGAACAAGCATGATATCAAAGTAAGGCCTAGGGTTTCAAGAGATTTATACCTTCCTTGGAGTGTGTAAAGACCTTGCTAAGCTTTGCATAGTCCTTGTATACCCATAACCAAGCTTAGATCATCCTAGAAATCAAGAAAATCAAGAGTTGTTCTTGAAAATCACTATTCACCCTAGTCTTTGATGATTTCTTTGAAAATGGAAAAAGTGGTGTTTGAGGCTAAGATTTCTAGGGTATCATTTTTATGAAATATAAGATCTATGTTAAAAATTTGGAGATCAAACAATGGTGGGAAGGTTGATTTTGGTTTTTGAATTAAGGCATATAGCCGAATGGGGAAGAAAGGGAGAGATGTTGGTGTTCTTGCTTGGCTTGCTTGGAAATCTTGAATTATTGTGATGCTTGGAAAATATCTAAGTCATAAAGCTACTTTATCAAGGGTTATGTCATGGATGATGTCTTTGGAATGGACAAGTGTTGAATTCTTGTGGTTGGAGGAGATTAACTTGCTAAGTACTTAGTTAGCTTGCTAAGTATGCTAGTTACTCTTGTAACTACTTAGTTACTTGATCTCATCCACTTGCACATACTTGCATCTTGGTTCTCTGCTTGTTTCTTTGTCCGTTTATTGCTCAGTTCATTGATCGTTCGGACGAATAACTAAGTAGTTTCACCTCTAGGGTTTACCGGGAAATTTCTCGATATTCATAATACCTTCCCCAATCCTTAATATAATCCTCGTGATGACCATGTAGGATATTTAATCTCGATACGAACTTAATCCGTAATCTAGGATTCGTTCGCTTTATTGATTAATCTCGTTATAACGTTTTAGCGGTTTCTAGAACGCTTGTTTCACTGCCTCAGTGGTTTCCTACCTTCATTCTTAAATCAAATATAATAACATCCCAAAATATCAAATCCTCAAAGTTAATATCTCAATTCTTGGATTATAATAATATTTAATCCACTGCCCGGTCAAATATTATACCGAAAAAGAATTTGGAATTTCTGAATTCCGATCGTCTCTGCATTCACTTATTTCCTCCGCGTATTACTAATATGACTTCGAAACATCCATATCACGTCCCGTACATAGGGTGGCGTGAAAAGTTTTCCAACTTACAAAATCACTATTCATCCACCAAATTACTATGCACGTACAGGAAACACTATGCACGTACGGGAAACACTATGCACGTACGGGAAATACTATGCACGTATGGGAAACACTATGCACGTACTCATTTCCCTTCAAGGATCCATTAGCTCCTTCCTGGATGGTAGATTATTCTTATCTAGGTCCTCAACCATCGAATTACTCTATTCTGACAATATACCAATGCATCAGGATCATTGTCCAAAGCAATATCCATTCATTACAATCATTGTTCTTTGAAACCACCATTCATTAGAGCTGGTGACCTTGTTGTCGGAATCATTGTTACTCGTTTTATCCTTACTTAATAAAAAGTTTTAATTATATCCAAAATTTGGGGTTCTTACAGTATGGACTTTGGTTGCACCACCTGATGGGGTTAAACCCATAGAGTGCAAGTGGGTTTTCAAGAAGAAAACTGACATGGATGGAAATTTACAGACCTACAAAGCAAGACTGGTGGCGAAAGGTTTCAAGCAAATTCATGGTATTGACTATGATGAAACTTTCTCACCGGTAGCTATGGTCAAGTCCATCAGGATTTTGCTTGCGATAGCGGCTTATTATGACTATGAAATCTGGAAAATGGATGTCAAGACTGCTTTCTTAAATGGAAGCTTAGAAGAGGATGTGTACATGACACAACCTGAGGGTTTTGTTGATCCAAAGTTTGCTAGAATGGTTTGTAAGTTGCTACGATCTATTTATGGATTGAAGCAGGCCTCAAGGAGGTGGAACATCCGTTTTGATGAAACAGTCAAAGATTTTGGTTTTATACAAAATGAGGATGAACCGTGTGTTTACAAGAAGGTTAGTGGGAGCCATGTGGCATTCCTAGTATTATATGTGGATGACATATTACTAATAGGGAATGACATTCCTTCTCTACAGACTGTGAAGACTTGGTTGGGAAAAAGTTTCTCGATGAAAGACTTAGGCGATGCTACCTATATCTTAGGGATCAGGATCTATAGAGATAGATCTAAAAGATTAATCGGCCTAAGTCAGAGTACATACATTGACAAAGTATTGCATCGTTTTGGAATGCAAGAGGCAAAGAGGGGCTTTGTCCCGGTGTCTCATGGGATAGTGATCTCAAAGGAAAACTTTCCTAAATCATCAGATGATAAGGACCGTATGAGTAAAGTACCATATGCTTCGGCAATTGGTTCTATAATGTATGCGATGATATGTACTCGTCCTGATGTCTCGTATGCTTTAAGCATGACGAGCAGGTACCAGTCTAATCCAGGTGAGGGTCACTGGACAGCTGTCAAGAATATTCTTAAGTACCTTAAACGGACTAAAGATTCGTTCTTGATATACGGAGGAGATGAGAAGCTGGTTGTAAAAGGTTACACTGATGCTAGTTTCCAGACAGATAGGGACGATTCTGTGTCCCAGTCTGGATTCGTGTTTTGTCTAAATGGAGGTGCTGTTAGCTGGAAAAGTTCGAAGCAAGAGACAGTAGCTGATTCTACAATGGAAGCTGAGTATATTGCTGCCAGTGAAGCAGCCAAAGAGGCTGTTTGGATTCGGAAATTTATTTCGGGACTTGGTGTGGTTCCGTCGATCGCAGATCCAGTTGATCTGTATTGCGATAACAATGGAGCTATTGCGCAGGCAAAGGAACCAAGGTCTCATTCCAAAGCAAAGCATATACTTAGGAGATATCACCTTCTTCGAGAGATAAACGAGAGAGGAGATATACATATATGTAAAGTGCATACTAATGATAATGTTGCGGACCCACTGACCAAAGATTTGTCGCAGCAGAAGCACGAAGGTCACACTAGTTCCATGGGTATTAGATACATGGGCGATTGGCTCTAGTGCAAGTGGGAGATTGATAGTGTTAGTGCCCTAGAGACAATGTAATTCTAAGATAGACTATTTTGTTATTCAGTGATTATGTTAAATCGATTATTCAACAATAAATTTATTATGTCTTTATTTACTGCGATATAAATATTAGAACAATAAATGTCTTTGGAATATGTAACATGTATTCTATATCTTTAAGTATGTGACTTAAAAATGAGATTATAATAATAGTGTTAATATTCCTAAATATCCCTAATCGAGCATTATTAACATGGGACAATTATAATGCATAAAGATTAGTATGTTTGTTGACTGATGACCACATCTCATTGGTCATAGGTATAGTGATACTAAAGTCAAGAACATAGGTGCATGTAATATTCTACATGGCACTGGATTGACCCACAGTGAGTTTCTACATGTTGATAATGTCATTAGAAAGACTCACAGTGAGAATGGTGTAATGATCCTTAGACTTGAGATCATTATATTTCTATACGAGGATTAATATACTTTGACTACATTAAAAGTTACCTTTGACCGGGTTATGATAAAAATGTACATCGGGTATATTATGAGACGTATGAGAAATAAGAATGATAGATAAAGGATTTAACCCTCCTATTCTTAGGAGAGATATTATTGGCCTCTTGATTGAGTGAGACTATGAAAATGCATGGCCATGCTCAAATATTGATTTGTTTTTAATAGTCTACTCATTGATCAAGGAAACCCGGATTAAACATTGATGAGGATGACTAATTACATGCCTCGAGTTTAATCTATAATATATGGTTAAAGGGATTATATTACACGGAAACATTAATCACGAAAGGTTTAGTTGGATCACCAATTATTATTACTTGGGTAGCAATGATGTATTACTAGATGCCGCTCATTGTTTATAATTTTATTATTGGATATTAAAATTATTGCCAACGTAATAATAACCTAAAGGGTTACACAATAAGAACGTTTAAAAGGAGTTTTAATTTAAATTTTGAATTTAAATTAATTGATGATAAAATTTGAAATTGGTTATTTAATTAATTAAGTTGGACTTAGTTAATTAGATTTCGAATTTAAATCATTAAAACCCAAATCAGTTTGGATTTAGTAGAAGCCCAAACCGATTAGGGTTAAGCCCAGCTCATTCTCTCTTATAAATACATAGAGATGTATTGGTTTAGGGTTAGACTTTTGCCAAAATCGTTTTTAGCAAAAACCCTAGCAGCTCTACATCAAGAGAGGCTAGAGAGAGAGATTACGGCTAGTACCAACTCCGGAGATTGCGGAGACAATCGTGCGTTCGTGTGGACTGATTAGCGAAGCAGATCTCACGAAGAGGGCTGTGTGGTGATCGTTCTTGGACCTCCATCTGTCAACCGAATCGGAAAGCTTTTATAAGGTACAGATTCTGTTCTCCATAATCAGCATGTCTTATACACGGATCCTAGGGTTAGGTTTCGGTTTTTTATTGTTTATTATCGTCTTTCCGTTGTGCTTGTTGCCCCGAAACCTATCACAATGCTGAAGAAAGATTGTTTTGGACATCTATTGAAGGGCAAAGACAGTGGATAGAATATCATAAGATTTTGAATGTTTGAACTGTTGTTGAACTTAAGATGTTAGAAACAAGAAGGATGACTAGGATAGAGCAGAGTGAAGCGAAACAGAATAATGGGTTGTAAGAATTATCGAGAAGAACCAAGACTGAATGAGGGGTAAGGTGAATATGTGGAGTAAATAACTTATGCAAGCTAGTGTAGAAAGTCATAATTATCAAGGATGGTGGTAAGTGACCAAGATGAAATAAAAAGTCAGTAAGGTGGAAGGCAGAGAAACCAGAGAGTTTCCAGAAGTGATTAAATAAGAAGACATACAGTATTAATTAAGAAAAGAACGTGGAATCCTGAAGATGGGGAGTTAGAAGAGAAAAGGCACCGTAGTTGCCCATAGAAAGAGAACTAGCAGAAATTAACGAGATCCCATGATTAGGAAAAAAGATTTCGGGAGTAGAATCCCTAGAGATTTTATTAAGAGTAATGTGGGAAGTTGTGGCTGTAACCAGAAAGGTAGTATGATAATAAGTAGTAGAGCCAGAAGTTAAAGCAATGCGTTATGAGCTTGGAAAGATGGGAATTTTTGTCAGAAATAGTATCATATCAATCTTAGTGGAATTATGAAGAGAATAATAAGACTACTGCTATGATTATCAAGAATCAAGAAATTCAAAATGATTATCAAGGAAGTTAGTAGGAAAGTTGTTGTAC
This sequence comes from Saposhnikovia divaricata, assembly GCA_036435485.1. Lineage (NCBI taxonomy): Eukaryota > Viridiplantae > Streptophyta > Magnoliopsida > Apiales > Apiaceae > Saposhnikovia > Saposhnikovia divaricata. The sequence continues at coordinate 126,811,404 of CM071597.1, read as the reverse complement.
CAAGGGAATGGAATTGTTTTGTATAAGGAGATATCGGAAAGGAGACAATTAAGTCAAAGCATATTCCGATGAATAAGATTTCAAACGACATTCAGACGAAGAATTTAATATGATTGTAGGCCACATATCAAGATGATCGAAGGCTCATGAAGCGTATGCAAATCAATCGAGAGCGATTTTAAGAGTTTCCAAGAAAAGGAGAAAATTTGGCACAAGGATTTTAATGTGAATTTCGAAAGTCATGATTTTGTGGTTAATGTGAGTGGTGTAAATGCTGAAGTTGTAATGTGTAGAGTCAAATTCGAGGACTCGTCGAGTATGCAGATTTGTGATTCGAAAGTTGATTTCAGAGGACGCGGGGTAGTGTATTTTGAATAAGATATATATACGATTTAAGGAAAATGGTCGTCAGTTCGAAATAGTTACTCAGTAAAACAATGAGATTAAAGATGGATTGAAGTTTTCTGATTATTTTCTTTTTGAGTAACATTGTACGTGAAAGAGGAATAAGATGATTGGCAATTTCTTAACATTCTTTTCTCAAAGTTTTATTTGAGGAAGGTTTCGTTTAGGATATGTAAATAAATGGTGAAGCGATATAAGTTGAATAGGCATGTGGATAAAAGCAGGAGCTTGTTGAGAATTGTTAAAGAAGTGTATCATGATTGGTATCAAGTGGAGTTGTGACCTCAGGAATTGTTCTTGTATAGAGTGAAGTTACAGTCAAGGTAACGAGTATAATAGCTTCCAAAGGCTATAAATATTCGAGGCTATGTTTCAAAAGATTAAGCAACCCTGAATATTTTAAAAGATTGAGAATCGGGTCGTTAATTAAATTATGCTTGATGTGCATCTAAGAACGTATGTGTTTGGTTATAGTATTCGATTTCGAGAATGCGACTAAGAATGGACAAAATGATGTTAAGTTTCCAGATTGGGTATTCGGTAAGAATATGGGATTAAAGACAAGAAGAAACTTTTAATTATTCCCTTCTCGATCGACATAGTACTTGAAAGCGAAGTGGAGGCGATCAGAGAATTTCTGGAGATACTCTCTCGAAGTTCTATTTCAAATCGTGTGTTTATAAGTAAAGCGTGGGAAATTATACCAAGTGTAGGTCATTATAAATTAAGGCAAATTGCACGGTGGTATTATTGCGAAGGATTAGCGTGGTAATATAGTTTTGGCGCAGGGTATAGTTCCTTATGCGGAAAAGTCATATTGATTTTCGAGGAGAAGATATTCGTGTTCATGTGATAAACGTTTAGAGTTAAAAAAAAAGACTCGGAAACCAAGTTTAAAGCCATACTGAAAGTTGAGGGCTCATAGTATGAGCATATGAATGTATGAGTTGGTATGGGGGAAGATTCTAAAGATGAAAGATACAACCTGAGAAGTGGAGGTAAGATGTTGAGGAGAATTGTTAATTGTGTCCTTAGCATTGATTTTGAGGACAGAATCCTATTAAGGGGGGAAGGATATAACGACCTACAAAATTTTGATTTTTAATAATATTTATTTATTGTAAATTATAAATTATATTATTTTAATATTGTTGTAAAGGTGAAATGTGTGTGAGATGCTGTTTATATGATTATTTGATGATTTGGGTTAGCTGTGAAGATTGGTGTATTTTTACTTTTATTTTTGAGGATTTAAATATATTTAAATCATGTATTTTTGATCCTTTGTAAATTTTATAAAATTATCGGAGGAATTAAAAATCATGAAATCTTTTCTAATATTATCTTTATAATATTATTTAGTTTTTAAAATGGTTGGGTGAATTAATTTGGATGTCTCGGTATTTTAAAATGATTTTAAGGATTTTATTGTATTTAAAGGATCAAAACTTGAAAAAAAATCATATTTAATTCATTTGTGATCCGAAAAATATTTTAAAAATATGTGTGTGCTCGTAAATTTATATTCTTTATTTTAAAAATGAAAAGTTTAATTTTCGTAATATTCCATTTTAATTCGATTTGTAAAAGTTGTGTATTCGTTTTAAAAGTACGAATAAGTATTGTATAATGGGCTCGTGGATAATAGTGTTTAGATAATGGGCCAAGCCCATTTAGAATGAAAAAAAAACGCAGCAGGGAGAACCTTCGGGAAAAAGGGGGAAGAAAGAAAGAAAAAATGGAGAGAAGAAAAGAAGAGGAAAGGAGGAGAGAAAGAGAGCAATTGGGGGGGGGAGAACCAATTTGTGTGTATAGATATATATATATATATATATATATATATATATATATATATATTGTGTGTGTGTGGGTGTACATATTGTGGCAGCAGTGGCCGGAAGAAAGGAAGGTGCGGAGGAGACCGGAAGGAGAGGCGGCGACGGCCGGATTTCGGCCGGAGTCCGGCAAGCCCAGTGGCAGCGCGTAGCAGGAGAGGGAGAGGGAGAGAGAGAGAGAGAGAGAGAGAGAGAGAGAGAGAGAGAGAGAGAGAGAGAGAGAGAGAGAGAGAGAGAGAGAGAGAGAGAGAGAGAGAGAGAGAGAGAGAGAGATGGAGGAGATGGATTCTTGCGGGTCGAACCGAACCAAAACGAAATGGTATATTTTCGTAATCTTTAATTATTTAAATTTTGTATTAATTAATTGTGAATTTCGATATATTGTTTAATGGTTGTAATTTAGTTAGTTTGAATTGCGAAGTTATTGTTGTAATTAAGTTAGATTAATTTGTGAGATTAATGTGTTAATCCTCGGGGTATGATGGTTATTTATAATTATGAGATTAATTGTGGGCTTGATTATATGTTTTGGTGATTAATTAGTTACTAATTGTTATTATTTGTGTTATAATGTCGGAAGTTGAAATTGGGTAATTTATGTGATTGGTTTTGGTAATTAGTTTAAATATATTAGTTGAAGTATTAAAATTGTAGATGTCGAAGCTCCCGATAATTTAATGTTGTTAATTGTCGTAATTAAATTGATATTGTAAAGTACGAATATTGTTTTATTTCCGAATTTAATTCGGAGAGTCTAGTTAAGTATAATGGTTGAGGTTAATTGGGGGCCGATTAATGTGCGGGTTAGTAATTATGAAATGTTTATTGTAAATTGCTAATTGTGACGGGCGAATAATATGTAAAGGTTATATGGTCTTGCTTGTCATGAATGTTTAAGTGCTAATTGCTAAGTGTAATGGTGGGAATTAATTTGTGGTCGTTAGTGGGTAATCATGAGTTGCTAGTTGCATATGGTGTCGGAAATGTATATGTGCTAAGAGTTTATTTTAGTCACTAATTATTATTGTCGTATAACGTTGAAGTTTACATGAGTTTGTTAATTGTAAATGAGTTATATAGATTGAATATTGTAGTCGAGTTATAGTATCGGTTAAATGCTATGCTTGTTTAAACATTTGGAGTCGAGTATGTATAGAATTGCTTAAGCAGTATATTTGGGTTTAAATGTTATTTATCAAAGATTAACTGTGAGGTTCATTTTATTATGTGTTTATCTGCGAGGAGTTGAAATGAGATCTCGAGTCTTAAATGTCAATATTTAAGTACTTGTGTAATTCTCTTCAACTAGTTCCTCGGGCTTACGAATACCGACGATCAATTGCCACAGGTATAATTAATATGCTCTAGTGGTATGATCATTGATATAGCGTAAGTAATAGTTAGTGTTGGGGGTTGTTCCCTAGGGCTTACGAACATCAATGATTGATTGTCACGTGTATCATTAAAATGCATGAGAAATACGATCATTGGTGTAGCGTAAGTAGTAGTCTAATGTAAATTTCTTATGTGCTATGTGCCGCATGTTCGGGCGAGTACTTTTCATTAATTGTTTACTTTTATGTTGCTGCAAGTTGAGGCAGCTTTATTTTTGTAAAAACAGGGTTAAATTGTTTTTAATTGATATTGAGGGGCTGTGCCTATCGTCCGATAAACGAATACTTCATGCCGAAATTTTCTAAAAATCCCCTGCAAATCTATTTAGAACATATTTAATTTATTTGATTTGGTGATTTGAAATTATATGGTGATTTTCGAGAGTCGAGGTAAATATTATAATTGATATGTATTGCTGTGAAGTGGTTGCCTAGATGGTATCTAAGTATCGAGTAACCATATGTGTTAAGTATTTATGTGAAGTGAGTATTTGCCTTAGAGGTTGTCTTGAATTATATTGTGAATGTGATTAAGTATGTTTGTATAAGTTATATAAGTAAGCATTATAGGACGCGGATGGGTAGAGTAGGGCAAAACAATAAGCTTTTGCTGAGTTGGATACTAAAATAGTATTTGATCTTGAAAAGGTTCGAATAGGAAACCTAGCCAAGGACAGTGCGGGTGACCTGAAAGAGGAACAGAACGACAAGTATCAAGCCTACGGGTGAACTAATGTGGGAACTGGTAAAGTGCAAAGAATGAAAGTGAGACCGAGTGAGAAGCCACGTGTAAGTGAAAGAAACTGATGAGGAGACAAATGAGTATCGATGTGGAATCAGGAATTTCGTAAATCAAGGCAAGTGTTTTTGCTAATCACTTATTGTTCAAGTGATGCAGTTTAATTTACTTGTAGTATGTGATGATCTGGCTAAGTATAGATGGCAGATGACATATACTTTTTCGTATAGTATGATGCCGTTTATCTCCCCTACCCATGATTTACAAAGAATTTGACAAATAACCTTTCTCGCTTATTTTCTCATCCCTGGAATGCCATTTCGCCTATTCTCGTCGAAATTGTCTAAAAATTTTCTAAACAAAAGAAAGCCCAAGATTTTAAACTCTTACGAAAGCCTGCTAGCGAAACTCTTGATTCTAGCATATTTTCACAAAAGTACTCCATTTAGAAAAATGTTTTCTGTCAAAATGTTTTGAACCTTTCCATATTGGAATCGTTTCACAAACAAATGTTTGAGCTACTTTATCTGTTTATGGAAACTCAAACTTTACAATGTGCCTCGTGTTGACCAAACCTTCTCTTTAAATTAGAATTTTTTTATGATTGAAAATCTTATTGCAATGTTAATCTGTTATGTGCTCAAGTGAAATCTCTCTCTTGTTAAGTTGATAACGTTAATAATTCCAGTTATTCATATTCTCCTTGTTGGTATTTATTTGAATTGTCATTCTTTATATTCCTCACCCTAGTTGGTATCGAACTTGTCGATATCTTTTAAAAATCTTGATGGTTCGTTTGCTCCTTGTAGTGTATCGAACTTGTCGATACTAAGTGATGTTGTTGTTTCTTATTAACTCTTAATCTTGAGTTATTATTCTGGACGTGAGTTTCCAGTTGTTTGGAGATCAAAGGTTGTCGATTGTCCCGACACCTAGTGTGGATGATTTAGAATTGGAAATGTTTTTTTTTAAATGTGGCCCTTGGGGCGTAAAACCCTTCGGGGTGGGACCTTATTATGGTCGGAAGTTAAGGCCAATGTGTGCCATGGATCCAATTAAGGACATTGTTGTGCGCGTTTGTCCTAGGACATTGTTGTGTGCGTTTGTCCGGGGTTAGTGTTGACTGATCAGCAGCCTAACCTTGATGTTTTTTTTAAAATAAACAAAAATTCCAATTCTAATCTATATTCTGCGATTGAGATGTTTAATTCTTGACTCCTTGAAAGTCTGTTTTAATAATATCTTGATATCAGAATTCTTGTCAGTTCTATTTCTTGATGCACCTTATGAATGGTGAGTTATTGGCCCTCGTGGCAATTGAAAAGTTGATGTAACTGATTCCTTCATAAAATGAGATGAAACTCTATTGTTTATCAAAATTGTCGTCATTACTGAAATTGTCATCACTATTTACACTTGCTGAGCATTGTTGGCTCACTCTTGCTTCTGTTTATTTCTCCAGTTGTTAGAGGTGATCAGAGAACATAGTGGTCAGATGGTATAGCTCTATAGACAGCGAGAGGAGACGTTCGAGTGATGGACTTTTCAAAGAATGGATTGGGAATTGTTAAGGTTGAAAATTTAGTTAGACAGAGAATTTGTACATTCATAAATTTGTATAATATACTTTTATTCTGAGATTGGGTTGTAATAATGTGATTGATAGTTTGTTTCATACCATAACCTGTATGTGATCTTGGTGAAGGGGTTTTATTTATTAAATGTTGTTTATATTCAGAGAGGTATATTATTGTTGTTGGTTAGTGGCCCCATATCTGTACCCCGGATTTTGGGACCGTTACACCTAGGGCTTCGATTTAAAATCATTTTCGTATCGATATTCGTCAGATAAATCTCAAAATTTTCCAAACTCATATTTTATTCGTTTTACGAGTCTTAAAAGAAAAAAATTCAGTAATTGATTCGTTATTTTTCGTCAAAATATTTTCGTTCGAGTCGGACCCGTAATTGATTTAATTGGTACTTTCGGGATCGATTAAAAGTTAATTAGGGTTCCGAGCATTTCGGGAACAAAATACAAATTATGTGACTTTTCTTTTTGATCAATCAAACACCTTACCTTATCGACCAATCCAGATCTATACAGTTGTCCTATCCAAAAACAAAAGAAATTATCAAAAATCAATATTATTTATCAAAATTTATTTTTCAAAAAAATCGTTCTTGAAGATCAATCGCGAAATTGGAAGGGTTATTGGATTCCGTTTTTGACGTACAAATATTCGAATCGAAGCTCTTGGCATCTAGTTTCTGAATCCATCAACAAAATTCAGTTTTTGTAATATTTCGATTTTATGTGAATTTTTATATAATTTCTACAAATTTAGGGTTCTTGAAGTAAAAATTTGAGGGTTTTCGATTGTGTAATTGTTTGGTGATTTTGTTGATTCATGAAGCTTCCTGATGTTGTATGCAACTGTTTTAAGTAGATAATTATAGTGATTGTGTTCGTATAAGTGGGTAACGAGTTCATCATTTTTACTTCGGTTTAAAAATCGTTCGTCCATGATGTGTGTTAGTTGTTCATGAAGATGGTTAGAATAAGTAGATTCCTGGAGCTTGGGGCTTTGTTTTGATATATAGAACGTGAGGATTGGTTTAGAAGGGGCAGAGAACGGAGTTTTGGCCGGATTAGGTCGAGCTCACCGGAAAATGATCGAATCATGGTTATTTTGATCGTTTTTGGCGAGTTGTTTGTGTTGTTGTATGGTGGGAATGATACCAGAGGTGATAAGGATCAAACTGAGTGCATTGCTGTGTGATCAAGGGGAACCAGAGCTTTTCCGGTGGCCGGAATCGCCAACCGGAAATCTGGAAATCCCAGATTCCGGCGGGTCGTTCTTGGCAACCCGGAACCGTTCCTGGTGACCCGGTAACCCGTTTCTGTTAACCCGGTTTTGATCTGTTTTAATTGCTAGGGTAAATTTTGATAACGTTTTAACCAATTTACCTTTTTACTTTAAAAGGTAAATAATTTCTATTTTTGTAAATTGTTTTATTTTTAAAAGATTTTAAGTTAAAAATCTTATTTAAAAAATCTGAATTTTATTTAAATTCAGAAATTTAATTTCTAAAATCATATTTTTAAAATTCAGATTATTTCATAATTATCTCTTTGTTTATTTAATTCCAAAAAAAACATTTATTTATTTGTTTTAATTCAAAACTAATTAAGAATTAAATACTTTTAATTATTTTAATTAATTTCAAATAATAATTTAAATAATGTAATTATTTAATAAATGTAATAATTTATTAAATAATTTTATTAATTAGTTATTAGTTGATTTTAATTAATTTAATTAGAATTATTTAATTTTTAATTAATTTGTTTCTGTTTAAAAATGATCTAAAAATTGTGGAAAATTCTTTAAAAAAATCCAGAAAATGTTTTAAAAATATTTTCAAATATTTTGAGTGGGTTTTATTCAAAAACCAAGATTGAGGATTGTTTTAAAAATATATATATCGTGATATCAGTTTATTATGGAAATGAGTATTATATGCTGTTTTATTGAGTTTACCTGCTTAAATGCTATGTGGGCTATGTGTACTGACTGGTAGCAAGTCTTAAATATTTCTGAAGTTGATTAAGTGTGAAATGCGAGTAGCATGCTTGGTTCGACGTGGATTAAATGACTACTTGTAATGTGATTATATGCAATACGTGTTAGTGAGCCGTAAGAGTGACTAGCTGATGGATTAAATGTTTAAATACTCTTTTTGAATCCAGTATTTTTGCGAGGTGTTTAAAGTGGAAAAAAAAAGTCAGTCGGAGATAATAATGTGAGATAAGGAATGTAGAATCGAGTGGACTGGACGTATGGAAGTCAGTGATTAAGTGAGACGACCAGATAATTAGACAGTTAAGCTGTGATTACCAGGCAAGTATTTTCCTTTCACTTCTTGTTCAAGTGAAATTTTTTAATTATTTCTGATTATGATGTCACCCCATTTATTGTCGATCTCGTAAATATTTATTGTTATTGTTGTTCATTCATTCAATTGTTACCCCATTTATTGTCGATCTCGTTGACATTTATTCTTATTGTTGTTTATTCAATGGTCAACCCATTTATTATATCGATCTCGTCGATATCCAGGATAGAACTGTTGATTTCTTCTATTTTATCAGTTGAGTTGTTCTGGAACGTGAGTTTTCCAGATTGTTTGATTGACAGAGGTTGTCGATTGTTCCGACAACTAGTACGTTGGATGTAGAATGGGAAAGTTTTTGATGTCCCTTCGGGGAGACCATATTATGGTCAGAGGAGTCCCTTCGGGGAGACCAGTTTAATGGTCAGAAGTTGAGGCCAATGTGTGTCGTGGATCCATTGTAGGACATTGCTGTGTGCGTTTATCCGGGGTTAGTGCTGACTGATCAGCAGCCTAACCTAGTTGTTTTTTTAAAAAAATATAAAAATCCAATTCTATTCCATATATTGAGTTTGAATTGCTTTAAAGCCTGATTCCTTTGGAACCTATGATGATTATTCTTGCAGATCAATAATTTACATTTGTTCTTGATGTTGACATATATAATTATGCTTGCTGAGCACTGTTGGCTCACTCTTGCATTGTTGTTTTATCCAGTTTATAGAGACGAGATGAGGAGACCTTGTGGTCAGATGAGTAATCTTGTTCCTATAGCGAGAGGTGATGTTCGAGTTGTTGACTTGGTCGGGTAGTGACTTGAGCTTTGTCAGAGGTTGGTTAATTAGTTCAACAGATGGACTTAGTTGCTAGTAATTCGTAAAACCATTTTATTCGGAGTCTGGAATGTATTAATGTAATTCAATAGTTTGTTTCATACCATAACCTGTATGTGATCTTGGATCAGGGGTATTTTATTATTATATTATGTTCATATCCAGGTATGTGCTGTGTGGATTGTGGTTAGTGGCCCCAAATCTATACCCCGGATTATGGGATGTCACAGTTGGTATCAGAGCTATAGGTTATGGTCACTGAAACAGATTAGGAGGGTTAGGTGTATGTGTCTAAGATAGACGTTGGGTAGAACAATTTAGGATAAGGTTCGTCTTAAGATATTCCGACGAGTATTACGACGTTATATAGTCTTTCGACATATCGGGCGAGTAGGAGTTCGATTCATCCGAATATTTGGTGATGAGCGAGATAGCTAATTGGGCAGTTAGAGCTACTAGGTTGGAGGACACTATCTCGAGACTTTCACGTATCTATTTTAGAAATTTTCCACGGCGTTGGCTACAATGTGAACGTTATACAGAGAGTACGGGGAGACTATAAACACGATGTGGGAAGCGATTATTGGCATGGGATGGAAGTTAGGGCGTAGCCGTACACCGCTAGCTATTGATATCATTTAATTTATTATCCGAGGGATTTGTCAGATGTTTTGAAAATTCTTCTTCTCGCTCCAAATTGTTGTAAATTAATTCTCGGTTTAAATCATTGCTGAAGCATTTGTTGCGTAGTGACGGTTGAAAATCGAGAATGAATTGAGATCTTCTTACTTATTCAACTCATTATTGGCAAGCCGGTTTTATTTACACACAGTCCTATTTTTTCAGAAATATCCCTGTTTTCGAAAGATGTTTGATCCAACCCTATATATGAAAATTTTGAAACTCGTGAACTCTTTCAATTTTCCCCGAATACTCGAACTACTTCATTCAAACTGAGATGAACAACCTATGTATATGGGGGATTCAGGGACATGTTATCTTTGTGATAGAAGTCCGGTGGGACGCCACTGATTGTGTTTGTCATGAAAGTACTAAAGACTGGCCATCTTTATGTACTATGGTGGTTGACCTAGTGACAAATGCAACCTGGTAATAGTTCAAAGATCATATTGATCTCTCGGTTAAATCCTTTTACAAAAAGTTTTATCAAACAAAATTCAGTGTATATTTACACTTGATACCTATTCATTCTATTAAATTCTTCTATCAAAGACCCTGTTGATTCTGAATTACCAGCGATGAAGAGCTGCAAAGATGGATGCGACGGCTACCTAGGTGGGTGAAACTGCAATTATGTTGATGAAGAATTGGTTGAGCAAGTTGAAAAGTGGTGTTAAAACAGAGATGGTATATCAAGTTGGATTACTTATTGGATTGATATTACAAAGATTCGAGATTAATAAAAATTGATCGAGTAAAGAGCGGGTAACAAGGGCATAAGATTACGGATTTTGTTAAAGGTTGAAAGAGAATGTGGATGGAGATGCTGGGTATATGATAGTTAGTATTGATGAAGATTGTTTGGGCATCTATTTAATTTTGGAGGTAGTAAATGGAATATCATAAGATATTGAATGCTTTGAAGCCAATGGTGGGGTATAAGATTTTAGAACCGAAGAGGAATAAATTGAGTAAAGTAGAGTAAAGCACGATGGAATTGTTTGTAGGAATTATCAGGAGGAATAGAAACTTGAATAAGAAATAAAATGATTGCTTTGGAGTTAATAACTTGTGTGAGCCCAGTTTAAAGAGTCGTGATGTTAAGAATAGAAGAGAGTTGACCAAGATGGGACAAGATGATAAGAAGAGGAAAATAGAGAGTCAGGGAGTTTTAGAAACGTTTTAATATAAGACTTGTGATCAGTTAAGGGAAGAATGTAGAATTTAGAAGATTTAGAGCCGGGAGAGTGGGGGGGCACGGTAGTTACCCACAGGATGAGAATTAGTAGAGATTAACAAGACCTTATGGTTGGGAGATAAGAATTTTAGAGAAATTATATTGAGATTGTGTTGAGGTAAACGTAGAGAATGTAAATGTAACTGGAAAAAAATAGTGTGGTAGTAAGTGATACAGTCAGAAGTCGAGTTCTGTGCCATAAGTGTGGGAGGATAAGACAGTTTTCCAGAGATTATATCATACCAGTCTCAGTGGACCCAAGAATGATGGTAACAGAATCGTTTTCTATAAATTACTAGGAAGCTAGAAATTCATTATGACTATGAATAACGTTATCAAGAGTTTGAATGTGAAGGTAGTGAAAAGAGTTAATTGTGATTCAGGATTTGATTGACTAGCTAACTACAAGTACAAGTAAATTATGAGGGCGAGAAAGTGAGATTATGATTTCCAGGAGATGTAGAAGTGGTGCTTTAAGTCCGGAAGCAGACGAAAAATTTTTAGCGATCATGCAGATCAAAAGATTATTATACCAAGATTATGAAGTTGTTTTGCGTAGAGGGAGATGTTAGAAAGGAAATAGTAAATCAGAGTGATTTCAGTGGTTAATAATTTTTGAATTTACATTTTGATGAATGACTAGGATTGTCATTAGACAAAGATGTGGAGTTTGTTTGTTATTTATTTTCAAAATAGAATCAGTTTCAAGGAGTTCAATATCGGATGACATTAATGGAAATGTTGGAGCTAGCAATTTAATTGAAGGATTTTCGCAAAAGAAGGATTAGTGATACTCGGTGTATCTCAGAGGGATGCACCGATACTGTTCGTGAGAAGGAAGAAGGGTAGTTTGAAGTTATGCATTAATCTTTAAAAATGGAATAATTGGACAAATAGTAAGGAGAATCTTTTTACCAAGGTTGGATGAGTGTTTAATCAGTTGAAAGGTGTAAGTTTAGCCTAAAGTTGATCTATGAATAGACTAAGGTCATTGAAAGATATAAGTCTTAAGATATGATTGAAGCAACATTTTAAGTTGATATGGACCCGATGAGTTAATGGTAATGGTGTTTGGCTAGACGAGAGCACTTACCGCCTTATAGATTCGATGAATAAGATTTCAAGAAATATTTAGATAAAATTTCGATTATGCTTATAGATGGAATTTCAAGATACTAATGACGTGTGAAGAATATACATAATTTGAGAAAACATTGGAAATTTTAAGAGAAGGAAGAGTATACACCAGAATTTTAAATATGAATTTTGGATTGAAGGGAATCAAATTTTAAAGACATGTGGTTCGAAAGGAAAGGAACAAAGTGAATTTGTTGAAAACGAAGCAGTAATGAAGTGGGAGGACCTGGAATGCCAACAAAGGTCGGAAGTTTGTGAGATTACTCAGGAATTTCTGAAGATCATCGAAAGCTTTACCCAGATAGCTACGGTAGTAATCAAGTTACTTGTGAGAAAAAAAAGTTGAATGAACAGAGAAGCGTGAAGAGAGTCTCTAAGAGTTAAGGAGGGTTAATAACCGTTCTAATGGCAGTGAAACTAGTTAAGCAAGGGGACTTTGTGAATTAGTGTGATGGTTCATAAAAAGGAATTTGTTGATATGCATAAGCAGAAGTATTGACTGTAAAAAATTTTGCGTAACGAATTAAGAAGTTATATGTGAAAGTTCGAACGCCTAGTTCTACCATGAAGATGATTGATATAGTTACATTTCAACATGGATTATCAGAAAATTTAGAGGTATCGAGATAAGGTGATTGACCAGAGTGTGAATGAGTTGACGGAAGAGGAATTGAATAGTTAGAGGGATAAGTGGTGAATGTGTACTTTGTTTCGTAATAATTCGAAATGCAAGTTATGAATAGATGTCGTAATTTCTGTAATTAATTTGGGCAGTATAAAACATTGAAGTTATAATGCGTGGGGTCAAGTTTGAGAAATTTTGAGTAAGTAGAATTATGTTTTGGAAATTGATTTCAGAAGACGCAAAATAAGTATAGTTTAGATGATTTTCTAAGATCATGAGTTATTTGTTGAAGACGTGTTAATGAGTTGACGTATCTTAAGTCAAATTTCATGATTAATTACAGTAAGAATTTGTTGGAGTGAAGGCGTTTTGTGATTGGTATCAAGGGGGGGCTGTGACCCCGGAATAATTGATATTACAAACTAGTTATTTCGAGATTTTGTTCTTGTAATGGGTTATGTCAAAGTCAAGGTTATGAAGATTATTAGTTTTCAAAACTGTAAATATTCGAGGTTGTATTGCAAAAGCTTTAACAAACCAAAATGTTTTTATAAGAGTAAGAATTGAGTTGTTAATCGAATCATGTTTAACGTGTATCTAATGACACATGTGTTTGATTGTAGTATTCGATTTCAAGGACGCGATCGAAAATAGATGATATGAAGTTGGTTGACAGATTGGAATAAAGGTATCATGGATTGTTCAATTGCATGTTTACCGCAAGTCAAGGTGAATTTGTTATTTATCTGTGCACTGCATGTCAAGGCACTTTTCTTTACTTATGTTTTTTACTGCAAGTCAAGGCAGCTTTCATATTAGCATTGTGTATGATTAAATTGAGGTTGTGAAATGTTGAGTACAAAATGGATGGTATGTGAATGATTGGGTTGGTATTGGAAATTGTTACACAGGGAATAGTCCGTTAAAAGAAAAGGTCATGCCCGATTTTCGGTAGACCAGGTATCCGTAAATGAGTAGAAAATGTTCAAATTAACAGAATATGTCAAGGAAAGAATCGAATTTATAATGGAGTATTATTGCTCATACGAGATACGAGGTTCAACTCGAGATTTTAGGAAGGTTTTGAGAAGGCTTAAACAATAAAGTAAATATCACATGTCGCTCTCAGATTGACGACCAAAGTGAAAGGATGATTCAATTCGAATTATTGAAGACATGTTTAGAGCATATACACTTGATATCGAAGGAGATTGAGACAGTCATTCACCATTGAGAGGATTCTCATATAACGACAATTCTTATACCAATGTTGGATTTCCGCTCTACAGAACACTACGCGGACGAGATCCCTGGTATGTTGAGAGATGTTGATGGACGAAAAGTGTTGGGACCAGAGTTGGTGATAGAGACGAAGGAAGTAGTCGAATTTGTCTAGGAAAGGTTGATGATAGCTTCAAGTCGACAAGAGAAATACGCTAACTTGCTGCGAAAGGTGTACGTTGTGAAGAAGAAGAACGGAATTTACATTGAGACTATCTCAATAGAAGGGATTGGTGAGACTCGAGTACTAGAAAGGTCAAATGCTAAATTTGTTAGATGTTTGAGACATTGCAGAGAGTCGGGAGGGTTGCCTATGAGTTAGCTTTACCGCCTTGTATGCAACATATCTATATAGTGTTTCGTGTAGTGATGTTTAAGTTGTGCTGATTCCTATTGTGTCATGGAATATGAATTGGTATAAATTCAGAGATAAAGTGGGGAAAAGTAAGTTAGAGATGTGTTGACAGTATAGTATAGTGAAAGAGTCCCAAGATGGGAGAGTTCTGGGCAACTTGAGGGTGTGATGTCAGAGGAGTCTTTCCACCCATTTGTTTGACTTGATTCTGAGGACAGAATCCTATTTAGGGGGGAAGACTGTAAGAGCCGTGAATATTAAATCCATATTATTTCTATTTTCCGTAATTTGGAATAAAAATATTTCGAACTATGTTATCCCAGTTTGACGAGTCAAGGTGTTAATTGTTGACCGGTATTTAAGGAGGAGCGCTAAATTGATCTAAAAGATTCCCGTATGTGTTTTTATTATGGGCTATGAGTTAAAGGATAAGATTAAATGTCTTTTTCGTGATGCGTGTCAATTAGTTGACTTTATCCAGTAAAGGCCGTTTTCAAAATCCCTGGGGCTTCGATTTAAAATCATTTTCGTATCGATTTACGTCAGATAAATCTCAAAATTTGCCAAACTCGTATTTTATTCGTTTTACGAGTCTTAAAAGAAAAAAATTCAGTAATTGATTCGTTATTTTTCGTCAAAATATTTTCGTTCGAGTCGGACCCGTAATTGATTTAATTGGTACTTTCGGGATCGATTAAAAGTTAATTAGGGTTCCGAGCATTTCGGGAACAAAATACAAATTATGTGACTTTTCTTTTTGATCAATCAAACACCTTATCTTATCGACCAATCCAGATCTATACAGTTGTCCTATCCAAAAACAAAAGAAATTATCAAAAATCAATATTATTTATCAAAATTTATTTTTCAAAAAAATCGTTCTTGAAGATCAATCGCGAAATTGGAAGGGTTATTGGATTCCGTTTTTGACGTACAAATATTTGAATCGAAGCTCTTGGCATCTAGTTTCTGAATCCATCAACAAAATTCAGTTTTGGTAATATTTCGATTTTATGTGAATTTTTATATAATTTCTACAAATTTAGGGTTCTTGAAGTAAAAATTTGGGGGGTTTTGATTGTGTAATTGTTCGGTGATTTTGTTGATTTCTGAAGCTTCCTGATGTTGTATGCAACTGTTTTAAGTAGATAATTATAGTGATTGTGTTCGTATAAGTGGGTAACGAGTTCATCATTTTTACTTCGGTTTAAAAATCGTTCGTCCATGATGTGTGTTAGTTGTTCATGAAGATGGTTAGTATAAGTAGATTCCTGGAGCTTGGGGCTTTGTTTTGATATATAGAACGTGAGGATTGGTTTAGAAGGAAGAGAACGGAGTTTTGACCGGATTTGGTCGAGCTCACCGGAAAACGATCGAATCATGGTTATTTTGATCATTTTTTTCGAGTTGTTTGTGTTGTTGTATGGTGGGAATGATACCAGAGGTGATAAGGATCAAACTGAGTGCATTGTTGTGTGATCGAGGGGAACCGGAGCTTTTCCGGTGGCCGGAATCGCCAACCGAAAATCTGGAAATTCCAGATTCCGGCGGGTCGTTCTTGGCAACCCGGAACCGTTCTTGGTGACCAGGTAACCCGTTTCTGTTAACCCGGTTTTGATCTGTTTTAATTGCTAGGGTAAATTCTTAGAACATTTTAACCAATTTACCTTTTTACTTTAAAAGGTAAATAATTTCTATTTTTGTAAATTGTTTTATTTTTAAAAGATTTAAAGTTAAAAATCTTATTTAAAAAATCTGAATTTTATTTAAATTCAGAAAATTAATTTCTAAAATCATATTTTTAAAATTCAGATTATTTCTGAATTATCTCTTTGTTTATTTAATTTCAAAAAAAACATTTATTTATTTGTTTTAATTAAAAACTAATTAAGAATTAAATACTTTTAATTATTTTAATTAATTTCAAATAATAATTTAATTAATGTAATTATTTAATAAATGTAATAATTTATTAAATAATTGTATTAATTAGTTATTAGTTGATTTTAATTAATTTAATTAGAATTATTTAATTTTTAATTAATTTGTTTCTGTTTAAAAATGATCTAAAAATTGTGGAAAATTCTTTAAAAAAATCCAGAAAATGTTTTAAAAATATTTTCAAATATTTTGAGTGGGTTTTATTCAAAAACCAAGATTGAGGATTGTTTTAAAAATATATATATCGTGATATCAGTTTATTATGGAAATGAGTATTATATGTTGTTTTATCGAGTTTACCTGCTTAAATGCTATGTGGGCTATGTGTACTGATTGGTAGCAAGTCTTAAATATTTCTGAAGTTGATTTAGTGTGAAATGCGAGTAGCATGTTTGGTTCGACGTGGATTAAATAACTACTTGTTATGTGATTATGTGCAATACGTGTTAGTGAGCCGTAAGAGTGACTAGCTGATGGATTAAATGTTTAAATACTCTTTTTGAATCCAGTATTTTTGCGAGGTGTTTAAAGTAGAAAAAAAAAGTCAGTCGGAGATAATAATGTGAGATAAGGAATGTAGAATCGAGTGGACTGGACGTATGGAAGTCAGTGATTAAGTGAGACGACCAGATAATTAGACGGTTAAGCTGTGATTACCAGGCAAGTATTTTCCCTTCACTTCTTGTTCAAGTGAAATTTACTATAATTATTTCTTATTATGATGTCACCCCATTTATTGTCGATCTCGTAAATATTTATTGTTATTGTTGTTCATTCATTCAATTATTACCCCATTTATTGTCGATCTCGTTGACATTTATTCTTATTGTTGTTTATTCAATGGTCAACCCATTTATTATATCGATCTCGTCGATATCCAGGATAGAACTGTTGATTTCTTCTATTTTACCAGTTGAGTTGTTCTGGAACGTGAGTTTTCCAGATTGTTTGATTGACAGAGGTTGTCGATTGTTCTGACAACTAGTACGTTGGATGTAGAATTGGAAAGTTTTTGATGTCCCTTCGGGGAGACCATATTATGGTCGGAGGAGTCCCTTCGGGGAGACCAGATTAATGGTCAGAAGTTGAGGCCAATGTGTGCCGTGGATCCATTGTAGGACATTGCTGTGTGCGTTTGTCCGGGGTTAGTGCTGACTGATCAGCAGCCTAACCTAGTTGTTTTTTTAAAAAAATATAAAAATCCAATTCTATTCCATATATTGAGTTTGAATTGCTTTAAAGCCTGATTCCTTTGGAACCTATGATGATTATTCTTGCAAATCAATAATTTACATTTGTTCTTGATGTTGACATATATATTTATGCTTGCTGAGCACTGTTGGCTCACTCTTGCATTGTTGTTTCATTTCTCCAGTTTATAGAGACGAGATGAGGAGACCTTGTGGTCAGATGAGTATTCTTGTTCCTATAGCGAGAGGTGATGTTCGAGTTGTTGACTTGGTCGGGTAGTGACTTGAGCTTTGTCAGAGGTTGGTTAATTAGTTCAACAGATGGACTTAGTTGCTAGTAATTCGTAAAACCATTTTATTCAGAGTCTGGAATGTATTAATGTAATTCAATAGTTTGTTTCATACCATAACCTGTATGTGATCTTGGATCAGGGGTATTTTATTATTATATTATGTTCATATCCAGGTATGTGTTGTGTGGATTGTGGTTAGTGGCCCCAAATCTATACCCCGGATTATGGGATGTCACATCTTGGACCCCTTTCTTAGGGTTTCTAGGCCTTTCGGGAATAGGATTAGTGCCATTTCGAGCTCGTAAACACTAATCCAAGTGCAACTCATGCATAGGATCCCTTATCATAAGCTCATTACTGAATTATTACCCTTAACTTACCTTAATTGGGGTTAACATCAAGCAGTTGTTGCTCGTAAGCCTTAATAGAGGCCAATTATTGAGCAAAATACGCTAATTCTGCCCTAATCGGGGCTAAACAACCCTAAACGGGGCTATATAGACCTTAACCAAGGTTGACTAATTTCTCCTCGAGGTAATAATTACTAGGATAACCCTCTATAACCTTAGGATAGGTTAATTTTTGAGCAGAAATCCTTAAATGTCGCTAATCAAGGTTAATCACCCCCTAACTGCGATAAGTGAAGCCCTAACCCCAAATTTTGAATTCGAGCTCATATCATAGAGATTCTTATAATCTCCTTGATGGAAAAAAAAATCACGTAAAAATACCCATTTTTGAGTGTTCAAGACGAGAAATACAATCCCCGAGACCTTGTTTTCAAACAAGACCTGGTTTTCGGATAAGGTGACACCCGAACCTCTAATTTTGAGTTGAGCCCATATGATAGGGATTCTTATAATCTCCTTGACGGAAGAAGAATCACCTGAAAATACGCATTTTTGAACGTTTTGGAGGTGAAATACCACCCCCTAACCTTGATTTCAAACAAGACCTTGTTTTCAAACAAGGTGACACTTTTTTTAAAATTTCAAGAGACAAGTGGGGCATCTATATAGGCTTGTAAAGGGCCTTCAAATGTCCATGATTCTCAAGTTTCGTGATCATCAGACAATTTTTGAACGCTCGGGGACAGATTGAAGTTCAGTTAGGGGGTCCTTGTTTTCAAACAAGAAACCAACTTCACCCCTAGGGGGTTCTTTTCAAAATTTTTGCTCAGCCTCATGGGGGGCGGGGGTAGGGGGTGGGGTTCCTTGTCAAAATTTATGTTCAGCTGGGGCCCACCCTTGGCTGATTTTTCGATTTTTTGGTCCACAGTTGACTTTTTGACTTTGACTTTGACCAAAATCAAAACTTATCTTTGGTTCACCCCTTTTTTTCTAAGGTGGTTTTTTCATACCTTAATGGTTTTAAGAACCTTGATTTCAAACAACTTGCTTCTTAGCTTTCGTGACCTTCTGGGCCTTTACTCGTTTGTTGAGTTCATGGTTTTAAACCTTGAATCCATTCATGGTTGTTGGTTATCACCAACCCCTCATTCTCATTCTAAGATTTAGAATTTATGATGAAGTTCTTTTGTTCTTGCCCCCCTTGTTTCACACGGAAGAGGTCTTACTTCTTAGTTGTTCGTTTGGGGAGTTCTCTTACTCCTTAACACTTGACTTCAAGTCTAGGATACCTTGGTTGGTTTTCAATCCTTGATTTTGATTCTAGGATTCCAACCTTCTTCTTATGTTCATACGACCTTGCTTTGATTTGAATTTGACTGACGGCTCTTGATTCAAGGCCTTGAATTCAAACGACAAGATCGACTTGAGGTACATAGCCTTGTTGGCCACCAAGGCTTAAACTTTGTGTTGAGATTTGAAGTTCAAGGCTTCAATTCTTAGTCTTGGAATATATTCTAGTGACTTTTCTTTGTTTCCATCATAACGTATTATCCTTTTAGCTAATCTTGGCCTTCATGGCTAATATCTCGTGTTTCTCCACCTAGGATTCGAGGTTGATGTACACATGTTCGATGTTGATGTTCATATGTTCAACCTTGGTGTTCAGGTCAAGGACCTAGGATCCCAAGTTGATTTTTCAATTTCCAATTTTAGGTATCAACCTTTCTTATTAGTTTTTCTAATAAGTATTCTTAATCAATCACCAATACGAGGTTTCAGGTCAATAGGAGGTGTTTTTAACCTCCCAAACATCAATCGAGGTCATCAGATCAAGACAAGAAGTTTTCTATCTCAGACGAAACAAACTTAAACAAGGCATCAGCCTTCACATTTTCCTCTCTTGGACGTATTCAACCTAACATTCATCAAACTGTGTCATCTTCAAATACTTGGCCATGATTTCCCCCTTGCCTTCAAATTCACCATTTACTTGGGAGGCTACTAATCTTGAGTCTCTACAGACTTTAAGGTTCTTGACCCTCAGGGCTGGCCAAGCCTCAACCGGCTATCAGGGCTTCATACTTTGCTTCATTGTTCGTAGTCGGGAAATCCAACCTCAAAGCATGCTCGATTATAAATCCATCGGGGCTTTGCAAGACTAGGCCTGCACCATTATATTTTGTTTTTGATGCCCCCATCAAAATAGAGAATCCAATATTCTTTCAAGGTCATGTTTCCATCTTCATTCTTGTTTTCTGGTTCTTTGCCCTCTTGGGTTACTACCTCCTGCCCCCCGACTTCTTGGTTGTTAATGGCACATTCAACCACGAAGTCAGCTAAGGCTTGGGCTTTGATGACCGTCCTTGGCTTATACTTGATATCAAATTCCCCTAATTCGATTTCATACTTGATGAGCCTAGCCCTGGTTTTCAGGCCATGGAGTATGTTTCTCAATGGCTGGTCCACCAGGACTTCAATCTTGTGTGCCCGGAAGTATGGTCTTATCTTTCTCGAGGCTGTCACCAATGCTAATGCAAACTTTTCAACGGTGGAGTAGTTTAACAAGGGAGTTATTGGCACTTTAATTGGCTTAGCCCTTCATGGGTCTCCTCGGCTGAGGCTTAATATGGAACAAGGGCATCATGCCTTGCTCAGAGATATAAATACAAGTTTCAAAGTTAGTTGCCAGACCTTCTTGGTTTTCTTGGACTCCCTGGTCTTGATCAAGGATGCCCTTGGATTCCCTGATCCTTGGTTGAGAATCAAGGTTTGTTTTTAGCCTTGCATGGCTTAAGTAGCCACATGTGGCTTAATTGTTCATCTTATCTTGTATCCAGGGTCCTTTATGGACTTGAATTTTAATTTGATTGTATTGTAATCTAACTGTTTATCCTTCGGAATCTTTTTTGTGCATGTGCTTGTTAACATTCATATGTTCTTTTATTTTCAGTACCTGGTCATCTTTGACTTACACGCATCAGGTGTTTGGCACATAAAATCACATAATCAATGAATGAAAAACAAACTTGCATTAATAACTTGAAATGGGTTCAACCCTTACATAGAGTACTACTGTCCTACTCGGGGCAATGAGCCCTGGAATGGTTTCATCGAACCTTATTTCTATTTCTCCTAATAAATATGAAGCTACGTCCTACTAAGATAGCTTAAACTTCGAGGCATCCATATCTTCGTCACCACGGACATCCATGTCTTCAATCGGGAGGACCTGCCCCTTGACTCCATCAGGCCTTAACGAGGCTACATAACAGCTTCGTGCCATCTTCTGATCACCTTTATGCTCTCCAACACCAATCCTGGTTGGGAACTTGATCTTCATATGATAGGTTGAGGCCACAGCCTTGAAAGCATGGAGTCCAGTCCTCCCGAGGATGGCATTGTAGGTGGAAGACGCTTTGATAACCAAAAAGTTTAGCATCTGAGTGGCCTCTATTGGCTTCTGTCCAATGGTAACGGGAAACTGAATAGTTCCCTCAACTTTAGATTCTACTCCATTGAATTCGTATATAGGCGTGTTGGAAGGGGTCAACCGAGAGTCGTTATACCTCATCTTCACAAAGGCCTCATGGAATAGAATGTCCACCAAAGCTCCATTGTCTATCAAAACTCGCTTCACCTCTGAATTTCCAATTACGGGAGTTATGACCAATGGGTCGTCATGGGGGAACTTCACACCTTCTTGGTCCAAATCATCAAATCCAATAGCTACTTCAGTCCTTGCACATTTCGGTGCTTCTCCAAAGATATGCACTACTTCTCGGGCATATGCCTTCCGAGAGTTCCCTGTTGTCCCGGCCACGGTTGGGCCTCCTGAGATCATGTTGATTACTGGCCCTCGGGGCTGTGGGTTACGATCTCGATCTTCGTCGCTCCTATCAGACTCTATTTTCTGATTACCATGATCTTCACCCTTAGTTAAGTGGCTCAGCTTCCCTCTATGGATCAAGAACTCGATCTCATCTTTGAGTTGTTTGTAGTCATCTGTGTCATGGCCCACATCTTTGTGGAATCTGCAATACTGATTCTTATTTCTCTTTGAGGGATCACCCCTAAGTGGCTTCGGCCATCGAAATCCTTATTTTTTCAATGTCCAACAGGATCTAACTTCTGGGAGTGTTCAACCTTACATACTCGGCAAACCTTGGTCCTAGGGAAGAGTCGGAGTCCTTGCTAGTTCGGGGATACTTGTCCCTAGCATCATAC
The DNA here is from genome assembly GCA_036435485.1 of Saposhnikovia divaricata. NCBI lineage: Eukaryota > Viridiplantae > Streptophyta > Magnoliopsida > Apiales > Apiaceae > Saposhnikovia > Saposhnikovia divaricata. The sequence continues at coordinate 126,788,987 of CM071597.1, read as the reverse complement.
ACCTGCTCTATCTTTTGCTTCTTATAGTTCTCGTTTCCACCAGTTTCGGTAGAGACCTCTATTTTCTTCATGCTCTCTTCAGCTTTTATATACTTGCTTGCCCTTTTTTGGAGCTCAGTCATGCTCTCAGGGGGATGCTTTGCTAATGACATCTGAAAGAAAACATTCGACGTCCCATTCTCTAAGGCTACCATAGCTACTTAATTTTCCAAATGAGGGATATTCAGCATCTCTTTGGTGAAGCGCTTGAGATAATCCCTTAGGGTTTCTTTCTTCCCTTATTTCACCTGGATAAGGAATGCAGAGCTTTTCTAATGGACTCTTCCACTGATAAATTGGTTGATAAAGGCCGTGCTTAACTTCTTGAATGTGCCAATTGAGTTTGTAGGCAAACGACTATACCATCTTTGAGCCGTGCCCGCTAGGGTTTTAGAGAATGCCCTACACTTGAGAGCATCACTAGCAGGCTGTAACAGTAGTACGTTCGAGAACGTACTCACATGGTTTGCGATATCGCCCGTTCCATCATAAGCCTTTATAGTAGGCATGTTAAACTTTCTAGAGATGTGAGCATTCATCACCTCCTCAGTAATTGGTGGTGTGGGATCATCAGGATCTCCAAGTTGCATTAGGTCTCTAGGATCACCCTTGGGGATTTCTGCCTTTATAGCTCCACCTCTTGGGATCTCGGTCCTTCTCTGTCTTCTCGAGGGTCTCTCCAAATCAACAAAGGGAATCTCTCCTGACCTTGAAGGGGGTCGATTCTGATTTGGCTCTGATTCTGCCTTTGTTGTTCTCTTGTTATGTCTTCTTTTAATCTCTGAATCTCGGCTTAATGAGCCTTAATCCTTTCAGCAGCTGTCAATGGGGATCCATCCTGGATTCTTCGACCACGCCTTAAAGGGTCTTTGCTAACACGTCGCCTCCTCGGGGCTTCATCACGGTCATCATCCTCAGATTAAGAATCATCAGTGTAAGGACCAGAATAGTCATAATGTCCTTGATCATGGCCCAAGTTTATAATATAAGGAGGGTGATACGGTTGATGTATCAGCAGGGCATGGCCGCTTGGTCCAACTCCTCGAGTATTTAGAGGGTAGTTAGGCAACTCGTACATCGGTACTTGCAGGGAGGTCGGTAATGGAGATCTGTGCTCCGGAGGGAAATGGACGATTAGCCAAATGAGAGACCACCATCTGAAGATGGTTGGTCTCCTGATTTGGGTGGATAACCACAGGTAGAGTTCTCAGCATGGGGAGTCGTCCCTGTAGGTTGAGAAACTTGAAGTTGAGTGGTCGACTCCGTTAATGGGGTACATACCCTTGTTCGGTGACGACGGGTGGAGCATCGGTTGTGATTGGTATCCTTCGTGTTTGAACCATGGTTGATGTTGTTTTCCCACAGACGGTGCCAAATGTTGTGTAATAAGAACGAGGGTTTGTAAATTGCGACTAGGGTTTGTATGTATTAAATACAAGGGTTGGTGAGCTTCGAGCTTTAATGGCTGTTCTTGCATTTTGAGACTGAGCGGTCCTCACAAGATGTCTATGTATCTCAGAGTTGAGAATCAAGCCAAGACGTAGTTCTGAGAATGAGGGGTCAAGCCATTTATATAGGCGTTGGAAGCCTTAGATTTAGAGGAGGGTTAGGGTTAGATGACTTGGAGGACAAGTCACCACCTTGACAATTCTAGAATGTTCCATATAGGAAATAGATTCCTAATGGATTTAGTTGTCTTAGAGGGCAAGCCTCGTTTTTGGATTCGAACAAGGAGCCGGTGTCATTCATGGACTCGATTCCAAATAGCCTTTTGTTCTCGGATCAGGCCCATGTTAGAAAACAAGTTTATACCGGACGTCCCCGGTTTGAGCTGTCCTTTGGGCTTATCCAATAATCACGAATTAAATGCCCAAATAAGGTTTCGGACCTTATTAATGGGCTAATCAATGCAAAATTAAATATGTCTTTAGGGATTATTTTTCACCCACATCACACATTTTATTCAATGATTTAATCATTCATAAGCAAAATTCGTATTTTAAAATATTTTATATCAAATAAGTTATCATCATTTAGTTAGCGTTTTTTGAAGAATTACATATTTTCACATTATAAATATTATATTCAATAATAGGAAATTTTTAAAATCTCATAAATTTAAATAACGAATGAGTAATGATCCGAAAGAATCCGAACCAAATTTTATTCAATCTTAATTCAAATTTTATCTGATTTTAATTTGAATTATATCCGAACCGAATCAAATTCGATCCGAACTAAATCAAATTCGATCCGAACTCTATTTAAAGATAACATAACTGAAAGTTGATCCAATCCGAAACTGATATGATTAGTGACAGCTACATAAATTTATAAATGATGTGTCACTGATTAATTATATCCTTATATATAATAAGTGTAAAAGAAATTTTATACAGTGTTTTTGTAGTACGATAATGTGGTCGTCGACCAAAATCGTACGAATCGTTAGATTTTAAAATAGATAGATGAGTACCGTTAGATTTAATATTAATAAAATTATTTATTGATATTAAAATTATATTCAAATACTAAAAAGTAAATTTTAATAATTTAAACTCAATATAAGTAGGTTGTCTGAATTGAATAGAATTTTCAATGTAAAATTTCGTAACTTTCTTTTATTTTTAATTCCTGGATAGTTTTAGTTGGATAATAATTGGTAAATTATCAATAAATTAAATATGATTTCTTGAATTTTGCGGACTGTACCGTACCGTCAAAATAATCTCAACTGTCGAATCTAATATTTTTAAAAATAGATGATCAAGATATATCATATTAAAAAGAAAATTATAATCTAAAAAAGATATAATTAGAAAATGTTGCATTAGAAGTTAATTTAAAAAAGAAAATTATAATATAAAAAGGATATAATTAAAAAAGTTTGTATTAGAATTGAATTTTAAAAAAATCTGAAAAGAATATAATTAGAAAAGGTTGTAATAGAATTGAATTTTATTTATTTTTTTATTATTATTAAAAAATTCATATTTACTATTTGCACTCTATCTTGAGATTTATAAATCAAATTTGGATGATTTTACAATCAAAGCGAAATTCATAAAATTATCTTTAAGTTAATGATGATTTAATAATTATTATTCAAATGAAAATACTCAGAATCTCAAAAGGAATATAATTACGAATTTTTACATTAATTCTATTCAATGTAGAAGTCCTACATTGATATTGATATTAAACGTAAAAAAACCTAACTTTATATGATTTAAATCAATAACATACATCTAATTATTTATGATTTAAATTATTAACATATATATCTTATGCTTATTGTAAGAACCCCAAATTTTGGATATAATTAAAACTTTTTATTAAGTAATGATAAAATGAGGAACAATGATTCCGACAACAAGGTCACCAGCTCTAATGAATGGTGGTTTCAAAGAACAATGATTGTAATGAATGGATATTGCTTTGGACAATGATCCTGATGCATTGGTATATTGTCAGAATAGAGTAATTCGATGGTTGAGGACCTAGATAAGAATAATCTACCATCCAGGAAGGAGCTAATGGATCCTTGAAGGGAAATGAATACGTGCATAGTGTTTCCCATACGTGCATAGTGTTTCCCGTACGTGCATAGTGTTTCCCATACATGCATAGTATTTCCCGTACGTGCATAGTGTTTCCCGTACGTGCATAGTGTTTCCTGTACGTGCATAGTAATTTGGTGGATGAATAGTGATTTTGTAAGTTGGAAAACTTGTCACGCCACCCTATGTACGGGACGTGATATGGATGTTTCGAAGTCATATTAGTAATATGCGGAGGAAATAAGTGAATGCAGAGACGATCGGAATTCAGAAATTCCAAATTCTTTTTCGGTATAATATTTGACCGGACAGTGGATTAAATATTATTATAATCAAAGAATTGAGATATTAACTTTGAGGATTTGATATTTTGGGATGTTATTATATTTGATTTAAGAATGAAGGTAGGAAACCACTGAGGCAGTGAAACAAGCGTTCTAGAAACCGCTAAAACGTTATAACGTGATTAATCAATAAAGCGAACGAATCCTAGATTACGGATTAAGTTCGTATCGAGATTAAATATCCTACATGGTCATCACGAGGATTATATTAAGGATTGGGGAAGGTATTATGAATATCGAGAAATTTCCCGGTAAACCCTAGAGGTGAAACTACTTAGTTATTCGCCCGAACGATCAATCGAAACGAGCAATAACCGGACAAAAGAAACAAGCAGTGGAAGCAAGAGTCATGCATAAGCTACTAGATAAATATCTAGCAACCAAGTGGGCTAAGTAACTAGCATGTTAAGGATTGAACTAGTAGTTAGCCAAATCAAACTCTAGTTAGCCATAAATCAATCCAAGTGCTACACATGCTTTCAAATCTCACCATTCATTCCAAAAGCACTTTAATAAAGTAAAAAGAGATGAGATATCATCCAATGCTCATCACTTTATGAATTATTATCAAAACAACCAAGCAAACACAAAGAACTCTCCATTTTCCTTTCTTCCTTGAAAAATTCTGCCAAGGTGCTAGAAGTAAGGCTTCCAACCATCATTTGATCTTGAAATATTTATGGTGAGTACTTCATATCATAGCTTAGATCCCCTAGAAATTTCAAGAACTAATCTTTGTTTTTCTTGTTTTCATGGTTGATCCTAGCTAACTTAAGGCTATCCAAGGACCATACCAAGATTTGTGAGGCTAGTACATACTCCAAGGAAGGTATAAGAATTGAAAACCCTAGATCTACTTTGAGTTTTAAGCATGTTCTTGATGGATCTAGCTTAGTTATGATTATGTTCATGTTATAAGCATGCTTAGTTAGAGATTTAGTGATTTGATTAACATGATGATTTTGATGCTAAGATCAGTAGCTTCTGGACTTGTTGAGATGCTTATTATGTGTATAAGTTGTTTAGATGCCCGGTGTGGCTTGGGTTGTTGATTACGATTTATGGAACGTCCGATTTATAGCCGTCGTAATGCCCGATTTTTGTTAACCTTAAGAAATCGTGTTTGACAGTAGCCATAAGTCACTGTCCAGTATCATGTTCTGCCATGGAAAGATAGATCATGTTATAAGCTTCGTTTTGATATAAAGATCATGTGAAACGGACTTACGGTTTAGGAATTATGGCCGATTCACTAAAAGACGTTCGAAACCGTAAGTACGAGTTCGTTATTAAAATTGAACCCTCGTAAAATACGTAAGTCAGTGGCGAATCTTGGTAATTAAATACTAGAGGTAAAAAGGAAGGTGTGAGAGAAAACCTCATGTGAAACGGATCGTTTTCCGATTTTATAAAAATGTACGAATCAAAGTTAATCGCAAACGAACCCCTAAAAACCCGCTTGATTATAACTTCGGTAAAACACTTAGAAAACGGGCGATAAAACTCGGAGCATAATATTGATTTGTAACGATCGACTTTAGAACTTGTATGACTTAAGTATGTCCCAAGTGTAAGTACAATGACATGTCGTATTAACGAACGAATGTCGGGTCGGATCGATGATAAAAGGAATCCACTAAAAGGGGTATAACGAGATAACTCGAGAACGTGTTTCGATTTAAGTATAACTTAACTTTTAAGATGTTAAGTGATTAATCCCGAATGCCTTGGCTATTTATAGATCACCAAGCTGACCCGGGACCCGCTACCACTACCCCTTACCGTACTCGACTACAAGGCAAGTTTCAATTCCCTTATTTTAGGCTGTTGTTGTGATTGAATATATATATATATATATGTTTTCTGTTGTACATATGCCATAGCATGCATGCCTACTTTCAAGTTATATCATTATGCTTGTTCCCTGATTGTTTATTGGCTTATAAATTAGACAGCTAACGTATCAATTATAAGCCGGTTATTGTAAGACCCTCAGAGAAGGGTGTATATATCTTATTCATCAACTATAGACCGGGAGTCAATATTTCTTGATATATCAAGGTTACCTCGAAGGAAAATATTTAAGTAAATATTTTCCCTTATTCGGGCGACGAATATTATTTGAATATTCGTTCGAGATTATTTATTTAACGATCCTTACTTCAAATAATTATTTGAACGTAACCATTCGACGAATAATATTTCTCAATATTCATTCAGAGTCGAATTGATTATCGATTATTATTTCGAATATTCTTCTAAAGATGAGACTACTAAATGAATATTATTTGGATATTCATTTAGAATATTATTTTATTAAATAAATATTACTTTTGAAAATTCATTTAAGATATTAATTACTTGATGAATATTATTTTAAATATTCATCTGAAGCCTGATTTATTTATCGAATATTATCTCGAATATTCCTTTAGGGCTTGGATTACTAAATGAATATTACCTGATATTCATTTAGAATGTTATTCATTAAATGAATTTTACTATTTGAATATTCATTTAAATTCCTAATTAATTATGAATATTATCTTAAGTATTCCTTTCAGGCCCTATTAATTAATGAATATTATTTTGAATATTCATTTAAATATTTATTTATTCAATAAATATTCTCCTGATGTTTCACCAGGGATTATTTTGAGAAATACCCTGATTAAAGATATCCTTTAATATTCTTAAATATTCTTTAAATATTTTTAATTCAATAAATATTCTCTGAATATTTATTTCATACTTAGAATAACCTCAATAAGGTTTATCTTCTTCGATTATTACAGAAAATACCTCGGAGTCATATTATTATTAATCTTATATCAAGAAAGGTTCTCAGACATCATTCTTCTTTGAGTCTACCTCTCTAATAATAAGGTAACCTTACTTGGAAAATGTTATTTATCTTGTCGACTTCCCGGTCATAGAGTATTCTCTTCACTCGCAACTCGGGTGCTGTTGACTTATTAAGTCGTTGTTTACCTTCTCATCTTTCGAGGGGTAAGATTGTTGGAACAAGTTGATATTCGATACCAAGCCACAGCTTGGAAGTTATTGGTGAATTTTCCTTTCCAACTAGATACGACTACCTTGTAGAGTCTTATCAACAAGTATTATACTTGGGGAAAGGGGGACGAACGTTACATTCAGAATCATGAATTCTATTTGAACTAGGAGTCGTGTAAGAGGCCGAGTAGCGCCGGTCCATCCCCTTTGGCCCAACCGTTGGCCGGGGAGAGCTAGTAAGGCGGGAGATAAGTAAAGCCGTCAGTTCTTCCTTCTACCGGTAGTAAATCTAATTTGAGCTGTACGATCTCGACTGATCATCAAGATTGGAACAGCGGGCGCGGTGAATACTCCATCATTGGTTCATCATCCAAACTTATTTATTTCCTGCAACATGATTATTGTTGGCAGAGCTGGAAAAGTGTTCATAACTGGAATTGCAATCTTTTCATGCAAGTTCCTCTTTTTAATGACAATGAGAATATCTCACTTACTTTTGATGTAGCAGATATTTCTACAAACAAATACTTTGAGTTACCTGGTAACTTCATCCTTTATATTATACTGGCAATAACCTCATTAATGCATGGCATATGGTTTCAAAGGATATTTTGAACTGCTGTATATATGTATCACTGTTCAGTTATATTATTGTTGGTGGGCTTTCGCTCACCCTTGCTTTGTTCATATTATGTCACAACAACAGCTAGGACAGATGGCTCGCATCAGGCGCACTTGGCGCAAGCGGGTTACCCGACCCACCGGACTCCCCGCTGAGATGCTAGCCGCCATTGCTGAGGTAGCATAGTTAGACAGCTTTTGTTTCCTGTTTAACTATATGTATAATTAATGTAATCAACGGCAAAACTGTTAAACTTATGATGTTATCCTTTTGGGATTGTAATAATGTTTATTCGTAACCCTTTAATGTAAGACTTATTTCAATTTCATCTCTGGGACTATAACTGTTGTGCGTGTGAGTGGATATTATTGTGGGGTCACAGCATGTGATTTATTTATTGTGGACTCAAGTCAAGTATTATTAATGGATGTAAGACCGTAACCACCAGATCCCTGACCCCGGATCTGGGGGTGTTACAGAAGTGGTATCAGAGCGTACGTTATAAACCCCAGAGATGAGGTGACGTTAAAACAATAAATTCAATAAGATAATAAGAACTCTTGCCAAGTTCATAGTCGGACTACTTAATGTAGTGATGACATATAAAACCCTTATGGGAACTCGTAAGTATCATGATAGTAACTTAGCTCGATATCGTATCGACGAGTAAGGTGACAGACCTTGAGGCATACGAGCAGCAGCGCGATGATGCTTTATATGCTGAAGATCAGCGGGTAATTCGATGGAGTACCCTACTGGAGACCCGGAAGAGGTTCCAGCAGATAAGGAAAATCTTGTTAGGATAAGGAGCTTACCCTCGAGGAATGAGGGCTGTAGCCAGAAAGACTGAGATGATTAAGGTATAGAGCTCAGAAAAGTGGGCATAAAGAACTAAGCTATTAGCAAGAGAACTGAAGATTCATGTTGGATTCGTGGCTGGACTACTGGAGGTAGTACCAGCAAGTAAGACGGATTGGTAGAATTACTTGAGATCTTATACGGGAATAGATGAGAATCATTAGAGACTTTCATATTAACGAAAAGAGTGCTAGTAGGATGTATGATTATCAAAGGCATCGATATAAGGCGAGGAGCAGAGTCCCTAGGAATAGTTGAGAAGAGGCAGTAAGTGCCATATCATTTGATAAATGAATAAGTATGAATATTGTCAATAATAATTCGCCGTGAGAAGGCAGATGTCATAGGTTGTAATTTATGGAACCAAATTGAGGTTGATGAAGTTGTTTTATTCAGGAAAATGTCCATTTTATGAATGAATCAGTTAGAAAGTGAAAACATTGGGAAGTGACAGCATGATTGGATAAAGTTATATAAGGAAGTAGTAAGGAAGACAATGACCTCAGAACCTACCGGAAGATAAGACCAGTGAGTCAAGATGAACTCGTAATGAGACTATTGTCAGAGACTAAGTATAGGGTTAATTTAACTCAGTGAAATGATGAACCAGAAATGTTAGATGCATGTGACTCAGAGGAATATTAAATTCTTTCTTTTCTTTGAATGAATTATAGTAGTTACCTTAAGTTTACTCCGACACGGAATTATAATGGATCAAGTAATACGATCAGCAGTTAAAGGGAAAAATGTGAGAAAATCTTCCTGGAGCTAAAAGATGAAAGTGGTAATGACCAAGAGTTGGCATTGCTTAATGGAAAAAGGAGACTTTGTGCTTCCAACGATGCTTCACATAAAGGATTAGGATGTGTGCTTGCGCAGCATGACAAAGTACTGGCGGATGCATTTGGACAACACGGTTCACCAGGTTCGGATGGCCTTAGTAGTGCCAAATTTTTTGGAACAACCAACTCCGACGGTAAGGTTCCTGCTGAGACTAGTGGTTGGGTAGACTAACATTTGGTAATATTGAATATCAGGACATATAGGTATCAGGAAGTTGTGACTGGTTTCAGTTTGAAACTGTTGATACCCCTCTAAAGGATGTATATAATTGGTTCCTCTCCAGTGGTTAAACTTCCAACCTGATGACGATTATTTCGTTAATTATGACTGCTTATGGTTCTACCTGCTTGGAGGTTCATAGAACTATTCTTCAGGTTTCGAAATTGGTCTCCTTAATGTTACCAGTAGGTGAATAGATTGACCAAAATTCCCCTGATTCAAAAAAAAAAAAAGGAATTCATCGAATTTTGGCAAATCTTGTCTTTCTGATTATCAGAGAACATCATTGAAGAGAATGGAAACTGGAGCGAACTCTGTGGATTGGGTAAGGTTGCCGTCATATATGGGTTAGTAGACGGACCCTGAGTATTACAATCGATGGTAGAGATAAAATGATGAAGTGAGATTGGACGGAAACAGGAAATGTAAGTAAGAAACCAGCCGGACTGAGAAATTCCAGGATTGACTTAAATGAAAAGGCTGTTATGCCAGGAATGGTAAGCTTGCGTGGCACGTGGTAGTGATAAGAATAGTTGAAAAGATAAAAATAGAGGAAAGGTGACCAGAGACGGTGCCGAATAGTCGATTAAGACTTATATGAAGTAAAGTTTTAGAAAGGTAGAAAGGTATCAAAGAAGGCACTATACCGGCAATTGCTAGAAAAGTAATGCTATTAGCCAACCCCTAAAATCATATATATATATATATATATATATATATATATATATATATATATATATATATATTTTTTTTTTTTTTGTGGCCAGTTGAGGCCAAGTCACAAAGGATTATCAAGTGACTAGACCAGCAATGAAAGGACAAAGCAGGGTTGCTTCTAAGAAAGCACCGACTGCAAGGCCTTCTAATATAAAGGAAACGTTAATGAGATCGTAGGAATCTTCTGCTGAACAGCCCATGTTTTGATTGGGAATTCACTAGACCTTTTTGGGATGGGGTCACCCGTACTAAAGTGACTCATGTGTATATGGTTGTCCAAGATTACGAGTAAAATGGGAGTATAATGACTTGAGATGTATGATGTTAGGGTATCATGAATACCATGAATATATTATGACGGAGGAAAGTAAACAATGAAGGTATATGAAGAGAGTATAGAAATGGTCAGAAATTGAACAATATGCTGTAGGAATTTTCTCTGAGGCAAGTACCTTTGCGAAGAACGATAAGCACTAGGAAATTCACGTTGAACTCGACCAATATCTTTCAGAACATCCTTGCTACCATTAACAAGTTCTGTAAGAGAGCAGATAGACATACGTTGTCTTTTGGAAGGTCAAATAGGTTGACCACTATCTGAAAGAAGAAATTAGCAGTAAGCTACCGATCGATTATCAAATAAGAATGATTGAAAAGAGACCCTTATTAAGGATACATGATTTGATTGCCAATTATAGGATGCAGGAATTCCTTGGCAGTTGAATTAAGGATAAGATATCCATAGAGTAAGGCAAACCCTGGGGAATGGACAAGGGATGGTATTACCCCTAATAAAGGACATTGTGAATTTGGATGATATAAATTGAATTGATTAAGGCGACATCAAACTTTGAGGATTTATAAAAAAAAAGCAGTTTTGAAAGGTATATAGACAGAATTATTATATGATTAATTACTGATATTTTGATGTGCCCTGTACCCAGAAAATACAGGAAGAATGATGAGGATTACCTAAGAAACCTTACAAGGAAAAAGGTAATATTCTGAAGTTCAAAATGGAAGTTTGGTAGGGAATATATGACATAGAAATAATTATGCCAGATGAGGCATGTGTGAAACCATGGGAAAGTATGGATTGAACCAACAAAGGTTGAGATTATCCTAGAACAAGAAAGAACTAAGAGAACAAATATCCTAGGTATGATCGAGAGTAACTTTGATAAAGTTCCCACGGGAAGGTGGAAGCAATGACTTATGGAAAAAAAAAGACTGATAGTTATATTTTCTCCTTCAGCAGAGCTTAATGGAGAATGCTTTAACCCAACAGTGATGGGAATGAGGTAGAAAAGTTTGAGTTGGAATGTATCCAGAGAACATGGATTACAAGAAATTATTAGTATCAGGAAAGGCCAATGAGGTGGCCGACAATCTAAGTATAAAGGAATAATTACAAATGTTCATACCGAAGAAACAGAATGATATTTGGAAGGACCTTGAAGGTCATATCGGAATGGAGGAATTTACATTCCTTCTGATGACTGTGCAAGAATTGACGGTAATAATAGTTTAAGTAAAGATTCGATTCCTGATGGAGTCTTAAGCATATTACGTACCTTAGAAGGTCCCGTTTTGAGGCAAACCAGGACCATGGTACAAAAATTGATGAAGTAAACCGTTAGGTTTCCAGTCTTTTATGGAAGATGCATAAGTGATAGTTTCATCAACCGGACCTAGCTGCGATGCTTGAAACTCTTCTGCAATTCTATCTACTTCATGTTATATCTACATCAAGTTCAGGAAGTGTTCCTTATGGATAAGGAATAGTGATTACTTTGTCTCCCTAAGGGATTTGAAACCCGTAGGGTTAGCTATTAACGCACTACGTAAACAACAAGCGATGGTGATTCTTCTAAGAAAGTAGATGACAACGTAAAGATAAAGAAAGTGCTGCTATTGATAAACTAAATGGCATGTTGATGAATGACAAGCAAGTTTGTGTTAGTGTATTTCTGCGCAAACCAGATAGAGAATATGAGGTTGATGATTCATGATGCCAAATGTATTCCCGTAGAAAGAATTAATGAGACTTGGAGGGAAGGGCAGTTGAGCCCGAGACTTATTGGGCCATTTGAGAGTTCAAAAGTGTTCTCGAGCCAGCCTTACCCCCAAAACTTATAGCACGGTCATAACGGGTTTTCATGTGGCAAGGCTACGCCAGTAAAACGCAGATGTTCAACAGATGATAGGAGTACGAGCATGTAGATATACGACCTGGTCTGACTTACGAAAGACAACTTGTGGAAAACCACGGATAGAAAAGAACAAGTGATGAGAAACAAGGTTGGCAGAAGTAGATTATATGAATCTAAGTTAAAGGGATCGGGCCAGATTCATTTCGGAAAGTTTAAATTGGAATAACGTGATGATTATAGAATAAATGTGACGGAATACTGATAAGGAGGTACCAAGTGCAAAAAGGTGTCTCAATAAAGAGGTGAAGGTGAAAGTAAATAATAGAAATGAGTAAGAATCAGATAATAAGAAGGATGTGATTGATAAAGAAAAGGCTGGGAAAGCAACTACGGAATGAGAAGCAAGGAATGTTATGAATGGGTTTTCTAATGAATTCTCAGGATGACAACCTGATAGTGTCAATATTATAGTTATGAAAAAGCTAGTAACATGATATGGGATGTCAGTAATAATGATGTCAAGTGAGAAATCTAAGATTTAACCTGAAAGGTTGAAGGATTTCCCGAATGTGAGTATCGCTAAGATTGAACAAGAGTATTTGTCCATAGAATAATGGACAAAGCAGCAAGATATGTTGTCACGTGAGATTGCGATCAAATAGTATTGGATATAATTATGATTAATTTCTTCTTTGATAAACCTCTATAGTTCAGAGGTAAATTCTGAGTATGATATTCTACAATCATGAAAGCTTTCTATAATCCTTTAGAACTCTGTTCTCTTCTTCTCTCTTATTCATCTTCTTTATGAATTGAGAAGAACAACCCTTTTAGGAGGGGAGGTACTGCTACGTGACTATCTGTCTATGTGATAGAAGTCTAAGTGGAATACCATAATTGCTTGTCAAGTACTAAAGGCTGGCCCCTTCTGTACTAACTATGCAATATAACAAATGTTCAATTGATCATAGTGATCTCTCAATAAATCTTTCCACTTCTCTATATTGATCGAGATTGCGAAGATTAAAGCGATCAGGAAATGCACAGTACGAGCGAGGTTACCTCCGAATTCGTAGGGTGATAGTGATACCAATGTTACTGCAGGTATCAATAAGGATAAGACTGAGTAAGAGTATAACCCGGATAGTGAGTTGTACGAAAAGTAGCAACGTTGATGGAAAAAGGATACATTATGGATTGTAGCACTAGAAGATGTGCTGAGGAAGGGTAGAACGACTAAGAATTGACCGGGAAGCTAAAAAGTGAACGACAGGCGAACGATCTTTGCTTCCTACCTGATTCCGGGACGGAATCCTTTTAAGGAGGGGAGACTGTAAGAACCCCAAATTTTGGATATAATTAAAACTTTTTATTAAGTAATGATAAAATGAGGAACAAAGATTCCGACAACAAGGTCACCAGCTCTAATGAATGGTGGTTTCAAAGAACAATGATTGTAATGAATGGATATTGCTTTGGACAATGATCCTGATGCATTGGTATATTGTCAGAATAGAGTAATTCGATGGTTGAGGACCTAGATAAGAATAATCTACCATCCAGGAAGGAGCTAATGGATCCTTGAAGGGAAATGAGTACGTGCATAGGGTTTCCCATACGTGCATAGTGTTTCCCGTACGTGCATAGTGTTTCCCATACATGCATAGTATTTCCCGTACGTGCATAGTGTTTCCCGTACGTGCATAGTGTTTCCTGTACGTGCATAGTAATTTGGTGGATGAATAGTGATTTTGTAAGTTGGAAAACTTGTCACGCCACCCTATGTACGGGACGTGATATGGATGTTTCGAAGTCATATTAGTAATATGCGGAGGAAATAAGTGAATGCAGAGACGATCGGAATTCAGAAATTCCAAATTCTTTTTCGGTATAATATTTGACCGGACAGTGGATTAAATATTATTATAATCAAAGAATTGAGATATTAACTTTGAGGATTTGATATTTTGGGATGTTATTATATTTGATTTAAGAATGAAGGTAGGAAACCACTGAGGCAGTGAAACAAGCGTTCTAGAAACCGCTAAAACGTTATAACGTGATTAATCAATAAAGCGAACGAATCCTAGATTACGGATTAAGTTCGTATCGAGATTAAATATCCTACATGGTCATCACGAGGATTATATTAAGGATTGGGGAAGGTATTATGAATATCGAGAAATTTCCCGGTAAACCCTAGAGGTGAAACTACTTAGTTATTCGCCCGAACGATCAATCGAAACGAGCAATAACCGGACAAAAGAAACAAGCAGTGGAAGCAAGAGTCATGCATAAGCTACTAGATAAATATCTAGCAACCAAGTGGGCTAAGTAACTAGCATGTTAAGGATTGAACTAGTAGTTAGCCAAATCAAACTCTAGTTAGCCATAAATCAATCCAAGTGCTACACATGCTTTCAAATCTCACCATTCATTCCAAAAGCACTTTAATAAAGTAAAAAGAGATGAGATATCATCCAATGCTCATCACTTTATGAATTATTATCAAAACAACCAAGCAAACACAAAGAACTCTCCATTTTCATTTCTTCCTTGAAAAATTCTGCCAAGGTGCTAGAAGTAAGGCTTCCAACCATCATTTGATCTTGAAATATTTATGGTGAGTACTTCATATCATATCTTAGATCCCCTAGAAATTTCAGCTTCAAATTCATCTTTTTCCATTTTCAAATAAATCATTCCAAGATGATGATGAATAGTGTTTTCAAGAACTAATCTTTGTTTTTCTTGTTTTCATGGTTGATCCTAGCTAACTTAAGGCTATCCAAGGACCATACCAAGATTTGTGAGGCTAGTACATACTCCAAGGAAGGTATAAGAATTGAAAACCCTAGATCTACTTTGAGTTTTAAGCATGTTCTTGATGGATCTAGCTTAGTTATGATTATGTTCATGTTATAAGCATGCTTAGTTAGTGATTTAGTGATTTGATTAACATGATGATTTTGATGCTAAGATCAGTAGCTTCTGGACTTGTTGAGATGCTTATTATGTGTATAAGTTGTTTAGATGCCCGGTGTGGCTTGGGTTGTTGATTACGATTTATGGAACGTCCGATTTATAGCCGTCGTAATGCCCGATTTTTGTTAACCTTAAGAAATCGTGTTTGACAGTAGCCATAAGTCACTGTCCAGTATCATGTTCTGCCATGGAAAGATAGATCATGTTATAAGCTTCGTTTTGATATAAAGATCATGTGAAACGGACTTACGGTTTAGGAATTATGGCCGATTCACTAAAAGACGTTCGAAACCGTAAGTACGAGTTCGTTATTAAAATTGAACCCTCGTAAAATACGTAAGTCAGTGGCGAATCTTGGTAATTAAATACTAGAGGTAAAAAGGAAGGTGTGAGAGAAAACCTCATGTGAAACGGATCGTTTTCCGATTTTATAAAAATGTACGAATCAAAGTTAATCGCAAACGAACCCCTAAAAACCCGCTTGATTATAACTTCGGTAAAACACTTAGAAAACGGGCGATAAAACTCGGAGCATAATATTGATTTGTAACGATCGACTTTAGAACTTGTATGACTTAAGTATGTCCCAAGTGTAAGTACAATGACATGTCGTATTAAAGAACGAATGTCGGGTCGGATCGATGATAAAAGGAATCCACTAAAAGGGGTATAACGAGATAACTCGAGAACGTGTTTCGATTTAAGTATAACTTAACTTTTAAGATGTTAAGTGATTAATCCCGAATGCCTTGGCTATTTATAGATCACCAAGCTGACCCGGGACCCGCTACCACTACCCCTTACCGTACTCGACTACAAGGCAAGTTTCAATTCCCTTCTTTTAGGCTGTTGTTGTGATTGAATATATATATATATATATATATATATATATATATATGTGTGTGTGTGTGTGTGTGTTTTCTGTTGTACATATGCCATAGCATGCATGCCTACTTTCAAGTTATATCATTATGCTTGTTCCCTGATTGTTTATTGGCTTATAAATTAGACAGCTAACGTATCAATTATAAGCCGGTTATTGTAAGACCCTCAGAGAAGGGTGTATATATCTTATTCATCAACTATAGACCGGGAGTCAATATTTCTTGATATATCAAGGTTACCTCGAAGGAAAATATTTAAGTAAATATTTTCCCTTATTCGGGCGACGAATATTATTTGAATATTCGTTCGAGATTATTTATTTAACGATCCTTACTTCAAATAATTATTTGAACGTAATCATTCGACGAATAATATTTCTCAATATTCATTCAGAGTCGAATTGATTATCGATTATTATTTCGAATATTCTTCTAAAGATGAGACTACTAAATGAACATTATTTGGATATTCATTTAGAATATTATTTTATTAAATAAATATTACTTTTGAAAATTCATTTAAGATATTAATTACTTGATGAATATTATTTTAAATATTCATCTGAAGCCTGATTTATTTATCGAATATTATCTCGAATATTCCTTTAGGGCTTGGATTACTAAATGAATATTACCTGATATTCATTTAGAATGTTATTCATTAAATGAATATTACTATTTGAATATTCATTTAAATTCCGAATTAATTATGAATATTATCTTAAGTATTCCTTTCAGGCCCTATTAATTAATGAATATTATTTTGAATATTCATTTAAATATTTATTTATTCAATAAATATTCTCCTGATGTTTCACCAGGGATTATTTTGAGAAATACCCTGATTAAAGATATCCTTTAATATTCTTAAATATTCTTTAAATATTTTTAATTCAATAAATATTCTCTGAATATTTATTTCATACTTAGAATAACCTCAATAAGGTTTATCTTCTTCGATTATTACAGAAAATACCTCGGAGTCATATTATTATTAATCTTATATCAAGAAAGGTTCTCAGACATCATTCTTCTTTGAGGCTACCTCTCTAATAATAAGGGAACCTTACTTGGAAAATGTTATTTATCTTGTCGACTTCCCGGTCATAGAGTATTCTCTTCACTCGCAACTCGGGTGCTGTTGACTTATTAAGTCGTTGTTTACCTTCTCATCTTTCGAGGGGTAAGATTGTTGGAACAAGTTGATATTCGATACCAAGCCACAGCTTGGAAGTTATTGGTGAATTTTCCTTTCCAACTAGATACGACTACCTTGTAGAGTCTTATCAACAAGTATTATACTTGGGGAAAGGGGGACGAACGTTACATTCAGAATCATGAATTCTATTTGAACTAGGAGTCGTGTAAGAGGCCGAGTAGCGCCGGTCCATCCCCTTTGGCCCAACCGTTGGCCGGGGAGAGCTAGTAAGGCGGTAGACAAGTAAAGCCGTCAGTTCTTCCTTCTACCGGTAGTAAATCTAATTTGAGCTGTACGATCTCGACTGATCATCAAGATTGGAACAGCGGGCGCGGTGAATACTCCATCATTGGTTCATCATCCAAACTTATTTATTTCCTGCAACATGATTATTGTTGGCAGAGTTGGAAAAGTGTTCATAACTGGAATTGCAATCTTTTCATGCAAGTTCCTCTTTTTAATGACAATGAGAATATCTCGCTTACTTTTGATGTAGCAGATATTTCTACAAACAAATACTTTGAGTTACCTGGTAACTTCATCCTTTATATTATACTGGCAATAACCTCATTAATGCATGGCATATGGTTTCAAAGGATATTTTGAACTGCTGTATATATGTATCACTGTTCAGTTATATTATTGTTGGTGGGCTTTCGCTCACCCTTGCTTTGTTCATATTATGTCACAACAACAGCTAGGACAGATGGCTCGCATCAGGCGCACTCGGCGCAAGCGGGTTACCCGACCCACCGGACTCCCCGCTGAGATGCTAGCCGCCATTGCTGAGGTAGCATAGTTAGACAGCTTTTGTTTCCTGTTTAACTATATGTATAATTAATGTAATCAACGGCAAAACTGTTAAACTTATGATGTTATCCTTTTGGGATTGTAATAACGTTTATTCGTAACCCTTTAATGTAAGACTTATTTCAATTTCATCTCTGGGACTATAACTGTTGTGCGTGTGAGTGGATATTATTGTGGGGTCACAGCATGTGATTTATTTATTGTGGAATCAAGTCAAGTATTATTAATGGATGTAAGACCGTAACCACCAGATCCCTGATCCCGGATCTGGGGGTTTTACACTTATTATATATAAGGATATAATTATATTTGGTTGTAAGTATACTATCTTCAAATAATAATAAGGATATTTTGCTAATCAAAACGAATTATAAGTGGAATTCCTAAATCGAATAGAATTTTCAACGTAAAAAATCATCAATTTCTTCTCTCTTGTTTCTGCGTAGATTTAATTGAAAAATAAATGTTAAACCATCACTAAATTAAAGATTAATAGCTTATAGCTTGTGCAAAGCACGGGTTACTTTTTAATTTTTTTAAATTTACTTATAATGTAGTTACATAATATTATAAATATTTCACCTGTATACATAACAACTTTTGGTATTAAATCTAAATTAATATGTTATTGGCTGAAATCGAATCTTCAACCTTTTTATGTAGCATCTTTTAATATAGATTTTAAATTAAAATGTTGTTGACGGGATTCGAACCTTAGACCTTCTGTATATAACAATTTTAATAATAACTTTTAGTATTGCATCCAACGATCATCATCTATTTGAGCTACTGATCTAACAGTTGTCAATGAAAGAGATAATCAAAACCAAACTACAAATTATATCCCGTTTTGCTTATTATATTATACTATAATATAGATAATATAGATTTTGTAAAAAAAATTATATATGTAACTAATAATAAGTTGTTTTTTTGACTTTTTTGTTACATCTTATTTTTACCTGATTTTTTTCAGTATTAACGTAAATTATATGCACATATGAAGTATAGAAGACAAATATGAATTTTTGTTTTGAATCGGAACTATTTAGTAGTTAAAGTCAGGTTTGATTTGGATTGTTTCCCAAAAGTTAGGGCGTAGTAGTAATCTATAGAAGAGATGAGGGCTGCTTCGTGCTTATGTACTCGCAATTTTTCAATGCTATCTTGTAAATTAAACTTTTGGCGTGTACTAATATCAAAATTAACAGATGATTAATGATGTTCTAATTAATAGATGATTAAAGAGTTTTGAAAAGTGAATTTTATCATATGTTTTATTTTGGATTGTTTCCCGAAAGCCAGGGCGTAGTAATTTTCTATAGAAGAGATGAGGGATGCTTCGTGCTTATGTATTCAAAATTTTTCAATGCGATCTTGTAAACTAAATTTTTGACGTGTACTAATATCAAATTTAATAGATGATTAATGAGTTTCTAATATTAAATTTAATAATGATTAATGAGTTTTGAAAAGTGAATTTTATCATATGTTTTATTAGTAAATTTAGAGTTATAAATATTCAATTTAATTATGTTTGAAAGTGAATTTTATCATATGTTTTATTAGTATATTTATAGTTATAAATATTAAATTTAATTATGTTGTTAGTGAGAGTCAAACCCTTCGACCTATGGCAGTACTCGTTTATTATCTCTCTTACTCTTATTATATAATATAGGATATAATGTTGTTAATTTCACTAAATCGTCCAAATCAAATTTTTAAGAATTCAATATAGAGTACAAATATTAAATCAAACGTATAAAATCTTTTATATATATATATATATATATATATATCAATTTTTTAACAACAATTTAATATTTAAATTAATAACATATAAAATTTATAAAAATTATTATAAACTCAAGAGCCTTGAGGGAAGCTGCAGCAAACTCAGGGGCCTGAGCAGCACATTCAGGGGCCTTGAGCTTGACGAAAATATATTTAATTATCCAATTCTAATTTGTTTTTGTTACTTTGTAAGACTTTTAAAAAGCCCATCCAGGTATATAAAAATAGGAGAACGAGGGTTTTGATAGACTTGAACGACAAGAGATAGAGAAACATTTTTGAGAGAGGATTGGAGAGCAATGGAAGGGATTCCATCCAAACTTTAAGAGATTCTTCAAGATGTATTTCTTTACTCTAAACTCTTGTAACCATGATTTTGGATATCAATATATGTTTGTTTTCTTTATTTATCATGGGTAACTAATTCTCGAATCCGAGAATTAGGTAGTATTCGTAGGTGATATATGTTTGTTTGATTGTATTGCGAATTCTCTATTTTTGCTAATTTATCATTGAGGGTCTAACCCAATTAAGGGAGTCGCGAACCTTTAATTGTATCTATAGGAATTGTGATGAATTGGGAGAGGATTTACAATTCTTGTTCATGATTTGGTAGACATAGTTCGATTATTGAATCGGGAGATTAATAAGAGAATTGTGAAACTTGTAATTCTTGGGTCTTAATAGTTTATAATTGTATTTTCGATTGATCATGGTAGTGACTTTTGAGATATGGTTGTAGGCACTATATTGTATCTTGGGAGAGAACATTATAAAGTTTAGAAGAATTGTTTTTAGCAAAGTACGAGAAATATATATCGCATCACATCAACATCATTAAACATTTGAAGGACCCTAGTTCTTGGGTGGTTCTTTTTCCTTATCGGTAAACTTAGTTTTGCTTGCTTATTATTAGTTTACTTTAGTTAGAAACAAAACACCCAATTATTCTTCTACACTTCTAGTTTGTAAGGAATTAAAACTTGAACTTGAATCAATAGTCCTGAACGAACTTAAACAAAAAATTACCATCAATAAATATTAAAAAAGAAAACATGCATTATACAGATTATAAGCTAGTAATCAATCAATTGGGCAGGTAATATAATCTTTTTAACAAGTCTAAAATACTACGTAACATACATATTCTTTTCAACACACGTAATACACTTATCTAATCATAAATTGAGAAAATGACACACAAGTGAAAATAGAAAAGTATGACATTTCTTTGACAATTTCACAAACAATTTGTAAGCTATAGTAAACTCTTATTCTTCATTAACAAGAACAAACAAATGAGATGATTTTGGAATAGGAGTTGTACTTGAAGAATAAAAAATTGAAGATGGAACTTGCTATGCAGAAGTTGGAGAATGGAGATAGTCAGATAGAGAGCACAAGCCTAAACTGTTCAAGCTGCTGAAAACAAAACTTTTTTCCTGAAAATAATGGTGTCACGTCTGTTCAAGCTGCTGAAAAAAAGTACTTTTTTACTGAAAATAATGGTTTCACATGACACACCATGCATTACACTATATCCGCCGCTGGATCCGATTATCCAAATTGTCAGGTCTACTGACATCCTATTAACATACAGATTTAACCATTACCAACAACTAAATAATCCAAGAAGAACATGAACACTTGTACACCTTCATAAAAAAGTGGATATCTACTCCCCGGTACACGGTGAAACAATGAACTTGGAGCGTCCATAGGAAGATAGTTGACCCTGCTAATGGATATCTGTTACCTACTTTCTCATCTGAGTCAAAAGATTAGGTGGGGGTCTCACAGAACCTCCACTGCCACCGAAAGAAGAAAAGCCACCACTTCCTTGGTTGCTAAAACCTCCAAATCCACCACCTTAAAATTTTACATATAAATAACTCAGAAAAGCATAACAAAACAGAAATACAACATATTCATAATGTGAACAGTGTCAAATATTGAACATACCTGTCGAGGGAAATGTACCAGAAGCAGCTCCTCCAAAACCACCACCGGGAGGAACAGCACTAAATCCACCAAATCCTCCACCAGAGAAGCCACTACTTGAAGAAGCTACACCAGGGAAGCCACTGCCAGAAGAAGCTACACCTGAGAAGCCACTACCAGCAGAAGCTATACCAGAGAAGCCTCCACCTGCAGAAGCTAGACTAGCAAACCCGCCTCCAGCTGCTGCACTTGAAAAACCACCAGTGGGCTGATTACCAACAAAACCACCAGCTGATTGATTTCCGGAAAATCCACCAAAGCCACCTGCAGAAGCAATACCAGTCCCAGGTAGTCCCGCACCTAGCTGTCTTGACTGTCCAAAAGAACCAAGAACTGACCCTAAAGCTTGTTGCCCAGCTCCGGTTTGTCCAGAATGACCAAATCCTCCGCTAGGTACTTGAGCAGTTGTCCTACCACTTAAGCCACCAGCAAAAGAAGAATAATTTGATGGCTGAGATGGCTGAGAAGGCTGCGGAGATGGGAAGCTAAAAGATGCCGGTTTAAAGAGCTCACCACCAGGAACTGTCATCGAAAATGGAGGGTTAGGTGGACTTGTGCTAGCGAAAGCACCACCAAATGGATTTGGTTTAGCAGCAGCTGGAGTAGAAATAGTTCCAATTCCAAACCCACCAAGACTACCTAATGTAAGTTCAGCCGATCGACTTTCTTCAGGAGCTTCTTCTTCCATTTCATCCTCTTGTGTATATATTACAGCTGAATTATCAATCTTCTGATCATTTGCAGTAGCAAGACCTGAAAGAGAAGTTACAGATAGAACAGCAACAGTAGATGGTTGTTCTGGATTGGGTTTTGTTGCTGCATGTGAAACACTGAAACTGAATTGACTTCCAGACTGCAAACTGGTTGATATGTCACTTGTAGGCTTCAATGTTACAGGAGGTTGGAGTTTTAGATCAGATCTACTTTCTTGTAATCCAGAGTTTGAAGTTGAATTCAGCATTTCAGACTTCTTATCTTTTTCGATGTTTGGCTTGACTACTTCAGTGCTGGGAGTCTTGTATGAGAAATTTGAAGGCATCATAGATGAACTTAATATATTTTCAGAAGGCTGAGAAGACTGAGAAATCGAAGCAGAAGCTACCGAATCTGATCCATGCATGGGTACTTTTAGAACACTGGCATTAGAATTAATTGTCAAGCTACCTGATGATACAGCGGTAGATGACACAGCTGGGGAAGTTGGTTTTGGAGGGGGTGGATCTATCACTGAGTGTGATTCAGAACTTGAATACGACAACAATGATGACGAGTCTGCAGCAAATTGACTTGGATTGCTTTTGATAGTCCCAGGGTAAGAAAAGCTGGGCGCTGAACCAAATGCCAGCACAGCAGAGGACTGAGTTTTGCTACTTCTATCAGACAATAAACTTTCACCGACCACAGGTACATGCTTTAAGTTACCACTCGTAAGTCCAGATAGCCCAAGCTGTTTGTCACTTGAATCTGGAACTGTATTTGTTTTCTTCGGGGATGGGAGTATTTTTTCAGAAAACCTAGTGGAACTCGCAGGTGTTTGCTGAAGGTTGATTTTAGATTCTTTTGTCAAACTGGAATCATTAACTGCAAGTTTATTAGGGCCATTCCCCGACTTTTCAGTAGACTGTGACAGCAATGGGAAAAAATTTGTCCTAGGTTGTGGATCATTGTGTAGTTCAGTTTTAAACAAAGTCGAAGCAATCTCGGGAGACCTTGGTGTAGTTGCATTCCGTGTACCTGCATAATATTAGAAGTGTTCTTGAGAAACCATTCTCAGTTGTTACAACGTTACATTTGTGTAATCAGCACATATGTAGTTATGTCACGATTTATACATATATAGGCAGAATATAGAGAGATATTGAACACAAGAGGTGCAGTGAACTGTGTGTATATCTTATACTACTACTTCTGTAGAGGTGCAGTGAACTGTGTGTATATCTTATACTACTACTTCTGCTGCTGTTTTCTTATTTTTTGTGTTATATTACAAGGGTGACTAAGCCTCTTTATATAGATAAACTTAGCTTCCTCCTTACACTAGATACTTGGTTGGTGAACTTGGTTGGTGGACTTGGTTGGTGAACTTGTCATTGCTTACCTCACTTCCTAGGTTATATTTAACACGCCCCCTCACTCGAAATCCCATCTTCGGATGAAAGACCTATCTTGGAATTGAATAGTGGACACTAGTAGCCCTTGAGCTTAATCTAAGCGTCCAACTATACCCATTTTTAGGATCGACCGATCTTGAGCTTATTGAGTCTTTTGGGATACCGGTTATCGAATTTTCGACCACACAGTATATTTTAGGATCTGGCGACAGGCAAGGTCCTTGGCAATGGTAAAGTGGTAGATGGACTTTATGTTATGGAAGGGAATTCTATTTCTCCCTCAACTTATCAGGTGTCATCCAAGTTAAATTCTGCTTTTGAATCTTTGTGTCAGTGGCATAGACAGTTAGGTCATCCATCTTTTCGTGTTTTAACACATCTATTCCCTGCCCTAATAAAACACTGTAAGAAGGAAGATTTTTTTGTGAACCATGTGAACTAGCTAAACATAAAAGATCATCTTATCCATCCAGAAATAAAAGAAGTTCTACTTTATTCTCTATTATTCATACTGATGTTTGGGGTCCATTTAGACATCCTAAACATGATGGGTATAGATGGTTTGTTGTCTTTGTTGATTGTTATTCTAGGCTTACTTGGGTATATCTCCTTAAGCAAAAAAGTGAAGTTTTCGAGTGTTTTAAATCTTTTCACCACATGGTACAAACACAGTTTAATGCATCTGTTAAAATTCTTCGAAGTGATAACGGTACTGAATATGGAGGTCCATTTATATCTTATTTGGACACATGTGGTATAATTCATCAAACTTCGTGTGTCAAAACTTCCCAACAAAATGGGGTAGCCGAAAGGAAAATTGGTCACATACAACAGGTTGCTCGGTCGCTTATGTTAACAATGCGTGTTCCCAAATACCTTTGGGGAGAGGCAGTCATGACTGCTGCATATCTTATAAACCGTCTTCCTTCTAGTGTTCTCAAATTCAAAACACCGTTGTCCTGTGTTCCTGCACCTTCTCATCCACTACCCCTTCGAGTATTTGGGAGTGTATGTTTTGTTCATAATCATGCTCCCTCTCGGGATAAACTTGATTCTCGGGCACTCCGCTGCGTTTTCATTGGGTATTCCCCAACTCAGAAAGGGTATAAATGTTATCATCCTTTCTCAAAACGCATATTTGTCAGTCATGATGTTACTTTCTGGGAAACCATTTCTTATTTCTCTCCGGGTTCCTCCTCCTTGCTTCAGGGGGAGATAAATCGACACAGTCTTGATAGTAAAGCAATGGATGAGTCACAGTCCGAGTCACAGTCACTTCCATTTATTAACATACCTATTCCAAACACTAGCTCAAACAGGTCATCTATTCCTCCACATACAAGTAATGAGTCAAATGATCTGAATAGGTTGGATATGCCAGACTTGATAACATATTCAAGACGGAAAATAAATGATATCACCACTTTACCGCATCCAGAGACCTCTGACCTCGAGACAGATCCTGCATCTCCTGTGTTTGAGCCAGAAACTGGTAATACTCTTGATCCTACTTTAGATCTTCATATTGCTATAAGAAAGGGTGTACGTTCTTGCACTAACCATCCTATCTCGAACTATGTTTCTTATAATGCATTATCACCTTCTTCACTTGCTTTTGTGTCATCTTTGTCTAGTGTTTATATTCCACATACTTGGCAGGATGCTTTATGTGAACCTAAATGGAAAGATGCCATGATAGAGGAAATGAATGCATTAAAACATAATGGCACTTGGGAGTTAACTCATCTTCCTGCTGGAAGGAAGGTAGTAGGATGCAAATGGGTGTTCATTGTGAAACAGAAACCTAATGGGCTGATTGATAGGTACAAAGCAAGACTTGTGGCAAAAGGGTATACTCAAACTTACGGAATTGATTATCAGGAAACTTTTGCTCCAGTAGCAAAGATGGCTTCTATTCGAATCTTGATATCATGTGCAGCAAATCTTGGATGGGAACTTCAGCAATTGGATGTAAAAAATGCATTCTTACATGGAGACCTGAAAGAAGAAGTCTACATGGACATTCCACCAGGTTTTTCTACAACTGCAACCATTGGAAAATATGCAAGCTAAAGAAGACTATTTATGGGTTGAAACAGTCTCCAAGGGATTGGTTTGGCAAATTTCAGAGAGCAATGATTAAATTTGACTACAAACAGAGCAACTCGGATAACACCATGTTTGTGAAAAGACGAGATGAAAAAATCACAGTGTTGATCGTTTATGTCGATGATATTGTGATCACAGGCAACGACACATGTGAGATTACTAATGTTAAACGCAAGCTTGCCTCTGAATTCGAGATGAAGGACTTAAGAAAACTACGGTATTTCCTTGGCATTGAGGTCTCTAGAAGTCCGGGTGGTATCTTCCTCTCACAACGGAAGTATATCCTTGATCTTCTGAATGAAACAGGGATGTTGGGATGTAGACCTGCAGATTCTCCAATAGAAGCAAATCATAAGCTATGTGGAGATGCTGGTGAAATTGTCAATAAATCTCAATATCAAAGGTTAGTTGGTCGACTAATCTACCTTGCACATACAAGGCCAGACATAGCATATGCAGTGGGAATTGTTAGCAGGTACATGCATGATCCTCGCCAACCTCATTTGGATGCAGTTTATATGATATTAAGGTATCTCAAAGCTGCTCCTGGAAAAGGAGTAATGTTTACTAAAAACAATCATCTCGGGGTTGAAAGCTATACAGATGCAGATTAGGCCGGATGTCAAGACGATAGACGTTCGACTTCAGGATATTGTACATTTGTTGGTGGCAATTTGGTTACTTGGCGAAGCAAGAAACAACCTGTGGTTGCCTTATCCAGTGCTGAGGCAGAATATAGAGCTATGGCTAAAGGTGTACGTGAATTGCTGTGGATAAGATTGTTTCTAGATGAATTGGGACTTGCATCCACAACTCCAATGAAGCTGCATTGTGATAACAAAGCTGCTATTGCCATTGCACATGATCCAGTCCAACATGATCGGACCAAACATATCGAAATTGATCGACACTTCATAAAAAAGAAGATCAATAATGATACCATTGGTATTCACTTTGTAAGATCGGAGGACCAGTTAGCTGACATATTTACCAAAGGTTTAAATCGGAAGATGCTTCATCCATTTATCGGCAAGTTGGGCATGAGTGATATATATACATCAACTTGAGGGGGAGTGTCAAAGAGTTAGTCATACATCTACAGTAAGTCATAGTCAGAAGATCCACAGTAATATTATGATGTAATCAGTTACGTAGATGAAGGTTTCTTAAGCTTATAAATAGGGCTTAGGAGCTCTTGTAATTAACACACAAAATGATATAAAACTTCTTCTTCAGTAAACTCTTAGTATGCTATATTGTTAAGAAGTTATTATTATAAAATAATAATCTTCATATTATCAAAGAAAAAGAAGTTTATCTTTTACCTTTGCCTTTTAATGAATTTGAAATGGTAGCTGAGCTGCTGGTAGATGGTTCCACAGCAACAAATGCTGATCTCTCCAGTTCATGATTAAAGAGTTGCTGGTCAATCACAAAGGATGACCTGCCAGTTTTCGGACTCTGGCGGTTGTCTTGCAGAAGCATTCTTTTTACAGTTGTTTTTGGAGGGTTAAAGCTAGACCAGTTCTGTGAAATTCAAAAGAATTACATGACTGAAAAACCAAAGGACAGTAAAGCATAACTTGATATTAGAACTTGGCCTTTGTGTATCAAAATATCCCTAACCATGGAACTCAGAAAGGCCATATAAGCGGATAGGAGGGCTATATACATGTAAGAAATGAATTAACATCCATACATGAAACTTATGAAAATTAAGTCATGGGTGAAATATAAATAGAATATGATATAGAAAAAGCATTCCAAAGTATGTTACCCTGTCCAAAGAATCTCGGCGTCTCCTTGTAGTTTCTGGTTCAGTACTTTTTAGAATGCTAAAATCTTTTCTCCAGGATTGTTCTTTAGCAGCAACAGAACTTGACAGAGTCAGGCGGTCCTGTTTTGAAGAAGTATTTGAAGCTTTTCTTCCACCCGGAGAGATGAAAGAGGCATCGTTATAAGGGATGCCTATTGTTTCAAATAAATCTCTTTTCACATTTTGTTTTTTAATGGAAGGTGATTCGATGCTCAGGACAGCCATTTGCTTTGTGAGACATTTAGAAAGTTGCTCAGCAGCTGCTAGTTGTGCGCTCATAGTATTTTGTAAACTATGCAAGGAATTTACATATCTGAAATAAGTCAAGACTGAAATTCAGTTATTCGTTTATCAGCTTGTTGCTTGTTCTCAAAAGGTCAAAAAACTTACTGATTCAGGTAAAGTCAAACATACTTGCCCTAATTGCAATGGCATACAAGAACTAAAAGATCTTGAGCAAGGATATGGAACTATAGTGAGAACAAACAAATTATAGTAGTTTAATTACCTTGATGACCCATGCTTGCTTTGCATAGTTCTAGGATTCATTTGAGAACCAGCACTTTCAGAAAATTTATTGAGCTCAAGAGAGTTGAAATGTTTTTCCAGATCAATTAGCTGATTAATTAACTCCTGTAATATAGTATTTGAAAAGCGATGAAATTTCAAATATACATATCTGAATCATCAGATGAAATATAATGGGTATGCACCTGGTTTAGTTCTAATAGGTGCCGTCGCTTTAACTCTAGTTCGGAACTCAACTTCTGGTGATCCCACAGATCCCAATATCGGCTATCAGTGGCCTGCTTGACAATGCCTTCTATGTATATCTTTCTTGCTAAAGCTGGAGTCAATTGGAAACAATTTAGACAGACTGAACATAAATCTTAAACTCAAAAAGAATGAAATATATCTTTGTCATTCAGGTATTGCATGATTTTGGTAATAACCAAGTCTATATCTTGTTCAAGGACGTTAATGCTGATGATAACATCAGTATCATCATTACCACTCATATGTGTATATGTTGAAGTATTTCCATGTGCTTGTCTTTCAATCTCAATCTCTATGATTTCTAATTGAGTTTCTTTTGATCAAATTATGACACTGAATTTGGTTGTCTACTTGTATAATGTACTGATTAGCATAGTGTAGTTATGAGAGCTCCCATATAGCAAAAGATTAACCAGCCCTCATTTTAGATCTGAAAGCTTCACTACCAACACTAGAATGCCATTTTGGCAAGCTTTTTCAAATTCAAGTGCAACAAAAAATCCTACAAAGATTCATTTGGCAGGAAAAAAATGAATTTAACACTATATACATAGTTACCCGGCCTTCTTTATTTACTAAAAATAATGTTTCTATTCACCGAGCGACAACCATAAGCAAATATAGAGTTCCATTCTTCTTATCACCGTCATATCTTCATATATTATGAGGCCTTACCAATACGTTTGTGCTCAACAGATTAAGGTATCACCGAATCAGCTTTGATCATTACAGTCATCAAACATAATGTGGCCTGAAATTCTTTTCCAGGAATACGTTCTAAGATACATTCTAAATAGCCTGTTCTGGCTTAGTCAGATACACTCGTGGTTTCAGTGAGGTTCTGTCCTCCTTTCACGTTAGTCAAAAGCAAATGATACAATAGGTTATAGGTTCAGGCGTCCCAACCAAAAGCTTAATAAATTAAGATCGAAACTAAGGACAGAATAATACAAGAATATTACTTCTACCGCTTAATACTAAAGCTAAGTAATACCTTGAACTGTCTTTTCAAGAATGAGTTGGATCGTAGCAAGTCGCTTATCCATGATACCCTGTTGATTAAAGATCACAAAATAGGATGAATTACAAAAATTTGGAACAAGGTACATTCAAGGAAAATCAGAGGAGACTTGTATATTACATATATAGAAACATATATTATTTCTATACTAAAATATTCACCATGTAAAATTTTCTCACTTATTAACAATGCTAGAAATCAAAAAAAAATACGGACAACATTCAACTGCAATTGTAGACCAAGTTTCGAAGAATTTAAAAAATATTCAGCATTGGTCAACACATTGTGAAATCAATAGTAGTAACTTTTTCCTAAAGTAAATGACCCTTTGACTCTCGATCCACGCAGGATATGTTTAGTTTTGAAGCATTAAGACCAACAAAATAGAAGGCACCGCTGCAGTAAAGTAAATCTCTGGTACCTACTTAATATCATCTTTTAACTATACAGTATTCTGAACTTTAAGTTACAATTGTATATTAGTTTCAATTCCCCGTTACTCATTCTACCGATAAGCATCAACTGTGAACTCACTCGGTTAGTTAATTGGGCAGTAGGGGCTACAAATTTACATTTATAAAGTATATGACTTGCAGTTACTAATAGTATTATTACATGGATACACATATATCTACACTTCACCATAATCAATTTATTATTATTATTTTAATTTCAGGCCTCGTTTTTTGGGAAATGTGCTACAATGTGGTATAGTTATACAATGCTTACTGAATTGGAGAGTGAGCAACAAACTTCTAACAGAACTCACAGTAGTTATATCGTCACCTTAAGAGCTAGGATGCCATAGCAGTAAGCACCTTAAGAGCTAGGATGCCATAGCAGTAAGGTGTCTGTGCCGTATAAAGTTATATATATAAACATGTATATACATATACGTTCATCTTCTAATACATAATTACACAGAAACAGAGCAAAATAATTGTAGAGCATAGTATACCCTTCCGGTATCCCCACATATGGCTACTGCTGAAAGATCCAGGTCAGGTATCCTACAATATATACCATTCCCATGGATATAATTATGTCAATACAATTGTTTGTTTTAGTAAGAGAAAGAGGCCACAAAAGATCTCCTCCCGATATAATTGAGAGCTCTCACTTAAGGGGGGAAAAACCAAGGATACAAAACGGAAGAAATAAGAACATAAATAACTTATATACAAAAACACACTCCACTCTCTACTAAAATCGTGAAGCTTAAATTTATTGCTTCAAGTAATAGACAAATTATAGGGGAAAAATAGTTAATATATGCCAAAATAATGGCCTCTTAGTGAGTACAGACAACTATGCTTTTGACATTTTTGATAGTCAGTGTTGATAATACTTAAACAAGTTGCAGCCCTACAAGACTAAGGGTGTTTGTTTGGGCCTAAAAGTGGTCAAACCCGCTAACAAGTCCCAAATCAAATACAGTAAAATGTGTAGTTATGACAAGGGTAAGAAAACAAGTAAGAAAAAATTTTATGCTATTGCAGTAGATAATCATAAAGAATAATTTATAATTGAAGCCTAAACTAAGAACCAAAAGCAAACCTTCCAATTTCCGCATCTTTCAGACAAAGTCCAAATCCCTTCTTCTAGTGTTACAACTGAGTTCTTTTGCTCAGACATGGAGGCATCACCAAGCCCACCAACTCCTTCTATATGTTCAAGAAGTACATCCAATTCTCTGGTCATCTCTTCAACCTGGAGAAATCATAGGCTTAAACGCAGAAGCAAATGAAACTAAATTGTCTACATAATACTTTCAAACAAGAATAAGACATCCGTGTGCTTAAAATACAAGAAAAGAACCAAGATAACATGAAAGGATACATTTCTAGAATTGCATACTTAAGAGTGCCTTCAAATAAGATCAAGAAAGCCAAAGTAAGACACAAGGACAGTTACATTAACATCTCTTAAGCTAAAAACATGAGCATTAATATTTATTTTAGGTTGAAGTACCTATAAAAGAAAACTTGATCTAGAACAACTAATGCTTTTTTACAAGCATTCAAATGATACAACCTTGATGATAACTCGAACAAAGGTCACTCAACTTCCATTTAGAAGGCCAATTATATATTTACAAAGATAATAGCAAGCAAACAAGTAATCAAACACAAAATATATAAATCTGTTGAACTTTTTAAGTAAGAAACAAATCAAATAAGAATGAAAAGTATGAGAGCGGTATAAGATTACACTGAGGAATTGTTTCGACAAGTATGGTCCAGAACCCAGAAGTCCCTTTGAAGATGGTAACCGGGAACTTGCAGTCGTACCAGCCGAGTTGAAAGAACCTTCCAATGCAAACTTTTCTCTGGATAGAACTGGTGGGCTACGTGATTGTGGTAAAGATTCCATATTCCCTTGAGGTTTGTTCATATGAGGACTAAAATTAAAAGAGCCAACAAAATCTTTAGAAGGCAAATTTTTTTGGGGTTGAACATGTGTAGTGCTATGGGTATTCGACTGATTTATTTGAGTTCTACTAGAAGGTAACATTGAAGACCTTCCCTCAGAAGGAATAGATGAAATAAATGGTCCACTTGAAATTGACTTGAGTGATGCGTCCTGTACAGCAGTTGCTCCTGTTTGTGCTGGTAATGGTCCGTGATCCCTGAAACCTTTTGGCACATTGCTGCGAACAGCACGATCAGACAAGCCAGTTTCAAGTTTTTCTGAAAAAGTATCAGCATTGGATATAACATCTGCAATTGTTTGAGATTCTGTATTTTTTAAATCCTTGACCGCAGGTCTCGAACTTTCAGTATTAGATATCATGAGCGACGATGGTCTTAAAGTTTCACCTTGCTGCTCAGGTAAATTCGATAGCTGTCCCTTTCCATTATAGTTCAAATTTACAACAGGAGTCATTTGTGCTTGTGTGTTGATGGTCTTTGAATCTAGAACTTGTTCGACTTTCTCTTTTCCACTAGTATAATTATCATGAAATATAATTTGAGGAATGTTAGCATGTACAGACTTGCGAACTGTAGCAGTTTCTTTGGTTCCCTCAGCCCCTCTTCTTTGTTCATCAACTTTTGGCAGAACCTCGGACAGTTGGATTTCTGTGGGTACTGGTAGAGGAACATCCTCATCCTCGTCTGAGCTTGTACAATTAGCTTCCTGCTGGCTTAAATCGCCTATTGCACTATAAAAGATATAAAAATCAATTGCTAAATATATATCTTTATTATCTATGATGATTTTACCATCTGAAAGTACAAAGATTACCTTGCAAAATGGAAAAAGGTAAGCTTTCCATCTACAGTAAGGCACACAAGTACACAGCAAGGGAGAACTTCATTTTCTTCTCCAAAATTGATCTTAGCTTGTTTATCCTGGGATACATTGTCTATCGAGAGGCCAATAACTAGATTATCTTCGCCATTACCTGTAGTAAGGCAGTACAAGCTGTTAGAGTTTATCTTACATCTTTATGTTGCTCCCCCCCCCACCCTTCTTCCAGCTCAAGGTAAGTAATGCGTAGTAGTTTACAATAGACATCAGACAAAAAGTAACTCCTAGTGAAGCTTCCAACACATGACAGTATAAATACCAGGGATTCGAGGAACCAGTGATTAAAGATTCTCAAAAACAATGAACCTTTACATATTTCCTAGAAAAATCATAACGAAAATACAAATTAATTAAGGCTAAAAAATATTGATGAGCAACGGAAGTCGCAATAGAAGGGAGTTTTTATATTTTAAGTAAATAGCATAATCGTATTCATAAGTTCCATGGTAGGTTATATATAATAAGCCCCAAAGTTTTGGGCCTTTGTCCAACACGGTTAATATACCCAAGTTTATTTTATTATTGTTTTGTTACTATAAATCATTGTTCATATATCTGTCTTGCATCATATATCTATTTCTGAATGATACTATAGGAGGCAGTGACTTCTAAATTTTTTTAAAATATGGTATATATAATGAATTAGAACAATTTTTAACAAAGCATAAAGATTAAAACATAAGCTGGGTGGAATGAGAAAACGGGCAGCAATTAAGCTGGAGCAGGAGGGTGACGAGACAGATTCGAAATGCAGGCATAAGTAAACTGACTTTGGGAAGAAAAGGCCCGGGAGAAAAAAAGAGTAATATCCCTATAGTTGACAGTAATCCTACTTTATATTGAAGTTTAACAAATTTAGCACATAAAGCTGAAATCCATTAGCTCTGCCAGACAGGTAAAGTCGCATGCAGCAGATGTATGTTGGATGTTAAGTACCAAGCTCCACAAATATAGACAAAAAGTAGAAAACTCTAAAGCTGTAATATTAAGGAAAATCAAAATGATATAGACATATAGCCCATTTCTTAGGCATAAAAAAATCACACACCGGAAAGTTAACTTGGCATATCATAGGCAGTGCACATTACAGGTTTAGGTTACCTTGAAAATCAATCCTTGGTGTCCACGCATCATTAAGAATTTCAATCATCGCAGCTTCCTTGTTATCGTCTGTCGACCAATCAAATAGTACAATGTGCTGATCGACAATTTTTCTATTGGCAATAAATGCAAGCTGACTGTAGCAAAACAAAAACCCAGAGTTGGATTAATATTCTGAACACACCAAATTAATAAATATATAAAACTATTAAACACAAAAAGATCATTGAATAACGACACATCATAATAAGCAATCAAAAGTGAGCAAAAATAAGTATAATAATTTTAACTTCTTTGTTCCTTATTTTAACTCAATGCCACTTTAAATGCTGCTCAGCTTCTTGTAATTGTATGAAGTCTCAGACATGACACATGATATATCCGTCATTCAAGTGCTGGACACGGAATTTCTGAAAATTAGGTACACGGGATCCTGTTCTTTTTTTGGACACAGGGACAAGCATTAATTTTAATTAAACAAGGATCTTTGATGAAATTCCATAGCACAAATAATCATAATAATAAATTAAACTTGGTACACGAGGTACGTTGAATTTTTTACGAGCTACGATGCCCACATCTATCAAAGCCATATTTTCGTGAGAATAAATGGCAATGCTTATTCTAATCTGAGGCATTAAGTTCATGCCGCACTGTGCCCACTTTGATACCAAGTGACAAGTACAATTCAAAGAGGATAATAAGAAACATGACTTTAATACCCCTATTCCACAATAAGTCCAACCATATAATATTCGTAACTCCTTGTGACACAGTTTCTTGCCAACAATTTAACTTAATTTTGAGTGCAGTCACAAATAATCAATAATCTTCAAAGTTTAATATACATCGGTAGGGTGAAACTGTGCAAGGAATTGAATCTTAGACGGTCACTCGCCTTATCGAAAGTGTAAGATCCAGGAGAGCTAAAAACATCTCCATGAACCCAGGTGATGGAAAAAAAGGAGCAGAGAAATGGAATTAGTACTAAGCGGAGCTTATTTATTTGATAATTCTGAGTTAACTACAAATAAGTTGTTCTGCCAGCAGGGTTTGTGGGCTACCTGTATGCTCATCTCAGGGATTCAATACTATCTTGAAGAAATATAAAAGTAAAGACAGCGATAGATTGATTGCATTTAAGAAGCTAATGTATAGTTAAGTTTGTTTCTATACACTAACCAATTTTGGTCATAAATTAGCAAAATAAATCTCTTTAATACCTAGCTTAGTGCACCTTATAAATTTGTGTGTTCTTAAAATATAACACTAAATAATTTGAGACATGTCACATGCCTTACAAAATTGCCTATAATATAATAATTGTCTTCAGAAATATGGATTGCTTTTAGTACTATTTTTTTCAATAGTACGGTATACTGCAAACATTTGGGGAAAATGTTTAAGGTAGCAACAACAAAAAAATTAATGAATTGTAGTATATGTAGTTATTTTCTAATTAATAACGTTCATGAGTAAATCAATGCTATCAGTGACAATACAACATTGATGCCATGTTTTTCAAATAGACTGTCACAAGTTCACGTTGTGGGGCAAGTAAACAATATAATAATTTGTATTTATTTTATGAGGTTATTTAGAAATTTAGAAATAGACGTAATAGTAATTTATTATAGCATTTAATTTAATTATGCTGCATAAATAGATCATTACGAATATTAAAGTTTATAGTTGTAAAGTAGTAAAAGAATTTGTTTCTTTATTACTAGTTTTCCCTATTATTAGAATTTTAAATGTTGATTAAGTTCTAGGGTTTCCCTCCTACATGAGGAAACATAATCTTTGTATTATTGCCAGTTATTGATCTTGAGATTGTTCTGTGTGTTAAGATCCAAACGAATCCTTTTCGTCCGTAGCGATAGTGCTTTTTCTGCTGTTAAGTGGTTGAGTCACGTTAGGGTCACAAACAATTTTTTTTTATTGTTTTCTATTCATTTTGATCTTTGTGCTGCATCAAATTCTCTCAAACTTAACGAACTTGAAGTTCACCATATTACCAATTAAAAGGTGAGGTTAGCCAATTATAAGCTAAAGGAATGCTCAGAGATGGTGACAAGCATAAAAGGCTACCAACAAAAAGCGTTTTTGACTCCAAAAAAAAGGTGTTTTTGTAGAAGACATTAGTCTGCCTATCCACAACTTAATATGTTCTATCCACAACTCTTAACTAGGTTGCACGTGAGCAATCAAACTTAAAAAAGCTTATATATGTGTAACTGAGTCAGGTAAAGGTTACAACTGGATCATTAAACAAAATAATACTTTCACGGTCATTAAACCAGTTTGCCTTCAGACAAAAAACGTTAAATTGAGAGACACATAGGCCTCCAACTCAGCTAAAACATGTATTAACTACAATAAATATAAGATTAAATAGCTAAATGATAACCTGCAAGTTGGCCATAACTTTAGTGATGTTTTAGCCTATTACCCATCTAGAAACACTTCTACTTAAGCACTGAGACATACAGAAATTTATGCAAAACTACAATTCTAAACGTCAACTGATAAAAACATACCATTGGTCTAGATAACTCAGGAACATATGTGGACTACTAGCTAAGGGCACAGCATCACCCATAAAACCGACAAACGCATCATTAAACAGTGATACAACCGGAGTGCAGGAAGGCTGCATAAAATCAACTCAAAAAATTAAGAGAGAGAAGAATTAGTAACATTAATTGTTGATGAATATAAAATTGTGATACCAATTCTTAATACTTAGAGATAGCTT
This sequence comes from Saposhnikovia divaricata, assembly GCA_036435485.1. Classification (NCBI taxonomy): domain Eukaryota; kingdom Viridiplantae; phylum Streptophyta; class Magnoliopsida; order Apiales; family Apiaceae; genus Saposhnikovia; species Saposhnikovia divaricata. The sequence goes on along the minus strand of CM071597.1, from coordinate 126,751,937 downwards.
GTCTTCATGGTGATATTACATAAGCAATACTTTTAGAAACATGTTTACTTGAGTACATATACGCACGGAAGTAAGCATTTAATAAATCAGTCTATATTAAAAATTGAAATTACGCAAAGATGTAAGTTTCCCAACTTCTCGAAAAAAGTAGAGAGATGTAAATGTACACATTTTCTAATCTTATCTATATTAGAAACTAGAATTAGTGGCCTTGGTATGTCCATGAATCAATGTCAGTACCAACTTACACCCATCAACACTGTTATGGATTTATTATTGGCTCTTCGTAAACCTGAATTATGGATTTACACCCATCAAATCCTGATCTATAAATAGGTGGTAGTATGTCCCGCAGTCGCCAGGAGAGGCTAAGCTCTTCTTCAATTGAAGAAGAAGAAGAAGGGGAGAAAGGGAAGAAGAAGGGTCATCTTCGATTGACAACTAGACCAATCATGTTCCCGTTTACTCCCCTTCTTTCTGGTAGATATTTCAGTTTAAATGTCTCTTCCTCCCTATCCAGCCCTACTTCTGTTTTGGAGTTCTGTTTTTATTAAAGCAAAAATGGGTCTAAGCCAAGCATAAGCGAATAAATATCATAGAATTGAACTAAGATCAGTGGTGCCCCCCCGGGGGACTGTTACTGCCTCAGGCTGCAAAGAGTTTGAGATAAGGTGGGGACATGCTAAGCAAGAGATTTAATTCAAATTCTGATAATACAACAATTTTGTGATATTATAGAGAAAATTAGAAATAAGTTAGGTAGAAATTATAATAGTTTTTCTACAAGGCAACTACAAAAAAAAAGAGCATTCTATGATCTTAACTTGGTAGTTGAATGATAATAGTAGTTGTCTCCTTAATTAAGCACGGAATTTGAAACTATTTATACTGCTCCAAAATATATATAATCAACTCCCCTCAAAAAAAAAATATATATATAATCAACTGTTAAGTAACCAGCTCATCTAAAATCTTAAGGTGTCAGAGGAAGAGGTACCAACTAGATCTTATAGTATATTAGTTCCTACATTCTTGTTCTAGTGACCACACGTAAAAATAACTCACAGATGCATATAGTGCTCTTCTCTGGTTACCACGGACACAAATACCAGATAATTGGCATTATTGTCCGTTATAGTCAGGTAACCATTTATTTTTTAGACCTAAACATGTATTTTACTTGTAAATTACTCGGCGCTTTGTACCTTTGCAAATAATCCTGTCTTATTATTGCACCAATAAAACCAAAAACGAACTTAGAAGACTGAACTTCACAACTTCAAACATCATTTCATATTAAAAACTACACCATCAGATAGGTATCACCAATCACACAATAAGGTATACCATTTAACGCCAACTCATCATGAATTAACCGGACTGGAAATAACTGACACCAGACCAAACATAGACCACATAAACATTATTAGATACTAGACAGATACTCCTCTAGTTTTAAATAAATAACCTCTCATGGGATATCCATCAGGATTCATAAATAGAAACAGAAGCATTAGTGGGTAATGCCTGAATCATGTACTAACATTACTAATTTCTCCCTCCTGGCTTGTGATAACTTGGATAAAGTAACCCTCCTCTTTACCGTCGTCACTTAATTGAAAGCACCCCAAAATAATGCAATCTGAACGAACCCACCTGATGGAATCAACTGACAGGGGAAAGATATATTAAAAAAAAAAAAAAAAGACCAGATACAGATATTAGCAATTGTAAAAGCAAGCACGAGATCCTCTTAAGCAACTAAGATTGTAAAATGAAACATGGAAGGACAATTCGTCAAGATAAAGTTCAAAATAGTTGATTTCTTTTGTAAATTTTCCAAGAAGAGGAACATATCATCAACAAAGTTTACTCAAATCATAGTGATTTGGCATAGCCTGTGAGAATACTTTTAGGAAGCGGTTAAAGGGAAGTTGATGCAGGACAACCCATTAAGAAGCCCAAAGAAACTATTTGGGAACAATATTTTAGGCTTTGGAAGCCCATTAATTAGAGTATTCTAGAATTACTTAATTATATTAATTATTACCTTATTTAAATTAGGAAATATTGTTTAAGATTCTTATAAATATTGGATTGATTATTGTAAGCAAATCAGATTATTATTATTGATATTGGAGATTAGATGTGTTTTCTGTTCTCTGCGTGAGAATTGTCTTTCCCAAACCCTAATTCAGCCCCATCCCCCATCAAAGTGGTATCAAGAGCCATCTTCCTGCCATCAGCCAGCCACCAACCAGCCACCAGCAACCGCCAACAGCCACCAGCAACCGCCAACAGCCACCAGCAGCCGCCAGCAGTTACCAACAGCCATCAAAAGCCATTGTTCCTCACTCTACACACCGCTGAATCAGCATACATCACCCATTAAATCTTTACCCAGTTATTTTCTGTCGGAACTTACATCAAACACTTCGCATACATATAAAATACATAACGGCTCCTTCATATTCCATTCAAAACAAGTTCAAACACCATCTATTTTCTCTTTCAGCCTATTAATTGGTATTCCACGCCACTATTTTATTACTGAAACCAGCCCCTGGTCTTCCCAGAATTCACAAAACAATCCCTGAGTTTTAGAAATTCTGCAACAGCCCTGCCCCTTAGCTTCTGATTTTGTTTTCACAATTCTGTCCAACAAAAAAAAAACAAAGAAAATGGTGAACGCTGCCGAAGTTAATGCAATACTTGAAGGACATATTCAAGAGCAAGAGAAGAAGAATACAGAGTATAAATTTTCAATTGATGTGTTGAAACAACAGATGGCTGCTATGATTGGACAACAAACAGCCATGCAAAATAGTATTAATCAATTGATTGGTCATGTTGAACTAATAAAAGAACCGCCTAAAAATCAAAGGAATGTTGTTACTGAGCCTCACGATCAAGTTAGAGGAGTAAAGTTAGAGGTTTCTGAATTTAATGGCGATACTCGTGGAGATGTGTTTCTTGATTGGATACGTAGTTTGGAGAGTTTCTTCAGGTGGCATAATATGAGTGATGCAAGGAAAATCTATTTTGCTGAAGCTAAACTACGAGGTACAGCTCGTATGTGGTGGGATAAAGAAAAGGAGAGCAATCGTCATGTTGGTAGAGGAGAAATCTTGTTATGGGAAGAAATGAAAGCTTCAATGCAACGACATTTTCTGCCGGCTAACTACAAGCAACAAAACCATATCAGGTTTATCCAACTGAGGCAAGATAATCTTTCTGTGGCTGATTATACTAGTACGTTTTATCACTTGTCCACCCGTTCAGATTTTAATCTTGATGAAACTAGCTTAGTTAGCATGTATAGATCTGGTTTGAAGCCTGCTATTGTTAAAAGAATGTCTGGAAATCTTTATTATTCTCTAACTGATATAATGCAAGCTGCTCAACAAATTGAGGAAGAGTTGTTTGGTAATTTCGGGGAAAACCTTGTTCCAAGTTATAAGTCAACTGCTTCAATGTCTAGTGTTAATCAGGGACGAGTTTCTCCCCCGCTACAAAATTCATACAACAAGATCAACAAGATTCAGCCTGATAAAGATCTCAAGTGTTTTAACTGCAACGGGACGGGTCATAAATATTTTGAGTGTCCTTCTCCAAAGACACCAAATCCGGGAAAAAGGGTAACATTTATTGATAAGGAAGGGGAGTGTCCTCCTGATGGTTATAATGAGACGACTGATGAGGAACAAAAGGTGTGTGATGAGTTGGAAAATTGTCTTGGAGCTATGCGGTCATCACACTTGGGCGAGAATACTGAAGTTGCTCAATCACATAATCGTCAACAAATATTTCAGACTGAAGCTACCTGTTTTGGTAAAATGTGCTCTGTGATTATTGACACTGGTAGTTGTACGAATGTGATATCTAGTGATGTAGTTCGACAGTTGGGTTTGAAGATGGAGCCTCATCCTGAGCCTTATGACATAGCATGGATTGATAATACGAAGCTACGAGTGTGGGAACGATGCTTGGTCACATTTTCAATTGGGAAGTTTAAAGATAAAGTTATGTGTGATGTCTTGCCTGTCAAGCTCTGCAACATTATATTGGGACGTCCATGGCTTTTCGATCGTGATGCACATCATGCTGCCCGTCTTAACACTTATTCTGTTATCAAAGGCGGCACTACGTATACTCTTACTTGTGCTCGGCCTCATGTGCCACCCATACGACAGTCTTTGGTACTTTATCGTGTTCCTTCTGGTTTTATTAACTCGACGGAGTTGAGTTCTTTTCAGCGGAGGAGAATTGATGCAGGACAACCCATTAAGAAGCCCAAAAAAACTATTTGGGAACAATATTTTAGGCTTTGGAAGCCCATTAATTAGAGTATTCTAGAATTACTTAATTATATTGATTATTACCTTATTTAAATTAGGAAATATTGTTTAGGATTCTTATAAATATTTGATTGATTATTGTAAGCAAATCAGATTATTATTATTATTGATATTGGAGATTAGATGTGTTTTCTGTTCTCTGCGTGAGAATTGTCTTCCCCAAACCCTAATCCAGCCCCATCCCCCATCAGAAGTGCATAAATAATAATTAAGGTTATATGAGGTGAATTTTACGGCTAATAAATACTAACAATTACATAATTTTTGGTCAATTAGATACTTATAACATTAAACTCCAGATACAAAAATATCATGGTTGTTAAATACACATATGTGTTTTTTCTCCCAACAAATACATCCACTTCAAATTTTAAGTAAATCTATTTTATTGCCTAATGGCTAAGATTTATATTACAATTCTTATTAAGAAACAAATACTTAAATAAAACACATACATATTTTTGTTATTGAATCATTACTTAATAACTGAACTTTTTTTTCAGGCATGTAATCAGATTTTAGTTTAAATTAAAATTATCCTGCTTAGCTATACTCTTAAATACTACTTAAGCTTCCGCTTGTTGACCAAGTGCAAGGAGGTCCCTCCACCACGTCAATATAAAGAGTCAAAGCTACTCAAGTGGCAATTCCAAATAAAATTTCAGGAACTACTTATGCCAGAAACATAATTGTTTAGAGAAACTTGATCCTAAAGAAATGTAACTGTTGACAGCTGATGCATAACAACTCTGTCATGCGTGTTCTAGTTTTACAACTAGAAGTGCAAGAATATCCTAGTAGATTTATTAGCAGGTAAAAATACCTTTCATGCCACTGTTGACATTAGGATCTCCAACAGTTGACTTCAATGATAAAGACATGCTCAGTTTCTCATCAAAACTTGAAGATAGAATGCTAATAACTTTGTTTCTTGCCACAGCAACAAAATCACCTCGCATACTCCATTCAACTGTGCATTGCAATGAAATGAAGCATAATCAACTTAAGAGTAAGAACTGGCTTTTATTCTACATAAAAGATAACATAGAAAAGGAGACAACTGGTTCATAGTGTTTATATTATTTCATCCTTCTTTAAAAAAAAAAAAACTACCAGCGTTGTTTGGAAGTATCTCAGAATTAAATAGAGAGAGAAAGAAGGCCTAAGAAGCTAGTCGTAGACACGTATTAAGATAACTACAAACCCGTGTTCCAAGACTAACCTGCATCAACATCATCTGCAACATTCTTGATATAATCTTGACCACACCCATGATACAACTTCCCATTTTCTAAAAGAACAAAATACTCTTGGTCCATATGCTTAGTCCATCTTATGTCCTTGATTCCACTAGATTCCTCAACCAAGCAGGAGAAAGAAGGCTTCTGGTCCTGCAAGGTACCAATACAAACGTTATTACATTAACTAACTGAAGTGTATTTGGGTTTAGACAATTAAAGAACTCAAAGCAAACAGTTATTAAAGTATATCTATGTGCAAACTATGAGTAGGTACTCGTCGGTAAGCTACATTCAAATCACATACACTGCGAGACTCAGCTAGGAGTTGACATGATAATTACATTCAATAAAACACCGCAATGCACATACATACTACCTTATTAAGTAGCGCAGTAACCGAGAAGAAATGAAGATGAGCAGAACCATCAATCGAAACAACAAGTGTTTTCGAGTCAGCAGACAACGCTAATATCGAAACCTTCCCAATCGGTACATCCACCACGCTCAACTCCTGTACCGAGGCTCTACCTTGGGTCTTCTTCGACGCGTCAATTACATCTCGTGTCTTGACAACACAAAAACCTAAGCATCAAAGTAACAATAATTTAAAGAGGAACACACACACACGTATACATAAATTAGAGACATATATGTATAATTACCGGTGGAATGGGCGATGAAGAGGAGGCCGAAGCGGTCCGAAAGCGCCAGAGGCTGTGGCGGAGGCTTTTCGACATCGTAAATAGTGGAATCGGCATCGGAATCGATGGATATAGGTTCACCGATTGGGCAAAACCGGTAGTTCTTGGAGCCAAATTGTTTGCCTTCAACTCCATCTATCAATTCTTTGTGCATTGCAGCCATTTTGAATTGAATTGAATTCAATTGATTTGGGAATCAACAATATAAACAAAACCCTAGAATTAGGCGGGAAAGGGTTTAGTTAGGTGCCCTAGAACAGCACACTTCAAATCATCTATACAACTCATAGGTCGAATTAGGTTATTAAAAATAAAGTAAGTTACATATTTGTGGTGAATTTTATTCAATTTTGTGGTGAAAAAATGGTGATGGCCCAAAATATTCATATGGGAGCCATGCTGGCCCTTTTTACTGACTGAAAACGCTACACCGTCTACCGTGATATGAGGGGTGTTGCGGAACACCGTGTTCCGTATCATGGGGTGTTGCGGAACACCGTGTTCCGTATCATTAGGTGTTGCGGAACACCATGTTCCGTATCATGCACGGATACGGAACACCGTGTTCCGTATCATGCATAACACGGAAGATGATGTTCCGTATCATGCATAATACGGAACACGGTGTTCCGTATTATGCTAACACGGAGGACGATTCTCCGTATCCCGTCGGTATTTCGGGCCATTTTTTTCAAAATCAGTATTTTGGGCAAAAACTTGTGAAAAATAGGCATTTTGGTAATTCTCTCCAAATTTAACTGTTTTTTTATAGAACTAGCATTTTATCCGTACTTGGTACAGGCTTCGTATTTAATTTAAAACAACAATACCAAATATTTTAAAAATTTGATTGTTTTCTTAGAAAGTTATTCTATGCATTTATATAAATAATGAATTATTCCAAATATATTGTATATAGCTACATAAGTATTTAATAAAATAGTGATATGATAAAATTCATATAAAAGAGCAGCATACAATTCTATTTCGACAATGATGTCAATTTATTTAATCCATCAAAATGTGCAATAAAAGTAATAAATAAATATTTTTACAAATATTGTTCTCCAATTGAAGTGAATAATATATTGCCTTCATTATTGAAATGGTTAAATGATAATCCATTCACCCGCAATGGCTCCAAATCATTAAATCTGAAACAGAATTTTGAAAAGGAATTGGGAAAAAGAAGAAAATAATAATAGTCTACTGAAATTATCATAAACTGTAAATTAAACCTGTTTTTGTTTTTTGTTTTGGTTGCCTGCTGATGAATTACTTGATGATTTTCCTGTTCCTGGTGTGTCGGTATTCATTTTACTCGAATATTTTGAAAGTGATGGTGTGGCCTCACTCTGTTGTGAATTGATATCCTGTAAAAACCAATAATACATAATTAAGATAATTAAATGAGAGTATTATAGATTATATTATCCATTACGTTTATAAATGAGTAACATACATCATCTAGATTGATCGTGCCATGAGGTTGAGATTCTGAATCAATGTTAGATACTTGTTGACGAAGATCAGATGCATAAAAAATGTCAGAATTATTCAGAATGTTTTCTTCATTCATAAGTATGGTGAAGGAAAATTCTTTCCCAACAATAGCTTTGAGGTCTTCTGGAAATGTATCAGCATATTTTTTCTACAAAATATGAAGAAAGACATTGTTAGAGTTTAAAGAGTTACTTGACAAAATAAATAGATCATGTATTACAGGTAAATATTACATTTCTAAATTATACCTTTCTTAATTCTCGACTTAAATTCTTTGCAGTGGTATTAAAAATTTTCTTTGCAGGTAGATCAAGAAGGATCATGTTCGATGTTGCAGTTTCATCCTCTACCAACATTAGCAGCTTAAATCTGAAATTTAATAAGCGAAGATAATATCAGATATATAATGAAATAGATATACATATATTTTTCCTAAAAAAATGTTAAGATATACAGCGAGATTAGGGACATAGAATTACTTCTTATCAGGAACAGGGAATCTTTTTGTACAATGTAGGCATTTAAATTTGGAATCAATCTTATTAACCTCCTTTTCGCAATCAGGGCAGCAATCGTAATACCATTTATACTCCTCATTGATCTTGGCAATCTTGACTTGACAAATAACTTCTTTCTGCACGTAAAAGACATTATAAAATATATCCTATATAAAAGAAGGTAGATATTGGAATGCAGCTATACTGAAATTCAAATTTTTACAATACAACCTTTATAAATTCGATATCTTTCAAATTACGGAGACCATTCAGAGTGTGAAATTCAGTTTGATTTCGGACAACTTGTTCTTGAATGGTTGAGATAGATTGAGATGCCACGTATCCAACTTCATCAAGTCTATAGTAATGATAAAAAACATTATTAGTTTGTTTTTTCCATTGTTACATGTAAATGGAAATATATGTCAAATATATAAAATACCTCTCTCTCATTATTTCAGTGGCATCGTCATCAATATTCAAATACACTTTAGTAGATGGCAATGATTTAATTTGCACAGCGCCTGGATTTGACAAATATAAGAAAATCATGTTAATTTGTTACAATATAGGTAATTAATGAAATGACATTATTATTGCATACATTTCCAAGTCACGACTTTTGTACTGGCTAGAATTATAATTTTTTGTTGCGAATCATCAGCATCAATCATCCTTTTAATTGATGACGCAACATCTCCCCATATAAGGACATCATGAGCACATCTGTTTGAAGAATAAATAAATTTGTTGAAATTAGTGACATTATTTATAAATTTTAAAAAATTGGGTAGTAACATTAACATACTAATTAATAATTAATATTTCAATGACTAATTTACAATTTATATTTTATAAATATTAATATTTTTGTGACTACTTTTATATTATAGTAATATTATATTATAATTTTAGATTATAGTAATATTATATTATAATTTTATATTATAATTGGCCATTAAATTTGGGTTTGTTCTAGGAAAGATTCATAATTCCTAATGTTGATAGCGTCCTAATGCAAAGATTATACAATTAAAGATTTTGTGTTAAAGCCAATTGGTTTAGCTTAGTCTTTTGGTAAGCTTAATACATATTATCACATAATAGATATAGAAAAGCTAAATAATTTTATATTTGATTGCATTTATTATAATATAGAAAAATAATATTGTATTAATATTATTTTTTCAATATTAATTTATTTGATCTTAAATATAAAGTTATTTTTTTATTTAATTATTATTATATATCATAATTATTATGAAATTTAAATTTAAACTACTGCACAGGTTATATTCTATTGTATTAAAACTCATTAATTGAGACATTTCCCAAGCAGAAGAAGCTACTTGACAATGCATCAACTTCACACCGTCATACTATACTTTATGTTTATATTTCCTACTTATCTTTATTTACAATTTTATATGATAAAAATATATTATTATTCTATCTAGCCATTCTTGCTTTTCCTTTTGTGTTTTTATGTTCAACTGAAGAGATGACAATTACATTACATGTAATACATTTGAAACATCTGGGTATATAGTGTAGCATAACATGTAATGTAACGTGTTTTTTTAATTATACTTTTCAATAGTTTTAGAATATGCATCACTCTTTTAATTCATCGTAACTGTTTGACAACATCCACACTACCTAGCGTCTGACTCACATTTACACGTCTTAATTTAAAATTCTTTAGGCTTGTAGGACTAAAATATGTAAATGATACAACTAACTAAAATAGACCACTGGCGGAGCTAGTGACCGTGGGCCAAATTACAGTAGAAATTAAGCTCTTACTGCAAAAAAATATACTGATGTCATTAACAAAATAACATTAGTTTTAAATTAATTTTATCCAGGGAATAAAGTGAACAACTAATGTAGAAAAATTTGAAGGCAAGTTATTGAGCCCTATTTAGTCATTCAGAATGTCATACTCTAACAATTCCAAAGCAAACAAAATTAACATAGCTTAGTAAGTACTCGTTAATTAGTAGTAATCAAACAACTCGCAAGATCATAATCAGTAGATAACCATAAGGTATGCCATATTTAGTTAGTTGTTAACAGGTAGTAGAGATATATTAAATTTAACATAATTTGTATTTATGAGAAATTGAGGGCATTTAATTTTCTAACCTTCCATCACTTAGCTTAAACTTAAACTGCGGCATGTCACCATATTTAGTCTTTTTCATCTGAAATCCCTCAGACTCTTCAAAAACTCCAATAAGATCTATAAATTAAAACAATTAGAATACTTAATGGGTATATTGAAAGAATATAAATAAAATTAAAGTATTACTTAAAATATATACTGAAGTATACCATATGCAAATTCTGGTTCTCCGTCTTTATAAGTAGGCTCATCAGGACACGTCTCAACTGCCAATGACTTTAGATCTTCCAACTCTATAAATTCGAACTTGTTCATCAACAAAACTGGATCATTTTGTGGTACATGAACCACCTCCGTTGCATTTATAAAAGAAATAGCCATTTTTGACGATACTGGCCGCAGTTTTCCAAATGCACTCTTTACTGTGAAGTTAATGATAATATAAATTTGTCCCTCCTCTAGTTTTTTCTTGGGATCTTTCCAGATATCCACATATACAAATGCTTGAATATGATAACCCTGAAAGACAGCATATATGTCAAATAATTACAAGTTATAATCAGTATAAGCGTACATAAAAAAAGAATGATAATGCATCAGGTACATACGTCTATATCTACCAATAAACAATTTTGTCCTTGGAAAACTCTATCTGCATTCATTACTGGCCACATTCTTGTCACTCTAACTTTAATCTTCCATGAGGTTTTTGAAGCATTTAAGCATTGTAATCTTTGACATTGTTCTTCTGCCATTGTTTGGTTAAGACAATATACAATGAATGTATAAATAATGGTTAATTTATTAATATATATACATGTAACTTAGGCAACAATTTTGGTCAATGCAATTAGGGCATTTTCTTTGTAATTTTAACGACGTAAATAGGGGAATAAAGAATCAATTAATCAATTTGATGACAGTTGAATTCCATAATTAAAAATTTAATGAGTAGGCCAACATATACATATACGTACTGGATTATAACAACATGATTTTTTGTTTAAATATTAATTATTTTGTAAATCAAATTAACGATTCTGTTCTCAATTATGTCAACAAATAATTTAATAATTATCATAAAAGTAATTGATATTATGGATAATATCACATCGTAAAATGTTAATTATTTTGTAAATCAATTTAATGATTCTGTTCTCAATTACGTCAACATATAATTTAGTAATTATCATAAAAGTAATTGATAGCATGCATATTTTTGGTAACAACTAACATTGACACATTGAAAAATACTACAATTCTTGCAGTGACTTCCTGCTCATTCATGTTGATGTTGCCTTCACATCTGCTGTCAAATGCATCTTAATTATCTTGATCGTCAACCTTCAAATTAGAGCTTGTAAACGGAACTTGTCATATTTTAGACATATATTATGTTCTGTTAAAAAGCAGCTTTCTAATCAATCGTATGATTTACTTTAGCTTGGTAATTGATGGTATGGTTTACCTTTTATATGTTAAAATCAATTTGTTAATCGTATGGAAGGATCTCATTAACATTTTATGGATATTCTGTTTTTCCCATTTTTTTTAGTACAATAAATCTTGGACTACATGCTTGGGCACTATGTAAACACACACCCTTTTTTTAGGAATTACACCTCAGTTTAATCCTCTTACCGTACACTTCATCTTATAAAGTTAAATGATTGTAAACTTTTATAAATAATATTATTTGTTTTTATTTTATTTCATATTTCTAACATACGATATTAATATAAAAATTAAAAAATGTATGCCACTTTTATTATATTATTTTAGGATTTAAAATTCAATTTTATTTTGTTTCTTCATTAAAAGATTAAAATTAAAAAAAATTAATCAAAATATTATTTTTTGAACAAATTAAAAATTTTAATAAAATTAAAATTTAAAATTTTAGGAATAGAAAATTTAAAAAAATTTAAATATAAGCCATTTTTAATTTTTTAGGATTTAAAATTTAAAAATATATGCCACTTTTATTACTTCTTTGGAAGATCATTTTTTTGTCAAAATAAATAAATAAAATGTTAACATAAAAATATCTTAGACTAACGATTGTACACTCAGTACACAGACAGAAAGTCGCCAACACTAATATTCATAAAACATGGAACTTGTGTAACTTGCAATTAATCTCGTTGCCTTAATATTTGTATTCAGTATATTGCCTATTTGATTCTGGTTTTAATCATTTCATCATCTTGCATCTTTTAGTTAGCCAACAAAAATATAATGAAGCTTATCTAAGTTGATTAATATACATATGGAGAATTTTAGTTAACCTGGTCCTTGCAAAATCATAGAGCTTCCCTGTGGTAGAGAAAATCATCAATCCAACTTCAGCATCACAGAGAATTGCTAATTCCTTCGCTTTGTTGAGCAATCCATTTCTCCTTTTGGAGAAAGTTACTTGCCTACTTTTCATATTGTCAATCCTGGCAGAAGAGAAAGTCCGGGAGATATGTTTGCCAACTAAGGAAAATTTAAGCATAGTCATCAGATACTTTGACAAAGTATCCTAGAAGTGAACACCTTTCCTCGGACTATTTGCTTTGACAAAGTGCCAATATACTGGGAGAGATGGAGACAGAGGTTGTGTAGCATTACATCCTCCCCAAGTCAGATAAATTACAACTGTTATAAAAAGAAATAAAAATCGGGAGATGAGGCTCCCATCAGCCCTTTGTAGAATATCATGCTAACTATAATGCAATAATACAATACACTAAGTCTGGTAGGAATTATCTACCAGACTTAGTGAAAATATATTATATAGTCTTAGCACTTCTAGTTATCGATAATCACATGACGGATAGGGACATCTTGTACCCTTGTATGTCTTCAGCTGTGAGCCTGTGACCGGTCAGCTATATTTTGTCATCCCGTGAAAGGAAATCCTCAATGTTGCATATTTATCTGGTCAATGAACGACTCATCAATTTTACTCTTTTATTTTGTTATCCTAAGTTTTATAAAAACTTGTATCTATGCCTGTGTTCGTTGTACACTATAAGAGAGACGGAGCTACGAGGTGAGAGACAGGAACAATCGCAACCCCAATCTCCTGCAGCAGTTCAAAAACTTTGAAGAAGCAGGAGATGTTGCATGTGCATGGACAGGGGTTTAAGCACCTTAGGTTGAAATTGAACACCGTGGGGCGAACTGCCTGATAGTAAACAGACAAAATGGCACCGCGGCTACTAAAAACGCACCGACAGTAAGAAAATTTACTTTTTAACAGTGATATCTGCACCGTGGGGAGTGTTAACAAAAATTTAAAGATCCATTCCAGAGAAAACAAATGGTACCTAAACACACACAGACATAGCTATCTTTACACAAATTTCACCATATGAAATTAATACGAAATCCTTGAATACCTAGCTCACATAACAATAGAAGATGAGCAAGGTCCTTACAGATAATATATGCAAATGCAGAACATTCTGCATCAAGGTCTCCAACTTAATAGCTATTTCCATAGAATATTTCCTATATATTTAACAAAAAGAAAATGTAGTTGTACCGTTATTAGCCTATGTAATCTAGGATTTAGGAAGCCCAAATAAATTATTAAAATAGGAGAAGCATGCACCATCTAAACGCAGGAAAACTCATCACATTCGCTAGGCAATTGTATCAAAATTTTGATTCCAGTTTGAAGATGCGACCACATCACATACGCCAAACAGATTTGTAACCATTCTCATATCCATTAAAGACCATCATAATCACTCAAAACAAATATAATCTCCATAAACCAAGATGTAAATTTAAACCCAGATGTCCAAATAAAAATTACTGGTAAAAATATAGTACTAATCATTAATTTTACTGCAATGATAAATTAGAAAAGTCCTGCAACTCTTGCTCAATGATTCAATGCTGCAGCTGATTCCACAAAAGTCATCTACTTCTCCTGCACAAGATAGAATTTAACAATTACATAGATAACATGGTCACAAGAAGCATCCTCTAACTACAATAATGTAGATTAAACTACATATCCAAAAAGAAATTGCAACTAACCACTTTTTATTTTCTTATTGGACAATATAGTAGACCCAGGAGTATGTCCAGTTTCATCTCAAGCACAGCAGTCTGCGAGATAATACAAAAATAGTATACTGTAAATGTAAAAGAGACACTAAATTAGGAGAATACCAATAGCTTAATTAATCAAGATATAGTGCTTAAAGAGCCTCCCTGAGCATTTTTTTATATCACAAACGAAAAGACTCAGTTTGGCAGTGATAACCAATTTATAATTTTTGCCTTTTATCTATAATAATTTAAATAAATATATTGTGAAGTAAAAAATGCATTTTTTTTAAAGTCAATCTAGGTAATTGTACTTTCATAGAAGCATTTCAGTGACACAAAGAGATCCATAAGAGTATGGAAAATATTAGTTGCATCATAACCTAAGGCAAGTCGAGAAGCATTTAGGAGGAAGTCTATGGAAACAGGACAACTGAGTCATGTGAAGTCGATGTTAGAGTACTTTCAGGGTTCCAACAGGGTAGACTGATAGTAATTTATGTTGAGTACTTAATGAATTTTGTAATTTCTTTAATGTTGTTTTTATAATTAGATGAATTATATAAAACAAAGAATAGATTAAAAAAGAGAATCAGAAAATGGAAAAACCTTACAGTAAATGTTGGAAAAAATCCTAGCTATCCATGTAGAATTTCCCTGCATATAAACCCAAAAATTACTATATTAGCAAAAAGTTCTCATAAATGAACAATAGTGTTAATAGATTAAAACAAATAACAAAAATATAATATAATTTTTTATGTACAGTACATACTAACATGTACAGTACCTTATTTTTAGATCCTAAATATGTACCCTTAATTAGCACTGGGCAAATTGCAGAAGACCTCCTGATAAACAACATTTGCAGTAATGTTTGTAGCTCTTCCCGTGTCATCGTCAATTAATATGTACAACCCAGAAGGGGATGTAACTCTGGACACCGCAACATACAATTGACCATGTGTGAATACAGCTCTTGGCAAGTATAATCCGACTTTATCCAATGATTGTCCTTGACTTTTATTAATAGTCATGGCGAAACACAATTGCACGGGAAACTGTAATCTCTTGAAATCAAAAGGCCATTTTTTGTCTGATGGTTCCATCTCAATCCTTGGAATAATATGAGTAGTACCATCTTGGGCACCATTCAGTACCTCACACTGAATATTATTAGGCAAACACTTTCTGACAATCATCCTAGTTCCGTTACAAAGGCCCATTATTTGATTTAAATTCCTCATAAGCATAATTATGGCTCCAACCTTAAGCTTTAGTTCGTGTTTTGGAAGACATGGCATGTTGATTGAATTTATATATTCAACCGGGAATGCAGATATAAAATCATTCACACTTCCTATATCATCAGAGAGGGAATCTTGACTGTAATATGTATAAGCCGTACCTGGAATTGCATCAAGAACATAAGAATTGATATCATTAACGATTGCATTTGTTGGAGTAAGAATGGATCTTTGTCTCAAATAAGCAGGATTTGAAATGTTCGTGGTAAGATCCGGATAAATAGCATTTACTACATCCTTTATTGATTGTATGGAATATATGATCAAGTATTTATCCGGAATGACCACTTCTGGATCACTGACTATATCATCTGGATGAACATTTGG
Source organism: Saposhnikovia divaricata (assembly GCA_036435485.1). Classification (NCBI taxonomy): domain Eukaryota; kingdom Viridiplantae; phylum Streptophyta; class Magnoliopsida; order Apiales; family Apiaceae; genus Saposhnikovia; species Saposhnikovia divaricata. The sequence goes on along the minus strand of CM071597.1, from coordinate 126,735,828 downwards.
AATCTTTCCATTTCCGAGATCAAGTACCCATTGGCTAAAATCAGCTATTTGGTTATTTTCTTCTGTTGATTTTCCTTTTCTCAGCCGCATGTTTTGCTGTAATAAGAAGACATGACAATGATTCCATAACCTTGAATGATTCAAGGATGCATTTAAAATTTGTGCTCGAGAACCTTTAGGTATAACTGGTAAGATCTGTCTAAAGTCACCTCCGAAGACAATCGTTATTCCACCAAAAGGAAGTCCAGCTCTAGCCGAATCCACCGAAGACATAATATCTCGCAAAGCACGATCAACACTTTCAAATGCGTGTCGATGTTGCATGGGAGCCTCATCCCATATGATTAGATTGGTTTGCTTGATTAAATCTGTAATGTCGATTCCATGCTTAATACCGGCAGTAGAATGTTGATCTAACTTTAGAGGGATACGGAATCTGGAATGAGCAGTCCTACCACCAGGCAACAAAGTTGCTGCAATTCCGGAAGTTGCTACTGGTAGAACAATCTGACCTCTGCTCTGCAAACTACAGCAAAGTGTATTCCATAGAAATGTTTTTCCGCAGCCTCCACTACCATAAATGTAACGACCCCAAATCCGGGTCAGGAGATTTGGTCGTTACCTGAGAATCCTCAAAATAACATCACCACTTTAATAAAACATTATTCCGTGAAATTATCAAAAATTGAAATATAATCTCTGTGACCCAAACAATCCAAGATCTTTTAGGTTATAGTGCTAGAAACAAGAATCCATATTCCATAAAATAGCAACTTTCTTCTTTACCACATTCTCTTATATCAAAACTTAAATCACTAGTATGACTTCGATAAGAAGTATACCAGGGTAACTAATCTAATACATAATAATAACTATCAGAGTTAAACTAAATAAAATAGACCTTACACTGGATCAGGACATCCCGCATCAAGTCATCTTCAAGATATCGTCTGCTTCTTCTCTTTTCGAACTGTGCGAATATGTCTCGCCAAACTACCTAACTGAAAAGTTAGGGTTTCGAAACAGACAAGTATGAGCGGAAGAAATGCTCAGCAAGTGTGTAGTGAAATAGGAATAATAATAAATCATTGTTAATGAAAACAGATATCATCTATCAAAACTCAAATCATGAGAGAAGTATTTTGAATCAAAAATCTATCAACACATCATAGATTAAAATAAAGTATGAAATGGGTATTCGGACATGATAAGTTCAGTGCTCTACTAGTGGGATCCCGACTACCTAAACAATTGGTTTAGTTGTACTCCTAACAAGGAAGCATCATTAAGGAAATAATAGTCTCAAAGGTTATCGACAAGTTCGATACAGTAAATGGGGTATAAATTGAATAAACCAGAATGACAATAAATGTCGACAATGTCGACAATAAATGGAATAATACCATAATAAGCATATTTAAAATAATCTCACTTGAACAAGAAGTGAAGGGAAAACACTTGCCTCGAATTCTCAACTATCATGAAACGTCACAGTAATACTGCTTTCATCTTCTATCTTACGGCGTCACAATCTTCTAATTTGATCATTATTTGGTTCAACGCTCTTGCGGTTGCCACGAGTCTAATCCGCCGATATCCAGCTCGCGCGTCAATTCCAATATCAAACATAAGACAATACTTTAGTCTCTAGACGACAATTCTAATATTTTCTATAAACGCTTATAAACTCAACTTGAACGTATTAACCATACTCACCAATTTCTCTGTTGGGAGAAGATAATCGAAAACGTCCCCTCTGAACATATATGTTTTTCCGTTGGAAAACGCCTCACAGTGAATCCAACAACCACAACCAATATCTTCATCCTCATTTAACCCTCACTTATACCCGCCGACAATCCTGAGTCAAACTTTCCACTAAATCCCCGGATAAATAAATCTTCTCCGAACTCAGGAATCCAATCTATATAATATTTTAATATCCGTAAATCCTACTTAAAAACGAAAATATGATTACCGAATATAACGGCAACTCTCCATTTACAAGGTCTCTCTAATTATCTCTAAGTATTCGCTAACCAATAATTTATTCAAATAGCACTTCTACTTTAAATTGGCTCTTATGAATTCTCTACAATTCTCTAAATTTCACTAGTTTCATAATATTAACCTCTATTTATACTCAAAACAAAATAATTCCACCATCCATTTTTATCCAATTTAAATCCATAATTATTATTCTCACTTTTAACCAAGAATAATTTATCAGAATAATTTTACTTTTAATTATCCTCACAATTCTAATTTGTTTTACTCATTTTTAATATTAGTCCGACTTAGGCCTCTAAAATAATTGGCTCTTACAAATCTCAATAAAATTCACATAAAATCTCTATTTTGATTAAATCTATTTTAGGCCAATAATATTATAAATCTCCATTTATTCTCAAAAGCAAAGAATCCATTTTTATTGGAACAAGGGTATAAATCTCTATTTACTCCAGAAATAAAAAATAATCCAAGAATTCATTTTAATCTTGTAAATAATTTAATAATAATTCCGGTTTTAGCCTCTAAAATAATCTGACTCGATCCGGTTAATTAAATAATCCGGAAATATTTATTATTAGCTTTCTAAAATAAAACCATATTTTACTCTATAAATATTCCCTCTTTTATTAATGAATCATTAAATCTCTAAATTATGCCCAAATAATCACAAAATATTCTTATTTAATTAATTACTCAATTTTACCACTTTATTAAACTCTTTTTATTCTCACAATTTTAATAATATTTCAATTTTTTTATAACTCCTTTTTATTAGCGAATCATTAAGTCTCTAATTATGAATTAAATAATTGATACTTATTTATTCACTCGAATCACATTTAAATAGGTCCTGTTTTATTCTCAAATAAAATAACTCATTTTACACTAAATTCTAATTTTATTATAAATTACTCCTATTTTATTTCTCACCATTTTTACAATAATATCTCAATTATTAAAACCAAAATTTTAAAAAAAAATATATAATCTCTTTTTATTTTATATTATCATCTCTATATTTATTATATCTCTAATTTTATTATTATTATTATATAAATATTTTTATATAAATCAATTGAAACAGTTTCAGATAAAAAATTTTTACAACATCACGGCAGCGCGTGGGGCATACGCGCCACCATGCCTGCAGCCCCTCCCCTGAAACTCTTTTCTCCCAACCTGCATCTCTCTCCCTCCTCTCTCTCTCTCTCTCTCTCTCTCTCTCTCTCCCCCTCTCTCTCTCATTCTCTCCGTTCTCCTCTTAATCTCTCTACCTTCCATACTCTCTCCCATCTAACTCTCTCTCAATCTCCCTCGTGCTCTCTCCCTACCTCTCACTCTCTCCCCTGATTCCTCACTGTCTCTCCCCTTTATTTTCCTTCCTCCGCCCATAACAACACCCCACCTCCCTCGTTCCTCCTACACTTCTCGACACACACGACTAACATCACCGGCCCATCTCTCTCCGATTCAATCCACCACCACCATACACCGATTCCCTCTATCTCCGACTCACCCCTGCCCCCCCCCCCGACTCAGTCCCTCAACTCACTCTCTCGTCAACACGTCTCCTTCTCTTTCAATCCGTCTCTCTCCTTCGTATTTCCCCTCGTCGAAGTCTCTCTCTACATACCTCTCTTTCTCTGCACTCCCTCAACCTTTCAATTTAACCAACACCCACAAACAATACACCCAACAACTGCTGTGCTAGTACTCTGCTTTGTTAGAGAGAAAAATAAGGAGAGAGAGAGAAAAAAAAATATTTATAAGGCCGGTGCTTTGTGTTGTTTTTTAGAGAAAATGGAAAAATAAGACCCCGGGCTGTATGGTTTATCTGATATACATATATTTACAATCTGAAATCCGACAATGTGGGGGACAAAACAAAAATTAATTGTGTGGGAATGTTTTGGTTTTGTGAAAAGAAAAATGTCGTGCTTTGTGAAGAATAATGGTGTTTTGTGAGAATATTCATCGTTTTCTGTGATCGAGAAATGCTGTCTCCTCCTCGTGTTTAACGACCCGATCAGTTAAAACCGTAATAATAATCTCGTCGTTTTTCCTGCTGACTAATAATAAACGGGACCCAAAATTCGTTCTCAAAAATAAACTCCGCGCTTTAAAATTAAAAATCAAACCAAAAATTAAAAATCCTATTTTCCTAAATTTTCTAATTTTAATAAATACCTAATAATTATAACTAAATAGATATAATATAATATTTATTTACATACGAATATAAAAATTTTAAAATTTTACCGAAACACGCTGTTTAAATATATTAATGCATTGACCTTAAATAAATTTAAATAACGAGTAGAAAATTATTATTCGAAAATTTTGCGGTTATTACAATAAACAAAGAAGACCCCACCCTTTTTTTTTCAATACTATGAATGATGGAATTGTAAACTTGTAACTGCTCTTGATTTAGATTTTTGTGGAGATTCTCAAACTGAATTTTCATCTGAGTCCTGTCATACCCAAGTTCTTCAACTAAGAGCCGATTCTCATAATCTTTAAAGGCATGTTGGCATAATCTTTCAAACTCTTTCCAACTTCATTGAATAGTTTTTCAATTTCTGAAATTCACATTTAATTTGTAGTTATAATCAAGTGTCAAATGGATTCACATCTCAATGATTATTAATAAGAATAATGATAGAGTAAAGTTATATTACTCACAAACTAATTATATAAATACAAAATTAAGCATACATAAGAGTTTTTGTTTTCTTTTAGTTATTATACAAATTTATAAATAAGTGTTCATATGATAATAGATATCCATATTTTGAATTTGTGAAATTAACACTAACTGAATGCATAATTTTCGACTTCACGACATTAAAAGAATTTAAAAATATATAGGAAAATATCAGATGGTATATAAAATAAAAACTAAGAAATTACATGTTAAACTAAAAATTTACATATTAGTGTTTATGTAAAAAACGGCATACTAAGACTTTTATTTGTTTTACTTATTCTAACAAATTATAACAACAGGTATAAATATGATTTGTTATAACATGATATACTGCAAGCAGGAATGTGTTATAAAAGTAAAGACAAATTGGATTCACATATCTACTAATGAAATAAAATTTAAAATATTACCTGCCAAGGTTAGGTTCATGATATCATCTTCACTCATTTGAAGATTTTCATTGTTGGTGAGCTGGCGATGGAAGAGAAGCACGTCTTCTGACATGGACACCCAACGGTAGTTCCAAAGTCTCAAGGGATCAGCAACTTGATTGTTACTTATAATATGCACAAACAATTCCCTGAGTTGACGTGGCATAGAGAAGATAACATTTTCTGACATAGCTACATGCCATTGGTTGTCATCTTTGAGAAGACCAAGGGCTGAACATGCTTCTTTAAAAGTACTATAAACAGTTCCATTCACAGTATGCAATTCTTTATAAGATGTTGCATCAACAACATGCGTAGGAAGAATGTTTAACCAGCAGAAGCATGAACATCAACAACCCTCCCAAATACAGTGCCTCTTTCTCTCATTTTCCACTTACCTGCATTGCTTTTCCATGTGAAAAACTGAGGAAATTCAGAGTATATGTACTGTCTTGCTTCCGGCATTGATTTATTTACCTCAAACCATCCTTCAAGTTTACTATGTTTCGCAAACGCTTTTTCAGCCACGTCTACCATATTGTCGGTCTTTTTGAATGACACATTTTTCTCGCCTTCTAAATGTACAGGTAATCGCTCAATTGAAGGACATCGGTAATGTATGTTAAATCCAAAAAGTCTCCATGCAGCCTCAACAGCACAAACATAGCAGCCGTCAAGATAATTTTGTATATAATCTGTCTTCTTTTCAGTGTTTCCCGACGTGCTTCCACTTTCTTTTGCTTTATTTTTTCGTAGTATCATTGTAGCGGTGTCATGACCCTTCAAGCAGTATTTGAAAAGATATTTTAGTGATCGAGAAATATTACACACTTCGAGATTAATATGGCAATGAAAGCGCATTAATAATTCTCTGTTGTACGGAACAACATATTGGTTATCTAAAAGAACTCCTTTCTTCTTGACAGTAACTTCCGTTTGACGTCTGGGATAGACTGGAAAACCACAGTCATCAAAGAAGGTATGTGCATTAAACCTGTCAAAGTATAATGCAGAGTAGTTATAAATGTTGATTTAATCATGATTAAGTTAAAATATAAACTCTTATTAAATGCAACATGTATGGTATTCTATACTATTTCAATGAGTTTTATAGTACCAGTCAGTTTTAATGAAAAATTCAGATCTGTATATGCATTACACTGATGCGTACCATCCCTATATTTTGTAGATAGAGAGAGCCTTATTTTTAATTTTGGTCACTTGTAATTCAGCATGAAGGTAAAAAGGGCCCTACAACAAATATATGCAGAGCATACTGCACAAGCAAACCCTAAAAACTAAGGTCACATGTTTATCTGTCTATATTTGTAATGTAACTTATACTTTTGTATATGTAGCTATAAAGTGATTGGTTACAAAAAGATGAGAATAGGATGCAATTATAAATCACCTCCCACTGGTCTTAGCTATGTATCATACTGAATATATACATAATGGACCACTTAAATTGTAGAAGGTAGATTAAGAGAATTAATCAGGAACTTATATATTTGCCATATTCATACCTCTTTGGAAAATGACGAATGCATTTTCCTTTGGTCATACACGGTGAATATGTATTGTCATTCCCGCGTGGTCCGTGAATCATAAAATCTTTTACAACATGATAACCAACTGGATCCAGTAACTCATCAGGAATTTCTGCAGATATCAATTCATCAATTTCCTCAACACGTTTTGGACGGTCTTGCGGATGCAACCATATCAACATGTGTGCATGAGGAAGTCCACGTTTTTGAAATTCAATAACATGCATAACTGTGGAAATATAAATAAGAAAAACATGTAAATAAACTATCTACAAAATGTTATATGACAAGTATTGATAAAACTTTTTATTCAAAATACATAATAAACTAATTGCATGAAATTCACCTCCGATGCATTTCCCAAAATAATTTTTATTCTTGATCAGATCAAGTAACTGATCAAGCTTTAACTTGAAGACTCTAGCAATTATGTCAGGTGCATCAGCGGCATCAACACCAGGAAGATATTCAAGCATATGTCTAATTTCAGGCCACTGAGTGTTGCAAGTCATTGTTAGAAATAAAGAGGGATGTCCAATTGTACGACAAATAGCCAATGAATCCTTGAAATACTGATTCATATATCTTTAGGATCCGGTGTGAGTAGCTGGAAGAATAACATTTTTGCCAAGAGTTTGTGGATTTGCATCACCTTTTCTTATAAAATCTCGGACATTTTTGTACAAATCAGATCGTATGACATGTTGATGTGTCCTTATCCAGTCCAACCTATATTGCTCAACCGCTACGAAAGCATCGACAACAAATTGTTGCCATAATCGACCACCAAGATGTAGAGTCATACCTAAAATATGGATTAAAATATTAGAATTCAGTGTACAAATATATGAAGATTAAAGCATAACATATTTGCACATGTGGAAGAGATATATGGGTATATACACAAGAGATATAACTAAAGTGTAATTTAATTTACTCTTTTAAATTGCTCTTATAATAAACATAAACATTGTGTTTTAACTAAAATTTAATCAATAGTTAGATATGTAAAGCAAAATGTATCAGTAGCTCATATTTTGTTTCTTGCAACAATAATAAATTTAAATCTTGAGTTAAGTTGTAATATTTTAAGTTTTTTTACCTTGGTCAGGACGTATCATCAACTTGTATGCATAAAATTCTCTCATCGTCACTGTAGTTCTGTGTTTAGCTTCATCTGGAAAGTCATCATTTGATGTCTCGATAGTGGTTTTGCGTGGTTTAGAATTCGACGGAATGTCGACGTGAAAACCATCCTCACCGTAGGGAAAGAGCAAGGGATATTGTAGTTGCATAAAATGTTTACACGTCTCAAAAACCCTTTTAAGAAATCCCTATTTGGTTTCCACTATTATATCCCTAAATGGATCAGTATCCTCATCATCTCCAACAATTAATGCTGCAACCTCATTTGATGGTCCGATCTGATTTGGTCTTCCAGATACTGATTTAGAAGAAACTAAAAGCAAGCTGAACTCATCTGGCTCTTGCACTTGAAATCGATCGCAGGCCATTCGAAAGCCTTTTGCCAATTTATTGTCATTGTCCAACATCCTTAACAATCCCTCTACAATTTCAGGATCAAGTTGATTTGACCCAGGAACTGCATTCATCCGATTCTGTATTTTATTTTCAGTATCATAGATATAGAGCTGGCAAAATTTAGGCGTCTCACTTTCCTTTGGTTTGAGACTACCAATGAAATTGTAATTTTGACCATTTAATTTAAAACAATATGGCCCTCCACCATTGTTTAACTTTCTATCAATTTTCCCACCCATTGAGGTAAATTGGAATAGTGAATTGTATGTCCGAATATTTTTCAAATAGTGTTTAGTTTTTTCACCTCCAGATAGAAGAGAAGCTAAAAAAGGAGGAGGTGGCCTGTCTTTAGGAAGTTGTACCTGGCCATCTTTGCAGCATATTGAGAATGTTGGCACATTGTTCTTTGAAGATTTATTATTTCGTTCTTCATTCCACATTTGTGCCTTACACTTTTGGCAAATCTTTGTTGGCTTTCCAAGGTCCATATATCCCTTCCAAACTTCTTCAAATATAAGTGGAATATGATGAATTTAAGGTGCAAAATATACATTTTGCAAATGTAAATAAATACATGATTTGTACAAAAATTTATCAGCATTTTACTTAATTAGAGGAGGTGAATCTGAAGTTTAATTATTTTGTTCCTTAGAGGAGGTGAATCTGAAGTTTAATTATTTTGTTCCTTCTTTGTTTTTAAAAACATGATAATTATCACACTCTACTACAATTATAAGACTCTTTTTAGAACAACAATTATAAATTCTGAATTATGATAAAATAGAAAGAATAATTATATGAATATCAATGTTTGACGACGTGTTATTGATTAAAAATAATGGTTTGTGAATGGGTGAGAAGATAACTTTACCTGACATATCAAGATTCATATCGATTTCATCATCACTTAGGTACTCTCCTCTATGATGAGCTGAAAGAATTCAAGTTTATTTGGGGAGTGAGGTTTAAAAACTATTACGGGATTTGAACTATGATAAAAGGAGATACCGAAATAAAACATACACTGATCATCGTGTTCTGTAACATCATCATCTGTGGTAAAAAAAATCATATTATTAAGAGAGCCATTAGTTGAGTATATTAACAGAAGACATTGTGCTTAAATCTCTTATCGGACATCGTAGCATCATAATTTTTATATTTGTCATCAAACTCATCTTCACCAGCATTGAAATTATTCATTAATTTTTTTCCTTTGGAACTTGATGATTCATGTCTCTTAGTTTCTTCACCTAAACTACCAGATGTAGGAAACCATTCTACAAAAAACACAAACACAAACTAAAAATTAGAAATTGCCTTGCCTGTATGTTATGCAAAAATTATGCAGACCAAAACATATTATTGAACCTGGACGCTGTATATCAAGTTCATCAATATCTGGGATATTCACAATCACACGTCGGCTATTTTCATTCTTTTGTGCAGATTCTGGTGTCTCCGTAATGCGATGATCAAATTGATTCCGATGATTAATATAATTAGAGGGTCGCATATCTTTTATTCCTTTATCTGAATCAATAACATAAATCGTAATAACCAATGTATGACATCCTCTTATGTGGTAACTATTTAAAAGTTAATATTAAAATCAATAGAAAATATTAGAAAAATTAGTACCTCGATTGTAAGCGTTCAGAAGTGTAGGATTGATATCATTCGTATACTGAGGTTTATTAGTAGACAGTCTTGACGATGGAAGATGAAAAGGAATTTTACTGGCAGTCGTTGAGGTAGGTTTTCTAATAAGCCATGATGCAGCAGTCGTTGAGGTAGGGTTTTTAATAAGTCGTAATGCAGGACTTTGAGAGCTTAATCCTGCATAAAAAAAATTAGATATACTGATAAATACGGAATAAAAATTATGCATTGTGCCGAGTACTCAATTCACTTTTTAAGGGTTAAGGTTCTGGTTCCTAGGTAACTCAATTTATAAATTTACAATTTGTTTATATTTACTGAATATTCATATCCTATTTTTTTTATGATTGGTTTCATATTGGTTGCCCCTGGCGGGGCGCTTTAGAATAGATAAAATATGAGGTAAGACTTATTATAAGAGAGGGTATTTACAATTTGTTTATATTTACTTAATATTCATATGCTATTTTTTTATGAATGGTTTTGTATTGGGTGCCCCTGGCGGGGCCCTTTAGAATAGATGAAATATGAATTTTTACATGTTAATTTCCATTCTTTCACTTTAACTTAAAGGAGTCAATTTCTTTTATAGTGAATTTTTTCTTTTTTTGCTTCTATAATAACTCAGAAGGCTAATATTTAGTTCTAATATATAAAATTACAAAGGTAGGACATGAAAATTTAGTGTTCTGAAACAGTGCCAAGAGAGAGCCTATATACTAATATCTTGTTAGTGATGAGCAATGGTAAAAAATCCCGATTAATCGATGAATCTCACATATTTATAAATAAATGCAAGTCAAAATATGATCCGAAATTATCAAAGCCTCTTTATTTACATAATAAACCTGAATTAGACAATGGTCTTGTAGATGAAGGACATCCATTATCACACGTCTGTCTTTTTGATACTGCAAAAAAAATTAATTATATCATAATCTTAATTTTAAAAAAAAAACAGAGCACATAGCATCATCTATATTTTTCATTAATTACCAGGTTCAGATGAAGGCGGAGAGATTTGATTACGTAAATTTGGTTTGTGACCTGTAGTTGAAGATAAAAAGGTTATTTTGGGTTCTAACTGAAAAAGTAGTTATTCAAAAGATAGAATAGAAAATCAACATACACAAATAAAACATCTTGGTTTAGTAAACTTAAATTAAGGAAATGTAAGATGTAATATTCTGAATGAAGTGATTGTACATCTAAATTCAATAATTGAAAACACTTTTAGCAATTGGATGTGTGTACAATGAGTGATTTTGTACCTAACCTAATACCGTTAATTCATGCTGTCGGATGAGATCTGCATTACTTGTATAGGATCATAGTAGCATACAAAGAAAGTTATGTTGACCTAAATTGGAGTGTTATGTGAGGTTTCATAGTGGTTTTGTTTTGTTATCAAGTGGGAAATTTTCAAAAGGTTTATTAGTACCTGATAAGAGTGTAGAAGAATATTGTTCCTGCGACCCATCCATAAATTTATGATATGAAGAATATCAATTTGCCTGTACAAAGATAATATATGAGAATAAATACTGTAAATAAGAGAGTAGCCGACTTTTATAATGACATTCAAATAACAGCTTAATTATCTTAGATGGGTCCTGATTATCTAGACTTTGCTTAATATGAAAAATATACCATTCATGTATATACCAAGGGAATGAAATTGTTTTGTATAAGGAAATATCAGAAAGAAATAAGATTTCAAATGACATTCAGATGAAGAATTTAATATGATCGTAGATCACATATCAAGATGATCGAAGACTCATGTAGCTTGTGCAAATCAATCGAGAACGATTTTAAGAGTTTTCAAGAAAAGGAAGAAAATTTGGCATAAAGATCTTAATGGGAATTTTGAAAGTCATGATTTTGTGGTTAATGTGAGTGGTGTTAAATGTTGAAGAAGTAGCGTGTAAAGTTAAATTTAGAAACGCGTCAAGTATTCAAAGCTGTGAATTGAAAGTTAATTTCAGGAGACGCGGAATGGTGTGCTGCGGATAAGATATATATATGATTTAAGGAAAATGGTCATCAGTTCAGAATGGTTACATGGTAAAACAATGAGATGAAGGATGGATAGAAGTTTTTCGATCATTCCCTTCTCGAGTAACATTACAAGCGAAAGAGGAGTAAGAATGATTGAGGAATTCTTGATATTCTTTTTCCCAAAGTTTTATCTGATTAAGGTTTCGTTTAGGATTTGTAAATAAGTGGTGAAGCGTTATAAGTTTAGTATGCATGTTGATAAAAGCGGGAGCTTGTTGGAAAGTTGGAGTAAGGATTGCTACATGGTTAGTATCAAGTGAGGTTTTGACCTTAGGAGAATTAATATTACAGATTGGTTAACTTAATTTTGTTCTTGTATTGAGTGAAGTCACAGTCAAGGTGACAAGTATATTAGCTATCAAAAGCTGCAAATAATCGAGGCTATGTTTCACAAAGACTTAGCAAACTAGAATATTCTATATGAGTGAGAATCGAGTCGTTAATTGAATTATGCTTGATGTGCATCTAGGGACGTATGTGTTGATTGTACTATCCGATTGCTAGGATGCGACTGAGAATGGACGGTATGATGCTAAGTTTCCAGATTAGGTACTTGGTAGAATAATGGGACTAAAGTCAGCTAGAAATTTCTTAATTATTCCTTTCTCGATCGACATAGTACTTGAAAGTGGAGAAATAGCGATCGAAGGATTTCTTGAGAGTTATTTTTCATTTTTCGAAGTTCTATCTGAAACCGTGTGATTATGAGTAAGAGCTGGGGAATGGTGCCAAGTGTAGATTGTTGTGAATCAAGGAAAATTGCGCGATTGCATTATTACAAAGGATTGGCGTGGTGATATAAGTTTTGACGTGGGGTATAATTTGTTATATGGAAAAATCATGTGAATTCCAGAAATAAGATATTCGGCTTCGTGTGATAAACGTTTAGAGTTAATAAGATTCGGAAACTAAAGCTTAAGGCTATTTCGGAAATTGAGGGCTCATGGAATGAGCTTATAAATTTATGAGTTGGTAAAAGAGTTGAAAGATGCAACTTGGGAAGTGGAAGTAAGGTGTTTGAGGGAAAATTGTTAATCGTTGATTCTGAGGACAGAATCCTATTAAGGGGGGAAGGATATAACGCCCTAGAAAATTTCGAATTTAAGATTATTTATTTAATATAAATTATGAATTATATTATGTGAATATTGTTGTAAAGGTGGAATGTATGTGTAATTATGCTTATGTGTTTATATGATGATTTGGGTAAGTTGTGAAGGTCGGTGTATTTTTATTTGTATTTTTGAGGATTTAAATATATTTAAATCATGCATTTTTGATCCTCTGTCAATTTTATAAAATTATCGGAGTTATTAAATATCATGAAATCTTTTGTAATATTGTCTTTATATATTTATTGAGTTTTTAAATTTGTTGGGTGGATTAATTTGGGTGTTGTGGTATTTTAAAATGATTTTAAAAATTTTATTGTATTTAAAGTACCAAAACTTGTAAAATCCATATTTAATTCATTTTTTATCCGAAAAATATTTTAAAAATATGTGTGTGCTTGTAATTTTATATTCTTTATTCTAAAAATGAAAGGTGTAATTTTCCGAACTTTCTATTTAATTTCGATTTATGAAAGTTACGTATTAGTTTTAAAAGCGAATGAGAAGTGTTGTATTTGGGCCCGGTTAAGGTGTAGCCATATAATTGTATTGGGCCAAGCCCAATAACACCACAGATACACACACGACTGCAATCATACATAGCCGCGCGAATCCAACAGCGGGGAGAGAGACATCGGGGAAGAGAGAAAAGGAGGAAGAAAGAGAATGAAATTGGGGGTTTTTGGGGATGAATCAATTAGTGTTTATATATATATATATATATATATATATATATATATATATATATAAATCGTGTGTGTAAGTGTGTGCGTATACACGCGTGTGTGTCTGTGTATATGTGCGAGTGTGTGCATGGTGGTGTGCAGCGGTGGCGTAGAGCACCAGCGGGTCGAGCTGTGGGAGGAGGGAGAGAGATTCTACAGAGAGATTGTGTAGAGAGAGAGAGAGAGAGGGGGGGGAGAAGGGAGAGAGATGGTGGAGATGTTGGTGGTCACCGGAAAGGTATAAATTGCGAAAGCTCGTATATTGTGTATAATTATCGTAGTTTAATTATTTAATTGTTGTAATTAAATTAGATTTAAATTGTGATATTATTGTTTTAATTTTCGTAGTTTAATTCGGAAATGTTGTTGCTAGTTATATGTTCGGTGGTATAATTTTGAGAATTTTATAATTAGTAGTCGTATGTCGGGGGTTAAATGTTTGTTAGTTGTTGAGTATTATTGTAGGTAATGTTGGAGTTTAAGTGATTTAAAGTTGTGGATTAATTAGTGTCGATTTGATAAATTGAGATGTGGATTGATGTTAAAGTTTGTCGGGATTTGAAGTTGATTTATTGAGGGACTGTGATCCCGGGGTAATCCATTTTATATCAAGGTCATGTCAAATGTTCTTATAATCGAGTTCGACCGTTGGTGTTTGTCAATTGTTTCGAAAACTAGTTCGAGTCAATAAACTTTAACTTAAGATATTCTGGTAATTATATGTAAATTCCTTACGTGTTTTAATCGAGTCAATGTGCTTAGTTGATTAAGTGATAATATGGAATTGCTATGCTTAATTACTTAAGTGATTACCGAGTTTGCTTGTGAGATTAGCCGATAATGCTCATTGCAATGAGACGCTATCATGTTGTGATATCGAGGGTAGAATTGTATTAAATTTCCATAATTAAAATGTTAAGACTCTAATCCAAAGGTTAAGAGTCCTTGTGTGTTTATGTGGTTAATCTTATATGTTATTTAGTTTAACTGCGAGGAGTCGTAAAGAGATCATAAGTTCTAAATGTCAATATTTAAGGACTTGTGTAATTCTCTTCGACTAGATCCTCGGGCTTACGAATACCAATGATTGATTGTCACAAGTATAATTAATATGCTCTAGTGATATGATCATTGATATAGCGTAAGTAATAGTTAGTGCTAGGAGTTGTTTCCTAGGGCTTACGAATATCAATAATTGATTGTCACGTGTATCATTAATATGCGTGAGTGATATGATCATTGATATAGCGTAATTAGTAGTTAATGCTAACATAAATTATTATGTGTTTAATGCATGTCGAGGCAAAAAATTTTATGTGCTATGTGCCGCATGTCTGGGCGGGTACTTTTCTTATTTTTTTACTTTCCTGTTGCTGCAAGTTGAGGCAGCTTTGTTTTGGAATAATTTCTGAGGTGAAAACTTGAATTGAAAAACAGGGGAATAGTCCTATTTACGAATACTTCATGCCAAAATTTTCTAAAATTCCCCTTAAAATCTATTTAATTTATTTAATTTTGATGATTTGAAAGTGTGTTATGATTTCTAAGAGTCTAGGTAAATATGTAATAGTTGATGTGAAGAATTGAGATGTGGTATTATTTTGAAGTGTTTGCCACTAGTTAATATCTAAGTATTAAGTGGCCATCCGTGTTAATTATTTATGTGAAGTTTATTTGACCTAGTTGGTTATACTAAAGCTATTTTGTGAAAAAGAATGTATATGTTTATATATGTTATATGAGTAAGCGTTATAGGACGCGTTTTGGTAGAATAGAGCAAAACAATAAGATTTTTTTGCTTAGTTGGATACTAAAATAGTATTTGACCTGAAAAATTGTTTGAGTAGGAAACCTGGCCAAGGATAGTGCGCGGGTAATCTGAAAGACGAACAGAAGGACGAGTATCAAAGCCGATGGGTGAATGGACGTGGAAATTGATGAGCTACGAAGTAGGAAAAGGAAGTAGGGCCAAATAAAAGGCTAGCAACTAAAGGCTGTCATGAAACTGAGTTGAGAATCGAGGTGAAAAGCAGGATCTCCGTAAATCGAGGCAAGTGTTTTGCTTTTCACTTATTATTCAAGTGATGTACTTCCTCATTGAGCGTGAAATAAATTGTTTTCTCCACCCACAGTCCAAACATCAAATTCTTCAAAGAACCTTTAAAATGACTTTTCCCGCATATTATTTTATTCATGGAATGTTAAAGCCTCCTTAGTGGAGGGTCATTCTTTTATTTTTATTTTTATTTTTTTTATGATTTTCCTGAAAATGTTTAAGGAGCTCTCTAATTAGAGAGAATTTAAGTTTTAAATTCCTGTTAATGAAATTTTTGATTTTTAGCATAACTTCACCAGTGAACCCTTTTCTTCTTGAAAATGTTTTCTCCAAATTGATTTGAAATTGATTATCCTAAAACTATCTTTCTGCAATTAATCGTTTAAGCTGTCTTACTCATTTACGTTGAGTCAAACCTTACCATGTATTGAAAGATTTTATTATTTTGCAGTGCTTAATCATGTTCCGGCTCCAACCAAGAATTTTAGTGTTGATTATCTTGTTGCACTTTATATCTTTTATTGTTGCTCAATTCGATTTTCTCTTTAATCGAGTTATTGATGTTATGACCCCAATTAATTATATTATCTTGTTGATATGGATTCAAAGTATTGTTCTCTATATTCTCCACCCCACTTATTACCGAACCTGTCGGTATTTATTAAAGACCTTGACTAGTTGGTTATTCCCTTGTATCGTGTCGAACTCGTCGATACCAGTAAATATTGTTGCTTTCTCATTAACTCTTAATCATGAGTTATTATGGACGTGAGTTTTCAGTTGTTTGATTGACAAAGGTTGTCGATTGTTCCGACACCTAATGCGTTTGACTTAGAATTGGAAATGTTTTTTTTTAAAAAACAGATGTCCCTTTGGGGAGACCATATTATGGTTAACAGATGTCCCTTTGGGGAGACCAGATTAATGGTCAGAAGTTAAGGCCAATGTGTGTGATGGATCCAATTAAGGACATTGCTGTGTGCGTTTGTCCGGGGTTAGTGCGTGACTGATCAGCAGCCTAACCTTGATGTTTTTCTTTTAAAATAAATAAAAGTTCCAATTCTAATCTATACTCTGAGGTTGAGATGTTTTGGTCTTGACTCCTTGGAAGTCTGTTTTAATAATATTTTGATATCGAAACTCTTATCAGTTCTAGTTTCCGATGCACCTTATTAATGGTGAATTGTTGGCCCTCGTGGCAATCTAAAAGTTGATATAGCTGATTCCTTCATAGAATGAAATGAAACCCCTTTGTTTATCAGAATTGTCAACGTTATTGAAATTGTTATCACTATTGCACTTGCTGAGCATTGTTGGCTCACTCTTGCTTGTTTGTTTTCTTCAGCTAATAGAGAAGGTTAGTGAACCTAGTGATGGTCAGTGGTGTTGCTTTCCAGCAGCGAGAGGAGACGATCGGGTTACAGATTCTCATTGGTTAGTGGTTGGGAATTCGTCAAGGTTGGATATTCAGTTGGACAGTGATTTTATTTATTCATAGAAATTGTATAACATTTTATTCTGAGGTTGGATTATAATAGTAATTTGACAGTTGTTTCATACCATAACCTGTATGCAATCTTGGTTAAGGGGTTTTTATTATTATATGTTGTTTATATCCAGGGTTGTATAATATTGTTAGTGAATCGTGGCCCCAGATCTGTACCCCGGATTTTGGGATGCTACAGTATTTATGGATGATACCTTTAGCAGAAGGAAGCTCTTTTCCGCCTTTCTGGTAGTACTCCCTTATGGACAGAAACGACCTCCCTTTAAACTCTCCCCAACTGACCCTCCTCTTAACCGATAACTACACATATTCACAAGCAAACAATTCATGTAACCAATATACATAAACATAACAAATTAGCCTGAAATCTTGAATGCCTACCGAGAGAGAGATACGGTCCAATAATATTACGTCTGAGATGCTGAAACCCAATTGTGAAAGAAGGGGAGAAAGATACTGTATAATTGATTGTAAAATTGAGTAATTGATTGTATATGCAGCCATAAGTAAGTAATTGAGTGAATAATTGATTGTATATGCAGATGATTGTTGAATATAAGGAAAACCTGCAGCCATGTATGATATTATGTCTGTAAATTAGAGTAACAGTCATCAGAAAAAAATACCCGAACACCTCTATATTGATTAAAACATGGATATCCATTAACCAGTTAACCCGATTAAAAAGTAAAAGGACTAAAAGGCCTATGTAAAAAAATTGGATAATATTGATTTCAAAGGGTAATTGGTGTCATTTAAACGTAAAAGGACTAAAAAGCCTATGTAAAAAAATTGGATAATATTGATTTCAAAGGGTAATTGGTGTAATTTGATTAAATCCTTCACTAAGCATCATTAAGAATATATTGATTATACAAAAATAACCTATTTTAGAATGGTGCTAACTTCATTCTATTTGACCCGGCACAGCTTCAGGAGAGGACAAACACCTTCTGCTCTTTCCTCAGAATACCACAATAGCATTTGCGTATTCCATCAAATACTATATACCCACTTGCGTATTTAGTGTCTTTTTCAAAAAACAAATTTGAGTGTTCAACTACAATATCCAAATGAATATTGTGTATCCCAATGATACCCTATACCTGAATGCGCATTAGTGTTTATTTTATGTTGATGATACACTACCCCCGAATACATATTCGTATTTATTTTATGTTGATAGGCCCTAATACACCATCCCCATTTGCATATTCAGTATACTCCTTTTATATTACAATTATCATCGCCATCTCCGTCATAAATTGATATAAAGATTAAAGAGAGAAGGTAATGAGTAATGAATAGAAAAGTGAGAATGAGAGTCAATGAATGATTTCGGCGACCTCTGTGAATAGATGATGATGATGGCCCCGCAAGGGCATCACCCCACCCAACTGAAGCGACTCAGGTTCCAATGACATTTGTCCTTTGGTCAATCATCTTGCTTTTCACTGAATCACCGTCAATATATCGTGTTTGTATTCTCTATGTATGTATAATTTCACAATACAGTACCCAAAATACTCCTTCTGCTATTGCGTAACAGTGATACCTCTTTCTAAAATGCGTATTCGAACGGTTATAAATGCGCATAAAGTTAAAACTGATTAGTCTTGTCAATTTTGGTATAAAAATAGGTTATTATTGTCCAACACCCTTTTGTGGTTTAGTGGTCCAAAATCTATCTATTACATTACAATATATTAACTTCAATACAAGGGCAAAGTTATGTGAAGTTATGGTTTTATCCCTATTTTTGAAAATATTACAAAAATGCCATCATTCAATAATTATGTTAAAAAAAATGAAATTATGCTTGTGTTAGGATTCGAACCACTAAACTTTAATTCACAAACTCATGCCTTTGCCAATTGTGTTACAGTTGATTTTGAATTTTATTATTATGGTTTTACCTTTATTTTTTAAATATTACAAAAATTCCATCATTCAATAATCATGTTAAAAATAATGAAATTATGCTTGTGTTGGAATTCAAACCGCTAACATTTAACTCTCAAACTCATGGCTTTGCCAATTGTGTTGATTTTGAATTTTACCTTTGTCAATTGTGCTATAGTTGATTTTGAATTTTATTGTTATGGCTTTATCCCTATTTTTAAAATATTACAAAAATATCATCATTCAATAATCATGTTAAAAATAATGAAATTATGCTTGTGTTGGGATTCAAAGCACTAACCTTTAACTCTTAAACTCATGTCTTTGCCAATTGTGCTACAATTGATTTTGAATTTTATTCCAAAATCCTATAAGATAAATCATCTATCTTCTATTTTTGTCTCATCCTTTTTTTTAGTAAATGAAATGTTGGTTCATAGTATTTCTAAAATATTGGATAAATAATTATAAAAAATATTTTAATCGACTAAGAATACTTTACAATTCTTTTTTGCCATTTTAAATAATTGATATAGAACAAAAATTAGATTATACATAATGTAACCGAGTCCAACAAAAAAAATATTTATTAATATTTGTCTCTATGTAGATGTTAAATTATTTATATGAAATATAAGATTTGTTTTTAAGAAATATGTAAATTTTAGTTATCAAATGTAACAGCCCGACTTTTCGGACTATTAATTTTAAATCGAAACTAAAAGAAAATACAATTTTATTAATCAAAAGGTCTATTACATAGGTACTTATATAAAAGCGCAGCTAACATCTATCGAAAAGTCAATCTAGCCCAATTCAATGGTCCTCGAACTCGAACGTCACAAACTCGATTGTACACCGAACCTGAAAATTTTAAATATGAGCTAAACAGCCCAGCAAGCAACTACCGTCCGACGGCTCAAAATTATGTTTTTATAATTTTTTTCAAAAATATGATTTCTACATGTAGCACATAACATCTATCACATAGTTTCATACAGCATATTTGATAACAATTACGACAAAAATTCACACAATATATTCTATAACAAATATCAAAGCGATGCATACAATATATTCTAAGATTCACATAATCAAATTCTTAATGAACAAATAAATCTTAGTCTTATATCTTTTACTTTTAATTGCCACAGTCCTAATCACACTATGCCACATTTTGCCAGTGACCGGCATCTTATACTTTATGGCACACTTTCCCAAGTGACCGGGATCTTATTCTTATTCAGTGGGGCTAGTTTGCGTCTTTTGTCAAGTGAAACTGAATCTTGACAGGGTATCGATGTGTTCCGAGAACGTGCGCAAACTAGTTCTATATATCACACTCAGTGGTCGGGATCTTATTCTTATTCGATACATGACTAAGACAGGGGAATTCTAAAAAATTAATATCTTATTAATCACATGTCAAAATCAAACTTAAGTTAATTTAAACAAATATTCGAGAACATGAAATCAAACAATACAATGCACATTTCACAATAATATAGAGCAACAGAAAGTTACTTACAACTATACGGAGGAACAGATAATTACTTACAACCATACGGAGCAACGGATAGTTACTTACAATAATACGGAGCAACAAATAGTCACTTACAACTATACGGAGCAACGGATAGTTACTTACAATAATACGGAGCAACGAATAGTTACTTACCTCAATTACGCAAATCAAGAATTAATATAATCATATAAGAACACGCATATAATCCTTAGCAACCCATCAAAAGCAGAACATCTAAAATCTTGAACGACTCCATGATTATAACTCTGGCCAGATCTGTATTTATCCTTTTTGACCCTCTAAAAGATATTTTCTTGAAAAACTCAAAAGACGAATGTTGTAGAGCACGAAAATATCTTTCCGAAAAGTTCAAAATCAATGAATTCCGACTTACGATGAATTTAGTACGAATTTTACAAGACAGCAGATTTGTGTTCGGAAAAGCCCTACGAATTTTGATAATAAAGATGAGGGAAACGAATAAGATGTATATATAGTGTTAAAAAACCCTAATCCCAAACCTACTAATATCCGTTTTAAAGTCTGATCCATATTTTAGGCCCATCATTCTATTTCAATTTTAAATCCTACTTATTATCTAATTTTAATCCTTTATTCTATTATTCTTTTTTATTATTTTTCTAAAATTATGGGATATTACATACTACCCTCCTTAAAAAGAATTTGGTCCCCAAATTCTCAAACTCCTATACCCAGAAGTTTATGACACATATATTTTAAACGTCTACTCCCAAACGATAGTCTATAGGATCGCATCCTAGGGAATGTACTAGTCCCATACCTAATACACTCCGAAGGATAGCCTGCTCTGATACCAACTGTAACAGCCCGACTTTTCGGACTATTAATTCTAAATCGAAACTAAAAGAAATACAATTTTATTAATCAAAAGGTCTATTACATAGGTACTCATACAAAAGCACAGCTAACATCTATCGAAAAGTCAATCTAGCCCAATTCAATGGTCCTCGAACTCCAACGGTACCAAACTCGATTGTACACCGAACCTGAAAATTGTAAGTAATGAGCTAAACAACCCAGGAAGCAACTACTGTTCAACGGCTCAAAATAATGTTTTTATAATTTTTTTCAAAAACATGATTTCAACGTGTAGCACATAACATCTCTCACATAGTTTCACACAACATACTCGATAACAATTACGACAAAAATTCACACAATATATTCTATAACAAATATCAAAGCGATGCATACAATATATTCTAAGATTCACACAATCAAATTCTTAATGAACAAATAAATCTTAGTCTTATATCTTTTACTTTTAATTCCCACAGTCCTAAATCACACTATGCCATACTTTGCCAGTGACCGGCATCTTATACTTTATGCCACACTTTCCCAAGTGACCGGGATCTTATTCTTATTCGATGGGGCTAGTTTGCGTCCCTTGTCAAGTGAAACCGAATCTTGACAAGGTATCGATGTGTTCCGAGAACGTGCGCAAACTAGTTCTATATATCACACTTAGTGATCGGGTTCTTATTCTTATTCGATACATGACTAAGACTGGGGAATTCTGAAAAATTAATATCTTATTAATCACATGTCAAAATCATACTTAAGTTAAATTAAACAAATATTCGAGAACTTGTAATCAAACAATACAATGCATGTTTCACAATAATATAGAGCAACGGAAAGTTACTTAAAACTATACGGAGGAACAGATAATTACTTATAACTATACGGAGCAACAGATAGTTACTTACAATAATACGGAGCAACGAATAGTTAGTTACAACTATACGGAGCAACGGATAGTTACTTACAATAATACGGAGCAACGAATAGTTACTTACCTCAATTACGTAAATCAAGAATTCATATAATTACATAAGAACACGCATACAATCCTTAGCAACCCATCAAAAGCAGAAAATTTAAAATCTTGAACGACTCCTTGATTACAACTCTGACCAGATCTGTATTTATCCTTTTTGACCCTCTAAACGATATTTTCTTGAAAAACACTAAAGACAAAAGTTGTAGAGCATGAAAATATCTTTTCGAAAAGTCCAGAATCAATGAATTCCGACTTACGATGAATATACTACGAATTTTACGAGACAACAGATTTGTGTTTGGAAAAGCCCTACGAATTTTGATAATAAAGATGAGGGAAACGAATAAGATGTATTATAGTGTTACAAAACCCTAATCCCAAACCTATCCATTTTAAAATTTGATCCATATTTTAGGCCCATCATTCTATTTCAATTTTAAATCCTACTTATTATCTAATTTTAATCCTTTATTCTATTATTCTATTATTATTATTATTATTCTAAAATTACCGGATATTACATAAAATCATACATAATGAATAATTGCATCATATAACTTTTACGTACATAAAATTTTATATATGTGAGTCATATTAGAGGGTTTTGGTCGATCAATTATCTGGACTTTCAACGATTTAAATATAATAGACTATAACCCGTGCGATGCAGGGTTGCTTGTAAACTGTTTAATTATATTTCATTGTTAAAATTTTAAGTTGTATATATATTTTTAACTTTATAAATCTCATTAATATAAATATTATTGTAATTATTTGTTTTAATTGTTACTTTAAATGCATACGTATATATAATTTTTTTTCATAAAAGTAGTTTTTTTTAACTTTTAATTAGTAGAAAGAGTGAAATTTATCTAATCATGTAGACATTTTTTCGATTTTTATACAAACTTTTCTATACTATAAGTGTTTTCTACATTTATATAATTTTTAGTTATATAACTTATAACTCGTGTGATGCACGGATGTTTTTTTTAATATTTTTATCTTATTATCCCTATTTTTCATATATATATTTTTTAAATAGTAGCAAAAAAATTATATATGATAATAAACTATCATAATCCAATTTTGATAGTATTTTAAAAGATATTATTTTAATTTTTAATTATAATATGTTGTTGACGAACAGTTTTGGGAGTAATATAAGATTATATAAATGTATAATAATACTTTATTAAAAATAGATAATAAATTTTTTTGATTATAATATGATATTGATTGGAATAGAACATTAAACTCTTAAGAATAGTTTATAAAATAATATATTTGTTTAATAAAGATATGTTGTTGGTGGGATTCAAACTTAACCAATGAGAATATTTTAAATAATATAAAAGAAATATTCTTTTATTATTAGATGTAACAATTTTCATTAATTTATCTTAAAATCCAACGATTGCTATTGAGTGTACCAAAAAAAGTGTACCAAACCGACAACCATATATACCCTATTTTGCTTATAATAGTATAGTATAGTATAGTATAGATAGATAGATAGATAGATAGATAGATAGATAGATAGATAGATAGATAGATAGATCGATAGATAGATAGATAGATGATTGGTTTAAAAATATAAATATTTAAATATATACGAAAAATAATTGAAATTACTTTAAAAAGATGAAAATTCTAAAAATATGATCTATGTTATATATAAAAAATAATATAATTAACATTCAAATTAAATCAAAAAGAAATATGTTTTTGAATCATAAATATTACAAAAGTACAATGGAAGACATGGAGTACCAACAGTTAAGTGATTAAAGGCCGGATTTTCTCATGTGGCTTTTACATGATCAGCCTCTAGCCCTTTTGGAATAAATTCCAACTGTTGCAAATATATAAATCATGCCAAATAATCTCTTTCCACTCCAAATTTATTCAAGTCACTAGTCTTCTGGTGAGTTAACCGGTAGAGTCAAGATATTTAATCAAAGTTGCGTCCCTTCCAAAAAATCCAAATAGCTGCCATATAATCTGCGAATAATTGAGCTACCTACATATACAAGGCAACCAGAAGTTCTTCCATTGTGTACCCGAAAAAGTCAGAAACATGGTATAAGTGCTACTTATGCATTCATCATTTAGGTGTCCAACTTAGAATTCATACTAACAACAACAACAACAAACTGTTATGTACATTATGCATAGATTTAATAGGCAAGTATCCACATCTATACAGTAATACTTATGGCTCGTTTGTTAATCCCTGATAGGGAATTGAAAGACATTTTTGCTGAGCAAAAGAGTGATTAAACTTGTTTGTTAATCATTTCTTTTATCTGGATGAGTCAAAATATTGTTGAACCATACCTCCTGAAAATTTCATCTAAACGGTCCCGAACGTTACGACGTCAATATGCTAGGTTAGTAGGATATTATCATTCTCTTTCTCAATTATATATTGTTGATAACTATTTCAAATGTTGAGCCCTTCTATTTTGCATGAATATTTTCTATATACAAAAAAAAAATTGACTGTAACTAGATTTTAATTTATACAAATTAAGTTTTATTAAATATTGTTCTATTTAATTTTAAATTACATCTTGTGAGAATGAGAAATTCATTTTAGGTATTATACACAACATAACAGAATATATATTGTTGATAACTATTTCAAATGTTGAGCCCTTCTATTTTGCATGAATATTTTCTATATACAAAAAAAAAAATTTGACTCAAACTAGATTTTAATTTATACAAATTAAGTTTTATTAAATATTGTTCTATTTAATTTTAAATTACATCTTGTGAGAATGAGAAATTCATTTTAGGTATTATACACAACATAACAGAATATTATGTTTTGTACTAGATGATTCAAAAAATTTATTTATCAAATGTTCACTTTAGTTCAACATTTAAATTTTTATTCATTCAGATTTTGAAATATTCAGATTTAACAAATGGTCCCTAAGTGATAAATAAATGTACATATATGAACTGTGCTTAGAGCACTTCCTATAGTAGTAAGTGTTTCATATAATTATTAAAACTCAGTGTGAATAAAATCAAACATATGAAGTTAATAAATTGATGTATTTAAATATACATCATCAGGATTAATTTATACAAATCCAACTACTAAATAATCGTATATTCTCCGATTTCTGATCCAAAATTGCATGCTAAATGGATACATATGTAATTATAACAACATCATGTAAATTAATGCAAAAGAAAAATAAAGAAATGCCCCAAAAATGTTTAACGCATAAATATTATCAAACCCAAACTAGATTTTTTAATTGTTTAAAACTTCAAAGCTCATAAACCTGGTAAAAACATAGTATAATCTAGCAAAAAGCATAAGATCTAGCAGCATCAGTTAACCGCCGAAGGGATCAGAAAATGCCATAACATTCCTCCACCATTCACCAAATTCTTTTTACATAAAAACTTCTCTGCATACATTTTCTCAATCCTCCGATCGGCGTCATGTAAGTACACATGCGGCCCTCCTAATCCTTTCCTATTTCTTACCATCACCGCAGCTGAGTAAATTGCAACCATCCTCCCTGGTGCTTCTACAAAGTACCCCTTTGGGGCATCAATCATAATCAGGTCCCACTCTATATCATACACCGCATCAGGAAGCATATTCAATGCTAACTTGCACTTGTCATTTTCTTTTAAAGGAATTCCTTTAGCCGGATCACAATCTGGCTCAAATATATACGATTTCAACAACTGATCAGCTTCTGTAAGTTGTGTACGGTTCTTGATGTACTTTCCATTAAAAAAAGGAGACACTTGTAATACCTTGTCCAACCATTTCGGATCCTCTTCGAGGAACAGAGTTTTTCCACCTTGATTAAATGCATGCCACATCTGTGAATCGTGACCAAGTCCAAAAATAAGAAAATTGTAAGGTGCACGCTCGCGGAGAACGTTGTAGGACAATTTAATCTTGGCTTTAGATTGTTCAGGAACCCTATGGGATGTTGCGTACTGCAGAACTATCTCGAGTTATGTGCTCACCATTACGTTTCGTGATCCCGCGAACGAACAAATCAAAGGACTGTTAGTATTTAACATTAAGGAAGAAACGAACAAACCACATGTAATGATCCTACCACCCCGATGATCATATATTTATATCACTTTCTATATATAAAAGAGCAACACAGGGGTAAAATGAGCCAATAAACCCCCTGTGAAAGTACAGTTTTGCCCTTATATGTTGGAAAATTACATGAAATTGCCACTGCTTTCCTATTCAAACAAAAAATTTAGACAAGTAATGTTCTCGTGGGAATTGAACTCATGTCTTCTTCAAGGCAACTCATCCTTATAACCATTGAGCTAAACAAGCTTTTGAGTTTGAACTAAAAAACATATTACTTAAACCTCTGGTCTCGACCTTTTCCTATATTTGCTATCAATTTAACTTTTGAGTAATTATGTAAATGACAACTTATATTATTTATAAAATTTTGTATTTTAATTATCAAAAATATCATATATGATTATGTATATAACCAATTTTTACATATTTTTAATATCAAATTTTATTATGTCCTTTTATCTTTGTTCAAAAAGAAATTGTGTTATAACCTATATAATATATTTATATGCTACAAAACATCCTCTTTTTAGTACTCTTGTGATCTATACATAAATAAAATAATCCATAAATTAAAATAATGATATTTATGTATGAACAGAAAAGGGACAATTGAATTCAAAAGTATCTTTTAAATTACGAAAAAACACAGAATTTATATCGATTACTAGAAGATGCCCCGTGCCTCGCACGGGTTATTATGCTAGTTTCTCATTAATGATTACACGAACGGGATCATTATTCTTCATTTCTGGAAAATAGAAACCATAAAAAAATTGTTATAGAGTTTGTAGTGTAAAAACAATTGAATAAGTGTGAAATTATGGATCTGGAGGCCGTTTGGCATTGCTTTAAGCTGATGGCTTAAAGCAATTTCTGACTTTAAGCTGAGAAATGTCTGTTTGTGTAATAAGTAAGAAAGTGACTTAAAGTTAAAAAAACAGCTT
This sequence comes from Saposhnikovia divaricata, assembly GCA_036435485.1. Classification (NCBI taxonomy): domain Eukaryota; kingdom Viridiplantae; phylum Streptophyta; class Magnoliopsida; order Apiales; family Apiaceae; genus Saposhnikovia; species Saposhnikovia divaricata. The sequence continues at coordinate 126,708,161 of CM071597.1, read as the reverse complement.
AAAGCCAGAAGTTGGTGAGAGGTATTTTTTTTAATGATTTATTTTATTTTTATAGTTTTATTTGATAAAAGTTAATACTATCATTCAAATTTCAATCTATAAATTTTATTTTCAATTACATATTTTTAATATCCCATAAGTTGTTAAAAATAACAAAATTATCCAAACAGAAAGTTTTCACTTATCACTTTTTGACTTTAAGCAACTTTAAGTTAGAAGTCACTTTTTTAAGATTACCCAAACGGGTTCCTAAAAAAAATTGACAAAGGTGATAATAAGCAAAAATTGATAATAAATGATAGACAATTTCGTAAATATTTTACTCCACTGAACAAAAGCAAATTCTATATAGGGTGTTGGACAAGAACTTGGATGCACTTCAATGGTGATGCTCTTAATTTTTATTTTGATAGAGTACTCCAAGTTATAACATGGTATGGGGATATATAATTAAAATCTATTAGGAATTTTATGGATTACGGTATTTAAATTCTTCAATTAAAATTTAAGACTTTGTTGATAGTCGATTTAAATTTTTAAATAATTCATCAAAACATATAGTGGTATTGAATGAGGATCGTAACCATCTTCTTAGAATCTAGTGGCATCAATCCAAAATTTAAATGCGTTGGTGTTCAATTAAATGAATACTTTTTTTATATATATAATAAAATTTTGGAAGTATTGGATATTTTTGGATATCAAAAAATCTTGATATTATTGTGAAAATAAGACAGAGAATTTTATCTGAAAGATTGTGTGAGATTTTATGTAAATATGTTACCGAAAGTAAATTTATAAACTTGTTTAGGGAGTATTTAGCAATTAGAGTCAATCTAATATTAATATGACAAAGGTGATAATAAGCAGAAATCGACTATAAATGAGAGACAATTTCGTAAATATTTTACTTTCAGACAAAAACTATGAAAAAGTAGGTGGCTCACCGGAATGTAATGCTTTTTTTGCCATGGGTGATGTCTCCACTAAACAAATGCAAATTGTATATAGGGTGTTGTACAAGAACTTGGATGCACTACAATGATGATGCTCTTAATTTTTATTTTGATAGAGTACTCCTAGTTTAACATGGTATAGGGATATGTAATCAAAATCTGTTAGGAATTTTATGGAGTACGATATTAAATTCTTCATTTAAAATTTAAGACATTAATGATAACCAATTTAAATTTATAAAGAATTCAGAAAAACATATACGGGTATTTAATGAGGACCTTAACCATCTTCTCAGAATCTAGTGGCATCAATCCAAAATTTAAATGCGTTGGTGTTCAATAAAATTAATATTTTTTTATATATATAATTGCTTTTGGAAGTATTGGATATTTTTTCTTTTGACTTGTGGAATTCTTGAAAGGCATATGACATATCCTATTTGAAATTCGAGGATCTTACTCAACTTAAATTAGATCGTAATAAGTAAATAATATATAAATTGTCACAAGAATCTCCGATAGTATCATCTGTCAGAAGAAAGAAGAAGAAGTCAGTCTATAGTTTTGATGTTTTACACTGATAAAAGATTCAGTCAACCTGATCAAGCCTCAGTATAGCATTGAAGCAGTGGATTTATTTTCAAGTGATAGAGATTTCTACAGTGACAGGTCCAGACAGAGTAAAGAGGAATAAAGTAAGAGATGAGAAGAGAAATTGGATCACATTTAATGTCAAAAATAAAGAATAGTCATTGAAGTTAGTCGTTCATTGAATTTAGTCGTTCATGAACCAGACCGTGCATGGAGCGTCAACGGAAAGATTCAGTGGTACTTCTTTATTAATTTCAGTGATTCAGAAAAGAATTAAGACAATCTAAGGATTTATATTTATTCTCCTTTAATTAATTAAATCAAGTAGTTAATTTTATTAATAAATTAATTCTTCTAGAATTAATTTATTTAATAAATTAGTTATTAAATTAATTAAATCTGAATAATTATTTAAGTAAGTTTAAATTAATATGATTATTTATTTAATAAAATTAATTTAAATATGAAAAAGTGAACCAGCAAGACAATCAAGGATTGTCTTCCTGACTATCTTGGCAATACAAATCAGATTGTCTTGGCAAAATAGAAATGATTGTCTTGGTGTGTTGAGATTGTCTTGGCAGTTAGAAATTCCATAAATATCTAAAGAGACAGATTGTCTTGGTGACTGTCTTGGTAGCACAGAATTGTCTTCGCGACTGTCTTGGTAGCTCAGAATTATCTTAGCAATTGTCTTGGCAAGCTTAAATAGATTGTCTTGGTGAGTTCAATTGTCCTGTTGATTGTCTTTGATGTACATTTTGATTTCAGAATTGACAGAGACTTCACAAGGCCAAGTCAATATATCTGATCAAGGCGGCTGAAGAAAAATACACAAAACATAATATCTAGAAAATCAAGAACACTCTATCTCATTTTCAAGACATTGCAAGAGCAATAAATTCACAGAAAATCAAAGGATTTGTATTTGTAATATTTGACCCATTGTAGCTTGATTACTTGTAACTCTTGTACTACTAGCGAATTTATATTCCTATTTCTTATCTCGATTTTTATTAAAAAATCTAGAAAAGTTCATGTTGAATTTTTTAATTTGTTTCTATTAACTTGATAATACTCTGTACTGATTTTATAACAACCCTCAAGTTTAGTATATTGATATATTCAACTTGAACTTTGTTTCATTTTATTCCGCACAAATTTGCCTAAATTAAATTTAAATCTTAAGAACAAATTTTGATAAAATGTATTGTTTGTATTCAACCCCCCTTCTACAAACATATTGGACCTAACAATTGGTATCAGAGCAATTTCATTGAAGCAAAAATCAAGATCCTATTTATACACAATTAAAAATCAAGCCTGAATTTTTAACTCACTTAAAAATTCATCATGTCATCAAAACTTGGTACGGTTAAGATACCTATCTTTGATAAAAATAACTATGATATGTGGAAGAACATGATGATGCTGTTTCTTCAATTTGTCAATCCCAAATTTTTAGGAGTGTTGAAAAATACACCAAAAATTCCTATGGTCTTTGAACAAGAAGTAGTTGTTGAAGGAGTTGTTGTTACTCCTGGAAGGGTTTATGAAAAGGACCCCAGTTCCTTTACTCCGGATGAAAAAGAGAATGCTGGACTTGATATAAATCTAAGAGTCATTTTAATAGATTCCTAGGACTCAGTAATGTATAGCCATGTTGTTAACTGTAAAAATGCTAAACACATGTGGGAAACTATTGAAACCATCAATGAAGGAACGGATGAAGTTAGGAAGAATAGATTAGAGATCCTAACCTCTGAGTATGAACACTTTAGATCTAGCCCTAATGAAGGTATTCAAGAAGTGTTTGAAAGGTATAACAAATTGATCAACAACTTGCAACTGCATGACAAGTATTATACACTCAAAGAGATTAATAGGAAGTTCCTTTTGACAATGTGTAGCACCCCCATACTCAGTAACCCGGAGTGGGTGCCACCCAACCAATAACAAATACAAATACCTGAATTAAAAACTTAATACACCAACGATTCCTCACCGAGGATCGATTCCAGGTTATGGTATGAAACAAGAATCTACACTATACAAATTATTACAACTTCTATCTCCAATTCAATAAAAACCTTTATACCATCTAAACCATAGCGCAAGCCAATTAGTATATGTCCGTGCTGGCTCTGTATCTAACCTTTAAAGAATGCACCATCACTCTCATTTGAATTATAGTGTGCAGGTATCCAACTCCTTAACCCTAACATAAAGGGAAGGTTAAACAAAGCAAGAGTGAGCCAACCACGCTCAATAAGTGAACAATATATAGTGAAACAATAATATTTCAATGATTCATTGATGAACAATATCAATGACCAACTTATCTCAAGGAATTAATTCAATTTCCATCATAAAATAAGACTTTTCATTTTCTTCAATCATAGCTTCTCATCAAAACATTCTTTTCATTAACACCGTTTTATTATTGAGCATACTTTTCATAAAACCATTTTTAAAAAACATTTAAGTTGATTGGAGTTTTTTCACGACTCCACACAATATGGGTGATCAGCCATGTAAAGTCCCCATACCGGACACGAAGTCCCTCTGGACATTAAAATTGGGTTCCCAATTAGGCAACACATTGGCCTTTAATAAAAGTGCTGGGCTAGGACCACCCTAGCCTCTTATGCTAAAAAAATGCTGGACCGGCATCACCCGGCCTCTTATGCCTCCAATCTGAAGGAATCCGTGGAAAACATTTTAACGAATTTCCCCCACATCAAATCTTTAAATCCTTTTAAACATTTGACTTTCAAGTCCTTATACTCACTGATAACAGATCAGCCTAGTATAAGGAATTTTAAAAACATCTTTAATTAATCATTTCGTTTTTATTTGCAATTATAAAAGACAGAGGATTAGGGAAGCAATTGATATAAGGAGTCATAAATAACAAAGCAATAAGATTGAACTAAGCAGGGTATAGTTCAGCAATACAGAATCATATATCAACAAGGAACCATTAATCAACTAAGGAACAAATCAATTATTCAGGTTCTAGAATTGAGCAACAATTTATAAGGAAAAATCATGCAATAAAGGAATCTGAAGTTCAGTAATAGATTTGAGTAACTGCACAAGCTATAACCACTCATTTCAAAGATTATCAGTTGGTGAAATTCCGTTGTAAAACATGACATAGCATAGTGGATTTGAATAGTCTAAAACGACGATTTAAGAAATTCTCAATTACTAAAATCTCACTCTTGTCGGCTAAGCACTCATAGGCTTTAGCTGCCAGAACCGGCATGATAATAATCAGTTTAAATAATTAATAAGATCTCAGTTCATTCTTGGCTTTAACCGTCACTAAGCAACACATGCCTCAACAATAGTATAAACTTTGAATTAGTTTACATAAATTTGAAGGAAAACGTACTTTGAAGAATATTAGTATAGACGAGGAATATTGAAATAAATTAATTTTTAAAATAAATCAACACCTGAATGATAGATGGGGAAAGTAAACAATGACAGAATAATTTGAGAATGAATGTTTGTAAAATTAATAGAAGAAGATCACTGGAAATAAACATGAAGGGTATAGGCACTAGCAAAATAATTTGAAAGGATTATCATATAATTAGCAGAACAGGTTCACATTATTCAGAATAAATATGAAGAGTATAGTTGCTTGCATGAAAGGATTTCAAAAGAACAAATAAATAATACAAAAGGATTCACATCACTTGAACAATAAGTGAGGGATAGTAAACTTGCCTCAGTACATGAAGTTTCCATTTCCATCACAAGGATTCTTTACTCGCTCTACATCAGTCTCTATTTCCTTATACATTGACCTCTACTCAATCTTACATTCCTTTCTTTTATCATTTGTCTACTTCCACACGAACATACTCGTCCACCCCGATACTTATCTTTCTTCTCCAATTTCCCTTTTTATACTCGTACGGGTTCTTACCCAACGTCTCACTGGTACCTATATACAGGTAAAGTACTACTTCAGTATGCGTATAATCGAAATCACCTAACTCGTTCTACCCAAACGCTTCCTATACACTTTACAATTTATCACATATAGCTCATACAGATCATATTCTTGAAATAGTAACATATAATCATATAATCACATATGCACTTAGCACGTATTATTATTTTACACCTATACCTTATAACACATATAGCACATTGGTTCACAAATCAGATTTGGGTTCCGAAGAAAGTTTAACCTATTTGTCATTGCAGGGTGTGGAATAGATTGATCGTGTTATGTGGATTTTGGACAGTGGATGTTCAAGGCATATGACCAGAGATAGAGACCTGTTGACAAATGTGGTGGAGAAAGCCGGCCTAGTGGTTACCTTTGGAGATAACAGCAAAGGTAAAACTGATGGATATGGTAGATTGGAAGCTGGTGTTATCATTGATGAAGTATCTTTTGTGAAAGGACTTGAGCATAATCTGCTAAGTATTAGTCAATTCTGTGATAAAGGATTTGAGGCCTACTTCAACAAGAAGAATTGTCTAATCTCACACAAGAGATATGAATAGCCCACGCTGTTAGGAGTTAGAAAAGGCAATCTATATTTAGCCAACATGAACTCTGGAAGCATTGAAGAAATCAATTGCTTCTATTCAAAAGCATCCACAGATGAGAGTTGGCTATGGCATAAGAAACTATCTCACCTTAATTTCAAGACAATGAATTCTCTAGTTAAAAGAGAACTGGTGAGAGGTCTGCCTTCAATGGAATTTACTCAGGAAGGACTTTGTGATGCCTATCGAAAAGGGAAACTGAAAAAAGCAACTCATAGAAGTACTGGCACATCATCAATAACTGAACCTCTACAATTACTGCACATGGATCTTTTTGGTCCAGTTAATGTGATGTCTATGTCAAAGAAAAGGTATGCTCTCGTGATTGTTGATGACTTCTCAAAATACACTTCGGTCTTTTTCTTAAATTCCAAAGATGAAACTCCACATTGGTGATTGATCACATCAAGTTGATTGAGCTGGATTCAAAGCATCAAGTAAGAGCTATAAGGTCAGACAATGGAACTGAATTCAAGAATACAGTTTGTTAGGAATTATGTTGTCCTTGATGATAAGCACATTAAAACACCTTGAGAAACATATTTGTATAAGTTAAGTTTGTAACTTATCAATGGATATCCAACTTATAAATATTCGTTGATAAGGCAGCTTATCAATTGATAAGTCTGTAACATGTTGTTTTAAGTCTCAACGGATAAGTTGTTTGTTACTGTCATAGTTGCTAGAATTCCTAAGTCATGTTGACTATCAATGGATATGCAGAATAGGGTAGCTAACTGTATATAAGTTGTGCTATGTAATTCTGTATAAGTGAAGTGATGTTTCAATCGATGAAGCTTCTATGTCAACGGATATGACACTCCAACAAACAACAATCAACCTATCGATCGATGTCTGCACCAACGGATAATATGCTACAACCAATAATGTCTTGATATTATCGGTTGATAGCGACTTGACAAGCCTGACAGATCACATGGGTTGATAGACTTAAAATGGGTATGGAAGCCAGTCTTTTGAAATGAAGAAGAAAAAGAAACATTCCTTAAGCAATTCAGCTGGTAGATCTCGTGAATATCTGTCCAAGACAATCCAGACAAAATTGTATCACATGGAAGGAGTGGCAGCAAACCTACATAATACTTTGACTTTGTAATATTCGTTTATTTTGTAGGGTTTGTAAACTTGAAGTATATATATATATACCTTCAAGTGTAGCAAGACATGTGACGCCCCGGGATCCGGGGTCAAGGATCCGGGCCGTCAAAGTCCAATTTCCGATCAATATTAATATCTCTGTAATCTTTTTTTTTTTTAAATAAATAATTAAATAAATAAGCAGTTGACCCCACACTAATACACACACACACCAGTCATAAGCTCATAGAACAACAACCACAATATTTAAAAGTTTTAAAGTTAACAGTTATTACAAGCCCAGAATTTACTAAGTACATTGTTGAACAAAGCTTCTACAGGAAGCACTTCAACAACTAAAGTTTATTACAACTTACACACTTAATTTACATAAGTATACTAAGCCCCTCCGCTTGTCACTACCTCGGGGATGGTCGCCAGCACTCGCTCAAAAGGTCGCCTTTCCCTTACCCTCTTGCGGGGTGTGGTACGTAGTATCGGCATGGGACCTAGCTGCTATATACATAAGTAGCAAGAGTGAGCTATAATAGCTCAGCAAGATCATACTGTAACTAAAATTTAAAATGTGAACAAGTATACATATATGTCTATGCATATGTAATAGCAGGAAACAATTAAAATCCTTAAGGGAGAGTAAAGCTCTTATTTAATAATACATCATCCACTCACTATTATAAGAAAGTAATTTATATTAATGTAATATCAGTTTTTCTTCATCTGTATCCATAATATCATCATCTCATATCAATATTCTGTTTCAGTATAGAAATCTGAAATAACATAATATCAGTTTTTCTTCATCTGTAACTATCATTCCATCATCTCATATCATTATTCTGTTTTCAGTATAGAAATCTGAAATAACATAATATCAGTTTTTCTTCATCTGTAACTATCATTCCATCATCTCATATCATTATTCTGTTTTCAGTATAGAAATCTGAAATAACATAATATCAGTTTTTCTTCATCTGTAACTATCATTCCATCATCTCATATCATTATTCTGTTTTCAGTATAGAAATCTGAAATAACATAATATCAGTTTTTCTTCATCTGTAACTATCATTCCATCATCTCATATCATTATTCTGTTTTCAGTATAGAAATCTGAAAACCATTGTCTACACTTTCTTTTCAAAAACATTGGGGATATCTGCTGTCGCCTGATACGTTAGGACGATGATCAGTCGCCTAATCGTATCTGCTCTCTTTTTACTACCGGTAGAAGGAATGAAAATCATCCCTGGAGGAAGGCCACCTGCTAACATCCTCCCTTGGCATCTTCGTGCCGTAATAAAGATAATAAATGCTGGACTGTGTCGCACACAGCCCTGACACAGCCACTTACGCAAGTCTGTTGCAATCCCCCTCTTTATCACTTCATTAATCTCTTTTTAAAATATCATTCTCTCATATCATTTCCATTCTCGCACATTACTTCTATAAAATATATATATATCATAAGGCTTTGATTATGATTCAGACCTCTCTTTCAAATTCAGAAATCAAATATACTTTTATATTCGTAAAATATTCCATCTATTTTAAGAGTAATGCATGTTAATCAAATAATGTTTATTAAACCACTGATACTCAATAAGAACATTTTTAAGATAATATTATAACCATATAACCCTCGATAACAACTGATACCATTCTCTCTTATTCTCTTAATCATAAGGCATGTTCAATCCATGCATAATCATCTCTATACATATCCATCTCATACTCTCATTCATATTCATATGCATCTTATACTCATATCCATATTCATATACATCTTCGTATATCTTTCTTTTCAATATTAATACTCAAGGAAGACAATTTCTTCACAATATAGTAATAATAGCATCACATATATATTTCACAAAATCAAGTTTCTTTGTGAGGATAAGTAGTTTTACAAATAGGGATAGAAGAAATCTTGCCTCGGTTTCGATATCCTGACGGTATGGCTCGTCCCTCTTCCGGAGTTTCTATAAACACAAAAGGACCGTCGTTAGAACCACATCTCTTACTCACTACACTCTTGCATAACATTACCCTTTGAAACTTTAATATATGTTTACCGTATTATTATTATCCCAAAGGCTCAAGAACTTAACCATTTATAACCTAAATCGAAGTTTCAGGGGTTTTCACCATTTTCCTTAACGACCACACTTAACTGTAAAAATTCTTAGAAAATATGGATTTCGAATTTTAATGTAAGGTCAACTGTCAAGGGTCCTCTGACCACCCTACTACACTATCCCAAAATTTCGTGACTTTTAACAATGTTAAAGTATGGTAATTGTAACCTCAAGTTTGATACATTTACGGTTTCTCGATTTCTGAACCGCTTTCACTAAAACTGACTTTTCTCCTAAACCGTTCATCAGATTTTAACGCACCTTATATCAAAACGATCTATGAACTAAGCTCTATCATTTCATAGTTAAATAGGAACCTGGACAGTAGGGTACCGTACGGATGCAGGGGTCACAAAACAGGGCAGATTTCGTCCTAACGAAAATCGGACATTATAACGGCTATATTTTCCTACTTTCCATAAATCTAACTCCTCCAAATCAATTATCAAACACCATAATCATCACCTACACCATGTGGTATTCTTCACCAGCCATGGTTACAAGTCCACAACACAAAATTTTCACATCAAAACAAACCACTTATAACACATACTCATTATAAACTTTACATTAACAACACTTAACTACTAATCACTTCAATATCTACCATAAATACAAAAGGGCAAGGGTTGTTATACCTCTTTGAAGCTTGAAGAACACTTAATAATCCTTAATAATCCTTGGACACACCTTGAACAACCTTGAATTAGCTTGGATTAACTAAAGGAACCATTAAAACAAAGATTAAAACTTGAAAAACACTATTCACCACTATTCATCTTCAATTTCTATGATTTTATTACCTTGCTAAATGATGGTAGATGGCTATGAAACTTTGTGCTAGTCTTGTTCTATCCTCCAAGATGCTCCATGATTTTTCTCTTGGTTTAATCTTGAAGAGAAGTAGGGTTTTGGATTTTATTTTTTTCTTTTCTCCTTTTTTTCTTCAAAAGGGCCGAATGGAGTAAAGAGGTTGGGGGAGAGGTTTTTGTGTTTTGTTTTGATCTTAACTTGGCTTAATCTTGCTAATTCTAGTGTCTTGTAGAAGCTTGTAAAGATATTTGTGGTTAAACCATGCAAAAGTACTAATTTACCCTTAAAATGGTGTTAATGGAAAGTGACATCACCCTAATGACCTCATAATCTCTTTTCTTGTTTTTCTAATTATTATGTTAGTAATCTTGGTAAGTAAAAATGTGGTATGTGTCCTTGTTATATTACTAATCTTGGTTGCTTAATCTCCATACTCGTCTAATTGTGATTCGGTTCGAATATACTTCATTATCTCAGTGGTTTTGAAACCATTTAACAATCCAATTTCCTTTGGTATTCTCTTAACTTAATAATCCTTAGGTTAAATCTAAATTCACTAATTCCTCAATATATAATTCTTATAATATTTCCATGCTCCTTAATATCCAATAGAAGCTTATTCGAAATCAAAATCCTCAAAATCCATGCTTCAGGAATTTCTGAAATCTAACGTCATTTCGAGTCACTTATTTCCATTGTACAATACTAATATGGTTTCTGTTTATTCATTTTATGTTTCCACTATAGGGTACCTATATACCATTTCTCTAAATCCTCGAAATTTACTATTCATGTGACCACTGTAGCATTACTGAAGTTAGGGTTATTACAAGACAAGTAGAGAAGAAAACACTGAGCTTAAATGCATAGTGCATTAGGTTTTCTTGTAAACACTTAGGTCTTGTACTCGCAGCTGTGTAATCTTTACACAGGTTATTTTCTTCAATACAACCCTCAGGTGGACTCAACAAATCCACCTAAAATTTTTAAAGAGTGTTGTATGTTTATTTATGTTTTTACTTTCTATTGTTTAGTTTAACTTGTTCATCATTAATCCATCTACTGTCTTGTTAATTCGAAAGAATTTTCATCAAGATTGTATTCAACCCCCCTTCTACAATCTTTTGGTTTTTGATTTGGAAATAACAATTGGTATCAAAGCAAGCTTCTAACAAACAAGAAGTTTAAAGATCAACCACCATGGGAAATAAGGACACATAGGTTAAGATTTCGATTCTTGATAAAGATAACTACTTTCACTGGAAAGTAAAGATGCATCTTCATCTTTCTCCCATCGACGAAGGTTATGTAGATTGCATAGAGAAAGGTCCTCATGTTCCAATGAAGCCTAACTCTGGAGTTGGTGAAGCTGCTGGTACTGCAGCTGCTGGAAGGCCAGTTCCAAAAACTCAAGCTAAGTTCACAGACGAAGACTTGGAAGAGATGCACAAAGACAAGAAAACCATGAATATCTTATTCAATGGTATCGACCAAGACATGTTTGATAATGTTATCAACTGTACCACTGCCAAGCAAGTATGGGACACTATTCAAACAATCTGTGAAGGAACTGAGCAGGTCAGAGAAAATAAGATGCAGCTTCTCATACAACAATATGAACACTTTCACTATGTTTCTGGTGAAAAATTAACAGACATATTCAGTAGATTTCAGAAACTACTGAATGGGTTAAAGTTGTATGGGAGAAAGTATGAAACCAAGGATTCCAACCTAAAGTTTTTGAGATCTCTTACTAAGGAATGGAAGCCTGTAACAGTCTCGTTGAGGAATTCTAAAGTTTACAAGGATTTTACACTTGAGAGACTGTATGGCATCCTGAAAACTTATGAGCTTAAGATGTAGCAAGATGAGGAAGTGGAAAAGATTCAGAATAATGGTGGAGCGGTTGCCTTGGTAGCCAATATTCCAGCAAGCCAGGATAGTGAGAAGATGGAGAGCATAAAAGCCACACCAAGTCCAAAGACTTGTGAAGGTGGAGCTAAAACTAGCAGAGGGAAAAGCAAGTTGATTAAAGAACTTGATGCATCCATTGGAAATGAATTTGATGATTTGGATGATTATCTAGCATTCTTATCAAGAAGATTCTTGAAGCAAAAATTCAAGAGGAATCCAGTAGGAGGCAAGCAATTCAAGAAGAGTTATCAACCATCCAAAGATATGGTTGAAAGATCAAAGTTCAAATGCTTTAACTGTGGAATTGCTGGCCACTTTGCCAATGAATGCAGAAAGCCTAAGGCTGAGTATGAGAAGAAACAGTTTGGAGCTGTTGACTACAAGAGAAAATACTTTGATCTTCTCAAGCAAAGGAGAAAGCATTTGTGTCAAGAGACAATGATTGGGCTGTTGGAGGAGATTCTGATGCAGAAGAAGAGTTTGTCAACCTTGCCCTCATGGCAAATGAAAATGATGAAGAAGCTACTTCAGCAAGCAACCATATAACGCCCTAGAAATATCGTATTTACAATTATTATTATTCAATATTAAATGTGGATTATATGAGGTGAAATTTTTTTAGGGAGTTAATATATGTGACATCATGTTTACATGTTTATATGATGATTTATATGTGAAATGTGGGTCCGTGTATTTTTATTTGAATTTGATGACTAAAATCTATTTAAATTTTGGATTATTGATCTTTGAAAATTCTTATAAAATCTTTGGAGTATTCAAAAATCCAGAAATCTTTGGTGTTATCTTCTTTATAATATTATTTAGTTTTTAAAATTTTTGGGATTATTAATTTGGGTGTTTAAGTATTTTAAAACGATTTTAAGAGTTTTATTTTATTCAAAAGATCGAAAATTGTAAAATTCATATTTAATTCGTTTTTTGATCCTAAAAATACTATAAAAATATGGGTGTGCTTGTAGTTTCGTACTCTACATTTTTAAAATTTAAAATAATTTATCTTTTATTATTTTCCATGTGAATTCGATTTTTAAATAGCTATTTAAAGGATTTTATTTGTTGTTTTCAGCATTGGAAAATTTGCATATTTGCCCTTAACACTCTTAAATCCCAAATCGGGCTTTTCATCCCCAAAACCAATAGATGGCTGCCCTGTTTCTTTGTTGCCTCTCTTGAATTCTTTGGAAACTTCACCTCTCTCCTTAATCTCTCTCTTTAATCTCTTTCGCTATACATCTCTCTCTCGACCTCGTTCAGTCTCTCCTCCCCACTTCTCCGTTCAAGATTGTGTGCTTATATATATATATATATGGGCTGCTGGGTTTGTGCGAATAAAAGCTTGTGTGTGTGTGTGATTCTCACTTATGTTATGTGTAAAACGAACTTTGTGGGTGTGAATATACAAGCTATGTATCGTGTGCGTATGTATGGTGAGGATACGTGTGTATGTTAGCCGAGTGTATGTATGTGCAGAAGTAACCGCGTTGGGGTCTGTTTTTGAGTGTCTTAAGGAGGAATAAGGGAAGGTAGTAGGTTGGGGGTGATTGGTGGCTGGAGCAAAGTGTTTCTGGTTGCCGCCATAAGTTACCGCTGCCGGTAATGAGGTTAACCGAGCAGGTGGCAGGGTTCATAAATTGTCTTGACTTGATTTTGTATTCTTTAAGTATAAATTGCTGCATAATTCTTGTTATGAAAACTGTATGTCACGGAATGGTTTTTGTTTCGAATTTTGTTTCAATTCTTGCAATCTGATATTCGAACTTTGTTTTATATAGTGTGAAATTGAGTTCTAATTGTTAATCGAGTAATGTATGTCGATTCTTAGAGGTTGCTTGGTTTAAAATTCGAGTTCAGATTTTGTGAATTGCTTTGTTAGTTCGAATTGGTAGTGAATTGGGGTCAGTTTGTTGCACTTGAATTATTATTTCGTGAACTTCAGATTATTAATAGTGGGTTTCGATTATATATTTGTACCTGCAGGATAAGTATGTGTTGGTGTGTGTGAGGGGAATTGTAAGTGTACAAGTTGAAATGTAAATTATGGATATATCTGTATATGTGTGTTCGAATTTTTATAATAAAAAGGAAGGAAGTAGTATTGTAAAAATTTATAAATTTTAATTGAGAAAAGATTTTAAGCCGTGAAATTGTAAAGTTATTGGAAGTTGAGATGTAATCAGAAGTTGGTTATTTAGGTTATAATTGATAATGTGTTAGTATTTACAGACTTTTATTGGAAGTGAAAATGTACTGCACGTGACTTAAGTATGTTATCTGTGATGCTCATAGTGATAATTATAATTGTTAAATTATCACTAAGTGTATTAATTTGACAAGAAGTATAAAATAATCTATATGTGCCTTTTTAATCGTATTGTGATTTATATACTTTATGTGTTATGTTTACGGATTGCCAGAGATGTACAATTGAGGTACATTAGTATGAATTGATATGATTGTGTACTGTATTGAGGCAAGGATATTTGGCTGATGAATGGGTTAAGAGTAATTCTCACAGGTTAAGTCATATTTTAGAGGAGGTGCTGTTTGAATTTTATTAGAATTATTTTTTTAATTAGTATAGCAAATTGATAGCAAGTATATGTAAATAATAAATTTGTTTATAAATTGGAAAAGCATAAGAGGCTAGGGTTGTCCTAGTCCAGCATTAAAGTCCAATGTGTTGCCTAATTGGGAACCTAATTTCAAAGGAATGGGGACTTTACGTGGATGATCACCCGTATTGTCCGTCATCAGGAGAATAATAAAAATCAACTCAAATGTTTTTAAAAAAGTTTTATGAAAAGTATGTTTTGATGATAGAATGGTTCAAAGGAAAGAAATGTTTTGAGAATTAGTTATGGTTTAAAGAAAAATGGAAAGTTTTATTTTATGAAGAGAATTGATTTATTCCCTTGAGATAGTTGATCACTGATATTGTTCATCAGTGAAATATTCATAAATTGTTGTTCACTATATTATATACTTGTTGAGCGCTCTTTGGCTCACTCTTACTTTGTTTTACCTAACCCTTTGTAGTTAGGTTTAAGGATGACCTACTTATATTTTCAAATGCGAATGAGAGCGAGGAGTGTTGGGACAATCAGATCTTGGCACTGCGATTTTTGATACAATAAATTAACGAGTACGAATAGAAAAGTCACCTTGTTAACGGTTGATTCCATGCTCTTTTATTGTATTCCCAAATTCCCTTGAGCGAAGTGTGGCCTTCGTCTTCTCAAGTTAACCTCTTTTCTTGCTCCTGGGTGGCTATAAAATTTTTTCGACCAACCCTAGCAAGAAGAGAATAAGAATATATATAGGGCTACAATAGGGATCATGGACAATTAGGTTAGGCCTCCCAATGACATTCCGAGCCCAGCCCAATGTCATTTAATATTAATTCAATCCACTAAAGAATTAATATTTGCACTACCTTTCCTAATACCGTAATTTAATTAATTAATTCGGTTCCAATATTATCTGCTTATTAAATTCCCCATGTTTAAAATATCGCATGTCCATTAATTAAATAAATTACTGATAATTCATTTAATTAATATCTTTTATCCTTGATCATCCACTCAACCTTTATTTAATTATACCGGAATAAATCCACCTGCAGGGTTTCACATAATTAAAATCTTTTTGAGCTTTCAAGGGGACATCATTAACCTGAATATTATCAGGACATGGATTCCTTCTATAAATAATATTCACCATATATATTATTTCATCACCCAAAATATAATGAAATAAATCAAAAGAATTATTTCATATATAAATCAAAGCATGTAAATAATATACACGTGTCAATTACTATATCTGGATTAAGAACCTAAGCATTAATAATAACATAGAATCTTAGTTCTCCTTCTTAATCAGTATAAGGGAACAATTCTAAATTTGATCCTGTTCAATAAACACAAAGTATACTAGTATTATTTATTAGTCAATATAAACTAATCTAAATAATACTACAGCCATTCCAGTGGATTGTCTAACTCCACCTGTGCTGTGAACCTTATTATATTATATAAACCGTATTTAACAATCTAATATTCTGTATCCCATTTGATACTAGATTGTCCACATTATATAATATTAGACAACATGTAAACATTTAAATGATTCTCAATAAAACTGGGCCAGAAATAAATGTATATACTTTAAATAAATATTTTCAGTATACACCAACAATCTCCCACTTATACTCAAAATATTCTATGAGTATATCAGTGTTTATTTAATCCACTATTACACAAATAAACTATGTGTCCATCCATCTAACTCCTATCGCTTCCACATGCCTGTCGAAAACCTTGGCTGGAAAGCTCTTTGTGAAAGGATCTGCCCGGTTGTCTTCTGATGATATGTGAGCCACAACTATATCTCCTCGCTTTACGATTCCTCGTATGAGATGATACTTACGTTCAATATGTTTAGCTGCTTTGTGATCTCGCGGTTCCTTCGAATTTGCCACAGCACCAGTGTTATCACAATACACTGTCAAGCTCCTAGGCAAATTAGGTACCACATCCAAGTCCAAAAGGAAGTTCCTGAACCATACAGCCTCCTTTGCAGCCTCAGAGGCCGCCACGTACTCGGCTTCCATGGTAGAGTCTGCAATGCATTTCTGCTTTACACTCCTCCATATAACGGCTCCACCTCCCAAAGTAAAAACATATCCCGAGGTTGATTTCCTCTTATCCCTATCTGATTGGAAATCTGAATCAGTATATCCCAAAGGAAATAGATCTGAGGCCTTGTAAATTAACATATACTCCTTAGTCCTTCTCAGGTACTTGAGTATAGTTTTTACTGCACTCTAATGTTCCTAACCTGGGTTCGACTGATATCTACTAACCATGCCTACAGCAAAGCAGATGTCAGGCCTCGTACATAACATAGCATACATTAAGCTTCCACATGCCGAAGCATAAGGAACTGCTTTCATGCTCTCTATATCCTTAGGTGTCGAAGGACACTGCTCCTTGGATAGAGCCACTCCATGCTTAAAAGGTAGAAAACCTTTCTTAGAGTTCTGCATGTTAAAACGAGCTAATACTTCATCAATGTAGGGCTCTTGAGATAAAGCCAACATCCTTTTCTTGCGATCCCTTATTACTTTGATCCCAAGGATGTATGTTGCTTCACCTAAGTCCTTCATTTCAAATTGTTTGAATAACCATGCCTTTACTGATGACAACATCTTAACATTGTTTCCAATGAGTAAAATGTCATCTACATACAGTACTAGAAAAACCACTGCATTACCCTCACTTCTCTTATACACACATGATTCGCTTGGACTTTGATCAAATCCATATGACTGGACTGCCTGATCAAAATGAATATTCCAGTCCCTAGAAGCTTGTTTTAGTCCATAAATAGACCTCTTAAGCTTACAAACAAGATGCTCTTGGCCTTCCTTAATGAATCCTTTTGGTTGTTGCATATAGATGGTTTCCTCAAGACTTCCATTAAGGAAAGCTGTCTTGACATCCATTTGCCAAATCTCATAATCGAGATGTGCTGCTATAGATAAAAGAATCCGGATCGACTTATGCATAACAACCGGCGAAAAGGTTTCCTCATAATCGATCCCTTCTTTCTGTGTATACCCTTTCGCAACAAGTCGTGCTTTCCAGGCTTTCACCTTTTTGTCAGATCCTCTTTTCTTCTTGTAGATCCACATACATCCAATGGGTTTTACACCTTTGGGTGGTTCCACGAGCTCCCAAACTTGATTGGAATACATAGATTCCATCTCAGATTCCATTGCCTTTTGCCATAGATCTGCATCTTTATCTAGAATTGCCTCTTCGTATGTCCTGGGATCCTCATCATGTTCGCCAGAGACCAAGTCCGAGGACTCTCCCAAAAACATGAATCTATCTGGTTGTTGAACAACCCTCCCACTACGACGAGGCACTAGTGCAGTATTAGTGTTAAGTTGTGCATTTTCTTGTGGCTGTTCTACTTGTACTATTGGCACTTGGGGATTATATGTCCCTCCCACTAGTTCCTCTAAAATGATACTACTCATGGGTTTATGGTTCATTATATAGTCTTCTTCTAAGAATCTAGCATTGG
Source organism: Saposhnikovia divaricata (assembly GCA_036435485.1). Classification (NCBI taxonomy): domain Eukaryota; kingdom Viridiplantae; phylum Streptophyta; class Magnoliopsida; order Apiales; family Apiaceae; genus Saposhnikovia; species Saposhnikovia divaricata. The sequence goes on along the minus strand of CM071597.1, from coordinate 126,689,941 downwards.
TGCTAACAATGATATCTCGATCCCTAGGACAATAAAATGAATAACCTTTCATTCCCATGGGATAGCCTACAAACAGCCTTACTTCTGTACGAGATTCTAACTTGGTCGCGTTCTTGTTCAGCACATGTGCTGGACAACCCCAAATCCGAATATGTCTTAGACTTGGTTTGCTGCCAGTCCACAATTCTATTGGAGTCTTGGGAACCGACTTAGAAGGTACCAAGTTCAGAAGGTAAGCCACTGTTTCTATAGCATATCCCCAAAATGACTTGGGTAAATCTGAATAACTCATCTTCGATCTAACACTCTCTAAAAGAGTCCGATTCCTTCTCTCTGCTACACCATTCTGTTGAGGTGTGCCAGGTGCAGACAACTGGGACGTGATCCCATTTTCTGATAAATATTCCCTAAATTCTCCAAGCAAGTATTCGCCACCACGATCTGATCGTAGTGACTTGATACATTTTCCAAGATGTCGCTTCTCCGCACTTGCTTTGTACTCTTTGAATTTTTCAAATCACTCAGACTTACGGCGCAACAAATAAATGTACCCATATCTAGAATAATCGTCAATGAAAGTGACAAAATACTCATAACCTTCTCTTGCTTGGATACTCATAGGTCCACATAAATCAGTATGAACCAATTCTAGCACTTCTTTGGCTCTATTCCTCTTTGCTTTAAAAGGCCTATTAGTCATCTTACCTTCCAAGCAGGATTCACAAACTGGAAATGGCTCCACTGCCAACGAGCGTAATGGCCCATCTACTACCAGTCTTTGAATCCTCCTCAAGTTAATATGACCTAATCTTAAGTGCCAAAGATATGTTTGGTTCAATTCAGAAGGTTTCTTTCTTTTATTTGAGCTAGAAAGAATGTTATTAGTTTCCTTATGTTGCAGCATTGGTTGGATAGGATTAATAATATATAAATTGTCTTGCAATGTACCAGAACATATAACTCGTTTATTCATCATAATAGAAACATTATGATCCAAACAAACATTATAACCATCCATGGCAAGTTTAGAAACCGAAATTAAATTCCTTCTAAACGAAGGTACATAAAGACAATTATTCAAAACCAAAATCCTATCATCACCAAAAGATAATGTAATTATTCCAACTGCAACTACTGCTACTTTCTTAGCATCTCCCATGAACACATATATCTCGCCATCTCTAAGCATTCTGGATTGCTGGAATCCCTGCATAGAGTTACAAACATGGTCAGTGGCTCCTGTATCTACACATCAAGTGCTCGTAGATATAGCCGCTATATATGTTTCTTTAACTAGAGAAAGAGACATACCAGTATTGTTTGTCTTCTTAGGAAGAGGACAATCCTGTTTCCAGTGACCTGACTGCTTGCACCTGAAGCACTTGCCCTTAGGCTTTTTCACAGCACCTTGAACTCCCACTACATTAGCAACCTTTCCAGCTTTCTGTGTCAGAACCTTTTTCTTCTTCTTGCCTTTCGGCTTAGAGGAAGAAGCTTTCTCAGCCACATTCACTTGAACATTCTGCTTAAAGAGTCCTTCAGCTACCTGAAGTTCTGTCAGAAGTTCCGCGAGACTATACATCCTTTTGTTCATGGTGTAATTCAAGCGGAACTGCTCAAAACTTTTGGGTAGACTTATAAGGATGATATCGATCTGGGTTTCCCCATCAATATCAGCACCAAGGATCTCCATCTCATTCAGATGAGACATCATCTTGAGAACATGATCCCTTACAGGTGTTCCTTCCGCCATCTGTGTGTTCATTAAAGCCTTCATTGCTACTTGCCTAGCAGCCCTATTCTGTTCTCCAAAAAGTTCCTTGAGATTAAAGAGCATATCTGAAGCAGTGGCCATAGCTTGATGCTGATGCTGCAAAACACCCGACATTGCTGCCAGAATGTAACATCGCGACATCTCATCAGCCTTAACCCACCGCTTATTGTGACGCCCCTAGATCCGGGGTCATGGATCCAGGTCATCACGGTCCAATTTCCATTCATTAAAATTCTACTCTTGGCAGCTGGAATATAAATGCATAATAAAACTCACACAATAGACCCCACACTTTAATATTAACACACACCAGTCATATGCTCAGAGAACAACATCCACAATATTAAAAGTTTAGAGTTAAGAAGTTATTACAAACCCAGAATCTTACTAAGTACGTTGTTGAATAATACTTCTACATGAAGCATTTCAACAACCAAAAGTCTATAACATGAGCTTACACAATTAATGTACATAAGTCTACCAGGACCCGCTTGTCTATACGCTACCTCCGGGATAGGTGCCAGCGTTCTCTCAAAAGGCCGCCTTTCCCTTACCCTCTTGCGGGGTGTAGTGCGGAGTATCGGCATGCGACCTAGCTGTTGTATAAGTAAATAGCAAGAGTGAGCTATAATAGCTCAGCAAGATAAATTTTTAAACTAGCATCAAAGGAAAAACATAAGTATATCTGTATAATAAATAGAAGACAAATCATAATTATTATGAGAAGAAATTATTTTTATTTGATAAATACTCCTTCCAAATATTTTTATACCAAAAGGAATATATAGCATTCTAATATCAGCTTCTCTTCTAATATAATATCAGTTTTTCTTCTAAAATAATATAATATAAGTTTTTCTTCTATAATAATTAAAAACCATTACATCACCTCAGCATAATATTTCAATGCAATCTTTCCATTTCCCTTTTTATACAACAATTATATAATAATAATATAAAATCAGTTTCTCTTCTTTCTGTAAAGACAATTCCATCATTTCATACCATTTTTCTGTTTCAGAATACAGATCTGAAAACCATTATCAATTCTTTCTTTTAAGTTTTGGGGATATCTGCTAGCGCCAGATACGTAGGACGATGATCAGTCGCCTGACCGTACCTGCTCTCTGTTTACTACTAGTAGAAGGGATGATCCCATCTGGTCATCAACCCTGGAGGAAGGCTACCTGCTACATCCTCCTTCGGCAACTCTTGGGCCGTAATAAATATTGAGTGCTGGACTGTGCCGCACACAGCCTCTTACGCTTTTTGTTGCAAACCCCCTCTTTTTGTCAATCAGTATTCCATTTATACCAATACCATTCCATATTTTTCCTTTCAATTTCCATTTCCACCTTTATTCACATATGTCATCACTTTTAAAGCTTATGCCATAATACTCTGATTATGACTCAGACATCTTCTCTGTATTTAATGGAATCCAGTACACTTATATATATAAAAAATATTCCATCCTTTTTTTTTTAGAAATAGTAAACAATAATCAAATAATATTTATTAAATCACAATATTTAAAAAGAATATTTTTAACATAATATTATAAATCATATAACCTTAGATAACAACTGATACCATTCTTTCATATAACCCTAGATAACAACTGATACCATTCTTTCATATAACTCTTAATCATAAAGCATGTTCACTTTATGCATAATCATCTCTATAGATCCATATCCATCTTTCTTTAGTTCCCAAAATCAGGAAATAAATTCTTTACTAAACTAGAAATAATAGAATCACATATGTATATTCCATGAAATCATTTTCTTCGAAGTAAATAATTTTCCAAGGTAAAGATAGGAGAAATCTTGCCTGGATCTCTAAAGCGAGTAGGCATGATCCTGAGTTCGTCTCCCGCTCTATAGAAACGAAAGGATCACCGTTAGTATATATCCCACTTAATCACCTAATCTCTATACAATAACTCCCTTAACACATATTATATGTTTAACATAGTTTTTATGCACCAAAAGTTTACATGAACTTAACCATTTTTAAACTCGATCAAAGTTTTAGTGTATTCCACCATTTCCTTTGGGATTCCTTATTGACCACACTCGACTGTAAAATTTCTCATAAATTGTAAATTTCGAATTTTGACACAAGGTCAGTGGGGTTTGACTCTCTATTCAGCCTACTATATTGTCCCAAAATTTCATAACTTTTAAAGATGTTTAAGTATGGTAATTATAGCCTCAAAGTTGACACAATTACGTTTTCTCGGTTTTCAGTGGTTTTCACTTACGCGACCTCGGCTTAAACTTTTCTATAAAATCAACCGTTTACTCTTTCGAGGTGATTCATTCGCACACATACACCTTATGATATCTAGTATTTAATAAACTCAATTTTCCACCAAAATCAAACCATTAAGGGGTTCAATTGAAGTCATGAACTTAGCACTTATGCGATCGAACCACTTTACGAATTTGGCAATTTATCCTAAACCGTAAATCAAAATGCTACAAGGCTTTCGCCAAAATGATCTATGAAACAAGATCTACAAGTTCTAGGCAGTGGTTCAACATTTACAGAGGGTATGTGTCTCGGGTGCCTACTGTTTTAAGCCTCAACAACAATTCGTCATTACGACGGCTATAAATCGAATAATCCAAAAATCCAAATACTCCAAATATCATACCATCCACTCCAAACAACTCATACCTCAAATTTAACATTCAACAAAGGGTATCCACTGCCTATGCTACTAGGATACCATTTGTGACAATCAATCAAGCCCAATCATAAATCTAAGGTCCTAAACATGCATCAAAGCTTTATAACTCACTAAACCACTAAACTCAAAGTAAAAGCTAGGGTTTCCAAAGATGGTTACCTTCCTTGATGTATGTAATAGCTTTCTAAACCTTGTATAGTCCTTGTATAGCCTTGGGTAAGCTTGGATGATCAAAAGAATTGAAGAAAACAAAGTTAGTAATTCGGAGTTATTAGAACCCGACTGAAAGATCATGAAAACCAAGGCCTTTACCTAGGTTTTCTGGACGAGGCTTCTAAAGGAAAGTTGTAGAGCATCTCACCCGCTTTCCAACCATATAAAGAACATAAAATTCCATTGAGTAATGAAGGAGATATGGCTGTTTGAAAATCATCACCGAAACTGTCAACAATCTGGACAGTTTGCTTCTTCAACTTGGGGAGATGATTTGCCTAGGCTACACTACTTGGATTGCTATGAAATTTGGAGCGAATAATTCCCATGGAGTGGAGAGGCTTGGGTTAAAATTTGGTGATTTTATCATGGATATAAATGGAGATATTAATTTTTCTTTCCTCCTTGCTCTTGCTGGGCAGGTTGTAGAGAAAAGAGATAATGGAGAGTGTTTTGTTCTTTGGCCAATCTTATCTTAGATAATCTACTTTTTGGTAGATAGTTTGATTTGTTATAAGATAATTATCATCTAGGCTTACTAGATAAGCTTTGGTTGAAGTGGGTGGAAGATGATCTAATGAATGATGTAAGATGAATGATGTAATTTGAATTGCAGAAACTTGTTTTTTTTTCGCTAAGTAAAATGCTAATACTCTTGGTGGATGAAAGTGTAACATGTATCCTTGATATATTACTAACCTTGGTTGTTTGGTTTCCATACTCATTTAATTGCGATTCGTTTCGAATATACCTCATTATCTTAGTGGTTCTGAAATCATTTAACAAATCCAAATTTCTTTGGTATTTCCTTAACTTAATAATCCCTTAGTTTAACCTAAGTTCACTATTTCCTCCATATATAATTCTTTTAATATTTCCATACTCCTTAATATCAAATAGAAGCTCCTTCGAAATCAAAATCCTCAAAATTACTATTTATTCAAGCACTGTAGCATTCTAAAATTAATGCACTAAATTTAAACACCATAAGTATCTGGTACGCCACGATGGGTGACATATATACCACTTAAATTCGTTTAAATATTACTTCGGTCCTATTACTAAATAATACGCCACGTTAGGGTGGACTATATATTATTTTTCATAGCTAAGTGTATACCATTATTTAATCTTAAATTACTTAAACCAAATACATCCTTTTGATATATTAATGGAAAATTCCCAGGTCTCGGAGGAGTCACAACGGCCTCGCTTAATACCCAATTCCTAGACAGAATTTTTCATAGTCAACATCAAAAGAGTATTCAATTTTCGTTACGAATTCTATGAAACTTGGTACGTCACGTTAGGGAGATCTATATACCTTTCGATATTCGTAATTTAATTTAAGAATTTTGTTCTAGTAATTTCTACAACCTTTTAAAATACCGTATATAGTACGCCACGATAGGTGATCATATATACCATCTACATTATTTAAAAAGTTATATTACGAACAAAATAATGGAGAACGTGGGATTTAATTCCTAATTAATTCCCTCACCCACTTAGAATTTTTATTTAAAAATTGAGTAATTTTAAAAATTAAATGGGACCTATGTCGTTACAATTATGTCTAACATGCATTCAAAATACACACATAATTTAACAACATATAACATTTAATTAAAGCAATAAATAAAAAAAACTATGTCCATGTCGTCCTAATTATGTTAACATGCAATTAAAATTACACACATAATTAACAACACACATAATAATTAATTAAAGCAATAATTAAAAAATAGCGAAATTAAAAAAAAATATTCCACTATTATGGCCCCGAATAATAAACTGTGCAGCAGCCGCTGTTCTCCCGAATTATTTGGCCACTCGAAGAAACAGTCAGCCTGCCCTGTACACCTGTGAATTACATGGTCTACATCTTGTGTATCACAATCAGGAGCGGAAGAAACAAAAAAGACAAACAGTCTGGAACAGACTGTCACGCAGCTGGCAAACGCGCGACTGGTATGTGTAATGCAGGTTGAACCTGCGCAACCCTATGCATACTGAACCTGTGTAACGCAGGTTGAACCTGCGCGACCCAATGCATACTGAAAACTGTATAACGCAGGTTGAACCTGCGCAACCCATATTTTGTTTATTCCTCCGCGTCGACCTGCTCTTCTTCTCTGCCAACACTAAATTAACAGCAACGCTAACAGCAGCCCCACCAGAGTTTCGCAACGGAACAAAAACAACTCTGGATTTGATTTTCAGCCGCACATAATTGTTACAAAATACCCGGATCTTTACAAAATCCATCAAACAATTACAAGAAAAATAGATCTATTACAAAACTAATTTTGTAAATCTATTCTAACACGATCAACCCTCGTGTAAATTACAACCACGATAAACCACGTGGAAACCAAACAAAATAACCACGATTAAACCACGTGGGATCCAAACACATAATTAAAATATACATGGCCATAATAGTGGATAACAACCTGCAAAACAGAATATACAAGCCTACCACTATATACATGCATATATAATTACGACATGGACATCGTATCAAAAATCGCAGAACCATTGAACCTAGCTCTTGATGCCAATTGTTGGGACAATCAGATCTTGGCACTGCGATTTTTGATACAATAAATTAACGAGTACGAATAGAAAAGTCACCTTGTTAACGGTTGATTCCACGCTCTTCTATTGTATTCCTAAATTCCCTTGAGCGAAGTGTGGCCTTCGTCTTCTCAAGTTAACCTCTCTTCTTGCTCCTGGGTGGCTATGAAATTTTTTCGACCAACCCTAGCAAGAAAAGAATAAGAATATATATAGGGCTACAATAGTGATCATGGACAATTAGGTTAGGCCTCCCAATGACATTCCGAGCCCAGCCCAATGTCATTTAATATTAATTCAATCCACTAAAGAATTAATATTCGCACTACCTTTCCTAATACCGTAATTTAATTAATTAATTCGGTTCCAATATTATTTGCTTATTAAATTCCCCATGTTTAAAATATCGCACGTCCATTAATTAAATAAATTACTGATAATTCATTTAATTAATATCTTTTATCCTTGATCATCCACTCAACCTTTATTTAATTATGCCGGAATAAATCCACCTGCAGGGTTTCACATAATTAAATCTTTTTGAGCTTTCAAGGGGACACCATTAACCTGAATATTATCAGGATATGGATTCCTTCTATAAATAATATTCACCATATATATTATTTCATCACCCAAAATATAATGAAATAAATCAAAAGAATTATTTCATATATAAATCAAAGCATGTAAATAATATACACGTGTCAATTACTATATCTGGATTAAGAACCTAAGCATTAATAATTACATAGAATCTTAGTTCTCCTTCTTAATCGGTATAAGGGAACAATTCTAAATTTGATCCTGTTCAATACACACAAAGTATACTAGTATTATTTATTAGTCAATATAAACTAATCTAAATAATACTACAGCCATTCCAGTGGATTGTCTAACTCCACCTGTGCTGTGAACCTTATTATATTATATAAACTGTATTTAACAATCTAATATTCTGTATCCCATTTGATACTAGATTGTCCACAATATATAATATTAGACAGCATGTAAACATTTAAATGATTCTCAATAAAACTGGGCCAGAAATAAATGTATATACTTTAAATAAATATTTTCAGTATACACCAACAAGGAGGATCCTAATCGGATTAGATTTCAGAGCTAACGCAGGCGAGCACGATTTTAGATTAAATTACAGATTAGACGGTATAGTGATTTGTATTTAGAGCTGAGATAGAAGTTGTAATAATTTTTATGATTTAGATTCTTGTTTCATACCATAACTTGAGATTGATCCTCGATGAGGGATCGTTGGTGTATTAAGTTTTATCATTCAGGTATTTGTATTTGTTATTGGTTGGATGGCACCCAATCTGGGTTACCGGGTATGGGGACGTCACTGGTTGGTATCAGAGTGAAAGGTTATGGTCACTGAAACATGTTAGGATGATTAGGTGTACGTATTTAGGTTAGACGTTAGATAGAACGATTTAGAATAAGGTACGCTTTAGGTTATTAAGACGACGGTTGCGACGTTAGTTAGTATTCCGACATATCGCGCGAGCGGGAGTTTAATTCATCCGGAGACTCAATTTAGGACGAGGCAGATAATTCGGAACAGCATATGCTAATTAGACGATCGGAGCTATCAGCTTGGAGGACGCTACTTGTAGACCTACGTGTACCTTATAGAGTTTCTTTTGTGACTTTAGTTACCCCACGAGCAATATAGAAAGTGCGAAAGGATTGTAAACAAGATGTGAAATGCGATTACTGGCCTGGGTTGGAGGAATGGCGTGCTTATTCATTACTAGCCGTTTATTTAATTTTATTTATTGATTAAGGATATTTAACCTTTTTTCTGTTTCTTCTTATTTTGATAATACCCCATCACCTTTGGTAATCAACTATACCTCAATTGATGACGAATTTTTCAGATTAATTTAAACACATTCCTATTTTTCAAAGATACCTCTATTTTACAAGCGATTACTTGATTTAACATGATGCATATAAATTATTGAGACCCTTGAATTCTTTCTATTTTCCCCGAATAGTTGTTACTCCTTATTCAACATCATATATATATATATATATAAACTTTTGAAACCTTTGAATTCTTTTTGTTTCTCCCTGAATACTTAACCTTCTTTATTCAAACTGGGAAGAATAACCCTATGTATGTAGGGGATTCAGGGACATCTTATCTATGTGATAGAAGTCTGGTGGGACGCCACTGATTGTGTTTGTCATGAAAGTACTGAAGGCTGGCCACCTTTTTGTACTATGGCGGTTGACCTAAGTGACAAATGCAACCTGAAAACAGTGCAATGATCATTTTTATCTCTCAGTAAATTCTTTTATAAAATTCATATCAAACAAAACTCATCTTACTCATACATGCTAATACTTATCCATTGTATTGATTTCTTTTATTATAAACCCTTGTGATTCCTAAAGCTATCAGTAATTGAATGCAGTAAAGTGGAAATGGATATAGTTAGTATGTGATAGTTATGTTAAAGAAAGATTGTTGAAGAACTTTTGTTTATTGCATATTTCACTTTGGATATGGAAACAGGAATATTATGAGATTTTAAATGAATCAAGACAAATTGTCGGGTATGAATTTTAGAACTGGGATGGGATAACTTGAGCGAAGCAGAGTAAAGCTAGATGGGAAGTAAAGTGATTATGTGGGAGTTAATGACTTGTGCGAATATAGTTTAGAGGATCATGTATATTAAGAGAAAGAGTGAATTGACCCAGATGGAACGAGATGGTAAGAAAGGAAGACAAAGAATCATGAAACTTACAGGAATTGTGTTAGCCGGGGATATAAGATTTGGATGGAAATGAATGTAAGATTTAAGAGATTTTGAAAACCAGAATAACGAGGAAAGATAGCTACCTATAGGATTTGAATTACTGAGACCAGCATGACCACCATTATTGGAAGGTAAGATTTCCAGAAGAAGTATACTTCAATTGTATTAGGATAACTGTGGAGAACTGTGAATGTGAGTAGAAGGAATATTGTGGTGAGAATGACAAAATTAGAAACTAGAAGTTCAATATGATTATGAATGACGATATGAAGAATATGAAGGTGATGGCAGTCAAAAGAGTTGAGTGTGAGTTAGGATTGGATTGTATAGTTAACTATAAAGTACAGGCAGGGTGCGAGGATAAGAAGGTGAAATTATGATTTTCAAGAGATATGTAAGTTGTCTTTCAAGACAAAAAGGGGATAAAGGAGTTTTAATGGTTATGCAGACAAAGAGGTTATTATTGTAAGAACCCAGTTTTTTGGATAGAATTAAAACTTTTTATTATGTACGGATGTAATAGTAAATAATGGGTAGGACTACGATGTAACGAATGTTCTAATGAATGAATGGAATGGAATTCGATTTAAATATTTATATGTCTTGAAGAATGCTAATGGTTGACAACTTAGATAAGAATAATCTATCTCCTAGGGGAATAAGATATGGCAATTCCAAGCAGAAGAATATTCTCATGTCATCCAGATCGATAACGATTAGTCTAGTGGTTCCGTGAAAGGGTTAAGGAACGCCCGAGAGAGAACAAGGACATTGTCATAAATGTAGGGAATAAAGAAATAATAAAGAATGAATAGTGTTTTTGGTGGAAATGAGAATATTATTAGACGACGCTATATAAAAGTACCCGGAACGAAATTCTGAGTTCGTATTAGTGATCCAGGGGGAAAAAGAGTGTATGTAAAAGCTGTCGGATTCTGAAAAATAGCACTTTTATTTTTCCCGAGATTTCCCTGGACACTGAAAGACCTAAGAGATTATTAAAAGGATTTAAGGAAGATGGATTCGAGAATTATTAAGAATGATGGAGAATGGTAGTATAAATGTTAAGAAGGTTTCCGGTAAAACCCTAACTAGAAATCCTTGAGATTTTCTTTCGAACGATCAATGAAATTGAGTAATAACCGGACAAAAAAACAAAAAAACAGCCAAGAGATGAGCATGTGCAATTGTTGGAAAAATAAAGATACAAGTGACTTACATATAAGTCAACTAACAAAGGAGTGGTGTAATTACAATTAACCAAAATTGGAGTTGCTTAATGTAGTGCCAACACTTGGACAAGTAATGGATCAACAAGTGGCACCAATAGATTGCTAACAACACAGAAGGCAAGAGATGCACCCAATATAGATAGATATTACTTGTATTATTGCATTACACACCAAAACACAAAGCAAAACACAAACCAACTCCACCATTCTCTCATCCTTGCAACTCTCGGCCAAGAGCTAGAAAAGGGGGTTCCAACCATTTTTTGATCTCCAAAATTTTATGGTAAGTACTACATATCATAGATTAGATCTCCTAGAAATCTTGGCCTAAAATTCATCTTTTACCATTTTCAAATAAATCATCAAAGGTGATGTTGAATAGTGTTTCCATGAACTAATCTTGATTTTCTTGTTTCTTTGGTTGATTCTAGCTAGCTTAATCACTCTCAAGGACCATACCAAGCTTAATAAGGCTATTAAATACTCTCAAAAAGGTATAATCACTTGAAACCCTAGCTCTTGTTTTGAGTTTTAAGCATGTTCTTGGTAGATTTAGCTTAGATATGATTATAGTGATGTTAAAAGCATGATTAGTTAGTGGTTTAAGATGATCTAAGTAATATGATGATTATGATGTAAGGTCAGTGGTTCTTGGACATGTTGAGATGATAATCATGTGTATAAGTGGTATGGATGCCCGGTGTGGCTTGGTTTTGATGTTACGATTTTTAGAACATCCGATTTATAGCCGTCGTAATGCCCGATTTTCGATAACCTTAAGAAATCATAGTTGAAAGTAGCTATAACTCACTGTCCAGTTTCATATTATGCAATGACAAGATAGATTATGTTATAAGCTTCGTTTTGATATAAAGATCATGTGAAACGGATTTACGGTTTAGGAATTATGACCGATTTACTAAAAGTAGTTCGAAACCGTAAACAAGAGTTCGTAACTGAAATTGAAACCTCGTAAAATAGGTAATCCGGTGGCGAATCTTGGTAATTAAATACTAGAAATAAAAAGGAAGGTGTGAGAGAAAACCACATGTCAAACAGATCGTTTTCCGATTTTATAAAAATGTTTGAAGCAAGGTTAAACGCGAACGAACCCCTAAAAACCCGCTTGGTTATAACTTTGGTAAAACCCTTAGAAAACGGACGAAAAAACTCGAGGTATAATCTTGATTCGTAAATGACCTACTTTATCACTTACATGGCTTAAGTATATGTCAAGTGTAAGTATAATGACATGTCTTAATAACGAACAAAAGTCGGATCGTATCGGTAATAAAAAAAGAGTTATTCAAAAAGGGTGCATAACGAGATAACTCGAAAGCGTGTTTCGACTTAAGTAAAGTTCATTCGTAACCTTCTAAAGAAGTGTTGGGTGATTAATCTCGAATGTTCTGATTGTTTATAGATCACCGAGCAGGCCCGGAGTACACTACCTCTACCCACACCCGATTACCAGGCAAGTTTCAAATCCTTTTAAAGGCTGTTGTTGTGAATATATATATGCTTTCTGTTATACATATGCCATGTCATGCATGCCTACTTCCAAGTTATATTGATATACTTGTTCCTTGAATTATTGTTGGCTTATAAGCTAGATAGTGAATAATCAGTTATAAGCCGGATGTTGTTAAGTCCCTTAGAGAATGGCATATATATATCGTATTCGTTGAATATAGACCGGGAGTCAGTACTTCTTGATATACCGTAATTACCTTCGAGGGAAATATTTAAGTAAATATTTTCCATTAATTGGTTGACGAATATTATTTGAATATTCGTCCAAGATCATTTAATTAACGATCATTACCTCAAATAATTATTTGAACGTTATCTATTCAATGAATATTATTTTTCAATATTCATTTAAAGTCGATTCATTTATCGAATATTATTTCGAATATTCCGTTAAAGCTTGGATTACTAAATGAATATTATTTTGATATTCATTTAGAATATTATTCATTAAATGAATATTACTTTTTGAATATTCATTTAATTTCCCAATTACTTAATGAATATTATTTTAAATATTCATCTGATGTTATATTTATTTATCGATTATTATATTTAATATTCCTTTCAAGTCTTATTAATTAAATGAATATTATTTTGAATATTCATTTAAATATTTAATTAATTAATAAATATTTTCTCTTTATTCCCTCGAGAATTATTCCGAGAAATACTTCGATTTAAATATTCGTTCATAGTTGTAAGTCTTCTTTAACTATTTCTGATTCAATAAATATTCTCTGTATATTTATCCGATAATCTGAAATGACTTCAAATGTTATCTTCGACCTTCGATTATTATAAAATTTCTTCGGAGTCGTATTATTATTAATATTATATCAAGAAAGGTTCTCAAAATTTCATTCTTCCTTCGAGTCTATCTTCCAATTAATAAGGGAACCTTACTTGAGAAATGTAATTTATCTTGTTGACTTCCCGGTCATAAATCATTTGAAACTATTCTTTTAACTCGCAACTTGGTTGATGTTCATCTATCAAATCTTGTGTACCTTCTCATCATTCGAGGGGTAGGAGTGTTGGAACAAGTTGGTATCCATTAACAAGTAGTAGCTTGGGAAATATTGGTGAATTTTCCTTTCCAACTAGATACGACTACTTTGTGGAGTTTTATCAACAAGTATTATACTTGGGGAAAGGGGAACGAACTTTATGTTTCAGAGTTATGGATGTTATTCGAACTAGGAGCTGCGTAAATGGCCGAGTAGCGCCGGTCCAGCAATGGCCCAACCGTTGGCCGGGGGGTTCCAGAGGGCGGTGGACAAGTAAATCCGTCAGTGCTTCCTTCTACATGTAGAGAACAAATGATGGGGAGCATAACATGCGACTGATCATCGTAAAATGTTATGGCTCCTGGCGCGTCAATGCTCCGGTATTAGTTCACCTTTCAAATGTTGGTAATTTTCTGTAGCACCATCGGTGTTGGCAGGTAAAAAATTGATGGAATCTGGAATTGCAACATTCTCTGCAAGTTCCTCTTTTATGATGAATAATGCTATATTGCTTATCTTTGGCATAGCAGATGTTCCCACAGAAGTATATTTTTGAGTTACCTTGTTACTTCATCTTTCACATTATAATGGCACTATCTTCGTTAATGCATGGCATATGGCTTCAAAGATATTTGAACTATTGCATATATTTTCACTGTTCAGTTATACTATTATTGGTGGGCTATTGCTCACCCTTGCTTATTTATTATCTCACAACAACAGCTAGGACAGATGGCTCGCGTAAGGCGCACTCGGCGCAAGCAGGTTACCCGACCCACAGGACTCCCCGCTGATATGCTAGCTGCCATTGTTGAGGTAGCATAGATAGACAGCTTTTGCTTCCAGCTTAACTATATGTATAATTAATGTTAATCAATGGCAAAAACTTTAAACTTATGTTGTTACTCCTTTTGGCTTGTAATAACTTTTATTCGTAAACTCTTTATGTAAGACTTATTTCAATTTCATCTCTGGGACTATAACTGTGTGTGTGAGTGGATATTATTGTGGGGTCACAACATGCTAATTATTTATTTTGGACTCAAGTCGAGTATTATGTATGATATATGAGACCGTAACGACCCGATTCCCGACCCCGGATCTGGGGGTGGTACAATTATAATAAGATTTTAAGGTTAATTTATATATGTGGGAGATATCAATAAAGAGATAATTAAAGTGAAGCAAATTTCAGTGATCAATATTTCTCGGATATGTGACTTGATGAATTACCAGGATTATTACCAGACAGAGATATAAAATTGATTAATTAATTTCAACCAGGAATGTATTTAGGTTCAAATATTTAAGACCAGAAGGCATCACAAGATATTTGAGAATATAGAAAGGACATGCATATGATTACTAAGTACGAGCTTTGCAATTGGAAGAACTAAAATTTTCAGGATATGACGAAAGGATCGAAGTGAATGCCATGACGACGAAGCAGTAATGAATCGGGAAAGGCTTAAGATGCTAGTGGAGATCGAAAACATTGAAGGACCGGCTAGGAATTATCGAAGGTTGTCAAAGGTATTACCAAGATAGCTACAACAGTGGACAAGCCTACAAATCAGGAAAACGAAAGGATAAAGGTGGAGAAAGCTTTTAGGAGTCAAAGAAGTGATCGAAAACTGCTCAAGTGTCAGTGCAACCGGATGAACCAGGAAAGATTAAATAGGCATGCAATGCTCAAGTAAATGTTAAAAGAATTTAGGAAGTTATAAATGGAAGATCCAAAGTTCTAGATTATTGCAAATGAATTGTTAGAGGAAATTGAGAAGTACCAAGATTAGTTGGCTGAAGCAGAATGTGAAGGAGTTGACTGTAGAAGAAGGGACTAGTTAAACGAGATGAGTGGAGGACGTGTAAGAATCCAGATTTTTGGTATTAATTAAAACTTTTATTATGTAATGGAGCATAAGTGTAACAGTGGTTCTAATAAATGAATATTGAAAGGATTTTGATTCAAATGTTTTTTTTTTGACAAAAAGAATGGATTCATTAAAACAACGGCATCCAGTCGGGACAAACCCCCGTACTAACATTACAACGTGAGTAGTAAATAGATAACCGAACTAAACAAATAGCCGTTCTGTTTTCAGATCGCTTAACAGATAGAATATTAAAATTCTTCGAACTAAAAAAGGTTACAATGGTATCCCGATCAATCCTACCAGCATCAGCCCTGAAATCCGTAGTAGCACAATTGACCCTCACATAAATGCGTACTGAAGTCCAATGTTCCAAACCTTCAACTGAAGTTGGGGAAGCATAAACCCCCGTAACCGGAACAAAATTTAATTGTGAAAGGTGAGCTCTTGTGAATTCCACTACCATCTCAAGAATACTCCAGCTATCTACCTGTCGTAAAACAGCTATAGACCTGCCGATACCCCAGCTATCTACATGCCAAAAATCAGCTATAGACATGCCGCATGTAGCATCGATGCATGAAAGGCATATGACATAGCCTATTTGTAGTTCGAGGACTCAACTCAACTTAAGCTTAGTTTGTAATAAGTAAATAACTTTAACTGTCACAGGAATCTCAGGAGGTACTATCTGTCAGAAGAAAAACCCTAAAGTCAATCTATAGTTTTGATGTCTTACACTGGAAGAAGTTCAGATTGCTGATCAAGCCTCAGTATAGCATCAAAGAAGTGGATTTATTTCTAAGACAGAGATTTCTAGAGTGACAGGTTCAGACAGTATACAGTGAAGTACAAGAAGGAGATAGAAATGAGAAGAAAAGTGAATCACATTTTTTAATGTGAAAATTAAAGGACAGTCATTGAAGTTAGTCGTTCATGAACCAGACCGTGCATGGAACGTCAACAAAATATTCAGTGGTATTCCTTTATTACTTTCAGTGATTCAGAAAAGAATTAAGACAATCCAAGGATATATAATTATTCTTATTTAATTAATTTAAATCAAGTAGTCAATTTAATTAATTAATTAATTCATCTTGAATTAATTCTTTAATTAAATTAATTATTAGATTAATTAAATCTGATTAATTATTTAAGTAAGAATAAATTAAAATGATTATTTGTTAATCAATTTTAATTTAATTATGAAAAATGAACTAGCAAGACAATCCCTGATTGTCTTGCCGATTGTCTTGAAGGCTTAAATCAGAATAGCAAGACAATAGGAGATTGTCTTGCCGATTGTCTTGAAGAAGAAATCAGTAAAGCAAGACAATCTCTGATTGTCTTGCCGATTGTCTTGATAATGATAATGTCTGAAAAGCTTTTAAAAAGTAAAATAAAAATCTGATTTGATTGTCTTGACAGTTCAAATTAGATTGTCTTGATAATGATCAAAAAGAAAAAGCTTCAGACAGAATGATAGTTTTTGATAAAGCAAGACAAAGATCTCAGAATTTGATTGTCTTGCCGATTGTCTTGGAAGAACCTGATTGTCTTGACGATTGTATTGCCTATTGTCTTGGCAGTACAAAATTGGTTGTCTTGGAAGAATAAATTGTATTGCCGATTGTCTTGACAGTTATATTTGAAGATAAAGAGGCAGTGATTGTTATAAATGAAGACAAACGACAGAAGACAACAATATAGATCAAAATATAACATTCAAAGCAGATTTCTCTCTTCTCTCTCATCAAGAACACAGCACAAGAAGCAGAAAAATTTATAGAAAATCAAGTTCATCTTATTTTTAATATCTGATCCGATAGAACTGGTTTACTTGATACTCTTGTACTATTAGCGAGTTTTTACTCCTAATCTATATCTTGATTTTTATTAACAAATCTAGAAAAATTCATGTCGAATTTTCTAATTTGTTTTTATTAACTAAATATAAATTCTGTACTGTATTTGTAACAAACCTCTCAAGTTAATATAATTTTATATTCAACTTGAATTTTGTTTCATTTAATTCCGCTCAAATTTGTCAAAATATAAATTAAATTATCCGGACAAATTTCGATAAAACATTACTGTTTGTATTCAACCCCCCCTTCTACAAACATATTGGACCTAACAATTGGTATCCGAGCCGGTTGATTGATACACAAATCAAAGATCCCATTTTACTCGATTAAAAATCATCCCTGAATTTTTTAACTCTCTAAAAAAATTCATCATGTCTTCTAAAGTTGGAACTGTGAAAATTCCCATATATGACAAAAACAGTTATGATATGTGGAAGAACAAAATGTTAATGTTCCTCGAGGTTGCAAATCCTAAATACATGAAAGTCTTATCAGAAGGACCAATAATACCTTTTGGATTAATTCCTGAAGTTGTCACTGATGGAAAAGTTGTTGCCCCTGCAAGGTTTGTACACAAAGATTCTTCTGAATTCACTCTTGTTGAAAGAGAGGAAGCTGGACTTGACATTAATTTAAGACTGATCTTAATAGATTCTCTAGACTCTGTAATGTACAGTCATGTGATTAACTGCAAGACTGCAAAGCAAATGTGGGAAACCATTGAAACTGTGAATGAAGGAATAGAGGAAGTTAGGGAGAATCGACTAGAAATTCTGACATCTGAGTATGAACACTTTCGATCAGCATCCAATGAAAGTATTCAAGATGTGTTTGAAAGATATAACAAACTTGTCAACAATTTACAGATGCATGGCAAGTACTACACTCAGAAAGAGATCAACAGAAAATTTCTATTGTCAATGCCTGTTCATCTTGAACATAGGATTACAGCTATCAGAGAGTCAAGGAATCTAAGTGAAATTACTGTAGAAAGACTCTTTGGTGTTTTAAAAACCTATGAACTGGAACAATCTCAACAAAAGGAGATTTATGGAAAAGGAAGAGTTGTTAATACTTCTACAGCTCTTATTGTTGAGAACAAACAGGAAGTGGAAGATAAGGTTATTCAATCTTGTAGTGTTGACAGTGGTAAGCTTGAAGTTGAAGTTGGTCAAACGAATGCTAGTCCAGATGAAGGAGACTTCTATTCGTTAGAAGAGCTAGATCAGTTGGAAGATGAGTCCATGGCTTTTTTGGTAAGGAAATTAAGTAACTTTAGATTCAGGAAGAATCCCAAGTTCAGGTACAAATCTAACTATAACAGGTTCCAAAGAGGAGGTTCTTCATCCTCAAGTAACAGAGGAGGTTACAAAACTGGAACAGTTGAAAGAAGTAAAATTAGATGCTACAACTGTAATGAACTTGGACATTTCGCTACTGAATGTCAGAAGCCAAAACAAAACCAAAGAAAAGACTTTGGATCTGAGAAGAAGAAGACAGGTAAAGCCTATGTGGCTGCTGGAAAGAGTTGGGATGATACAGACTCTGAAGATGAATAGTATGGCAATCTTGCCCTGATGGCAAAATCTGATAACTCCAGTGGTACTTCATCTGAGGTATCATGTACTGAAAGTCAATATATTTATCAACTTAGTGATTCACTAGGTTGTGCTAATAGAGAGATTGAAAGGATCAGTTTGTTAAATACAGATCTTAGTAATCATTATCAGAATTACACGATGTACAAAATTGCCATGATAAACAAAAATCAGAAATAAGAATTCTAAAAGAACTTGAGAGGTCTCTAGCGTTGATAGTGGTTCAACAACGTGAAACAATAGCTGAGCTAGAAATAAGGGTTAGTGCTACTTCTAATTCATGTAAAGTGGCTAAAGAGTTGTTTAACCAACAAGCTATTAATCAAACCGTAGGAATTGGGTTTTATTATAATGAAGCTATTGGATGAAAAAGCATTATTACCCCTAATCGTGTCAGTGCTGTAGAAAGGGGTATACCAATAGTGCTTAAGGGTGTTAGTAATCCACTCTTTAAGACATCCATAGCAGAACCTTTGGATACAACATCTTTAATCATTAAGGAAGAGATGCGCATTGAGGATTTAGCTAATGGCGTAGTCTTAGAAAGTAATCAAGTTGTTAAAAATGATGAAGATAGAAAGTCTGTGTTTAAGAAAACAGAAAGAGTTGGTGAGTCTACTAGTTCCTTTAAAACTAGTAGTAGAAGTAACAACATGAATAAATGCAACAACATATCTACCACGAATGCTATTCCTGTTATTGATACTGCTCATAAGAAATGCAATGCTGTTAATTGCATGTCTTGTGCTTTTAATATAATGTCTGCTTACTTTAACGGTAATCATGCATGTGTTGATAAGAATGTTCCTAGACAGCATATGAGCAGAAATAAACATGTTAGATCCACGACTGTAACACCACCTAATTCTAAGATTAGGACTCCAAGTCCTTCTCAGGATATGGTGAAGACATGGTTACCCAAGCTGAAACCAAAACAAGTTAAAGCTGTTTACAGGGTTAAATGTCCAGTACCTGAAGAAAATGTTGTTAAAATAAAAAGCGTTGCTTTGCCTGATAAAGGCCAATTTTTTAAGTACTCCGGACCCAATCAAATTTGGGTTCCGAAGAAAGTCTAACCAATTTGTCATTGCTGGGTTTAAAACAGGTTGAACGAGTCATGTGGATTCTCGACAGTGGATGTTTAAGGCATATGACCGGAGATAGAGCCCTGCTGACAAATGTGGTGGAGAAGGCCGGCCCAGTCGTTACCTTTGGAGATAATAGCAAAGGTAAAACTGATGGATATGGCAGATTAGAAGCTGGAAATGTTATCGTTGAAGATGTCTCTTTTGTGAACGACCTTGAGCACAATTTGCTCAGTATTAGTCTGTAAGATCCCAGATTATTTTAGGATTTATTATTATTATTTTATTATTATTATTTTAATTATGTTAATTAGTATTTAAAGGACGGAATTAGATTTGAGAATATCGTTGTGGAATTCAACGATATTTAGTATTGAGTTTATATGAGTATATATTGAGTTATGTGTGCCAATGTGTGCCCCAGTATATTTAATTGTATTTTTAGTGATTTAAAAGTATTTAAAACAAGTATTATTGATCTTCAAAAATCTTTGTTTAATTATCAGAGTTGGATAAAATCACGAAATCTTTTGTGATATCATCTTTATGATATTATTTAGTTTTTAAAATTTATTGGAGAATTATTTTGGGTGTTTAAGTATTTTAGAATGATTTTAAGAGTTTTATTGTATTTAAAGGATCAAAACTTTGAAAATTCATATTTAATTCATTTTTGATCCGAAAAATATTTTAAAAATATGAGAATGTTCATAATTTCATAAACTTTATTTTAGAATTTTTAAATTTATTTTTCTACTACTTTTCGGTTTAATTTCGAATTTAAAATGATTTAAATCGATTTTATATATATGATTTTCAGCAAAAATTACGGAAATGCCCCTGGGCCTATAAACCCAACTATTTCTTCGTTATTCCAGATTGTTCCAGTCGGGAGAGTAGTGTGGGGGAGAAAGAAAAACAAAAGAAATTGGAGAGAAAGAAATGGGGGGGTTGAATCTATACACATATATATATAAATCGTGTGTGTGTGTATAGTTGAGTGTGTGCTGGTGTGTGTGTGGCGCGGAGTGAAGGCAGGAAGAGGGAAGAGCAGGCGCGCGGTTGGGGGTTGGCCGGAGCAGCGGCGGCGGCGGCTGGCCGGCGGCAGCAGGAGCGCAGTCGCGACCAGTGGTGGTGGTGGAAGGCACTTCAGCAGTGGAGAAGGGAAAAGAGAGAGAGAGAGATAGAGAGAGAGAGAGAGAGAGAGAGAGAGAGAGAGAGAGAGAGAGAGAGAGAGAGAGAGAGAGAGAGAGAGAGAAGGAGGAGGAAGATGGTGGCTTTTCCGGGATCGATTTTCCGGTGGATGGGAATTGAAAGCGAAAGGGTATAACTTTCTTCGTATTTTTTTAATTTACGTATTTAGTGTGGTAATTTAATTAATTAATTCTCGTAATTTAATTGATTTCAAATTGCGAGATTATTTGCTAATTTTAGTAATTAGCTTAGTAGTGTTAATTATGAGTATTGATGTGGATTATAAGATTTTGTGATTGGTTAAACATGATTTAGTGATTTTTATTTGATAATTGGATAAATGGTTAATTATTGATGTTTGGTTATAAATTTCGGATTGTATAGCAATGTAAATGGTACAAGTAGTGTTAATATTGTAATTTTGGGCTTGTAGGTGGATTTTAAGTCCATCGGATATTTTGATTGTTGTTTTGATTCGGTTATGTTCCGACGGGTTAATTCACTTTATAAAGGAGATGCTGTCCGATTTTTATTAAAAATTATTTTACAATCCTTATATTAATTTGATAGGTACTATTTGTTAATCAGTGATATACGTGATACATGTTAAATGTGGTAGTCGAGTCATATTAGTCATTGAACGCTATACTTGTTAGATAATTGGAGATGAGTAAATATTGAGAATTTCTTAAGTAGTATATTTTGATTTAAAGGTTATTTAGCAAAGATTTACTATGAGATTTATTTTATGTGTTATGTGTTTATCTGCGAGGAGTTGTAATGAGATCACGAGCCTTAAATGACAATATTTAAAGACTTGTGTAATTCTCTACAACTAGTTCCTCGGGCTTACGAATATCCCTGATTAACTATCACGAGTATAATTAATATACTTGAGTGGTGTGATCATCGATATAGCGTAAGTATTAGTTAGTGCTAGGGGTTGTTCCCTAGGGCTTACGAACATTAGTGATTGGTTGTCACGTGTATCATCAAAGTGCGTGAGAATACGATCATTGGTGTAGCGTAAGTAGTAGTGTAATATAAATCCTTATGTGCTAGGTGCCGCATGTCTGGACGGGTACTTTTCTTTATTTGTTTACTTTTATGTTGCTGCCAGAGAAGCAGCTTGTTTTAAATGGTTTGAGTTAAAATGTTGAGTTGAAAAACAGGCTTGAATTGTATTTGAGGGCTGTGCCCATAGTCCGATAAACGAATACTACATGCCGAAATTTTCTAAAAATCCCCTGTGTTTTAAGTTATTTAAATTATTTGATTTAAAGATTTAAAGGCATGTATGTGTATGAGTGTTTAAGTACATATGTGATGATTATGAGGTGTGGATATATATATTTATGTATGTATTGCTTTGTGAGTTATAAGTAATTAGTTATCGATTGGGTTGTTTATGTACTAAATAGTACTTTACTATTATTCCGAGTATAGTTAGGTATTCGTTATGGACCCAGCGATCAAGTTGACGAGACGGTTGAAGGAAAATGGACGAGTGATCGAGTAAAGAACAAAGTACAATAAGTGGCGAATCGACGCACTGGAAATGAGGCAAGTGTACTAACCCTCGCTTATCGTTCAAGCGAGATAAACATGTTTCTATTCAATATAAGTATTTCCCTTCAAATCTTTATTGTTAGTATCCTCCCCTTCAAATTACTGATAAGGATGTATTTTGTTCCGTATATCGAATGCTTCTATGTTTCTAAATCTTTTAGTATTGCTTCCTAAAATGGTTATTAATTAAAGATGTTTTTAAAATTTCCTTATACTGGGCTGGTCTTTTGCCAGTGAGTATAAAGGACTGAAAAGTGAAATGTTTTAAAGTATTAATAAGATGGTTTATAAGTTGGATAAGCGTAAGAGGCTAGGGTGGTCCTAGTCCAGCACCTTTGTTTAGCATAAGAGGCTAGGGTGGTCCTAGTCCAGCACCATTGTTTAGCGTAAGAGGCTAGGGTGGTCCTAGTCCAGCATTCAAGGCCAATGTGTTGCCTAATTGAGAACCTAATTTCAAAGAAAGGAAGACTTTACGTGGCTGATCACCCGTATTGTCCGTAATGAGAAGAATAATAAAATCAATTTAAATGTTTCAAAAAGTTTTACGGAAAGTATGTTCTATTTGTGGAATGGTTTTAAAGAGATGAATGTTTTGATGTTTTATTGATGGAATAGTTTTAATGAGAGGAATGTTTTGATAAGATATACCTGTTTTACTGTAAATGATTACCGGTTTAGAAATTGTGTATTTCAGATTAAATTGTTGTCTATATGATAAAAGTTGAAACCTCAGTAAAATAATGAGATTAAGGATAGATAGAAGTTTTTCAGTTATTCCCTTCGCAAGTAACATTGTACGTGAAAGTGGAGTAAGAATGATTGGAAAATTCTTGATATTCTTTCTCTCAAAGTTTTATCTGGGGCAGAGATGGTTAGTAGTAAATAGAAGAGTGTTATGTTAGAATATTAAAGGGTGGTGTTTATGTTATGAGAAAGAGTATGAGTGCAGAAAATAGGTATTGGTATTTTGTAAGAGTAGGTTTATATTTTGCTTGGTGAAAAACTAATTCACGGTTATTACGGTCACTGTGGCATGTGTTGTGCAGTGATAGTGAGAACCGAGAATGATTTGAGATCTTCTTATTTATTCAAACTCATGATTGTCAGGCCGGTTAGGCAGCTAGGTGTGCGAACGCTTAGTGACATGAATGAAATTTGAGTAAATGAGAATTTCTTGGAGATTTTGTTAAAGCGATAGTTAAAGTATTTTGCAAGTATTAAAAGTATTGAATCTAGTTTTTCGAACCTTTGCAGTTATCAAATTCTGATTTCGAGTTATAAATGTTATAAATAATATTAATCTTCTGTCAAAGTTAAGAATCCAGATTTCAAGTATAGTATTGATTATAGATTGGTGAGCATTCATTCGCTCATATCTATTGTTCACTTTCTTTTTAAGTTAATCCTTCTTAAATTGCAGTGATTGCATTTAATTATCCAGTATTATTATTATATAACTTGCTGAGCATTTCATTCGCTCACCCTTGCTGTTTTTAAATCTAATATTTCAGTAAGCTAAGTATTGGCGAGAAGTACCTGCGCAGTTCAGAAAGAGGAAGCAAGACGATGTGAAGAATGCTGACGTGGATTCGGGGTATTTGTGTTATAGTAAGATTGTTGCATGTATATATAGTTTTAGTAATTATAGTATGTATTTGATTAGTGGCCTGGTACACTTCCTTTCGAAGTTATACCAGTGATTTAAGTTTTGTATATAAAGTTGTAATTAAGTTGGTTATGGGTTTTTTCTTGTTTCTAGAACTGTAACCTAAGATCCTGAGTTAGGAGTTGGGGTCAAAGAGCTGTTGTTTGAGTTTTTATTTTTATTTCAGTTTTATTTTGATTTCAGATTTTAGTTTTGTATTCAGCAGGTTTATGTTGTATTTACGAATACATCATGGCCAATTTTTTTTTTTGTTACAATTATTGAGTTTGTTAACGTGACGCCCAAATCTACTGACCCCGGATTTTGGGGGCGTTACATAGTCAATTCTGTGACAAAGGTTATGAAGTTCATTTCAACAAGAAGAATTGTCTAATATCACACAAGAGAAATGAAAGGCCGCAGTTGACTGGAGTAAGAAAAGGAAACTTGTACATAGCCAATATGAACTCTGGAAGCACAGAAGAAGTTAGATGTTTTTATTCAAAGGCATCCACTGATGAAAGTTGGTTATGGCACAAGAAACTTTCTCACCTAAACTTCAAAACAATGAATTCTCTAGTTAAAAGAGAATTGGTGAGAGGTTTACCTTCGATTGAATTTACTCAGGAAGGTCTATGTGATGCTTGTCAAAAAGGAAAGTTAAAAAGGGCAACTCACAGGAGCATTAACACATCATCAATAACTGAACCATTACAACTTCTCCATATGGATTTGTTTGGTCCAGTTAGTGTAATGTCCATGTCAAGAAAAAGATATGCTCTAGTGATTGTTGATGATTTCTCAAAATTCACATGGGTACTATTTCTGAACTCAAAAGATGAAACTCCACAACTGGTAGTTGATCACATTAAGTTAATTGAGCTGGACTTTAATCGTCCAGTAAGAGCTATAAGGTCAGACAACGGAACTGAATTCAAGAATGCAGTTCTGAATGACTTTTGCACTGAAAAGGGTATAACTAGACAGTACTCGGCTCCCAGAACTCCTCAACAAAATGGGGTAGTTGAAGGAAAGAATAGAACCTTGATTGAAGCTACATGTACTATGCTAAGTGAATCAAGGCTTCCATTGAGCTTTTGGGCTGAAGCTGTCAACACTGCATGCTATACCCATAATCGAACACTTATCAATAAAGACTTAATGAAGACACCATATGAAGCTCTACATGACAAGGAACCAACTCTCAAGTACTTCCATGTATTTGGGACACAATGCTTTGTGCTGAAAGAAGGAGATGATCAAGGTGGTAAATTTGAAGAAAAAGCACATGAAGCAATATTTATTGGTTATACTAGAAGAGCCTACAAGGTGTATCTTATTGATCAACAGAAATCTATGGAAAGTGTCAATGTTACATTTGATGACACAAAACTCCCAAGTATCCAAAATGAAGATCCATCTGAAAAGCTTAAGTTTGATGACATGTCAGACTCAGATTCAGATGATGACAATAAACCTGACGTTGTTAATGATAATAATAATCCAAATGTTGGTGGTAATGATCAAGGTGATGCTGGTGAAAACAATGATAATTTTCAAGACACCACTGATACTCTTGAACCATCAATAAGTCAAACTGGCAACAACTCAGGGGGAGATAATGAAGGGTCAACAAGTCATACTCAACATCATACTGAAGATCAAGGCGAATCATCAAGATCAATTCTTCCCAGACAATCTGTTTGGAATAGAGCTCATCCTTTTGAGCTGATTCTTGGTGATCCAGATGTTGGTGTGAAAACAAGAAGAGCTTATCAGAATCAATGTAACTATTCTGGGTTCCTGTCTGTCATGGAACCTAAAAAAGTAGAAGAAGCTCTATCTGATCCTGATTGGGTGATTGCTATGCAAGATGAACTCAATCAATTTAAACAACTAGAAGTATGGAAGCTGGTACCCAGACCTAAAGATAGAAAAGTGGTGGACACAAGATGGGTATTCAGAAACAAACTAGATGAAGATGGCACTGTGATAAGAAACAAAGCAAGACTGGTAGCTAAAGGTTATTCTCAAGCTGAAGGCATTGATTATGACGAGACCTATAGTCCAGTGGCAAGACTTGAGGCCATCAGAATATTCTTGGCATTTGCATCCTATTCAAGATTCAAAGTTTATCAAATGGATGTCAAGAGTGCCTTTCTGAATGGTAAGCTAGATGAAGAAGTGTATGTAGAACAGCCCCCTGGTTTTGAAGATCAAGATCATCTGGACTGTGTCTACTTTCTTTACAAAGCTATCTATGGTCTTAAGCAAGCCCCAAGAAAATGGTATGACACTCTTTCTGAATTCTATTAAAAAATGGTTTTATAAGAGGTGTCATAGACAAAACGCTCTTCACTAAAAGACATAAGAATGATATAATACTAGTCCAAGTCTATGTGGACGATATTATATTTGGGTCTACTAATGAGCTTCTATGCAAGAAGTTTTCTAAGTTAATGCAGGGTAGGTTTGAAATGAGCATGATGGGAGAACTGAAATTCTTTCTTGGATTACAAATAAGTCAGAGACAAGATGGAATATTTATTTGTCAATCTAAGTACATTAAGGAGCTCCTCAAGAAATATCACATGGAGGAGTGCTCATCAGCAAAGACACCATCAACTATAGCTGTCAAAATTGGTTTATGTGAAAGTTCTGCCAAGGTAGATATCACAGGCTATAGAGGTATGATTGGCTCATTGCTTTACCTAACTGCTAGTAGACCAGATATAATGTTTTCCACATGCTTGTGTGCAAGGTTCCAAGCGAACCCTAAAGAAATCCATCTCACTGCTGTCAAAAGAATCTTAAGATATCTAAAGGGTACGCCTAATTTAGGCATCTGGTACCCTAATGAATCTGGTTTTACTTTAATTGGATATACAGATTCTGACTATGCAGGAAGTGTTGTAGACAGGAAAAGTACATCTGGGAGTTGTCAATACCTAGGTGGAAGATTGGTATCCTGGTTCAGTAAGAAACAGCAAACAGTTTCCAACTCTACAGCCGAAGCTGAATATATAGCTGCTGGAAGCTGTTGTGCTCAGATCTTATGGATTAGGAATCAATTAATGGACTATGGCATTGTATTGGAAAATATCCCTATTTTATGTGATAATACAAGTGCCATAGCAATTGCCAGCAATCCTGTGCAGCACTCAAGGACAAAGCACATTGACATAAGGTATCATTTTATAAGAGAGCATGTAATGAATGGTACAGTGCAACTACTATTTGTAGGCTCTGGAGATCAAACTGCAGATATTTTTACTAAGTCGCTTAATGAATCCTCATTCACTAAAATTGTTAGTGAATTGGGTATGTTAAACAGTCCTAGTAATTAATACTGTTAATATCTGAAATTTGATCTTTAATAATTTTGCAAGTGATTATTCTGTGAATATTTGTTGTTTGAAATCACTTGTATAATTATTTTACCAACTGATTTTCTTGCTTGTTTAGTTATTTTTCACTCTGTTTATTCATATTATTTAATACTTCATATTTCTGTATTTTTAGAATATTTGTAGATATTTATTTCTATTTTAATAATTATTTTATTAAATGTTATGTAGTGTTTGTCCTTTTGTTATTTATATTTGTTCTCGTAAAAAGATTAATCCATGTTTCTGTAAAATATTTATTTATAGTATTTTTAATAATATATTAGAGTGTATTTTAATTGGATTAATTATGAACATTTATTTGCATTTTATTAGCATAATATTAGCAGATTTATAGATTGTCTTGTTTGTCTTTATAGTATCAAGACAATCGCCAATACAATCCACAGATTGTCTTGGCAGGTTATTTTGCTAAATAATAAAATATTTTTAAAATTTTATTTTTGTTTTATTTTGTTTTCTTAAATTTAGTTCAAGACAAACGATTGTCTTGATAGTTTTGAACTACCAAGACAATCGGCAAGACAATCACTTGATTGTCTTGGAGTGTCTTTTCTATATTTTATAAATTTTAAAAAAAAAAGGTGTGTCAATTTTATTTTAATCAGTTAAATATATGATTGTCTTGATAGTATTTATACTACCAAGACAATCGGCAAGACAATCAATCGATTGTCTTGTAATGTTAGTTTGTAATTAATATATATATATATATATATATATATATATATATATATATATATATATATATTTTGTTTTCTTTTATTTATCAGAATTGTAAACGATTGTCTTGATAGTGTTTATACTACCAAGACAATCGGCAAGACAATCAAACCGATTGTCTTGTAGTGTTGTTTAGTACTTAAAAAAAAAACAGAACACAAACTCAGCCAAGACAATCTCTCTCGTGTTTTTACACAGAGACTCGATACATATACATACAATACACACGGTTTTTGAACTGAAACGCTGCTAAAATTTCTTCAACAAAACTGTAAACCAAGAACAGATTCGAATAGATCGTCCAATTTCCCTTCTTTTGAACCGATTATTTTCAAATTCTGTTAAGTTTTTGAAAATCAGTTTTTTCAAAAGTTACAATCGGGTTTTAGGTGTTTTAAGAGTTCTAGATTTTTTCTTTGAATTCTAAAAATAGATTGAGACTCCCAGTGATCAGGAGAACATCATATAAATTTTTGGGATTTTTCTGACAAATTTGAATTAATTCGAATTTTTAATTAATTTTAATTAATTATTAATTCTGAAAATTTTCGAATTGTTTTAATTTTCCTAAAATTGAAGTGTGTTTTTGTGTTTAAAAATGGCTGATAATTTTGAGATAATGAAACATAATTTGGTTGGCTATTTTAATCCGAACGATTGTCCCTACGATCGATTTAGGCCTTGGATACGGTTTTTAAATGACGATTCAATTATCCAAACTGCCATTTCGATTGAAGCCCCAATTAAGATAGGACCACTGAGATTGATTTGCACAGAATCTGTGGTGTCTGAAGACTTGACCTCATTTTCTTTTGATTTTGATGGTACACACCATGTCATGACAGAATCAACCCTTACTACTGTATTGGGCCTTCCTACGGATAATTTTGATCCATTTCCAACCAGTGAACAACTCTATCAATTCTTCATTGATATTAATTATCATGGAGTAATTGATATGAACAACCTGAGCAAAAGGAATCTGGTTCAACAATGGGATGCATTCTTCGACACGATCTCCAAGGTATTTGCTAATTCAGCCAGAGGTAACTTTCATTTACTCACCTCTATGTTACAAACTATTGGTTATGCTGTTGCTAACAACCGTAGAATCAATATTGGTAACCTACTTTGGAATACTATTATTAACAGGATTGTTAAGGCCAGAAGGGATTTTGATGAGGGTAAGAAAGTTCTATGTTATTATCCTAGATTTTTAACTTTGTTATTTAATCATCTTGTTCCTGTTGGTCAACAAACAATTTTTAGGAATGACAACCCTATGGTATCAGGCAGGCAAACCAAGAAAATATTCACTAGCCTTGATACTAGAAAATTGATAAATGTGCCAGTGTATATTACACCATATTTGTCTAACTTCATAAATCTACCTGTCATTCCTCGACTTTTGAATGCACCTGAACATGAACCTCAAAATGTACCTGTCCCTGAACATCAACATCAAATGGAACAATCTATTCCTTCAGGTACAGCTACTGCATCAATGGAGCAGGTATTGCGTTCTATCTCTCAAACTGTTTCTGGAGCCCAAGTGGCTGATAGGTCAGACCAAGAGGTTGTAGAACCACAGCCTCTATCCCAGGTCTTAGAGCCAAACACTGTGTCTAACCAAATCTCTAAACCTAAAGCCAGAAGCAAGTTGTTGACAAAACGAGCTGATAGAAGAAGTGATAATGTGAGTGATCCCACAGCTCTGCCTCCACCAAAGAAGAGAAGAAACCTATTACTTGAGGCATCTGTTAGCCCATCCTTTTCCTCCCAACAGGACTTGGACATTGAAATGGCCGATGAACTGTTACTAATTTCATCTTCTCAACAGGATGAAATTATTGAAATTCGCCAAAGGGCCGTGGCACCTTGTACAGAGTCAAGCACACCTCTATTACTCACAATGGGGGAAAACATTAACGTAGAATCTGATGTTGTTAAGGACACTGAGCAAGGAGTGCACGATAGGATTGTTACAGTGCCTACCATTGTTACGGTAGAAGAGCCTTCACAGGCTTCAGAGGGAAATCTTGACTCTCTGCCAGTTATAATAGAGTCATCATCTCCCCTCCCAGGAGGAACATTCCTGGCTCCCTCAAGGGATTCTTCACTCGCAGATTTATCTGGAGAAAGTGAAAGGCAACTTGGTCATCCTATCACTGAAGAAATTCAGTTATCAAATCCAAATGAATTGATAGAGATGACTGAGGATTGGGAATTGCGAACTCCCATTGCACCACCACTGACCTCTCCAGAAGAGGCTAGGGTGATTTCTTATGCAGGTACAGCTCAAGGAAAGGAGCTAGTGTTGAGTGATGTGAGGACCACCTTAAATACGAGTGAAACACATGCACGAAAGGAGAGTGACATATCCTTGAGTGAACATCAGGTGAGAGCACACACTGACACAAACACTTTGTCTCTCATGGCTCAAATCAAAGATCTGCAAAAGAAATTAATGGAAACTGAGGCTGAAAAACAAGTTTTAAAAGCACAAGTGGATGAACGGTCTTCTTCTTCCACCTCTATCAACAATCAGCTCATGATTATTCGTGACGATGTCCACAACATAAAGACTACACTCACTCCAGCGATCAATACATTGATAAAATCCAACTCTCAGGCATCTACAGAAAGAACAGATATTCTAAATGCTATTGACAGACTCTCTAATAGGGTGGATGAACTTCAAGTGGAAATGCATGAATCTGCTCAATCATATTCAACAACCTTTGCGAAGCTTGAAGAAAAGTATGATTACATGTTTGAAGGACTTGATCATCTATACAACATTGTTAAACCTACTCATAATATCACACCAGAACAAAGAGCATATTTTGAAGACTATGATGATGATAATGCAGGGGATAATGATGCAAATAGGGAGCTTGACAGTCAACGAAAGTCTGTAGAGGATTCCTCAACTAAGGGGGAGAAGTCTGGAGATGGAGGAGCAGGTAAGTCTGGAGAAGCAGGAGGAAGTAAGTCAGGAGGTCAAGGGAGGCATAAGGAGAAGTCTGAGAAGTCTACTAAGGGAAAAGAAAAAGCTGCTCATGATCAGAATGTATTCGAGTTTGATTTCGATCTCAAGAATAGTAAGTTTGAAGTACAACAATTAAATGATATCGAAGAAGATCTTTCAAACTGGCAAGATGATCCTGAATTTGAGAAGGAACTTCAAGAGGAGAAAGCTGATCGTCAGATGAGACAAGCTAAGCTTGAGAAGACCAGACAGGTAGTGAATGAGAGATTGAAGCTGAAGCAAGCTGAAGATGCAGAGAAACAAAAGCTACATGCAATCAGTGTACAGGAAAGGAAAAGAGATATTCAGTTGAAGATTGGTCCAAAGTGGGATAGAGCAAGAGAAATTTTTGATTCTATTCAGAACACTGCTAATGATGATGAACGTTTTCTCCAACAACTTCAACAGTTTCAAGAGACCAATCCAGATTACTTGCAATATATGGATGCATTGATGCTGGAAATCTCAAGGATAGTAGCTGGGTTTGACAGATTTGCAGATCAACTGATAATTCAGATTGACTCTCGTACAATGGGTTCTCTCTATGTGTCACTTCAAATCTTTCAACAGAGAAGCTTGATTGAACTGTGGATTATGTCCCTAAATGTAATAACCCGGATTTTCAGAAATTGATTTTATTATTATTTTAAGAATATTAATGTTTTTCCTAAAATGAGGAGGAAATTTTTTATTTTTATTGTTCATTATTCTAGTTCAAGGAATTTCAAAAGCGAATTATTTAATTATTTTCTGGTTCAGTGTAATTATGAACTATATTATGTGATTATTGTTGGAAGGTGGAATGTATGTGAAGTTGTGTTTATGTGATGATTTGTAAGCATTGTAGGTCGGTGTATTTTTATTTAAATTTTTGAGGATTTAAATATGATTAAATCCTTTATTATTGGTCTTCTAAAAGTTTTATAAAATCATCGGGATTACTAGAAATCCTGAAATCTTTTGCATTATTAACTTTATTAATTTATTTGAGTTTTAAAAATATTAGATGGATTTATTGTGATTTTTAAGAATTTTAAAATGATTTTTACGAATTATTCTTCATTTTAAGGATCAAAACTTTGAAAATTCATATTTAATTCATTTTTGATCCGAAAAATATTTTAAAAATATGTGTGTGCTCGTAATGTTGTACTCTACATTTTAAAAATGAAAAGTTTAATTTTTCAAAAATTTTATTTAAATTCGATATATAAAAGTTGTTTATTAGTTTTAAAAGTGAATGAATGGTATTTTAATTGGGCCGGAATAAACTATTAGCAGTGGTATATTAGTATTGGGCTATGCCCAATATAGAAAAACAACAGCAGAGAGATAGATATCGGGGAGAGAGAAAGGAAGAAAAGGGGGAGAAAGAAAATTAGGGATTTAGAAAGAAAAGAGAGAAAGGAAGAAGGAAACACTTGAATCCATACTTGAAAATTCTTGGTAATCAAAGATTAGTCATATATACGTAGTGGGTGAAGCTTGGATGGAAGGTCTACTTGAGTTTTTGGAGCTTTGGAAAGTAAGAAGATTAAGGAAGAAGATGAATAGTAGTTTTGGGGGAAAAGTAGAAGCTTTGTGTGATTGAAGCTTGGTTGTTGGTTTTAAGCTTGGAAAAGGTATTATTCTTGTTTTCTTGAAGTTATTTATGCTTGATTATGTTTAATTAGATAATTAGGGATTATGTAAAATTTGGGTTCTTGAATTTTGGTTTTAATTTGTGGAATTGGTAGTTGATTATGTGTAGAGTCTAGTAGGCAATTCGTCCAGAAAATCAGGGCCTGACCTGTTTTTGCAAGAGGAATTCGAACAGGTTATGCTCTGTTCTGGGCAGTGATCATTTAATGAAAGTTGTTCTATTTGGAGTCTATTTTGTGTAGGAGAAAACGGTGCATCGTTTGGGTTAACGATCTTGGAGAAAATGATATTTTAGTAAAACCTGCGCATAATAGAGTAACCTCTCGGGATTTTGTACTTTGGAACTATGTTTCACCTAGTTAAACTTTGTAAATTGGATTGAAACTTTTATTGAGGATAAATGAAGGAGCTATAAATATTTCAGAAAAAGATTTGGGTAAAAATATTGATTTTCCAATTTATTAAAAATGTTTGAGTATAGTGTGCGCAGTGGTGGCAGATTTGTGCCCTGTTTTGAAAGGTTGTTTTGAGTAAGTTAAAGACCTTATTTGAAGGGGGTTTATAAATGAAAGTTGTTAGTTGTGATCTTATTTAGTTGGATACCAAGTTTAGTATACAATGGATTGATAGTAAATGTTTTAGTGTAGAATTACTAAGGTGTTATAGTTTAAAATGAAAGATGAATTGTGGTTGGAGATTGTGTTGGATATCGATTGATGTTGTTGATTGTTGTAATTGTCGTAATTATTTTGTGGTGTCGTTAATATCCAGGTTTAATGACTATTAGTGGTTTAAAGTATGTGGGTATTATGTGTGGAGTTTATACGACTTGACTAAATGGTAAATGCTTATGTGCTAAATGGGGTATCAAGCGAGTCGTAGTATTTGATGGCTTTACTAATTATATATATTATATGTTATTTATCAAAGCTTAATTGTTAGATTCATTTTAATATGTGTTTAACTGCGAGGAGTTGAAATGAGATCTCGAGTCTTAAATGTCAATATTTAAGTACTTGTGTAATTCTCTTCGACTAGTTCCTCGGGCTTACGAATATCAATGATTAACTATCACGAGTATAATTAATATACTTAAGTGATGTGATCATTGATATAGCGTAAGTAATAGTTAGTGCTAGGGGTTGTTCCCTAGGGCTTACGAACATCAATGATCGATTGTCATGTGTATAATTAAAATGCGTGAGAAATACGATCATTGGTGTAGCGTAAGTAGTAGTGTAATGTAAATCATTATGTGCTAGGTGCCGCATGTCTGGGCGGGTACTTTTCTTATTTGTTTACTTTTATGTTGCTGCAAGTTGAGGCAGCTTTATTTTTGGCAAAAACAGGGTTGAATTGTATTTGAGGGGCTGTGCCCATAGTCCGATAAACGAATACTTCATGCCGAAATTTTCTAAAAATCCCCTGCGCTTAAATTTAATTAACTGATTTAATTTCAAGGATTTGAAGGCATGATTTGGCTGTTAACTGTTTATGTGAATATGTGTTAAGTAAATTATCTCGAGGATTAATTGTGTTTTGATGATATATTAAATTGGTTTAAGTATACTAAATGGATATAAGCGTGTTATGTGCATTAAGTGGTATTAGAGTAGCCAACTATAGAAAGGACACCTATAGTTTGACTTTATCTGACTTAGTGGTATTTCCGAGTGGTATCTACTCGAGATACGAGGTGGGACTGACACGTAATCGTAACAATTACAGTACCATTAGGGCGTGATCAAGTGGAGCAACGTGTATCAAAAAGGAAGGATCGAGACGTCGTGTAAAGTTCATCGAACTGCTTGGGCAAGACGCCAAGGATTTATTCGCGGTGTTCCGTTTGGTGCTAAGGACCAGAGGCAAGTTTATTTATACATACTCTATCGTTCAGAGTATATTTATTTTGAAATATATGAAATGTGTGGAATAAGACTTCAATCCATATTTGCAAGATTTCTTCTATCTTTATCTTGATAAATTGTTACCTTTAAGTAAAATGGTTTGACTGAAAGTATATGTGATATGGAGAGAGTGATATACTATAAGGGGTAAAGTGATATGGGAAGGAATGGTATCAGTTGTTATTTATGGTTATTTTTATGATATTATGGTATCAGTTGTTATCTAAAGTTATTTTATAATATTACAATTATGTGTAAATTGGGGATATTTGAGTTATAAACTGTTTCAGACGTCATTAATAAATATTTTGTTATATAAGGGGACAAGGGCTGATATTTACAGATTTTCCTAAAAGGGATTTACATGTAAAGTATTTTAGTTGGTGTACTTTAAAAGTATTGATATATGAATGGAAAATGGAAGGGGTTGTCTTGTAATGTATATTTTCGAAAACCCGGACAAAGTTTTTAGAAAAAAAATTTCGCAATAATTAACCTAATGGCAACATCACTAATAAACTAGTGTTTATTTAATTAGGAGATACCTCTGAAAGCATCTACTGATTAAATAAACCTTATTCGTCTAATTAAATTTATTTAATTAGATCCATATTATTTTTAAAACGTTTCTTACAATCGCTTTGTTCCGGAATAATAATAAAGATATTTCGATGGTTATAAATGAGACATTTTCTGTTAAAAATATCTAGAATGATATTGATAAATGTTATTTTAATGGTTATTTAATTCAATGAATATTAATTATAATATTCATTTCAAAAGGGATTATTGAATAGATCTTCTAATTGTTCTAAGGGTGATTGAATATTGCTAAAAGGTTGTTTAAGGAATTTCGTAATGAAATGAATGTATATCTTGAATTGATACACTGATGATATACCTTTATAAACGTTCTCCAATGGAAATGTGAAATGGAAATGTGAAATGTGAATGGAAATGATATACGGGAATGGAAATGTGAAATGGTGTTGATAAATGGAATAATGATTTTATAAAAAGGGGGATTAGCAACAAACTTGCGTAAGAGGCTGTGTCAGGGCTGTGTGCGACATAGTCTAGCATTCATTATATGATTCGGCACGAAGATGCCAAGGGAGGATGTTAGCAGGTGGCCTTCCTCCAGGGATGATGTTAGCAGGTGGCCTTCATTCCTTCTACCGGTAGTAAAAAGGGACGGGTACGGAGGACGACTGATCATCGTGCCTCACGTATTCGGCAACAGTTAAAACCCCCCAAAAAAAATTTTTTTATAAAGAATCGACGATAAAGTCAGATTGGTATACTGAAAAGGGAAAAATGAAATGAAACGATGGAATTATTGTTATAGATGAAGAGAAACTGATTTTATATTAATTTATATAAATGTTGCATAAGAAGGAAATGAGAAGATGATAGTGAGAGATTTATTCAAGTATTCATATTATCTTGGAATATTACACTGAAAGGGTATATTGATTGTTATATTAGTTAAGAAGAGAAACTGATATTATATTATCAATAAGCGATTTCATATTGAATAACCAGCAAGTTATGTTGGTGTATTACTGCGCAAACAAAATGTGGTAATTTATGGTAATAATCTCTTAATTACCTTGTAATGGCATCTTTTATATTATATTGATACATTGTTCAGTTGATATTATTTTCAAACATTATACTTTCCCTATAGAATTTTGTGGTTATAAATGTTTCAAGAAGTATATTAAGTATCAGTTGAATGTTGGAAACCCATGCACATGATGGAATATTTTGTTAAACTCTAGTAATAACTTGCTGAGCAATTCTTTCGCTCATACTTGCTTGTTTTCAAATATTAACTTTTCAGTGGAAGGTAGCCGGACGAGGTTATCTGCATGGCTTAGATGAAGTGGGCAGCGTGCCTTATGAAGACGATATGATCTAGAAAGTTTATAGCTGGAGTAAATTATGTGTAAGTATATTGATGTGTAATATATATGTTAATTTGCGCAAAGTAATACTAGTTGCTGGTGTACTTCTCAACGAAGTTATACTAGTAGTAAGGAGTTGATTCTTGTTTCTAGCCCTATAACCTAAAAGATGCTTGGTGATTGGGGTCTCAATTGTTGTAACTCAATTATTAATGAGTACAGATGGTTTAATGTGGTTAAACAGGTGATTTGTTGTTAAGGATTTCCGCGTGACGACCCAATCCCTGACCCCGGATTTGGGGGCGTTACACTAAAGGTAAAAAGGTTTTCTGAACTGAATATTTTACTTCATGAAAGACTTTTGGAGTTTGCTCAAAGGAATAGTGCACAAGTTATTCAAACTCCACATCATGTTAATCTCAAGGGTAATACACTACACTCTTGTTTCCTTGATTCTAAGTCGATGAAATTATACACTGCATCTCATCTGGTCTGGTTAGAACATATGCTGAGGACTACAGGATTCGAAGATAAAGAAAGTATCTTTGTTGCTGACATTATTCGATCATATGCTTTAACTGGCTTTGAAAAGAAATATTACATACTTCGGAATCGGCTATGGGGTAACCTTGGAATCTTGCCTAAGAAACCTAAAGGTCTTGTGTCAGATTATGAACGTGTACTTGACAAGGATTTGATCAAAACCTTGGATGATCAAGAACGATTTGACACAGAGAATATCAGAAGATTTCTAGAGCAAGAAGATGAAGTTGAACCTAGAGAGATAAGGGATGAAGAAACTTCAAAGTGAAGATCAGCTCTACATGTGATATATTTAGAGTTAAGATAGGTCAAGATAGAAAATTGTATTATATGATCAGTCTAGAGGATCATCTATCTTGTATTTATCTTTTATGTTTGAATCTGGACAATGTTAAATATAAACCAGAACTTTTCTTTTATTTACTTTGTGTTTAAAGTTTTATCTTTTACTAAGTTAAGTTGAGTTAGTTGAGTAATCCTCTAGGTATTTGCTTGTTATCGTCTAACAAACAAATAGGGGGAGATTGAAAGGCATATGACATAGCCTATTTGTAGTTCGAGGACTCAACTCAACTTAAGCTTAGTTTGTAATAAGTAAATAACTTTAACTGTCACAGGAATCTCAGGAGGTAATATCTGTCAGAAGAAAAACCCTATAGTCAATCTATAGTTTTGATGTTTTACACTGGAAGAAGTTCAGATTGCTGATCAAGCCTCAGTATAGCATCAAAGAAGTGGATTTATTTCTAAGACAGAGATTTCTAGAGTGACAGGTTCAGACAGTATACAGTGAAGTACAAGAAGGAGATAGAAATGAGAAGAAAAGTGAATCACATTTTTTAATGTGAAAATTAAAGGACAGTCATTGAAGTTAGTCGTTCATGAACCAGACCGTGCATGGAACGTCAACAAAATATTCAGTGGTATTCCTTTATTACTTTCAGTGATTCAGAAAAGAATTAAGACAATCCAAGGATATATAATTATTCTTATTTAATTAATTTAAATCAAGTAGTCAATTTAATTAATTAATTAATTCATCTTGAATTAATTATTTAATTAAATTAATTATTAGATTAATTAAATCTGATTAATTATTTAAGTAAGAATAAATTAAAATGATTATTTGTTAATCAATTTTAATTTAATTCTGAAAAATGAACTAGCAAGACAATCCCTGATTGTCTTGTCGATTGTCTTGAAGGCTTAAATCAGAATAGCAAGACAATAGGAGATTGTCTTGCCGATTGTCTTGAAGAAGAAATCAGTAAAGCAAGACAATCTCTGATTGTCTTGCCGATTGTCTTGATAATGATAATGTCTGAAAAGCTTTTAAAAAGTAAAATAAAAATCTGATTTGATTGTCTTGACGATTGTCTTGACAGTTCAAATTAGATTGTCTTGATAATGATCAAAAAGAAAAAGCTTCAGACAGAATGATAGTTTTTGATAAAGCAAGACAAAGATCTCAGAATTTGATTGTCTTGCCGATTGTCTTGGAAGAACCTGATTGTCTTGACGATTGTATTGCCTATTGTCTTGGCAGTACAAAATTGGTTGTCTTGGAAGAATAAATTGTATTGCCGATTGTCTTGACAGTTATATTTGAAGATAAAGAGGCAGTGATTGTTATAAATGAAGACAGACGACAGAAGACGACAATACAGATCAAAATATAACATTCAAAGCAGATTTCTCTCTTCTCTCTCATCAAGGACACAACACAAGAAGCAGAAAAATTTATAGAAAATCAAGTTCATCTTATTTTTAATATCTGATCCGATAGAACTGGTTTACTTGATACTCTTGTACTATTAGCGAGTTTTTACTCCTAATCTATATCTTGATTTTTATTAACAAATCTAGAAAAATTCATGTCGAATTTTCTAATTTGTTTTTATTAACTAGATATAAATTCTGTACTGTATTTGTAACAAACCTCTCAAGTTAATATAATTTTATATTCAACTTGAATTTTGTTTCATTTAATTTCGCTCAAATTTGTCAAAATATAAATTAAATTATCCGGACAAATTTCGATAAAACAGTACTGTTTGTATTCAACCCCCCCCTCTACAAACATATTGGACCTAACAATGCAAGCGTTCAAGATCTCCCAAAATGCCAAATAAACCAATTTCAGTGGAGTCAATAACGGCACCAACAAAAACAGAAATATAAACGATAATAACTTAACCGATAATAATAGCACATAAAGCGTCACTAATATCTTATGAGAGTCGAGTAAAACCTAGCCGCCGGCACCCCCCACCCCACCCCACCGCCCCCTCCCCCTCCCCCTCCTCCTCCCCCTCTCCCTCCCCCTCCCCCCTCCTCTTCCTCGCCACCGCCGCCCCTGCCCTTCATACTTCCATCTTCGTCCTCTTTTCCCCTCCTTTTCAATTATAATAGTTTTTTAATTGATTCAAATGTTTATATGCCATGAACAATGCAATTGGTTTACAACTTAGATAAGAATAATCTATCTCCTGGATAAGTAAGATACGGTAAATACCAAAGAGGAAGGTTATTCTCATG
Source organism: Saposhnikovia divaricata (assembly GCA_036435485.1). Taxonomy (NCBI): domain Eukaryota; kingdom Viridiplantae; phylum Streptophyta; class Magnoliopsida; order Apiales; family Apiaceae; genus Saposhnikovia; species Saposhnikovia divaricata. The sequence goes on along the minus strand of CM071597.1, from coordinate 126,649,579 downwards.
TCATCCAAATCGATATCTGTTTTAAGTCCAGTGGTTCCCTAAAAGGGTTAAGGAATGCTCGGGAAAGTGCAAGGACATTTTTCTAATTATAAGGAATAAAGATAGAACAAGTGATGAATAGTGTTTTTGGTGGAAATAGGAATATTATTAGACGACACTATATAGAAGTACCCGGAACGGATTTCTGAGTTCGTATTAATGATCCAAGGGGAAAAAGAGTGTATGTAAAAGTTATCGAATTTTGAAAAATAGCACTTTTATTTTCCCCGAGATTTCCCTGGACAGTGAAAGACTTAAGGATTTATTGAAAAGATTTAAGGAATTTGGATTCAAGAATTATTAAAGAGAATTGAGAATGGTAGTATAAATATTAAGAAGGTTTCCGGTAAAACCCTAATTAGAAATCTTCGAGATATTCCTCCGAACGATCAATGAATTGAGTAATAACCGGACAAAGAAACAAGCAGAGGATCAAGGTGCATGCATGTGCAAGAGGATAATATCAAGTAACTAAGTAGTTACATGAGCAACTAGCATACTTAGAGATTTAAACCAAGCACTTAGCTTAATCTTATCATCTTATCACCAAAACACAACACTTGTCCATTAAGTGATGCATGCAATGACCTATTACCTTTATTAAAGCTACTTTACACTAGATATTATCCAAGGCAATCACTTTATGCATTATTTTCCAAGAGCAAAGCAAGCAAAACATCACCACTCTCTCATTTCCTCCCATTCGGCCTCAAGCTTAATTCAAGATCCAAAATCCAAGTTCCAACCATCATTTGATCTTCAAACTTTTATGGTGAGTACTACATTTCATAAAAATGATATCCTAGAAATCTTAGCTTCAAACTCCACTTTTTCCATTTTCAAATAAATCATTCAAGTGGAGGGTAAATAGTAACCTTCATGAACAAATGTTGTTTTCTTGGTTTCTTTTGATGATCTAAGCTATATTAAGGTGTTCTAAGGACTAGATCAAGGCTTGTTAGACTCATATACACACCAAGGAAGGTATATCTCAATTGAAATCCTAGGTCTTATTTTAAGTATATGCATGTTCTTGATGGTTTTTAGCATAGTTATGATATTAGTGTTATTATAAGCATTTAGTATGATTATGTAGTTAGTTATGTTGATTTAAGAGATATGATGATGATGATGGTTAAGTAAGATGTTCTTGGACTCTTTAAGATGAGAATCATGTGTATAAGATGTATGTATGCCCGGTGTGGCTTGGTGATTGATGTAACAATTTGGAAACGTTCGATTTATAGCCGTCGTAATGCCGAAATTTCGTTAACCATTAAAATTCGTTCATAACAGTTGGTATAATTTTCTGATCTTGATGAATAGTTGACCCACCCTTATAGATCTTGAGTCATAGATCGTTTTGGCGAAAGAATCGAAGCAAACGGACTTACGGTTTAGGAATTACGGTCGATTTACTAAAAGTGGTTCGAAACCGTAAATGCAAATTCGTAACTGAAATTTGAATGGACTGAAAAATGCGAGAAGAGTTTCCAAGAGCTGAAGAAGAGGTTGGTGACGGCCCCAGTATTGGCATTGCCTTATGGAAAAGGAGATTTTGTAATTTACAGTGATGCTTCGCATAAAGGATTAGGATGCGTGCTTATGCAGCACGCTAAGGTAATCGCGTATGCGTCAAGGTAGCTAAAGGAATATGAGATTCGATATCCCACTCATGATCTAGAATTAGTAGCAATAGTTTTCGCTTTAAAAATTTGGAGGCACTACTTGTATGGAGAGAAGTGCGAGATTTACACTGACCATAAGAGCCTCAAGTACATATTCACTCAGAAAGAACTTAATATGCGCTAGAGAAGATGGCTGGAATTAATTAAGGATTATGATTGTGAGATTCGTTATCACCCGGGTAAAGCCAATATGGTGGCTGATGCCCTCAGTAGGAAAGAGAAACTCAAAATGATAACCTCGGAAGAAGAATTGGTGAGAGATTTCGAAAAGTTTGAAATCGAGGTCAAGATACTCGGAGTTGGTCAAGAAAGGTTAATGGAAATTCGAATTCAACCCCCATTGTTAGAAAAGATTAGACTATGTCAAGAACGGATAATGGAGGAAGAAGAGAACTCCACGGAAGAGATAAGGACCGGAGAAGAAATTAAGTGTGAAAGAGACAAAGAAGGAATCATGAGGTACACATACAGGATATGGATTCCAAATGTGCAGGAGCTCAAGGATGAGATTTTATATGAGGGACACAACTCAAGGTACTCAGTGCACCCCGGTAGTACCAAGATGTATAGAGATTTGAAAGAGTACTACTGGTGGCCAAACATGAAAAAGGACGTAGCAGAGTGGGTAAGCAGATGCTTGACCTGCCAAAGAGTGAAAGCAGAGCACCAGAGACCCAGTGGACTTTTGCACCCCTTAGAGATTCCCGAATGGAAATGAGAACATATAGCCATGGATTTCGTAGTAGGTTTACCAAGGACCAAAGCTAATCATGACGCCATATGGGTAATTATAGACTGACTAACGAAGTTAGCTCACTTTCTCCCGATCAATGAAAGGTATACGGTCGATAGACTAGTAGATATCTACTTAAAAGTGATAGTGGCGCGACATGGAGTCCCAGTCGCCATAGTATCCGATCGAGATCCCAGATTTAACTCCAGGTTTTGGAGAAGCTTTTAAGAGTGTGTAGGAACCAGGCTAAGCATGAATACAGCCTATCACCCCCAGACAGACTGGCAAAGTGAAAGGACCATCCAAATGCTAGAGGATATGTTGAGAGTCTGTGCTATAGACTTTAAAGGAAATTAGGATGATCACTTGCCGTTGATTGAGTTCTCTTACAACAATAGTTTTCATTCAAGCATAGGAATGCCGCCTTACGAGGCCCTTTATGGAAGGAAATGCCGATCTCCCTTGTATTGGGATGAAGTTGGAGAGGGAAAGATGCTCGGGCCCGAAGTGGTCCAACGGACTAAGGATGCAGTGGATCTAATCAGAGGACGACTGGTAGCAGCCCAAGATCGACAAAAGAGATATTGCGACTTAGCTCGTAAAGGCAAGGAATATGAAGTTGGAGACCTAGTATTTTTAAAGGTATCTCCCTAGAAAGGTTTAATGAGGTTTGGGAAGAAGGGAAAACTGAGTCCTAGATACATTGGACTCTTTGAGATCTTAAGACGTATCGGGGAACTAGCTTACGAACTAGCATTACCCCCAAATCTGCAACAAGTACACAATGTGTTCCATGTTTCGATGTTAAGGAAATATAATCCGGATGCCAAGCATATTATGGAATACGAGCACGTAGACATGCAACCAGACCTAACCTATGTGGAACAGCCTGTGGAAATCATAGACCGAAAAGAACAAGTGCTCCGAAACAAGGTCATCCAACTAGTCAGAGTTATATGGCAGAACCACAACGTGGAAGAGTCAACTTGGGAATTGGAAAGCGCAATGCTAGAAAAGTATCCCCATTTGTTTTCAAACTGATTCCGAGACAGAATCCTTTTAAGGGGGGAGACTGTAAGAACCCAGATTTTTGGTATTAATTAAAACTTTTATTATGTAATGGAGCATAAGTGTAACAGTGGTTCTAATAATGAATATTGAAAGGATTTTGATTCAAATGTTTATATGCCATGAACAATGTAATTGGTTGACAACTTAGATAAGAATAATCTAACTCCTGGATAAGTAAGATATGGTAAATACCAAAGAGGAAGGTTATTTTCATGTTATCCAAATCAATATCTGTTATAAGTCTAGTGGTTCCGTAAAAGGGTTAAGGAACGCTCGGGAAAGTGCAAGGACATTTTTCTAATTATAAGGAATAAAGAGAGAATAAGTGATGAATAGTGTTTTTGGTGGAAATAAGAATATTATTAGACGACACTATATAGAATTACCCGGAACGGATTTCTGAGTTCGTATTAATGATCCAAGGGGAAAAAGAATGTATGTAAAAGTTATCGGATTCTGAAAAATAGCACTTTTATTTTTCCCGAGATTTCCCTGGACACTGAAAGACTTAAGGATTTATTGAAAAGATTTAAGTAATTTGGATTCAAGAATTATTAAAGAGAATTGAGAATGGTAGTATAAATATTAAGAAGGTTTCCGGTAAAACCTTAATTAGAAATCTTCGAGATATTCCTCCGAACGATCAATGAATTGAGTAATAACCGGACAAAGAAACAAGCAGAGGATCAAGGTGCATGCATGTGCAAGAGAATAATATCAAGTAACTAAGTAGTTACATGAGCAACTAGCATACTTAGAGATTTTAACCAAGCACTTAGCTTAATCTTGTCATCTTATCACCAAAACACAACACTTGTCCATTAAGTGATGCATGCTGTAAAGCATAATGGAATGTAATATGTAATAGAGGACATATATAACTCAACTAGGATAAAAGATAAATAATATTAACTCTATACAGGGATCGTGAAATTTGAAGAACAGGCATCAACAAGGATCAAGTCGCTGAAAGAAGTTAATTAAAATGATCAAGCCTCAGTGACAGAATAAGATGAACAGATGATTCAGTTGAAGGGACAAAAGATTCCATGTATTTATATTATTTGAAGATACTGCTGCAGGCTAATCAATTGGAATGTAACGAAGGTGTGAAGATCAAGATCAGTGCTAGTCACTTGTGAACCAGACCAGTGCACTAAGTGTCAGCACATACGAGAAGGATCAACACATTAATTCACAGAAAGAATTGCTAAAGCCTATTGACGATCAAGGACAAACATAATATCTCAAGGTATTGTCAAAAATTAATTTACTCTGAAAATTAAATAAGTAACAGATTAATTAATTATTTATAACAAAATAATTAAATTAATCCGGTACTTGGATTATTTTCTGAGATGAATTAAAACAGCAGGATAAACAGAAGAGAGAAAGAATAGTAATACTATGCAAGGTTACTATGCAAGGTTACTATGCAGGTACTGTGCAAATAGTGGTTACTGTGCAAATAGTGGTTACTATGCAGGTAGGGCCCACGTCCAAAATATTTTCAACAGACACGTTTTTGTGGTTGGTGGAATAGTACTATGCAGGTGGGGCCCACGTCCAAAATATTTTCAATAGACACGTTTTTGTGGTTGTTGGAATAGTACAGCATAGTAACTTTCTATAGCCTATAAATAGGCCTGTTTTATTTCATTTCAAAACACACCTCAACACACAACTCTCTCTTCTCTCTCTTATATCTTCTCTGTGTAAACTGCTAGACAGTCCATCTAGTAGGGAAGCCGGCTTAGCCCGTTTTCAGGAAGTGTCGTGTAACACCTCACTTACCAATATTAAGATTATAAACTCTTATACTCAATTAAACATTAATATAGAAGAAATTTTAGAAATTTCGGCATGATGTAATCATAAATCGAACTAACCACCTGCTAAAACAACTAAGTAGAACTAAAACAGTCCACTTGCATAAGTTATACTAAACCATAAGGAAATAAAACCATGCCAACCCAGACCGCTCACAGGTCACTGTATGAAACAACTACCAATAGCTATTACAACCCAGAACTGAATCAAATAATATACAACCCTTTAAATATGATAATTTGTCTACTAATACAGACATAATATGAACAAAGATATATGCTCACTACCCATCCAACCACCTCGACTCTCTGGCTGCCTCTATGGCTACCCCAACCAGACGGGCCACTCCTCCTAGACATCTCCGAGCTTAGCTGAGGAAACAGAATTAGCAAGCAAGTGAGCCAAAATGCTCAGCAAGTATATATATGTAATTAAAACATCAACAACCGAAATGTCTGCAAGATTGTCAAGAATTAACAATCAATAATATATAAGCTCAACTGAAAGTTCATCTTTTGTCTGAATCATAAAATAGAAGAGGATTGGACTATCATGCATTTTATAGATAAAAACAATTATAAGGTTAGGCTGCTGATCAGTCACGCACTAACCCCGGACAAACGCACACAGCAATGTCCTTAATGGATCCACGGCACACATTGGCCTTAATAATTTCTGACCACGAATCTGGTCCGACCCTTACGGTCCACATTTTAAAAAAAAACTAACAGTCCAATCCTATAACTAGACATTAGGTGTCGGAACAATCGACCACCTCAACTGTCAAATATCCTAGACACTTTTGTTCCAGGTCAACATCTCAAGTCTCGCAAATGGAATAAGGTCGGGTAAATTCTGATCTAAATATCGACAAGTTCAATATGTATTTATATACAAAGGGTAAGGATGCAAATCAATCTGCTAAAAGAATCAACGAAATCAATATAATCGATTTGGGGTGTAACAATTAAGTATTCAGAATTAAGGGGAATTAATGGAACAAATATAGCAAGAATAAGTCGAATAAGCATCTGAATCAGGTTATAATAATCATAACTCATGTGAAAGACAAGTTAAGTAATTTACTTGCCTTAACCAGAAAATCACAGAATCCGAAGGGTCTTTACGTCCTCAGCTTTAGCCTTCCCTTTATCCACGGGATCTACACACAATATAACACTATTTTAGAATCCTGCTCCACATTCGCTAATCAATGTAAACATTCCACCAAATCTACCCCTGCGAATAGTCTCCTAATTTATGTTTATTTAATCATATAATATCATTATATAAGCCACAGACAAAAGTATTTAATCATATAGTCACGTAAACACATACCACATAGATTTTAAAATATGAAGCCCGACTCACAACTCGTGTAAATTGTATAATTATACATACTCATTTCAAGAAATAAATTAAGATTTTTTTAGAAAAATTTTGACGGCATCCCCTTTATACGGGGAACTGCCAGTCCGGATACAGCCGACTCAACCAATCACCATAAATAGTATCCAACCAATATTATTTACAACTATTACCAGAATGCATCTCATCATTTATACCAAATCCATTTTAAAACAATTAATTACTAACTTAAATCAATTCATATACATAACCTCATTAATACAACTTACAGTTCAAATATAACGAAAGAGTAATACATAATTTAGGAAATGAAATCTTGGCTCAGAATTATCATCATTGCCGGATACCATCGACTCGATTTATTATTAATCTCATTGTCGATGGGGCAAAATCCCGAGGGTACCCTAATTTGGGTTTCCGACCCGAAATTCCGCGCAATAATTTCAGATAATTTTGAAATTTCACAGAAGCTGTCAAATGGGGTACGAATTCATAAATAAAATTTTCGAAGTACAATATCAGTACTAATCGAATTATCATCATGAATTAAACCATTAGAGCCCTGAGTTATAACCAAAAATGTCGAAGCACATCATCATCACCTCGGTTGAAAACACAGTTAAATTACCAGCCCAACAGCACAATCAAACTATCACACTTACATTACTTAACTCACACACACGTATAAACCACACACACACACTATCGCCAAACACACACATACCCACTGTACACACACACCCAGCACCACCACTGCAGCAATTCACAGAACCGAACACACTACATATACATACAATCATCGGTATATACATACAAGAACATGGAGGTAATGAAGCCCCAAGTCGACACAGTAATCTACCCACAACAACAGGGCACACACACAACAAGCACAGTAGAAAAGGGGCGAATAGGGAAGAGGGAGCTTTACCCGCTAGGAACACAGAACGGTGGTCAAAGGAATCAAACGGAAACCGTGAATGAGAGAGAGAGAGAGAGAGAGAGAGAGAGAGAGAGAGAGAGAGAGCTTGGAAGAATCCAGAGAGGACTACACAACCCAGCTGAGAATGTAATCGGGGAAATGGGTATTTAGGGATTTGGGTGATTAAAAAGGGGAAAGAAGATTGTTAAGACAATTAATTATTATTTAGGAAGTATACAATAATTAATTCAAAAAAATTCGAATTAACCAGGAAAATGGGTGGAATTTTAAATCTAAAATTATAAAATGAAGAACACAAAATTACGATCACCCACATATTTTTAAAATATTTTTAGGATTAAAAACGAATTAAATATGAATTTTACAAGATTAAATCCTTAAATTGGAAAATAATTCGTAAAATCATTTTAAAATCCTTGAAACCCAAAAATAATTCACCAAGTATTTTTAAAAGTCATATAAACTAATAAAATCAATAATGAAAAAGATTTCAGGATTTCTGCTAATCCCGAGAATTTTATAAAATTCACAGAAGGTAAATATAACGCAATTAAATAGGAAATAAATCCCAAAAATATAATTAAAATAGTCGGGCTTACATAACACGTATAAAACACCAACCAGGCCTCCAAATATTATTCCACAGATACATCACCTCCTTAACCAATTTATACACCACATAATTCATATTTAATAATAAAATAAATAACTTTTAGTAGTTAAAATATTCTGAAATTTCTAAGGCGTTATAACCTCCCCCCCTTAAAAGGATTCTGTCCCCAGAATCTCACCTAAGAGAATAATTGAGGATAATTCTCCAGCATATCACTTTCCAACTCCCAAGTTGACTCTTCTACTCGGGGGTTTCTCCACAAAACTCTCACTATAGGAATTGTTTTATTCCTCAAAACCTTTTCTTTTCGATCTAGTATTTTGATAGGCTGCTCCACATAAGATAAATCTGGCTGAATCTCTATCGGCTCATATTCAATGACATGTTTAGAATCCAGATGGTATTTCTTAAGCATGGATACATGGAACACGTTATGGATATGTTGCATATGAGGCGGTAAAGCTAACTCGTAGGCGACTTTCCCAACTTTCTTCAATACCTCGAAAGGCCCAACAAATCTTGGACTTAATTTTCCTTTCTTGCCAAATCTTACCAACCCTTTCCACGGAGACACTTTCAACAGTACTTGTTCTCCTTCTTCGAACTCCATATTCTTTCTGGCCAAATCAGCATACTTTTTCTGTCGATCCTGAGCTGTCACTAACCGTTTCTGAATAAGTTGAACTACTTCCTTGGTTTGCTGCACTAACTCAGGTCCGAGTATCTTTCGCTCGCCCACTTCTTCCCAGTATACTGGAGATCGACACTTTCGTCCATATAACGCTTCATACGGTGGCATACCGATGCTAGCATGAAAGCTATTGTTGTATGAAAATTCCACTAACGGCAAGTGTTCATCCCAACTTCCTGCAAAATCCAATGTACAAACTCGGAGCATGTCTTCAATTGTTTGAATCGTTCTTTCACTCTGTCCATCAGTCTGAGGATGGTAAGCAGTACTCATTTTTAATTCGGTGCCCAAACATTCTTGAAAACTTCTCCAGAATCTCGAATTAAATCTTGGATCTCGATCTAAGACTATTGATACTGGAACTCCGTGTCGCACCACAATCTCTTTTATGTATATGTGAACCAATTTGTCTAATGAGAACCTCTCATTTATCGGAAGGAAGTGTGCAGATTTCGTTAATCGATCAACAATTACCCAGATAGCATCATGATTAGCTCTCGTCCTTGGCAATCCAACCACAAAATCCATCGCAATATGTTCCCATTTCCACTCGGGAATCTCTAATGGTTGTAGCATCCCACTTGGCCTTTGATGTTCTGCTTTTACTTTCTGACAGGTCAAACACTTACTCACCCAATCGGCAATATCTCTCTTCATATCCGGCCACGAGAAGTTTCTTTTCAAGTCTCTATACATTTTCGTACTTCCTGGATGAATCGAATATTTCGAACTGTGGGCTTCCTGTAGAATCTCATTCTTCAACTCTGTCACATTGGGTATCCAAATACGTGAAGAAAATCTCAATATCCCATTGTCATCTACCTGTGTACATATTTCCTTACCTGTTAACTTGTTCACATCTCCGCTCATGACTTCCTCTTGGCATCTGCGAATCTTTTTTAACAATTCAGGCTGAAACGTCATAGTTTACACCGTATCTGTACTACTTGCAGGCATACACACCTCTATCTCCAATCTTTCAAACTCTTTGTATAATTCCTCAGGCATTGTCAACATATTGATTTTCTCCTTCCTGCTTAAAGCATCCGCCACCACATTCGCCTTCCCAGGGTGATAGTTGATGGTACAATCATAATCCTTGAGTAATTCTAACCATCTTCTCTGTCTCATATTTAGCTCCTTTTGGGTGAAAATATACTTTAAACTCTTGTGGTCCATGTAAATTTCACACTTTTCCCCATACAAATAATGTCTCCAAATCTTCAAGGCGAAAACAATCGCGGCTAATTCTAAGTCATGAGTATGATATTTCTGCTCGTGAGGTTTCAATTGTCTCGAAGCGTAAGCAATTACCTTACCGTGCTGCATTAGTACACATCCCAAACCTTTGTGAGATGCATCACTATAGATCACAAAATTTCCTTTTTCATCTGGAAGTGTCAATACAGGTGCAGTCACCAATCTCTTCTTCAATTCCTGGAAACTTTCTTCACACTTCTCATTCCACACAAACTTTTCATTCTTCCTTGTCAACTTTGTTAGTGGGGTGGCTATCTTCGCAAAGTCTTGAACAAATCTTCGATAATATCCCGCCAATCCTAAGAAACTTCGAACTTCTGTGGGTGTTTTAGGTCTATCCCAATTCATCACGGCTTCAATTTTAGCAGGATCCACCTTAATCCCTTCACTACTGATGACATGCCCTAAAAACTGCACTTCTTTCAACCAAAACTCACACTTGGAAAACTTCGCATACAATTTCTCTTTCCTTAACGTTTCTAAAGCTATCCTTAAATGCCCTGCATGCTCTTCTTCGGTCTTTGAGTATATCAAAATATCATCTATAAAGACAATCACAAACTTATCCAGATATTTCTTAAAAACTCTATTCATTAGGTCCATGAACGCTGCCGGTGCATTAGTTAGCCCAAAAGCCATCACCAAGAACTTGTAATGCCCATATCTAGTCCGAAACGCTGTTTTTGGAACGTCTTCCGGTCTAATCTTTAATTGAAAATATCCTGATCGCAAATCAATTTTCGAGAAACAAGTTGCTCCTTTCAGCTGATCGAATAAATCGTCAATTCTTGGCAAAGGGTACTTATTCTTAATGGTCAACTTATTTAGTTCTCGATAATCGATACACAATCTCATACTTCCATCCTTCTTTTTTACAAATAATACCGGAGCTCCCCACGGCGAAACACTAGGCCTAATAATACCTTTCTCCAAAAGATCTTGCAATTGAACTGCCAATTCCTTCATCTCTACAGGTGCCATACGATATGGAGCTTTTGACACGGGTTCAGTCCCTGGGGCTAAATCGATGGTAAATTCTATTTCTCTATCCGGAGGCAAACCGGGAAGTTCATCTGGGAAAACATCGAGAAACTCATTCACCACTGGTATTTCCTCTATCTTAGGTACCTCTTGCTTGGTATCCATAACATAAGCCATATAGCCCTCGCATCCCTGCCTCAACAGCCTCTTAGTTTGCATGATCGTTAAAAATCTCCTAGTCTGTCTCTGACCCCTAAAGGTAATTTCTATATTATCGGAGGGCTTAAGTATCACCTTTTTGTTCTTACAGTCGATCTGTGCATTATTCTCTGTTAACCAATCCATTCCTAGAATGACATCAAATTCACCTAACTGGAAGGGTATCAAATTATCGTAAAAACAATGCCCTGAGATATCGATCTTACAACGAGGACACACTTGAGTAACCGGAATTCGTTCTGAATTAGCTATTTCTATAACCATAGCTTCACGCAACATGCATATCTCACAGTTTAACCTTTGAACAAATTCTTTAGATATAAAGGACTTCGTAGCCCCGGAATCAATTAGTACTTTAGCCTGAACAGAATTTACAGGGAGCGTACCTGCCACCACATCAGAATTCTTTATAGCTTCGTTCAGAGTCATATTGAAAGTCCTTGCCACTGGTCTGACACTTGCTGTTGGGGGTGCCTCAATTGCTTGCAATATTGGGTTAGCCAGAACCGGAGGTTTCACCACAGGCACTTTACAGTCTCTCATTATATGCCCTGGTTTCCCACAACGGTGACATACGATTCCTGCCTTGCACTCTCGAGCATAATGACCTTTCTGACCACACTTGTAGCACGTCACCTCCAACTTTGTACACACTCCTAGATGCCTCTTTCCATAAGTTTTGCACTCTGCCAAGGGTGGCCTAACCAATTTCTGCTGACTCGCATCTTGAATTCTATTTCCTTGACCTTCATTCCCTGATCCCGGCTTTTTAGAGTTCCCATTCTTCCCTGACTGAAATCCTGGCTTTTTAATAGGTACACTCTGGGAACTGCCTTGCTCTTGACGTCCTCCCACTGACCCAGCTTTTCTTTTCTTTCCCTCTTTTTCCTTAAAGTATAACTCACTTTCTCCTTCAGCTATCATGGCCTTCTGCACCACAGCTGCATAAGTCTCCAGCTCCAAAACTGCTAATTTAGTACGAATCCATGGTTTCAATCCTTGTTGAAACCTCTTTGCCTTCTTCCTCTCCGTGTCCACATAGGCCGGAGCAAACCTAGCTAGTTCAGTAAACTTGGTTTCATATTCTGTCACCGACATTTTTCCCTGTTTCAACTCCAAAAACTTCATCTCCATCTGATCTTTCATATAGTCGGGGAAATACTTTTCCAAAAATAGCTCTGTAAACCTTTCCCAAGGAATTACCTCAGTAGCTTCCAACATCTTTACCGACTCCCACCAATAAGTAGCTTCATTCTTTAGGAAATAACTTATATATTCGGTCTGTTTATTTGCTGGGACCCCCACCAGTGCAATGGCTTTTTCCATCTCTTTTAACCAAGATCTCGCCTCCACCGGGTCCGCTGTTCCTTTAAACTCAGGAGGTTTAACTGCCTGGAAAGACTTAAAAGTGACCACCGGAGGAACAGGTGGCTGCTGCTGCTGCTGCTGTTGCTGTTGTTGCTGCTGCTGTTGTTGTTGTTGCTGCTGCTGTTGCTGTTGTTGCTGCTGAGCCAACAACTGCTGCTGTAATTGCTGCTGTTGCTGTGCTAGAGTAGCAGTCTGCTGAACAAGAGTTTGTAATATTTGTGCTAAGGCAGGGTCCATCTGACCAACAGGAGGTGGATTAGCTTGCTCACCCTGATTGGTGGTTCGAGTATTTTGTTTCTTCTTTCTTGGAGGCATATTTCTGAAATCAATGAACAATTATATTAAATTCAGGTTCAGAAAATAATGGCTCAAAATGATCCAACTTAGGCAAACAATGCATATATTACTGAAAAGTAATTCAAGGTCTCCAACCAATATTCCGGTCAACAATTGATTCACAGGGTGCAATAGGATATCAATCCAAGGTTACACAAGGTATTCACAAACATTCAATAGGTACAATAAAGAAACAATAGTCATAATGCTAAGGTCAAACATAGTATTGAAAGTAAAAACAATGCTAGAAGGAAATGGTGCTGAAAGTAAATATGAAACGAGCAGTAAATAAGATGCTTAGGTAAATGACAGTATAAGGAAATTTAACACAGTTCTGCAAAAGTGATAATGATATATATAGATAGATCTGATACAAGCGTAAGAACAACGCTTCGATAAGGGTACAACATAATACTAAAAGAGGAGACTGCTAGCATCTAGTCACAGTACAACAGATATATACAACAAAACTGGTCGCACTGCAAATCCTGGCATACTACTACTCCCACAACATGCCTCTATCTACCACATCATCATCATACTACCCTAATCATCACTGGTCATCATCGTCATCAGACTCTCCCCGCCAAGCTGATCCCAGCATGCTCTCCAGCTCTGCCCTCACCAGGCCTAGAGTCACCTGCTGTGTCACGAATGCCGGCTCATCTCGGGACCTAATCCGTCCCCGCCTAATGATAACATGTCTAAGAGCTCGTACTCGCCTCAGGACATCCTCCAGCTCAGCTACCGCTCTATCTCGCTCTCTAGCCCGGTCCTCCTCCCCAGCCCTCATAGCCCTCAACTCTGCCATCTGCCCTAAGAGATAGTCCATCTCTCTGGCCACTCGCTCGTACACATGGTATGGAACAGGCTGAGGAGTGTACTGATATGCTGGCCCATTCACCGAGCCCTGCGATCCTACGAATGGCTGCCTAGCCCCTGGGGAAATCTGCTGCGGTACGGAAGCCCCTCCTTCCGGATCCTCGTCCGGGTCTGAATCGGAACCAGAAACAGGTGCCTGAAGTATACATATATATATATATATATTATAATTAGACATCCTATCTCTCACGAAACAATCCTAACCTTTCTCATAACTCTACCCCGACTCCCCACCTAATTGTTTCAGTGACTGTGACCTGTGGCTCTGATACCAACTTGTAACACCCTCACTTACCAATATTAAGATTATAAACTCTTATACTCAATTAAACATTAATATAGAAGAAATTTTAGAAATTTCGGCATGATGTAATCATAAACCGAACTAACCACCTGCTCAAACAACTAAGTAGAACTAAAACAGTCCACTTGCATAAGTTATACTAAACCATAAGGAAATAAAACCATGCGAACCCAGACCGCTCACAGGTCACTGTATGAAACAAATACCAATAGCTATTACAACCCAGAACTGAATCAAATAATATACAACCCTTTAAATATGATAATCTGTCTACTAATACAGACATAATATGAACAAAGATATATGCTCACTACCCATCCAACCACCTCGACTCTCTGGCTGCCTCTATGGCTACCCCAACCAGACGGGCCACTCCTCCTAGACATCTCCGAGCTTAGCTGAGGAAACAGAATTAACAAGCAAGTGAGCCAAAATGCTCAGCAAGTATATATATATATGTAATTAAAACATCAACAACTGAAATGTCTGCAAGATTGTCAAGAATTAACAATCAATAATATATAAGCTCAACTGAAAGTTCATCTTTTGTCTGAATCATAAAATAGAAGAGGATTGGACTATCATGCATTTTATAGATAAAAACAATTATAAGGTTAGGCTGCTGATCAGTCACGCACTAACCCCGGACAAACGCACACAGCAATGTCCTTAATGGATCCACGGCACACATTGGCCTTAATAATTTCTGACCACGAATCTGGTCCGACCCTTACGGTCCACATTTTAAAAGAAAACTAACAGTCCAATCCTATGACTAGACATCAGGTGTCGGAACAATCGACCACCTCAACTGTCAAATATCCTGGACACTTTTGTTCCAGGTCAACATCTCAAGTCTCGCAAATGGAATAAGGTCGGGTAAATTCTGATCTAAATATCGACAAGTTCAATATGTATTTATATACAAAGGGTAAGGATGCAAATCAATCTGCTAAAAGAATCAACGAAATCAATATAATCGATTTGGGGTGTAACAATTAAGTATTCAGAATTAAGGGGAATTAATGGAACAAATATAGCAAGAATAAGTCGAATAAGCATCTGAATCAGGTTATAATAATCATAACTCATGTGAAAGACAAGTGAAGTAATTTACTTGCCTTAACCAGAAAATCACAGAATCCGAAGGGTCTTTACGTCCTCAGCTTTAGCCTTCCCTTTATCCACGGGATCTACACACAATATAACAATATTTTAGAATCCTGCTCCACATTCGCTAATCAATGTAAACATTCCACCTAATCTACCCCTGCGAATAGTCTCCTAATTTATGTGTATTTAATCATATAGTATCATTATATAAGCCACAGACAAAAGTATTTAATCATATAGTCACGTAAACACATACCACATAGATTTTAAAATATGAAGCCCGACTCACAACTCGTGTAAATTGTATAATTATACATACTCATTTCAAGAAATAAATTAAGATTTTTTAGAAAAATTTTGACGGCATCCCCTTTATACGGGGAACTGCCAGTCGGGATACAGCCGACTCAACCAATCACCATAAATAGTATCCAACCAATATTATTTACAACTATTACTAGAATGCATCTCATCATTTATACCAAATCCCTTTTAAAACAATTAATTACTAACTTAAATCAATTCATATACATAACCTCATTAATACAACTTACAGTTCAAATATAACGAAAGAGTAATACATAATTTAGGAAATGAAATCTTGGCTCAGAATAATCATCATTGCCGGATACCATCGACTCGATTTATTATTAATCTCATTGTCGATGGGGCAAAATCCCGAGGGTACCCTAATTTGGGTTTCCGACCCGAAATTCCGCGCAATAATTTCAGATAATTTTGAAATTTCACAGAAGCTGTCAAATGGGGTACGAATTCATAAATAAAATTTTCGAAGTACAATATCAGTACTAATCGAATTATCATCATGAATTAAACCATTAGAGCCCTGAGTTATAACCAAAAATGTCGAAGCACATCATCATCACCTCGGTTGAAAACACAGTTAAATTACCAGCCCAACAGCACAATCAAACTATCACACTTACATTACTTAACTCACACACACGTACAAACCACACACACACACTATCGCCAAACACACACATACCCACTGTACACACACACCCAGCACCACCACTGCAGCAATTCATAGAACCGAACACACTACATATACATACAATCATCGGTATATACATACAAGAACATGGAGGTAATGAAGCCCCAAGTCGACACAGTAATCTACCCACAACAACAGGGCACGCACACAACAAGCACAGTAGAAAAGGGGCGAATAGGGAAGAGGGAGCTTTACCCGCTAGGAACACAAAACGGTGGTCAAAGGAATCAAACGGAAACCGTGAATGAGAGAGAGAGAGAGAGAGAGAGAGAGAGAGAGAGAGAGAGAGAGAGAGAGAGAGAGAAAGAGAGAGAGAGAGAGCTTGGAAGAATCCAGAGAGGACTACACAACCCAGCTGAGAATGTAATCGGGGAAATGGGTATTTAGGGATTTGGGTGATTAAAAAGGGGAAAGAAGATTGTTAAGACAATTAATTATTATTTAGGATGTATACAATAATTAATTCAAAAAAATTCGAATTAACCAGGAAAATGGGTGGAATTTTAAATCTAAAATTATAAAATGAAGAACACAAAATTACTATCACCCACATATTTTTAAAATATTTTTAGGATTAAAAACGAATTAAATATGAATTTTACAAGATTAAATCCTTAAATTGGAAAATAATTCGTAAAATCATTTTAAAATCCTTGAAACCCAAAAATAATTCACCAAGTATTTTTAAAAGTCATATAAACTAATAAAATCAATAATGAAAAAGATTTCAGGATTTCTACTAATCCCGAGAATTTTATAAAATTCACAGAAGGTAAATATAACGCAATTAAATAGGAAATAAATCCCAAAAATATAATTAAAATAGTCGGGCTTACATAACACGTATAAAACACCAACCAGGCCTCCAAATATTATTCCACAGATACATCACCTCCTTAACCAATTTATACACCACATAATTCATATTTAATAATAAAATAAATAACTTTTAGTAGTTAAAATATTCTGAAATTTCTAAGGCGTTATATGTCGGGTAGAAGGTCCTCGTGCCTAAACTATCCTTAGGAGTCATCTGGTTTTGAAGCTAATCCATTGGATTAGAAGTTGTAACACCCCTTCGAGTTTATTATCAATAAAGATATATTCTCGGAATTATTTTTTTTGGTAGTATCGTATTCAACCCCCCTTCTACGATACTTCGGGACCTAACAATTGGTATCAGAGCAAGCTTCTAACATACAAGAAGTTTAAAGATCACCACCATGGGAAAGAAGGATATAGGCGTGAAAATACCAGTTCTTGACAAAGATAATTACTTTCACTGGAAAGTAAAGATGCATTTACATCTCTTATCCATCGATGAAGGCTATGTAGATTGCATAGATAAAGGACCTCATGTTCCAATGAAGGCCAACTCTGGGATTGGTCAAGATGCTGGCACTGTAGCTGCTGGAAGGCCTATTCCAAAGAATCAAGCTGAGTACATAGATGAAGACTTGGAGGAGATTCACAAAGATAGGAAGACCATGAACATTTTGTTCAATGGAATCGATCAAGATATGTTTGATGTCATTAACTGCACCACTGCTAAGCAAGTGATGGACATTATCCAAACCATCTGTGAAGGAACTGAGCAGGTCAGAGAGAACAAGATGTAACTCCTCATACAACAGTATGAACACTTCCACCATAATTCTGGTGAAAATTTAACAGATATATTCAGTAGATTTCAGAAACTACTGAATGGCCTGAAGTTGTATGGGAGAACATATGAAGTCAAAGACTCCAACTTAAAATTTATGAGATCTCTTCCTAAGGAATGGAAGCCAGTTACAGTTTCATTGAGAAACTCCCAAGACTATAAAAGTTTTACACTTGAGAGACTGTATTAAATCCTAAAAACATATGAGCTTGAAATGCAGCAAGATGAGGAAGTAGAAAAGAGCCAGAAGAAGAGTGGAGCTATAGCCTTGATGGCCAATAATCCAACAATCCAAGGTGGTGGAAGAATGAAGAGTGTAGAAGCCACACCAAGTTCAAAAACTTGTGAAGGTGAAGCTGAAGCTAGCAAGGGCAAGGGCAAGATGATTGAAGAACTTGATGCATCCAGTGGAGACGAGTCTACTGATCTGGATGAATATTTGGCATTCTTGTCAAAAAGATTCTCAAATCTCAGATTCAAGAAGAATCCATCAGGAGCAAGTCAACTCAGAAAGAACTATCAACCCTCCAAAGATGTGGTTGAGAGATCGAAGATCAAGTGCTTTAGTTGTGGAATTACTGGTCACTTTTCCAATGAATGCAGGAAATCTCAAGCTGAGAAAGAGAAGAAGCAGTTTGAAGCTGTTGATTACAAGAAGAAATATTTTGATCTTCTCAAGCAACAAGGGAGAGCATTCGTGTCAAAAGATAGTGACTGGGCTGTTGGAGGTGACACAGATGCAGAAGAGTAGTTTGTCAATCTTGCACTCATTGCAAACGAAACTGATGAAGAAGCTAGCTCAGCAAGCAACCAGGTATTCTCTACAGTCTTAACTGATCTTTATAAACCTGAATGTGCTAGCACAATTGATGAAATGTCTATTGAATTGTACAACATGCATGTTACCTTGAAATCACTTAACAGAGATAACAAGAGGATTAAAGACCTTAATGAAAAGTTAAGTGATAGGAATGCTTTAATAGAAACACAGTTAATTGAGTTTGAAAATATGAGAAGAGATTGCTTGGATGCTAAAAATGAAATGATTGAGGCTATAAAGAGAGAGGAAGTTTTAAAGAAACAGTTAGTAGAGGAACAGAGTCTGATTGCTAAATGGAAAGGATCAACAGTTATAACTGAGGAAATTTGTAATGTTCAAGGAATTGATTCTTTCTGCAAATTAGCAGAAGCTAAGTTAGATGTTGATAGGGAAGTTACTTCAGACAGTGATTTAGTCGAAAAAGAATGTTCTTTGAGACTTAAGCCTGTTAGCAAAGCAACTTTAACTAAATTGAATAAAAAGTACGGGCCTGTCAACAAGAACTTTTTAATGGAGAATGTAGCAATACTGAATCAGTTGAGAAAAGAAACATGGGCAACTTGTCCCACCAGCAATTGAAGGACAAGCTAGAAAATGTTAAGTCAGGTGTTAAGGACAAGAAAAAGAACAGAAATGGTAAGGTGGGGATTAAAAAACACAACAATTACACACCTGATAAATATGCTCCTAGGAAAGAATGTGTAAAGTGTGGAAGTATTAATCATTTATCTACCAACTGCAAAGCTATGAAAAATCTTTGATGCCTAACATGCCTATGCTTATGCCTGCTGTGAATGTTATGCCAAATATGTATGCTCCCTCTGCTCATGCATCTAGTCAATATGCTAACATGCCATTCATGCATAATCCATACTACAATGCTTTCAATATGCCACATATGCCATGGATGATGAATAACATGTTTGCACAGACTATGCCTAACAATGCTTTTAACTATAACAAATATGAGCAAGTATCAAATTCTGTCTCTCAAAGGCCCAAACCTAAAGTCAAAATTAATTGAACTCAATCTAAACTTTTAGTAAAAATGGATTTGAAGGATACGAAATTGGCTAACAAGGTGGGACCCAAGAAAACTTGGGTACCAAAATCAACTTGATTTTGTTTTGATGTGTGCAGGGAAACAGAAAGAATCTTTGGTATCTGGATAGTGGTTGTTCTAGGCATATGACTGGAGATTCTACCCTGCTCACTAAGATTGAGGAGAGAGCTGGCCCTAGCATTACCTTTGGAGACAACAGCAAAGGATATACTAGAGGATATGGCTTGATTTTACAAGGGAATTTTGTCATTGAAGAAGTAGCACTGGTTGATGGACTTAAGCATAACTTGCTAAGTGTCAGTCAACTTTGTGATAAAGGCCAGAATGTCTGGTTCACATCTGAAGCTTGTGTCATTTTCAAGAAAAGTGACAGCAAGGTAGTGTTGACAGGAGATAGAAGAGGAAATGTGTACATTGCTGACTTCAATTCAACAAATGCAAACATGACTACATGTCTTCTCAGCAAGGCAAGTGTAGATGAAGGTTGGCTTTGGCATAAAAGACTATCACACTTGAGTTTTAAAGCAATGAATGAGTTGGTAAAGAAGGATTTGGTTAGAGGTATACCAAAATTGGATTACTCCAAGGATGGATTGTGTGATGCATGCCAGAAAGGGAAGCAGAAGAAGGCCTCTTTCAAATCAAAGTCAATGTCATCAATTGATCAACCCTTGCAACTACTTCACATGGATCTCTTTGGACCAGTCAATGTGTTGTCAATCTCAAAGAAGAAATACTGTCTTGTGATTATTAATGATTTGTCAAAATTCTCTTGGACATTCTTTCTACACTCTAAGGATGAGGCGGGTGAAGTCATTATAAATCACATCAAGATAGTCAACAACAATCCTTTACTCAAAGTAAGGAGAATCAGAAGTGACAATGGAACTGAGTTCAAGAATTCTATAATAAGAGAGTTTTGTGAAGAAGAAGGAATTATCCAAGAATTCTCTGCACCAAGAACTCCTCAACAAAATGGTGTAGTGGAAAGAAAGAACAGAACTCTAATTGAAGCTGCAAGAACAATTCTTGAAGAGTCTAAGCTACCAACATACTTCTGGGCAGAAGCTATAAACACTGCATGCTACACTCAGAATATTTCTTTGGTCAATCAAGCAAAAGGCATGACACCTTATCAACTTTTCAAATGCAATAAACCAACAATCAACTTTCTACATGTCTTTGGATGCAAATGCTTTGTACTGAAAAATCATGGTGAGCATCTTGGAAAATTTGATTCAAAGGCAGATGAAGCTATCTTTGTTGGATACTCAGCTGGAAAATCCTACAAAATCTAAAACCTAAGACTAAACATTGTAATGGAGTCCATACATGTTGTCTTTGATGACAAGAAAATATCTGGTCTAGTAGATGAAGGTTTTCATGAGTCTCTCTCATTTGAGAATGAGAGAAGTGGTGAAGAAAGTGAAGATGATGATGAAGAATGGAGATCAAATGGTGTGAGAAACAGACAAGGATCATCAGTTGAAGTGCTGAATGAACCACCTGTTGAAGAGCAACTTACACCATCAGTTGGAAATCAATTTGAAGCATCTGTAGAAAATCAAAGAGAAGCATCTGTTGATGAATCTACAAGAACTCCATCAATCTCGAGGGCCATACACTCAGGGGGAGTTTCTCACAGTCAAAACTCAACAACAAACCACAATGATCAACATAGAGAAAATGAAGCCACTTCATCAAGGTCAAACTTACCACCACAAAGAAAATGAACTAGGGATCATCCATTTGAGCTTATCATTAGAGATCCTAATGCAAAGGTCCAAACCAGAAGAGCAACTCAAGAAGAATGCTTGTATAGCAGTTTTCTATCCAAAGAGGAACCTAAGAGAGTTGAAGATGCTCTTCTGGATCCAGACTGGGTTTTAGCAATGCAACAAAAGCTAAACCAGTTTGAAAGAAATGAAGTATGGAAACTTGTACCCAAACCTAAAGAAAAATCAGTGATTGGCACTAAGTGGGTATTCAAGAACAAGATGGATGAGAATGGCATAATCACAAGGAATAAAGCTAGATTAGTGGCTAAAGGCTACTGTCAAGAGGAAGGAATTGACTTTGAAGAAACCTTTGCACCAGTGGCAAGGTTAGAAGCAATAAGGATCTTCCTGGCCTATGCAGCGCATGCCAATTTCAAAGTCTATCAAATGGATGTCAAGAGTGCATTTCTGAATGGTATTCTGGAGGAGGTGTATGTTAGTCAACCGCCTGGTTTTGAAGATCCAGACTTTCCAGAATATGTGTTCTTTCTACTCAAAGCACTCTATGGCCTGAAGCAAGCACCTAGAGCCTGGTATGACACACTCTCACAGTTCCTTATAGAGAATCACTTCATTCGAGGTACTGTTGATAAAACTCTCTTTTATAGAAATGTCAATGGCTCTATGATACTTGTCCAAATTTATGTAGATGATATAATATTTGGGTCTACAGATGAGAAACTTTGCAAGAGATTTGCCAAAATCATGCAAAGTAGATATGAAATGAGTATGATGGGTGAATTAACTTATTTTCTTGGTTTACAAGTTAAACAAGTGAATGAGGGAATTTTTTTAAGTCAAACAAAATACATTTATGATCTTTTAAAAAGGTTTGATTTAGCAGATTGCTCTTCTACAAAAACACCCATGGCCACTGACACTAACCTTGAACTGAATACTAAGGAAAAGAAGGTGGACATGAAAAGCTATAGGGGCATGGTTGGATCTCTTTTATACTTAACAACTAGTAGTGTTAGATATTGATTCAAGTGATGATCAGGATCTGGACTACTGATCAGATACTGATGCTGACGTCATCAGTAATGTACCGTTAGGATTGGGTTATCATCAGGATTGGAAGCTGATCAGGATTTCATGAGGATATACATCAGTCCAGGAATCTAGGAAGATTGACATGTCGGTTCCTGATTTATAGGAACGCAGCTATCATTCAAGATATGTACTAAGAAACGTATGTAATTGATTTGATATATCTTGTAATTGATAGTGTATCTGTGTACTGTATATAAACACAGTTTAGGTTTTACTTAATTGTAATCGCTTACATGAATTATCTTGTAACCTAGCAGCTCTCAAGAACATAAGAATTTCTTGAGAGAGTTTGTAACAGTTTTATATCAGAATTAATAAAGCTGTTATTTATTCATACTTGTGTTATTATTTCTGTTTAAGTCGAAAATCTAATACAATTGTATTCAACCCCCTTTCTACAATTGTTAATTACTGGGCAACAATTGGTATGAAAGCAAACTGATTAATTACAATCAGAAACGATCTTAATATGTTGATAAGCAAGTATGAAAGTATTAAAATCCCTATTCTCAAAAAGGCTGAATACCCCACATGGAGGGTAAAGATGTTGATGTATCTGGAGGCAACTGATCCTAACTATCTCGATCGAATATATGATGGACCATATATCCCTAAGAGACTGGTTTCTAGAACAGATACTATACCTGAGCACTATGTTCAGAAGACAAAGGTTGAATGGACTCCTGAGGAAAAGGCTGAAGTACTCAGAGATGCAAAGGTGAAGAACATTCTTCATAATAGCCTTGATGCTGTCATGTCAAATAGAGTGATAGCATGTAAAACTGCTAAGGAGATCTGGGAAACTTTGGAGACTCAATGTCAGGGTACTGAATCAATCAAAAGGAACAGAAGGGCTCTGTTGATTCAAGAGTACGAGCAGTTTGATGCAAAATCTGATGAGAGCCTCACTGATCTGTATGATATATTTATGACACTATTGAATAATCTATCTCTAGTGGGTAAAGAGTATGAACCAGAAAACTCGAATACCAAGTTTCTTAGAGCTTTGCCTGAGGATTGGGATACTCAAACCTCTATCATTAGGCATCAGTATGATCTTAATGCTGTATCTCTTGATGAAGTCTATGGGATGCTAAGAACTCATGATCTTGAGGTTCGACAAAGGAAGAATAAGAAGACCAACAAAGCAAAGGATGTTGCTTTGAATGCTGAATCAAAATCAAAAGGAAAAAGCGTGGAGGTTTCAAGAAGGAGAAGTAGAGTCGTTGAGTCCAATACTGATGACTCATCATCAGATCCTGATGCAAATCCTGATACTGATACTGATGATGACTCTACTGATTCTGATATAATGGAAATGGTTGCTATGATAGTTAAGGATTTCAAGAAGATGAAGTTCAGAAAGGCTAGAAGACAAGGCAACTTTCAGAAGAAACCTGTCAATACTGATAAGAATAGGTACAAGAAGAATGAAAGCAAAAGCATCAAGTTTGACAAGTCAAAAGTCAAATGCTACAACTGTGATGGAATGGGTCACTTTGCAACTGAATGCAAAAAGGCCAAAACCAAAGCTCTTATCTTATCTAGCAAGGATTGGATGGACTCTTCCTCAGACTCTGAAGAGGAAAAAGTGAACTATGCATTAATGGCAAATGTGGATGAGATTGCTGCTCCTGAAAATAAGGTACCTGAAGTTGTTTTTGATTTTGATACTGATAATGTCTCTGAGTTAAGATCTTTCTTAAAGTCTCTGCATATTAGCTTTAAAAGTCAATCTCTTGAAAATGCTAGAATAATATCTGAGATGTCAGAATTGACTAAAAGAAATGATCATCTAGAAGCTGAGTTACTCTTCATGGAAGAAGTACAAAATGAATGTGATAAGGCTAAGCACATGAAGCTAGAAATGGAGTTTAAATGTAGTGCACTTGAAAAGGAACTTAATGAAGCTAATGAGAAACTCAGAACCTGGACACACTCTGGAAAGAAAACACACGATCTTATCACAGATAAGAACTGGAAAGAGGGTCTAGGTTATAAATCAGAGGACAAAAAGAAGAATAAAGGTAAAGTTGTTACTGCTGAAACAACAAAATCAGGAAGAGTTGTTGCGAATGAGTCAACAAATCCAAAAACCTATAGACATGTAATGGACAGAACAAAGACCAAATTAAAACCTGTTAAGTATGTGTATCCAGAAGATCCCAACTCTACTTTAGAAAAGGGATCTACTTCTACACAAAATTCTAAGTCTAAATCTGTCAAAAATATAGGTCTTTTGTCTAAGAAACAACTCGGAGACAAAATCTGTGAAGCAACAGATAGAGAGAAAACCACTACTGCTAAGAGGAACAGAAATGGTAAATTGGGAATAAACAAAGAGAATAATTATAAGTATATTCCAAATGCACCAAGGAAAACATGCTTTAATTGTGGTAACTCTAATCATCTTGCTATTGATTGCAGGAGGAGTAAAAAGAAGGCTACTGTAGTTCCTAAGTCTGACATTAGGAATAGATCAGTATTTTATAAACCACAGAATCCTTGTTTTCACTGTGGCAGTAAATGGCATTCTATCTATACATGTGAAGAATACCATAGTTTGTACTACAATTATTATGATCCCTTGCCAAAATTTAATAAAAGTGCAAATTCTGGTAGAACAAAGACTCTGAATACTAAGCATGCATCTGTTAATTCTGATAATGACAAAGCAAATTCTGATGGATTTAAATCTGACAGAACTGCTTTTGTTAAAAAGAATTCTGCTGCTAATAGTGTTAAATTGCATGCAAAAAGAACCCAACAAGTGTGGGTTCTTAAAAATTCTAACTGAGCTCTTTGTGTTTCTGATTGCAGGGTAAAAAGAAAAATGTGTTAGTCATGGATAGTGGATGCTCTGTGCACATGACTGGAAACAAAACCTTGCTATCAGAATTTAAGGAGAAAGCTGGCCCAACAGTGTCTTATGGAGATGGCAACATTGGACAAACTTTGGGATATGGCAATATAATCATTGGAAATGTCATCATTGAAAAAGTAGCTCTGGTGAAAGGACTCAAACACAATCTGCTTAGTGTTAGTCAAATCACAAACAGAGGTTATCATGTCGACTTCAATGATACTCACTTTGAAGTGATCAGTAAAACATCTGGAAGGATTGTCTTGACTGGTCAAAGACGTGGTAACATTTATGAAGCCAATGTCTACACCAATACTGATGGTCCCTCAACATGTCTCATCAGTAAAGCAATAGTAGATGAAAGTTGGAATTGGCACAAGAAGCTTTCTCATCTCAACTTCAACAACATCAATGAGTTGGTTAAGAAAGATTTGGTGAGAGGATTACCAAAGGCATTATATACTCCTGATGGACTCTGTGATGCTTGTCAGAAGGCTAAACAGAGAAGGACATCATTCAAGAGTAAATCTGAATCCTCGATTGATGAACCGTATCATATGTTGCATCTTGACTTGTTTGGACCAGTTAACATTATGTCCATCAGTAAGAAAAGGTATACTCTAGTCATTGTTGATGAATATACTAGATTTACCTGGGTGTATTTTTTGCACAGAAAAGATGAAACTGCAGAGATACTTTTGGACCATGTAAGACTCATTGAAACTGGCACAAAGTACAAAGTCAAGATTCTGAGAAGTGATAATGGAACTGAATTCAAGAATTCAGTAATGGAAGAGTTCTACAAATACAAAGGAATAGTTCAACAATTCTCTGCTCCTGGCACACCCCAACAAAATGGAGTAGTTGAAAGGAAGAACAGAACTCTTATTGAAGCTGGCAGAACAATGTTGGAGGAAGCTAAACTACCTACATATTTCTGGGCAAAAGCAGTCAACACAGCATGCTACACTCAGAACATTACTCTAATCAACAGACATGGTGTCACTCCTTATCAAATGATGAAAGAGAAGAAGCCAAGTCTGAAACATTTGCATGTGTTTGGTTGCAAGTGCTTTGTTCTTAGACCTCATCCTAAACAGCTAGGAAAATTTGAAACTAAAGCTGATGAGGGCATTTTTATTGGTTATCCAACTTCAAGAGCCTTTAAAGTATAAAACCTAAGAACAAGGACAGTCATGGAGTCTATCAATGTTTCTTTTGATGATAAAAAGATAACAGGAATTGCTGAAGACTCACATGACAGTTTGATCTTTACAAATGAAGCTACCAAGAATTCTGATGAAGTAATGTCAGATACTGATACTCCATCAGATCCCGATGATCGACCAATGCCTGATGAAACACCAGTTACTGATGATGATTCAAATAATGCAAATGTTGAGGGGGAGCAACAGCAAAATACCATCAGTACTGATACAACTCAAACATCAGGAGGAGAATCATCAGAAACAGATTCAAGTGATAATCCTGACAGTACTTCAGGAGGAGATAGCACTATTTCAGGGGGAGCTTCTAATAATTCTAGTTCTTTTGAAGATAACACCAATCAATGGGGAGCATCCAACTCAAGAAATGATTTACCATCAGCAAGGAAATGGACCAAAAGCCATACTCCTGATTTAATTATTGGGAATCCTGATGCAGGTGTTAAAACCAGAAGTGCAACACAAAATGAATGCCTCTATAATAATTTTCTGTCAAAGGAGGAGCCTAAGAAAGTTGAAGATGCACTCAAGGATGCTGATTGGGTTACAGCAATGCAAGAAGAACTGAATGAATTTGAAAGAAATGAAGTCTGGAAACTAGTACCAAGACCAAAAGGTAGATCAATTGTTGGTACAAAGTGGGTGTTCAGAAACAAGACAGATTCAGATGGCACTATTATGAGGAATAAAGCAAGACTAGTTGCAAAGGGGTACTCTCAACATGAAGGAATAGACTATGATGAGACTTTTGCTCCTATTGCAAAGCTAGAAGCCATCAGAATTTTTCTAGCATATGCAGCTCATAAGCAATTCAAAGTTTTCCAGATGGATGTTAAAAGTGCTTTTCTGAATGGAGAATTGGAAGAGGAGGTATATGTTGAACAACCTTCTGGTTTCATTGATCCTAAATATCCAGATCATGTCTATAGATTGGATAAAGCACTTTATGGACTAAAGCAAGCTCCAAGAGCCTGGTATGAAACTCTGGCTCAATTCTTACTGGAAAGTGGTTTCAAAAGAGGTACAATTGATAAAACCTTATTTTATTTGAATCATGGGAAGGACTTGCTGTTTGTTCAGATTTATGTTGATGATATCATTTTCGGGTCAACTAACCCCAAATTGTGTGAGAAGTTTTCAAAGCTAATGCAGTCTAGATATCAAATGAGCATGATGGGAGAAATGAGCTATTTCTTAGGTCTGCAAGTTAAACAGACTGATGATGGAATTTTTATCAATCAGTCAAAGTACACAAAGAATCTATTGAAGAAGTTTAATATACAAGACAGTGCTACTGCTACAACTCCCATAGCTACAGCTACAAAGCTTGATCCTGATCAAGGTATTAAGGTAGATGTAACTAACTACAGAGGTATGATTGGCTCACTTTTGTATCTAACAGCTAGCAGACCAGATATCATGTATACAACCTATTTATGTGCAAGATTTCAGGCAAACCCCAAAGAACCACATCTCATTGCTGTTAAAAGGATTTTCAGATACTTGAAAGGCACTCCATCACTTGGCCTTTGGTATGCTAGAGAGTTTGACTTTGATCTATGTGGTTACTCAGATGCTGATTTTGTAGGATGCAAAATAGACAGGAAAAGTACTTCAGGCAGTTGTCAATTTCTTGGAGGAAGACTAGTTTCTTGGTTTAGTAAAAAGCAAAAGTCTATATCCACATCAACTGCAGAAGCTGAGTACTTAGCTGCAGGAAGCTGTTGTGCTCAGATCATGTGGATGAGGAATCAGCTAATGGACTACGGTTTGTCATATTCAAAAATACCTATTGATTGTGATAATCAAAGTGCTATTGCTATTACAGGAAATCCAGTTCAGCATTCTCTTACTAAGCATATCAGTATCAGATATCATTTCATAAGAGAACAAGTACTGGAAGGGACAATCGAACTCCACTTTGTTCCTACTGATCGACAGCTAGCTGATATATTCACCAAGCCACTACCTGAAGCTACTTTTACAAAATTGGTGAATGAATTGGGAATGGTAAACTATGAAAGTTTCTGAGAACAAGGGGAGACCAAATACTGATGAGTGTCAGATCCTGATGCATGTCGAATACTGATGAAAAGTCAATCCTGACGTTAGTCAAACATCAGATCCTGATGCAATGGTTTGGTTATCAGTACAATATGTATACTTCAAGTAATCCCTAATTGTTCTGTTCCTGATTTAACTGTGGTTATTGTTGATGAATTTGTTACTTACATGATTACTTTAATTAGTTTTCATTTTCACTTCTTTGATTTAATTCTTTGAAGAACAGTTCATGTTAACTCGAATAACTTGTAGAAAGGGGGGTTGAATATAAGTTATATAATAGTGTCTGATTTTTGCTTGATTATATGAACAAGAATAAACGAATAAATCAAACTTTGTTTGTATTAAAATAATCAAATACAAACTCTACTAAAGGTGTACAATACCTTTAGCAGCTGCTGACAATATAAATCTCTCTCTCTGTTTGTTTTGAACTCTCGGATACAAAACTTACGAACTCACTCGCTCACTCTTTTTACAATGATATTGAGAGAGTATTTATAATGCTACCTATCAACTAATAACAGAATTATAATCTATCTATGACAATGTTCTGCCGTCCAGTTGATAGTTTCCATCAATAGAGAATTCGTTTCCTTCACGATATCTTCTTGCTTGTTTTTAAAAACAAAGATCCTCTTTTATAGCACTTGCCAGTTTCTGTAGCATCCATAATGACATCATCAGTAACACGACTGACATCATCCGTAACACGACTAATATCAGGATTTCCCATTGCAGCAGGATCTGATTATCCCATCAGTATTTGATCAGGATCTGCTCCTCTGTTCCTGACATGTAGTCCCCAATACACTGTTCCTGACATGTAGTCTCTGACGCACTGTTCCTGACTAAATTCTACAGATTACTGTTTAACACATATATCCTATACAAAGTGCTAAATCCTTTATAAGATCAGGATATACAAGAAGTATTAGCAAAATTCTATTCTTAACATCACAACTTATGAATTATTCCTAACAATCTCCCCCTATTTATGCTTTAGAATCTGAAGCATAAATCTAAGTTGTAGATGTCAAAACATATAACAATACAACCAGAATAGAATTTATGAATTCAAGATCATGAAGTTAAATACCTCCTTCTTCAGATGTAGACATGTATCTAGTACTTAGAAGAAAGAATTTAACTATTTGATGCTTCTTTTCCTTTACCACTCCCATGATGAAATTTACCAACTCTGTCACCCTTAGTTCTGCTCCCAGTCTGTTTATCTCCCCCAGTCTGTTGTTGTTGTTGTTGTCTCTGAATTGTCTTTATCTCCCCCTTTTTGACATCAGCAACATTAATTCCAAGAGATTCAGTAACAGAACAAATGAGATTCATCAAAACTGCTTGATTTTCCATAATAGTGACTTGGTTATTTTCAAGAATTAGAAGTCTCGATTGAATATCACTTTGAGATTTCTGAATGTCCTGTAGAATATCAGAATTGACTTCAATGTTGGAAGTGCTTGTTGTATCTTCAGATTCAGATGCAGAAAAAACATTATCTTCAAGTCTTGTAGAAGAAGTTGCCTGTTGAGAATGATAGTCAAGTAATAATACTTGAGTAGAAGTACAAACATCCTCATGTTTCTGATCTGGAGCTGAAGTATGATCATTCTGTCCTTCACCAGTATTCTGTGTACGAACATCTACAAATCCTGACTCCTCCTTAGATTGATCAGATATTGTTGATGTCTCAAATCTAGCTGAAATTGGAAGTACAAACAAAGGAATACTAGGATCATTAGGAATATCTTCTGGTACTGGTTGAGTAGAAGTTTGTCTTTTCCTTTCACCTCTTCTGTTAATAATCTCTGCAAGCCTTTCTTTCTATTTCTGAGCTTTAACTTCTGGCTTTGCATTGTGATGTGCTAAGTCATGCTTCTCATACATTTTGATAAAAGAAAAAGTACCAGCATCCATACCAAGATTTTCAGACCAAGATTCAGGAAAAACCTGATCCCAGAAATCAAACGATGGTGGTTTCCTAATTTTCTCTCCCTCACTATGGAGTTGATCATCCATACCTTCATTCTCACTTTGACTATCTAAAGTCAACACTCTTTCTACCTCTCCTTTTGCCTGGTCAGGAGCCAGCCTCTCTGTGTGTGGATCTATGTCCATCTTTTCAAGTGTATCACTCAAATTTTGATAAGTGCTCTCATGACCTACAGAGAAATAGGGGTTAGAAGAAGTTTTTATACCTGAACTCACATGGAGAGAGGGTTCCTCATATGGCATGGAGCTTGAGGTTTTCTCCAAGGAGTGAGCTTCTATAGTCTCTGAACCCTAACAAACATCTACTTTCTTTTCAGAAACTACAGGCTCCAGTATACCACTTTTAGGTTTTACACTAAACTCTGATGTCTTCAGTAATACTTCATTAGACACCATAGCTAATATGCCACCGTCTTTAAGTGTTGGTTGCTGAGACACACCCTCAAGGTGGATAGACTCTGACAGAACGATATTAGTTAATCTTCAGAAAAATCAATCAAAGTCATTCCTCTCATATCATAGGGTTTCTCACTTGCAATTTCAGTCATCACAGAAGACCTTTCAACATCATCAATCATAGTTCCTGAGTCATCCAACCTCTGACTAGATGGTTCTTGTGTTGCAGTGGCTGTGATATGATCTATTCTACTATTCACCACTGGTGCAATAGTATCTTCTGTTGACTGCTTCCCTCTATCAACTACCTCCTCTTGTTCACCTTGAGCTGAAGCATCTTCAACAATGACATCCTTGTCAAATAGATATGCATGAAGTGATTGAAGTGCAACATGCTTAGGAAGTCCAAATTTCTTGTGTAACTCCTTTCTGACTGATACATAGAAGTATGTCTTCATTAAGTCAAGCCTTTGATGTAACAGTCCATATTCTTTAGGAAATGAAAGTTTGGGAACTCTTTCAATCAAAAAATTTAGAACAGGCCTGGAAAGCTTCACTTTCAGAGAAATAAGTTCCATAGCCAGTCTGTATGTCAATGTAGTTTTCCATGAAGAATCAAGATCCAGATCTCTCTTGCCAGATACTGACATGGATATAGCATTATTTGTAGAGACCTGCATAATGTTAGTTGGACTTGACACTATGTGTGTAGTTGACAAATGAATCTTTCTCCTTGTTCTCCTAGTATAGTGAGCAACAGATTTGTCTTGAGAAGACTCAAGAGGTGTAGACACAGAAGTTATCTTGGGATGAGATCCTTTTTCAATAGACACAGTCTTTTGAGAGACAGTATCCAGTATCTGTTTTCCCTTTTTAAGAACTACAGCCTTTTGAGAGACTGCAGCCTGGCTGTGACTAGGTGTTCCATCTCTTTGTCCTAGCTTAGAAAGTTGAATTGCAGCCTTCAATTCTGCTCTCTCAGCAAGAGATATATTATCATCATCTTCACTAGAACTACTACTTGAAATGACAAATCTTCTCTTCCTTACAACTGATGTCTTTTGAGAAATACCAGAGGTTGGCTTCTTTGAAACAATAGGATGTGGATCAAATTTTGGTTCTAGAATTGTTTCAGAGACTGTAATGTTTTTGGTTACTTGGGTAGACACAGGGGGGTTCTCCTCCAATTGAGATTCCTGAGTCATTTCACCACCAAAGAAAGGAGAATTACAGATAGTAGGAAGATGAGTTCTTAGAAGTACCTGAACATGATTTGGATAGTGTAACGCAGGTATGTCATCTAGATTCTTTTCACTGTCCTTCTTTGTAATGTTAGAGAAAATTCTCTTTTGCTGTACATAAGAAGAAACACAATACTCTCTACCAAATCTAGCTTCAACATGAGGAATGAAATGGTTAATAAACAGTTGCATGAATCTGTGATAATAAACCATATTCCTGTCATGATCTCTTGACCCAAGTTTAATACACATCTGATTTAAGATAATGTGACCAAAATTAATTACTCTGTTATACAGCAAAGCATATGCAATATGTGATGTAACAGCTGTAATTTGTTGAAAAGAACTACATTTACCAGTAAAGCATTTAGCAATTTGATCAAAGAAGAAAGACCATTCTTTCGTAAGAAAAGATCTATTTAACTGGCTCATGTTATCTGGAGGTCCATCATAACCTAATTTAGATAACATAGTTCTCACATCATCATCAGATGGTACATTCTCAAAATTTTTACTAACAGGTAAGCGAAGTACTGAATTAATAACAGATTCAGTAAGATCAAATGAGTCTTGTCCTAAGTGTAGAACAATCTTACCTGATTGACTCTGAGTAGAATCAATTACCTCAGCATTCTCCCAAGCTTGTGAAACAGCTAATTGATTAATTTGTGGAGATGCTGTCAAGGCATAGCTTAATGGTCCTTTCGCCATAAAGTCCATTATCAGGTGAAAATTAGTTGACACCCCTTCCTTGTTGGTGATAGCTGCAACATGATTGTTCATCATAAAATCAAAGTCACCAAACTTGAAAGCTACTGATTTGGGTAGTCTTCTTTGAGTTGCCGTTTTGATCTGAAAAGAATTTAAGAAATCTTTGAAATTGATTAGTGATTTTGAGAACTCGAGAGTGTTTTTGCTTTAGAGAATGAAATTAGAGAAAGCAATTACACGATTAGAGTGTCAAAATAATTATATTTCAAAAATCCTTCAGATCCATTATCCCACGTTGACACGTAGGTTGACAGGTGTCTGTCCCTGAAAAATGCAGTTACCCATGACTTTTGGAAAATAAAATCCAAAAAATGATTTCAAGTAAATAAGTCAAGGTAAAAACAAGATAAAAATCAATACTGATAAGTTTCCTCTGCCTGATGTGATCTTTTAATCAGGATAATCACACGATTCAATGTGATTTCTGAATAAAAAGAATTACTAATCCTGATGTGAACACATTTGTATTCCTGATCAATATCATCCTGATTCCAGAGACTAAATAGAGTTTCCACATGGCATTTTCTTTTACCTGAAAAAGAAATAACAAAATCAATTGGTTAAATTCATTCAATATTTCTTGAAAATACAAGAAATACAGTCACACATATTTATGACTGAATGCATTGATATCTCCCAAATGACTGTTCAGCTTCCCACGTCTTTCTATAAAAGAAACCGATGTCTTATGCCATTCTCCAAAACCTTTACATTCTTTTCTCTTTCCATCATGGCTTTCAACCCAAATCTTCATATGAACCCTAGCTTTTGGTTCATTACTACTGAGAAGTTCTTTACTCTTGATGATCAGGAGCAAGTGAACTATCTCTTAGAAGAGATAACTTTTCTCATCAAGTCAAATATGGTTAATCTTAACCCAGATGATTTCCACAAATCTCCTCTAAAACATCTACCAGTTGAATACAATCCTCCTCTAATCTCTTCACTCCTTGAGGATGAAGAATTTGGTGAAGAGTCTGAGGTTGATCTTGATGAAGATGCTATTCATCTTCTTCAATAAGCATGAAGATGAGTCAGCTGCTCTCATTCAAGTCGCCCAGACAAGGAATTCATTCTTGAGATGCTCCTTGTCCTGAAGTCGATCATTGAGGATTGAAGCAACAACAACTTTAGACAAGAATAGAATTATCAGTAGTAGTTAGACAAAAAGAAGAATTGTATTTCATTTTCATGTATGTAATGCTTTTGATTAATGAAAATACAAGTTTTCTTAATATCTACTTGTCTATCGTTGTTTATTGACTGTCATGAATAATGATATAAATTATCAGTATGTATGTAATAAAACTTGCTAACATAGACTTAACAAAACTCAGAATTGAACAACCAAATAACATGAACTTCAGAATTTGAAACAGTAATACACACAAATTTCACAATCCTGATACTGACGATACAATCCTGATGTCAATACTGATGACGTCAGCATACTGATAGCAATCCTGATGTTTATTAACAAGTCTATCATACTGTAATTTATCAAAGTAAAGTGTTACAGCTTAAGCATTTATCAATCAAGTATAGATCCTGACAAAATATTAAGTCTATAAGCTAAAACAATATACCTTGCTACTTGTGCAGATGTTAAAGATTTAAAAATTTAACATTCCTAACTCACTAACCAATCTACTGAATGTGGCCTCATCAAGTGGTTTAGTTAGAATATCTGCAAGTTGTTTGTCAGTAGGAACAAAATGAAGTTCCACAATACCATTTTCAATATGTTATCTAATAAAATGATACCTGACATCAATGTGCTTAGTCCTTGAGTGTTGAACAGGATTTTCTGCAATTTTGATAGCACTAGTATTATCACAAAACATAGGAATATTACTAAGTGTCATACCATAATCCTTCAACTGATTTCTTATCCAAAGGAGTTGAGCACAACAACTGCCTGCTGCAATGTATTCAGCTTCTGCAGTTGAGGTTGAAACTGATTGCTGCTTCTTGCTTGCCCAAGAAATCAATCTGTTTCCCAAGAATTGACATGTACCTGTAGTGCTTTTCCTGTCTATTTTACACCCTGCATAATCAGAGTCTGAATAGCCAATTAGGGAGAAATCAGATTCTCTTGGATACCACAAACCAAGATTTGGAGTTCCCTTGATATATCTAAAAATTCTCTTCACAGCAATTAAATGAGATTCCTTAGGATCACTTTGGAATCTAGCACATAAACAGGTAGAGAACATTATATCTGGTCTACTTGCAGTTAGATATAACAGTGAACCTATCATGCTTCTATAGCTAGTGTTATCAACACTCTTTCCTTTAGGATCAGAGTCTAACTTAGTGGCTGTTGCCATGGGTGTCTTTGCAATTGCACAATTTTGAAAGTCAAACCTTTTTAAAAGATCTTTGATATACTTTGACTGATTAATGAATACCAGTCTCAGTCTGTTTGACCTGTAAGCCTAAAAAGTAATTTAGTTCACCCATCATGCTCATCTGATGTTTAGACTGCATAAGCTTGCTAAACTTAGCACATAACTTTTCATTAGTAGAACAAAATATAATATCATCAACATAAACTTGAACTAAAAGAAAATCACCTTTTATCTTTCTAAAGAATAGTGTTTTGTCAATTGTACCTCTTGTGAAGCCATTTTCAAGAAGAAATTTAGACAAAGTCTCATACCATGCTCTTGGTGCCTGCTTCAGTCCATAGAGTGCCTTGTCAAGTTTGTTGACATGATTTGGAAACTTCGGATCAACAAAACCAGGTGGTTGTTCCACATACTCTTCCTCATCAAGCTTGCCATTTAGAAAAGCACTCTTTACGTCCATCTGGTATACCTTGAATTTTGAATGAGCTGCAAATGCAAGAAACATTCTGATTGCTTCCAATCTTGCTACAGGTGCAAAGGTTTCATCATAGTCAATTCCTTCTTCCTGAGAATAACCGTTGTCTACCAGTCTTGCTTTGTTTCTTACAATCATACCAGATTCATCTAGCTTGTTTCTGAAAACCCATTTAGCACCAACAATAGATCTATCTTTAGGTCTTGGTACCAGTTTCCAAACTTTGTTCCTCTCAAATTCATTCAATTCTTCCTGCATTTCTATTACCCAATCAGGATCCTGTAAGGCTTCTTCAACCTTCTTAGGTTCATTCTTTGAGAGAAAACAACTGTACAAGCATTCATTTTGAATAGATCTTCTAGTTCGAACACCACTATTTGGATCACCAATTATCAAATCCTCAGTATGATCCCTTGTCCATTTTCTAACAGGTGGTAGATTACTCCTGCTAGACTCTCCCCCTAAGTTAGTGGTATTTCTTGTAGAAGAACTTTCTCTGCCTTCAAAGGCTCCCCCTTGATCAGTAGAATCAGTGGATTCAGTACTGCTGCTAGTTCCTGATCTTCCTTCATTAGACTCTGAAGGATCAGTTCCTGATGAAGCAGACTCTGAATGACCAGTCTGATCCTGACCAGTCCTATGTTCTCCTTGATTGAATTGCCCCCCTCAACAGTAGCATTCCTTTGAGAAGCAATAGAGATTTCCTCTGGAGAACCTTCATCATCGCTGGAGGGAATCTCAGAATACCTAAGATTTTCAAATTCCAGATTGTCATGGCTTTCATCAGTTTGCAAAATTCCAAACTTCTTATCATCAAATGCAACGTGAATTGATTCCATAACAATGTGAGTTCTGAGATTGTATACTTTGAAGGCCTTTGTTGCTGAATATCCTAGAAAGATTGCTTCATCCGATTTGGCTTCAAATTTCCCAAGTTGTTCTGGATGAACTTTCAGGACATAGCATTTGCATCCAAAGATGTGAAAGTATTTCACACTTGGTTTCTTTCCTTTGAGTGAAACATGCAGTATTGATAGCTTCTGCCCAAAAATAGGTTGGAAGCTTTGCATCTGCAAGCATGGTTCTTGCTGCCTCTATGAGAGTTCTGTTCTTTCTTTTTACTACACCATTTTATTGAGGTGTTCCAGGTGCAGAAAACTGTTGAGTAATTCCACTGTCTGCATAATACTCCTCCATTGTAGAATTCTTGAATTCTGTACAATTGTCACTTCT
Organism: Saposhnikovia divaricata; assembly: GCA_036435485.1. NCBI lineage: Eukaryota > Viridiplantae > Streptophyta > Magnoliopsida > Apiales > Apiaceae > Saposhnikovia > Saposhnikovia divaricata. The sequence goes on along the minus strand of CM071597.1, from coordinate 126,612,121 downwards.
GAGCACTTTGACCTTGTACTCAGAGCTATTTTTAATATTCTTGACAAGTTCAATGATTTGTTGAGGAGCTTCATCCTTGTTGTGTAGAAGGAATACCCATGTGAACCTTGTATAGTCATCCACTATAACTAGAGCATATCTTTTCTTATTGATAGATATAATGTTTACTGGACCAAATAAATCAAGATGCAGCATGTGAAATGGTTCAGTAATTGAATTTTCTGTCTTGCTCTTGAAAGTGGTTCTTCTTTGTTTTCCAAGCTGACAAGCATCACAAAGTCCATCTGGCACATAGTTTGCCTGAGGTAGGCTTCTCACCAGATGATGCTTAACAAGTTGATTAAGCTTCTTGAAGTTGAGATGTGAGAGCTTCTTGTGCTAGTTCCAGCTTTCCTCATTTGATGCCTTGTTGTAAAGACATCTGACAGTTCCTTTAGATGTGTCACTCAAGCTGGCTTCATATATGTTACCATGTCTCTAACCAGTCAGAACAATGTCTCCATTCTTCATATTCAAGATTTTGCATTCCTTACTGTCAAAGATTGATTGGTAACCCTTATCACCCAGTTGACTTATGCTTAAAAGTGTGTGCTTCAAGCCTTCAACCAGTGCTACATTTTTTGTGATGACATTCCCCAAAATAATTGAGCCATATCCCAGAGTTTCTCCTTTGTTGCCATCTCCAAAGGATATTACTGGGCCAGCTTTCCTCTCAAACTTTGTAAGCAGGGACTTCTTTCCAATCATATGTCCAGAGCATCCACTATCGAAGATAATTGAATGCTTCCAATGCCCTGCAAACAAAAAGTAGCTAGTTAGAATTTTTTAGGACCCAACTTTGATTGGATCCTTTCTTACTAACTTTTGAACCAACAGGCTTTGAAGATTTTGCTTTTGATTTACCTGTTGCAGAGTCAACCTTAGACTTAGATTTCACAAACTGTTTGGGACTAGGAGTTTCAGATTTCAGAGAATAATAGTCATAATACAGTTCATGATATTCCTTACACATGTAAATGGAATGAAGTAAACTACCACAATGATAACAAGGTTCTTGTGGTTGGTATTGAATTCTCTGAGTCTTGGGGAATCTGGACTCAGTTTTCCAAGAAGGTTTTTGATTGCAGTATAGGGCTAAATGATTATGATTTCCACATTTATAGCATTTCTTCCTAGGTGCATCAGGTACATTCTTGTAATTATTTTCTTTGTTAATACCTTCTTTTCCATTCCTATTTCTTCTAATCTTGCTAGACTCTGAAATACTTTCTAGTCTCTGTTTTAACTGAGACTTAGACAGAAAACCTATGTTGACATTCCTAGGTTTTTCTAACACTCTCTCATCTGAATTGCTATTGTTAATTCTTTTATGCACAACTGGGGTACCTTTAGAATCAACAAATTTAACATGTTTAGGTTCAGAAACTATCTTCTACCTTCAGACTTAGATGTGCTAGCTTCAGTTTTACTATCATCATTGATAATAGCTACAGTATTTTCTTGCCTAGCCTTATCAAAACCTAAACCATTAACTTTACCCAAAATTTGATTTTCAATGATTTCTTGAGTCTTTTTACCAGAATTGTTAATGGTTTTAATCACATCTCTCTCTTCCTCTAATTCTTGTCTCACATAGTCATAAGCCTCAAGAATAACACCATAATCATGCTTAGCTTTATCAGAACTTAACTTATATTCTTCCATTTGAATTAACTCAGATTCAAGAAAATTATTTCTACTAACTAATTCATCATTCTTAGCCTTGAGTTCTTCTTTTTCACTAGCAAGAATTTTGAAATTAGTCATAAGATTCTTAAACTCAACATGAATAGATCTAATATCATCAGAATCTAAGCTATCAAACGAATCAAGAGAGTGAAGTGATACCTTAACAGAAGATGAAGAAGTTTTCTTTGGAGATCCAGGCTTATCTGAAGCACTTGCCATCAATGCAATGTTGTCATAATACAATTCATCTTCAAAATCACTGGAGTCTGCCCAATCCTTCTGTGTGACCATGAGTGCATTACCCTTCCCTGAATTCCTAGGCTTCTTGCACTCACTAGCAAAGTGCCCAAGCTCACTGCAGTTAAAGCACTTGATCTTGGCTTTATCAAGCTTGATAATTGTACTTTTGCCTTTGTCATTCTTCTTCTCCTCTTTCTTCTGAAAAGAGCCTGTAAGAACCCCAAATTTTGGATATAATTAAAACTTTTTATTATGTACTGAGGTAATGGTGAATAGTGATTACGACTACGATGTAACGATTGAGATAATGAATGAAAGGAATAGATTTGGATTCAAATGTTCATATGCCATGAAGAATACTATTGGTTGACACTTTAGATAAGAATTATCTATCTCCTAGGGAATTGAAATTTCATAATTCTAAAGGAGAAGATTATTCTTATGTCATCCAAGTCGATATCTGTTATTGGTCCAGTGGGTCCATAAAAAGGTTAAGGAATGATCGAAAGAGATCAGGGACAATTGTACAACCCTAAGAGGATGAGTAAAGAAAAATGGATGAATAGTGATTTTTGGTGGACATAGGAATATTATTAGACGACGCTATATAGAAGTACCCAGAATGAAATTCTGAGTTCATATTATTGATCCAGGGGGAAAAAGAGTGCATGTAAAAGCTGTCGGATTCTGAAAAATAGCACTTTTATTTTCCCCGAGATTTCCCCGGACACTGAAAGACTTAAGGAATTATTGAAGGGATTTAAGGAATATAGGTTCAAGAATTATTAAAGGGAATTGAAAATGATGGTGTAAATATTAAGACGGTTTCCGGTAAAACCCTAACTAGAAACGAATGAGTTATTCCTCCGAACGATCAATGAATTAAGCAATAACCAGACAAAGAAACAAGTAGAGAGCCAAGATACATGCATGCACAAGTGGATATGATCAAGTAACCAAGCTAGTTACAATGCTAACTAGCAAGTTTGTAAACAAACTATATGATACAAGATTATATTCCTTACACCACCACTTGCCCACTTGATTCTTGCATCATGGATGACCACACTACTTTATTAAAGTAGCTTTATGGTTAGATATTATAACAATACAATCCAATAATGCAAGACTAGCCAAGCAACCAAGCAAAACATCATCTCTTTCTCTCCATGCTCCATTCGACTTTCCCCTTAATTCAAGAAACAAAATCATCCTTCCCACCATTTTTTGATCTCCAAAAATTTATCATAGATCCTATATTTCATAAAAATGATACCCTAGAAATCTTAGCCCCAAACACCACTTTTTCCATTTTCAAAAAAATCAAGAAAGTGGAGGATGAATAGAAACCTCAAGAACAAAATTCTTGAATCTTGATTTTGGTTGATAATCCAAGCTTCATGGAGGCTATAAAAGGACTATACAAGGCTTACTAAGTGCATACACACCTCAAGGAAGGTATAACACTCTTGAAACACTAGGCCTTACTTTGAGTTTAACGATGTTCTTGATGAGTTTTTAGATTAGTATGATTATGGTAATGATTAAAGCATGCTTATGTAGTGATTTGTTGTTATAGGAGGATAAATAGTTTAGATGAACGGAAAGGCATTTCTTGGCCTTAGTTCATGGTTAAATAACATGTATATGTTGTTTGGAGTGGATACTATGATTATTGGAAAGTTTGGAATTTGGAAATATTCGATTTATAGCCGTCGTAATGCCGAATTTTTGTTAACACTTAGAAACCGAGCATGACAGTAAATATAAGTTCCTGATCTTGGTAATATTATGACATGTCCTCGTAGATCTCGAGCCATAGATCGTTTTGGCATGAGAATCGAAACATTCCGACTTACGGTTTAGGAGTTATGGTCAAATTACTAAAATTGGTTCGGAACCGTAAGTAAAAGTTCGTAACTTCAATTGAACCCTCGTAAATCATATTACTCCGTGGCGAATCTTGGTAAATAAATACTAGGGGTCCTAAGGAAGGTATGAAAGAAAACCACATGTCAAACAGATCGTTTTCCGATTTTATAAAAATGTTGGAATCGAAGTTAAACGCGAACAAACCCCTAAAAACCTGCTTGGTTATAACTTTGGTAAAACACTTAGAAAACGAACGATAAAACTCGAGGATTAATCTCGGTTCGTAATCGATCGACTTTAGAGCTTATACGACTTAAGTATATACCGAGTGTGGGTATGATGACATGTCGTAATAACGAACAAATGTCGGATCGTATCGGTAATCAAAAGAGTTACACTAAAAGGGTGCATAACGAGATAATTCGAAAACGTGTTTCGACTTAAGTAAAGTTTACACTTAGACTTTTAAAAGGTGTTAAGTGGTTAATCTCGAATGTTCTGATTGTTTATAGATCATCGAGCAGACCCAGGACACGCTATCTCTACCCACACCCGATTACCAGGCAAGTGTTCAAACTTTTGAACCTATTGTTGTGATAATATATGTATATGATTTCTGTTTTACATATGCCATCGCATGCATGCCTGTTTCCAATTATATTGTGACTCTGGTTGTTGTGATACTTGTTCCCTGAATTGCCATTGGCTTATAGACTAGATACAAATTATTAGTTATAAGCCGGATATTGGTAAGACCCTTAGCGAAGGGCAAATGATATTCATTCTTAAATATAGACCGGGAGTCGGTATTTTGAGTTATAAATAGTCGTGGAAACCCGGAGGGATTCCAACGACAGATTATTATTTATCTGAGGAATGTTATTATTAAACGTTATTTATATTTCCATAAAGTATCAATTACTTGGAAATCTTTCGAGGAATGTTATTCGAGTATTATCTCAGTCGAGAGATATTAAATGAATGTTAGTTTCGAATATTCATTTAGAGTTGATTATTTAATGAATATTATTTTGATATTCATTAGAATGTTATTTATTAAATGAATATTACTTTCGAATATTCATTTAAGGTTTTATGTACTTGATGAATATTATTTTAAAATATTCATGGGAAGTTCTATTTACTTAAGGAATATTATTTCGATTATTCCTTTAAGGTTTTGATTACTAAATGAATATTATTTGGATATTCATTTAGAAGATTATTTATTAAATGAATATTATTTTCAAATATTCATTTAAGGATTGACCTATTTGTTGAATATTATTTTAAACATTTATTGGAGTTTAATTATTTAATGAATATTATTTCGAATATTCATTTAAGGAGGGATTTATTTAGTAAATAATTCCATATATTCATTCGAGGATTACTTACGAGCTATATTATAATTTGATAATATTCCGTAATTATTATTGAGTTAATAAATATTCTTGGAATATTTATTTAAATCTTTTAAATTCTTTTTAAAAATGATATATATTAGTAAGAGATTATCTGTCACCTCCGGATATTATGTAAAATATTTCAGAGTCTTTTTACGACTATTTTATCAAGGAAATGTTCCCAACTCTTTATTTTCATTTAAATCTATCTTAAAAGGATTTAAATGTTCGCTCAAACTTCCATGTTATAGGGGAACCTACTTCAGCAATGTTATTTATCTTGTAGACTTCCCGGTCATAAATCTCATAATTTATCCTTTTCACTCGCAACTTGGTTGCTATGGACTCATTAAGTCTGTGTGTACCTTCTCATCATTCGAGGGGTAAGATTGTTGGAACAAGTTGATATCCATTAATAAGCAAAAGCTTGGGAAATGTTGGTGAATTTTCCTTTCCAACTAGATACGACTACTTTGTGGAGTCTTATCAACAAGTATTTCACTTGGGGAAGGGAGGAAAAACTCTATGTTTCAATTTTGTGGATTTATTCGAACTAGGAGTCGTGTGTAAGAGGCCGAGTCGCGCGGTCCATCACAAGGCCTAACCATTGGCCAGGGAGTTACTATTAAAGGCAATCGACAAGTGGAGCCGTCAGTTCTTCCTTCTACCGGTAGTAAACTATATTGGGCTGTACCATCCCCGACTGATCATCAGGGAGTGGGACAGCTGGCGCGTGATGACTCCAGTATTGGTTCATCTCCCAAATTGGGAATTCCCTGCAACACGTATCGAAGAGACTTCTTTCAGGTTGACGGTGTCTTCCCCAACACGTATCGAAGAGACTTCTTTCAGGTTGTAGGACTTCGAAAAATGTTAATAACTGGAATTGCAATATTTTCCTTGCAAGTTCCTCTTTATATGATAAATGATAATATCTGGCTTATTTTCGACATAGCAGATATTTCCACATATATTTTCCTTTTTAGTTACCTTGTAACTTCATCGTTCATATTATACTGGCATCATTTCCGTAAATGCATGGCATATGGTTTGAAAGATACTTTTGAACTGTTATATATTATCGTTCAGTTAAATATTATTGTTGGTGGGCTATTGCTCACCCTTGCTTTATTATTTTATCACAACAACAGCTAGACCAGATGACTCGCACAAGGCACACTCGACGCTGGCGAGGACGATGAGACTACCAGAGCCGAAGAGAAAGCTATTGGTAGGATAGATTTATTCTTTCAGTACCAAGTATATGGTCTAGTATGACTTATGCAAATGGATGGCAAAGAGTATGTATTCATATTGAAATTCTTTTGGATTGTAAAAACTCATATTGTGCTTAATAAAATTTGGTAGTTACTCTGATTTTATCTCTGGGACTATAACGGGTGTGTTTTATATTGTTGTGTTGGGTCATAAAGATGTAATTTATTTTGAGTTGAAGTAAGTTCAAGTATTTTGAACTGTAATGGAGATCGTAACGACCGGATCCCGGACCCCGGATCTGGGGGTGTTGCAGAAGTGGTATCAAAGCGTACATTATAAACCCCAGAGATGAGGCGACGTTAAAGCAATAAATTCACTAAGATAATAAGAACTCTTGCAAAGTTCATAGTCGGACTACTTAATGTAGTGATGACCTATAAAACCCTTATGGGAACTCTTAAGTATCATGATAGTAACTTAGTTCGATATCGTATCGACGAGTAAGGCGTCAGACCTTGAGGCATCGGAGCAGCAGCGCGATAATGCTTTATATGCTGAAGATCATCGGGTAAATTCGATGGAGTACCCTACTGGAGACCCGGAAAAGGTTCCAGCAGATAAGGAAAATCCTGTTAGGATAAGGAGCTTACCCTTGAGGAATGAGGGCTGCAGCCAGAAAGACTGTGATGATTAAGGTATGGTGCTCAGAAAAGTGAGCATAAAGAACTGAGTCAATATTATATTCCTGAAGATATGCAGAATCTTAATGATGATATTGATCTTGATGAATCATCAGTTCCTGATACAATTGTTCTTTCAGATATCTCTACTCCTGATACATCACCTGTAAAGACTATTGAGAATACTGATTCTCCAGCACCTACATCTCCTAAGAGAAGAATAATTGAGATGTTTGTGGATGAAGTAAATGCTATTGCTGCTCATCTTGGTCATAAATCAACACCTCTTCAGATAAGAGACAAGCTGAAGCAAAGGTTTTTAGTAGACTGAAGAAATAGAGGATCACTTCAAGAACCTGAACTTCAAAGGAGTTCAGAAGCTATTGAAGATCCAGTCCCACAAGAACCACCCACTCAAAGTGTGGGTGCAGACATTTCTGAAGGAATGGTCCCACAAGAACCACTTTCTTAAAGGGAAGGTGAAGACAAGAACATTCCTGCCCCACAAGAACCATCTTCTCAAAGTGAAGATGCAGGCAAGCTCACATCAGCACAGGAGATTTCTAACACTGCATTTGAGGGAAGCACACAAGAACCTTTGACTCAAGGTGTTAAAGTAGCTTCACAACCTCAGACTACACAAGAACCATTGGTAACAAATACTGATGTAAGTCATTCTCCAGTTGCAGATGTCAATCCTGATGAAAGTGTTTCTGATCCAAATATTCCACTGCTCATTGAACCACTTTCTTCAAGACCAATGGAATCTATCTCAACTTCATCAGGTAACACTTCTATCTCTGCTTCTCTTACTGATAGTATGATTACAGATAGACCTGAGACAAGGGATACCTCTATTTGTATGACTTCAGTCCACTCTTCTCAGCCACCTCTTATTTCTTTGAATTTGTTGAGCCAGAACCGTTCTTGTGAGAAAGAGAGTGAACATTTAGAGAAAAAGAAGAGTGAAGAGAGGCCCGGAAGAGGTTCCAGCAGATAAGGAAAATTTTGTTAGGATAAGGAGCTTACCCTCGAGGAATGAGGGTTGTAGCCAGAAAGACTGAGATGATTAAGGTATAGTGCTCAGAAAAGTGGGCATAAAGAACTAAGCTATTAGCAAGAGAACTGAAGATTCATGTTGGATTCATGGCTGGACTACTGAAGGTAGTACCAGCAAGTAAGACGGATTGGAAGAATTGCTTGAGATCTTATACGGGAGTAGATGAGAATCCTTAGAGATTTTCATCTTAACAAAGAAAGAGCTAGAGGGATGTATGATTATCAAAGACATCGGTATAGGGCGAGGAGCAGAGTCCCTAGGAATAGTTGAGAAGGAGGCAGTAAGTGCCATATCATTTGATAAATGAATTAGTATGAATATGGTCAGTAATAATTCGCCATGAGAAGGCAGGTGTCGTAGGTTGTAAATTATGGAACCAAATTGAGGTTAATAAGGTGGTTTTATTAAGGTAAATGTTCATTTTATGAATGAATCATTTAGAAAGTGAAAACATTGGGAAGTGATAGCATGATTGGATAAAGTTATATAAGGAAGTAGTAAGCAAGACAATGATCTCAGAACCTACCGAAAGATAAGACCAGTGAGTCAAGATGAACTCGTAATGAGACTATTGTCAGAGACTAAGTATAGGGTTAATTTAACTCAGTGAAATGATGAACCAGAAACGTTAGATGCATGTGACTCAGAGGAATATTAAATTCTTTCTTTTCTTTGAATGGATTATAGTAGTTACCTTAAGTTTACTCCGATGCGGAATTATAACGGATCAAGTAATACGATCAGTAGTTAAGGAGAAAAATGTGAGAAAATCTTCCTGGAGCTAAAAGATGAAATTGGTAATGACCAAGAGTTGGCATTGTTTAATGGAAAAAGGGAGACTTTGTGCTTCCAATGACGCTTCGCATAAAAGATTAGGATGTGTGCTTGCGCAGCACGACTAAGTACTTGCGGATGCATTCGGACAGCAGGGTTCACCAGGTTCGGATGGCCTTAGTAGTGCCAATTTTTGTGGAACAACCAACTCCGACGGTAATGTTCCTTCTGAGACTGGTAGTCAGGTAGACTGACATTTGGTAATATTGAATATCAGGACGTATAGGTATCAGGACGTTGTGACAAGTTTCAGTTTAAAACTGTTGATTCCCTTCTAAGGGATGTATATAATTGGTTCCTCTCCAGGGGTTAAACTTCCAACCCGATGACGATTATTTCGTTAATTATGACTGCTTACCTACTGGGAGGTTCATAGAACTATTATTCAGGTTTCGAAACTGGTCTCCTTAATGTTACCAGTAGGTGAGTAGATTGATCAAAATTTCCCTGAGTCTGGAAAGGAATTCGGTGAATTTTGGCAAACCTTGTCTTTCCGATAATCAGAGAATGTCATGGAAGAGAGTAGAAACTGGAGCAAACCCTGTGATTTGGGTAAGGTTGCTATAAAATGGGTTAGTAAACGGACCCTGAGCGTTACAATCGACGGTAGTGATAAAATGATGAAGTGAGATTGGACGAAAACAGGAAATGTAAGTAAGAAACTAGCCGGACGGAGAAACTCCGGGATTGACTTAAGTGAAAAGGCTGTTATGCCAGGAATGGTAAGCTTGCGTGGCACGCGGGATTGATAAGAATAGTTGAAAAGATAAAAGTGGAGGAAAGGTGACCGGAGACGGTGCTGAGTAGCCGATTAAGACTTATATGAAGTAAAGTTTTGGAAAGGTAGAAAGGTATCAAAGAAGAAGGCACTATGCCAGTAATTGCTAGAAAAGTAATGCTATTAGCCAACCCCTAAAATCATATATGTTTATTTTAGTGTGGCCAGTTGAGGCCAAGTCACAAAGGACTATAAAGTGACTAGACCAGCAATGAAAAGACAAAGCAGGGTTGCTTCTAAGTAAGCACCGACTGCAAGGGCTTCTGATATAAACGAAATATTAATGAGATCGTAGGAGTCTTCTACTAAACCCTTTGCAACCCATGTTTTGATGGGGAATTTACTAGACCTTTTTGGGATGGGGTAACCCGTACTAAAGTGACTCATGTGTATATGGTTGTCCAAGATTACGAGTAAAATGGAAGTATAGTGACTTGAGATGCATGATGTTAGGGTATCATGAATACCATGAACATATTACGACTAAGGGAAGTAAACAACGAAGGTTTATGAAGAGAGTATAGAAATGGTCAGAGATGGATCAGTATGCTGTAGAAATTTTGTCTAAGGCAAGTACATTTGAGAAGAACGATAAGTACTAATAGATTCACGTTGAACTCGACCAATATTTTCCAAAACATCCTTGCTGCCATTACCAAGTTCTGTAAGAGAGGAGATAGGCATACGTTGCCTTTTTGGAAGGCCAAATAGGCTGACAACTATCTGAAAGAAGAGGGTGGCATTAAGCCACCGATCGATTATCAAATGAGAATGATTGAAAAGAGACCTTTATTAAGGATACATGATCTGATTGCCAATTATAAGATGCAAGAATTCATTGACAGTTGAATTAAGGATAGGATATCAATAAATTAAGACAAACCCTGGGGAATGCACAAGGGGTGACATTAACCCTAATAACGACATTATGACTTCAGATGATATGAGCTGGACTTGCTAAGGCAACAATGACCGGTAAGGATTATTAAAAAAAAAAAAAAAGAGTTCTGGAAAGAACATAGATAGAATTATTAGAGTATTGATCAATGACATTTTGATATACCCTGTACCCAGAAAATACAGGAGGAAGGATGAGGATGACCTATGAAACCTTACAAGGAAAAAGGTAATATTCCGAACTTCAAAATGGAAGTTTGGTAAGGAATGTATGACATAGTAACAGTAATGCCAGATGAGGCATGTATGAGACCATGAGGAAGTATGGATTGAACCTATAAAGGTTGAGATTATCCTAAGATAAGGAAAGAACTAAGAAGAGAAGTATCCTAAGTAGGATTGGGAATAAACGTGATAAAGTTCCCACGGGTAGGTGGAAGCAATGACTTATGGAGAAAGACTGTTAAATATATTTTTCTTCATCAGCAGAGCTTAAGGGAGAATGCTTTCACCCAAAAATGATGGGAATGAGGTAGAAATGTTTGAATTGGAATATATCCAAGGAACAAGGGTTACAAGAAATCATTATCATCAAGAAAGGCCAATGAGGTGGCCGACAATCTAAGTATAAAGGAATAATTACAAATGTTCATACCGAAGAAACAGGATGATATTTGGAAGGACCTTGAAGGTCATATCAGAATGGAGGAATTTACATTCCTTCTGATGACTGTGCAAGAATTAACAGTAATAATAGTTTAAGTAAAGATTCGATTCCTGATGGAGTCTTAAGCATATTACGTACCTTAGAAGGTCCCGTTTTGAGGCAAACTAGGACCATGGTACAAAATTGATGAAGGAAACCGTTAAGTTTCCAGTCTTTTATGGAAGATGCATAAGTGATAGTTTCATCAACCGGACCTAGCTGCGATGCTTGAAACTCTTCTGCAATTCTATCTGCTTCACGTTATATCTACATCAAGTTCAGGAAGTGTTCCTTATGGATAAGGAATAATGATTACTTTGTCTCCCTAAGGGATTTGAAACCCGTAGGGTTAGCTATTAACGCACTACGTAAACAACAAGTGATGGTGATTCTTCTAAGAAAGGAGATGACAACGTAAAGATAAAGAAAGTGCTGCTATTGATAAGCTAAATGGCATGTTGATGAATGACAAGCAAGTTTGTGTTAGTGTACTTCTACACAAACAAGATAGAGAATATGAGGTTGATAATTCGTGATGCTAAACGCATTCCCGTAGAAAGAATTAATGAGACTTGGAGGGAAGGGCGGTTGAGCCCGAGACTTATTGGGCCACCTGAGAGTTTATAAGTATTCGGATGGCGGTATTTGAGCCAGCCTTACCCCCAAAATTATAGCACGGTCATAATGGGTTTTCCTGTGGCCAGGCTACGCCAGTAAAATGCAGATGTTCAACAGATGATAGGAGTACGAGCATGTAGATATACGACCTGGTCTGACTTACGAAAGACAACCTGCGAAAAAACCGCGGGTAGAAAAGAATAAGTGATGAGAAACAAGTTGACAGAAGTAGATTATATTGGATCTAAGCTAAAGAAATCGGCCAGATTCATTTCGGAAGTTTTAAATTTGAAATAATGTGATGATTATAGAGTAAATGTGACAGGATACCAATAAGGAGGTGCCAAGTGCAAGAGATGTCTCAATAAAGAGATGAAGGTGGAAGTAAATAACAGAAGTAAATAAGAATTAGATAATAAGAAGGATGTGATTGATAAAGAAAAGACGGGGAAAGCAACTACGAAATATGAGGCAAGGAATGTTAGGAATGGATTAATGAATGGGTTTTCTAATGAATTCTCAGGATGACAACCTGATAGTGTCAATATTATAATTATGATTAATTTCTTCCTTAATGAACCTCTATAGTTCAGAGGTAAATTCTGAGTATGATATTTTACAATCATGAAAACTTTCTATAATCCTTTAGAATTCTTTTCTTTTCTTCTCTCTTATTCATCTTCTTTATGAATTGAGAAGAACAACCCTTTAAGGAGGGGAGGTACTGCTACGTGACTATCTGTCTATGTGATAGAAGTCTAAGTGGAATACCATAACTTGTTTAATTGCTTGTCAAGTACTAAAGGCTGGCCCCCTTCTGTACTAACTATGCAATATAACAAATGTTCAATTGATCATAGTGATCTCTCAATCAATCTTTCCACTTCTCTATATTGATCGAGATTGCGAAGATTAAAGCAATCAGGAAATGCACAGTACGAGCGAGGTTACCTCCGAATTCGTAGGGTGATAGTGATACCAATGTTACTGCAGGTATCAATAAGGATAAGACTGAGTAAGAATATAACCCGGATAGTGAGTTGTACGAAAAGTAGCAACGTTGATGGAAAAAGGATGCAATATGGATTGTAGCACTAGAAGATGTGCTGAGGAAGGGTAGAACGACTAAGAATTGACCGGGACAAACGACTCTTTGCTTCCTACCTGATTCCGGGACGGAATCCTTTTAAGGAGGGGAGACTGTAAGAACCCCAAATTTTGGATATAATTAAAACTTTTTATTAAGTAATGATAAAATGAGGAACAATGATTCCGACAACAAGGTCACCAGCTCTAATGAATGGTGGTTTCAAAGAACAATGATTGTAATGAATGGATATTGCTTTGGACAATGATCCTGATGCATTGGTATATTGTCAGAATAGAATAATTCGATGGTTGAGGACCTAGATAAGAATAATCTACCATCCAGGAAGGAGCTAATGGATCCTTGAAGGGAAATGAGTGCGTGCATAGTGTTTCCCATACGTGCATAGTGTTTCCCATACGTGCATAGTATTTCCCGTACGTGCATAGTATTTCCTGTACGTGTATAGTAATTTGGTGAATGAATAGTGATTTTGTAAGTTGGAAAACTTTTCACTCCACCCTATGTACGGGACGTGATATGGATGTTTCGAAGTCATATTAGTAATACGCGGAGGAAATAAGTGAATGCAGAGACGATCGGAATTCAGAAATTCCAAATTCTTTTCGGTATAATATTTGACCGGACAATGGATTAAATATTATTATAATCCAAGAATTGGGATATTAACTTTGAGGATTTGATATTTTGGGATGTTATTATATTTGATCTAAGAATGAAGGTAGGAAACCACTGAGGAGTGGTTATGGCTACAATGTAATAATTGATATTTGGAAAGAATGAATGGAATTCGACTTTATTATTTCTATGTCTTGAAGAATGCTAAAGGGTAACAACATAGGTAAGAATAATCTATCTTCTAAGGGAATAAGATATGGCAATTTCAAGCAGGAGAATATTCTCATGTCATCCAGATCGGTAACGATTAATCCATTAGTTCCGTAAAAAAAAAAAGGATAAGGAACGATCGAAAGAGAATACGGACAATTGTACAACCCTAGATGAATAAGTAAAGAATAAGGATGAATAGTGATTTGGTGTAATTGAGAATATTATTAGACGACGTTATATAGAAGTACCCGGAACGAAATTCTGAGTTCGTATTATTGATCCGGAGGGAAAAAGAGTGTATGTAAAAGCTGTCGGATTCTGAAAAACCGCACTTTTATTTTCTCCGAGAGTTCCCTGGACACTGGTAGCCTTAAGTATTTAACGAATGGATTTAAGGAATATAAATTGGAAAGTTAGAAAGAAAGATGGAGAATGATTATAGAAATATTAAGGGGATTCCCGGTAAAACCCTAACTAGAAACGATTGAGTTATTCCCTCGAACGATTAGTGAATTAAGCAATAAACGAACAAAGAAGCAAGCAGAGGAAGCAAGAGTCATGTACAAGCTACTAGAATAAATATCTAGCAACCAAGTGGGCTAAGTAACTAGCATGTTAGGGTTTGAACTAGTAGTTGGACAAATCAAATTCCTAGTTAGCAAGAATCCATCCAAGTGCTACACATGCCTTCCAATCTCACCATTCATTCCAAAAGCACTTTAATAAAGTAAAACAAGATGAGATATTATCTAAACTCATCTCACTTTATGAATTGTTATCCAAATAAGCCAAGCAACCAAGCCAAAACCCCCCCCCTTTTCAAAGAACACCATTCGGCCTTCCATTAATTCCAAAACCAAAGTCCACCTTCCCACCATTGTTTGTTCTTGAAATAATTATGGTGAGTCTCATATTTCATAAAACTTATCTCCTCAAAATCTTAGCTCCAAATTCCTTTGTTTGCATTTTCAAAAAAATCAAGAAAGAGGAGCATGAATAGTGTTTCTTATGAACTAACTTGTTTTTTTTTCTTGTTTTCATGGATGATATAGCAAGCTTAGCACACCTAAGGACCATACAAAGCTTAGTGAGGCTATTAAACACTCTAAGGAAGGTATAAGACTTGAAAACCCTTGGTGTTGTTTTGAGATTTTATAAGTTTTATGGATGATCTAGTGATTAGTATGTTATGGCATGCTTAGATCCTTGTTATTAGTTGTTATGATTATGATTTGGTTTATGAACCATGTAATGGTTAAGATGAGTTGTTGATAGACTAGTCATGATGTTTATTATATGTTGGGATGGTTGAATTGATCTTGGTTAGATCATAGTAAAGTGTAAAAACTTTGGAAAGCGCGTAAACATAGCCGTTATAATGTCCGATTTTACAATATCATGTTTTGTGTGCCATTTTTCATATCAAGACCCTACTGTCCAGAAACCTTTTCTGCCATGATGGGATAGGTTATGTTATAAGCTTCGTTTCGATATAAGGAACGTGTGAAACGGACTTACGGTTTAGGAGTTACGGCCGGTTTACTAAAAGTAGTTCGAATCCGTAAACGAAAGTTCGTAACTGTAATTGAACCCTCGTAATCTATGTAACGTCATGGCAAATCTTGGTAAATAAATACTAGGGGTAAGAAGGAAGGTGTGAAAGAAAACCGTATGTCAAAAAGAGCATTTTTCGATTTATTAAAAATGTTCGAGTCAAGGTTAAACGCGAACGAACCCCTAAAAGACGACTCTTTTATAACTTCGGTAAAACACTTAGAAAACGGGCGATAAAACTCGGAGTATAATATTGGTTCGTAACGATCAACCTTAGAACTTATATGACTTAAGTATGTCCCAAGTATAAGTGCAGTGACATGTCGTATTAACGAACGAATGTCGGGTCGGATCAGTGATAATAAGTAATCCACTAAAAGGGGTATAGCGAGATAACTCGAGAACGTGTTTCGATTTAAGTATAACTTAACTTTTAATATGTTAAGTGATTAATCCCGAATGCCTTGGCTATTCATAGATCACCAAGCTGAACCGGGACCCGCTACCACTACCCCTTACCGTACTCGACTACCAGGCAAGTTTCAATTCCCTTCTTTTAGGCTGTTGTTGTGATTGAATAAATATATATATATGATTGCTGATATACATATGCCATTGCATGCATGCCTACTTTCAAGTTGAATTGATATACTTGTTCCCTGAATGTTATTGTTGGCTTATAAGCTAGATAGTTATATATCAGTTATGAGCCGGTTATTGTAAGACCCTAATAGAAGGGCGTATACATCTTATTAATCAAATATAGACCGGGAGTCAATATTCCTTGATATATCGAGATTACCTCGGAGGAAAATATTTAAGTAAATATTTTCTATTTTTCAGGCGACGAATATTATTTGAATATTCGTTCGAGATTAATTATTTTAATGATCCTTACTTCAAATAATTATTTGAACGTAATCATTCGACGAATAATATTTGCCAATATTCATTCAGAGTCGAATTGATTATCGATTATTATTTTGAATACTCTTCTAAAGATGAGGCTACTAAATGAATATTATGTGGACATTCATTTAGAATATTATTTTATTAAATAAATATTACTTTTGAATATTCATTTAAGATATTAAATACTTGATGAATATTATTTTAATATTCATCTGAAGCTTGATTTAATTATCGAATATTATCTCGAATATTTCTTAAGGCTTGGATTACTAAATGAATATTACTTGATATTCATTTAGGATATTATTCATTAAATGAATATCACTTTTGAATATTCATTTAAATTCCTAATTAATTATGAATATTACCGTAAATATTCTTTTCAAGTCTTAATAATTAATGAATATTGTTTTGAATATTCATTTAAATATTTATTTATTCAATAAATATTCCCCTGATATTTCTTCAGGGATTATTTTGAGAAATACTCTGATTAAAAGATATTCTCTCATATTCCCAAATATTCTTTAAATATTTTAACTCATTAAATATTCTCTGAATATTTATTCCATACTTAGAATAATCTCGATAAGGTTTATCTTCTTCGATTATTACAGAAAATATTTCGAAGTCATATTATTATTAATCTTATATCAAGAAAGGTTCTCAGACATCATTCTTCTTTGAGTCTATCTCCTTAATAATAAGGGAACCTTACTTGGAAAATGTTACTTATCTTGTCGACTTCCCGGTCATAAAGTATTCCCTTCACCCGCAACTCGGGTGCTGTTGACTTATTAAGTCGTTGCTTACCTTCTCATCTTTCGAGGGGTAAGATTTCTGGAACAAGTTGATATCCGTTACCAAGTAATAGCTTGGGAGATATTGGTAAATTTTCCTTTCCAACTAGATACGACTACTTTGTGGAGTCTTATCAACAAGTCTTATACTTGGGGAAAGGGGGACGAACGTTACATTCAGAATCATGAATTCTATTTGAACTAGGAGTCGTGTAAGAGGCCGAGTAGCGCCGGTCCATCCCCTTGGCCCAACCGTTGGCCGGGGAGAGCTAGCAAGGCGGTATACAAGTAAAGCCGTCAGTTCTTCCTTCTACCGGTAGTAAATCTAAATTGAGCTGTACGATCTCGACCGATCATCAAGATTGGAACAGCGGGCGCGGTGAATACTCCATCATTGGTTCATCATCCAAATTTATTTATTTCCTGCAACATGATTACTGTTGGCAGAGTTGGAAAAGGGTCATAACTGGAATTGCAACCTTTTCTTGCAAACTCCTCTTCTTAATAACAATAAGAATATCTCGCTTACTTTGATGTAGCAGATATTTCTACAAACAAATACTTTAAGTTACCTTGTAACTTCATCGTTCATATTATACTGGCATCATTTCCGTAAATGCATGGCATATGGTTTGAAAGATACTTTTGAACTGTTACATTATCGTTCAGTTATATATTATTGTTGGTGGGCTATTGCTCACCCTTGCTTTATTATTATATCACAACAACAGCTAGACCAGATGACTCGCACAAGGCGCACTCGACGCGGGCGAGGACGATGAGACTACCAGAGCTGAAGAAGAAGCTATTGGTAGGGTATATTTATTTTTTTCAGTACCAAGAATATGGTTTAGTATGACTTATGTAAATGGATGGCAAAGAGTATGTATTTATATTGAAATCCTTTTTGGATTGTAAGAACTCATAATGTGATTAATAAAAATTTGATTGTTACTCTGATTTCATCTCTGGGACTATAACGGGTGTGTTTTATATTGTTGTGTTGGGTTATAGAGACGTAATTTACTTTATGTTAAGGAAAGTTCAATTGTTGTGGACAGAATTGGAAACCGTAACCACCGGATCCCGGACCCCGGATCTGGGGGTGTTACAGGCCAAATAGGAAAAAAAAGAGGAAAATAAAAACAAAAATCCTAGCTAGCATCAAGATAAAATCAAGAGGAAATTTATGGAGCTTCTTGGAGGTTAGGAAGGATCATTTACAAAGTTTCAAGGCCAACCATCATCATTTAGCAAGGTAATAAAATCATAGAAGTGAAGGTGAATAGTAATGAATAGTAGTTTTCAAGAAACTAACTTGATTTTCATGGTTCTTTTAGTTGCTTCAAGCTAGTATAAGGTTGATTAAGGATATATCAAGGACTGTTAAGGGCTATCAAAGCTTCAAGAAGGTATAATCATGCTTGCTCTTTTGTATTTATGATGGATATTGTTTGGTTTAGTGATTAAGTGGTGTAAATGTTAAGATTATGATGATCCATGTGTTTGTAAGTGATTAAAGTTGAATATGGAAGTGTTTGGGATTGTAACCATGGCTGGTAATGAAGACCACATGGTGTAGGTGATGATTATTGTGTTTGATAATTGATTTGGTGGAGTTGGATTTATGGAAAGTATGAAAATATAGCCGTTATAATGTCCGATTTTCGTTAGATTCCTAAACTGCCCTGTTTTCAGCATTTATATACGTACGGTACCTTACTGTCCAGACCCTCTTGTGACCATGACGAGATAGAGCTTAGTTCATAGATCGTTTCGATATAAGGTGCGTCAAAATCTGATGAACGGTTTAGGAGAAAAGTCAGTTTTAGTGAAAGACGTTCGAAAGTCGAGAAACCGTAATTGTACCAACTTTGAGGCTATAACTACCATACTTAAACATTTTTAAAAATTATTAAACTTTGGGATAGTGTAGTAAGGTAGTCAAAGAATTGTTACTAGTTGACCTTGTGATAAAATTCGAAATCCATATTTTCTGAGAATTTTTACAGTTAAGTGTGATCGTTAGGGGAAATGGTGAAAACCCCTGAAACTTCGATTAAGGTTTTAAATGGTTAAGTTCTGAACCTTTGGGGTAATAGTGATACGTTAAACATATATTAAAGTTTCAAAGGTAATGTTATAAAAGAGTGTAGTGAGTAAAAGATGTGGTTCTAACGACAGTCCTTTTGTGTTTATAGAAACTCCGGAAGAGGGACGAGCCATACTGTCAGGATACCGAAACCGAGGCAAGATTTCTTCTATCCTTACCTTGGAAAACTATTTATATTTTCAAAGTAAATGATTTCATGGAATATATATGTTATTCTATGTTTGCTATATTGCTAAGAATTATTTCCCTGATATTGGAATTAAAGAGGAATGGATATAAATTATGAAATATGAATGTGGATATGATTATGAATGGAGCGAATATGCTTTATGGTAAAGAGAGGTGAAAGAGAATGGTATCAGTTGTTATCTAAAGTAAATAAAAGAATGGTATCAGTTGTTATCTAGGTTTATATGGTTTATAATACTATATTAAAAATATTCTTTTTGAGTATCAGTGGTTTAATAAATATTATTTGATTATCATTCATTACTCTCAAAATAGACTGAATATTTTATGAATATAAAAGTATATTTGATTCCTGAATATGAAAGAGATGTCTGGATCATAATCAAAGCATTGTGTTACATATATATATATATATATATATATATATATATTTTATCGAAGTAATGTGCGAGAATGGAAATGATATGAGTGAATGATGGAAATGAAAGCGAGAAAATGGAAATGTGGAATGATATTTTAAAAAGGGAATAATGATGTGATAAAAAGGGGGATTGCAACAGACTTTCGTAAGTGGCTGTGTCAGGGCTGTGTGCGACACAGTCCAGCATTTATTATTTTTATTACGGCACGAAGATGCCAGGGGAGGATGTTAGCAGGTGGCCTTCCTCCAGGGATGATCTTCATTCCCTCTACCGGTAGTAAAAAGAGAGCAGGTACGATTAGGCGACTGATCATCGTCCTAACGTATCAGGCGACAACAGATATCCCCAATGTTTTTGAAAAGAAAGTGTAGACAATGGTTTTCAGATTTCTATACTGAAAACAGAATAATGATATGAGATGATGGAATTATGGTTACAGATGAAGAAAAACTGATATTATATTATTTTAGATTTCTTTCTTATAATAGTAAGTGGATGATGTATTATTAAATAAGAGCTTTATTCTTCCTTAATGATTTTAATTGTTTTCTGCTATTATATATACATATACATATATGTATACCTGTTCACATTCTAAATTCTAAGTTACAATATTATCTTGCTGATCTATTATAGCTCACTCTTGCTACTTATGTATATAGCAGCTAGGTCCTATGCCGATACTACGCACTACACCCCGCAAGAGGGTAAGGGAAAGGCGACCTTTTGAGTGAGTGTTGGCGACCATCCCCGAGGTAGTGACAAGCGAAGGGGCTTAGTAGATTTATGTAAATTAAGTGTGTAAGTTTGTAATAAACTTTTGGTTGTTGAAATGCTTCCTGTAGAAGTATTATTCAACAATGTACTTAGTAGAATTCTGGGTTTGTAATAACTGTTAACTTTAAACTTTTAATATTGTGAATGTTGTTCTATGAGCATATGACTGGGGTGTGTGTGTATTAGTGTGGGGTCAATTGATTAATTATTAAATATAAAAAAAAACTCAAGAGATATTGATATTGAATGGAAATTGGACCGTGATGACCTGGATCCTTGACCCCGGATCTAGGGGCGTCACAGATGGTATCAGAGCTAAGAGTCATAATGCTCAAGAACAAAAGTGATAATAATAAATGTATCAGTTATAATATAAATTGTGAACTTCCATCAAGTTCAGGGGTGGTATATCGCAGGTAGTATTTACTTTAAGCATATATTATAATTTTATAGACTTTTACTAATAGAATTTTATGTTTTATTATAGAGGGCAGAGATGGGTGAGCCGAGTCAGGACCCCCAGTGGCTAGGGATGTCAGAGCAGGAGCTATTATATCTTCAGCTGGCCGGGGTAGAGGTCCCCGAGTATGCAGTTGAGGACCTTAGGGAGAGACGCCGAGCGGCGGCCAGAGAGAGATTTGAGAGAGAGGAGGCAGAGGAGCAGAGACGGAGAGATGCTGTGGCCATAGTGCCATATATGGGTAGACCTTCTACAGGATCTGATGAGGCAGGTCCTTCAAGAGTGAGATGGGAGATTCCGGAGAAGGAGAGGCCGTTACGTAAGAGGCCTAGATTGTCAGTTATAGCTGAGGAGGAGGAGGAGGAGATTGAGTGGACCGATATCCATATGATACCTACCCTTGCCTTGCCTATTCCAGTACCATCACCAGTCCCATCTCCCTCACCGAGTCCTTGCCCTCTAGAGGATCCAGCTGAGCCATTCACTCCGCCCGGACATTTTATCTTCTCAGAGGATGAGATAGAGGGAGATCCGTCTGAGGATGCAGATACCGAGTCTATTCCTCCATCCCCACCATTTGCACCTCCACCACCTCCACCTGTTCAGGCACCTGCCCCAGCTGCTGTGCCCCCTCAGGAGGCACCCTTACCGACAGGTGACTCACTACCAGCCATTCTGTTGACGGAGTACTTTGCCCTACATGGTCAGTTGGAGGAGTCCCGCCGAGTGATAGACACACTGATGCAGAGGTCAGAGAGAGGGAGAGGAGGTATCATTCCTGATGGTATATCTTTGGGATTAGTGAGTGTTGAGCTGCGGGCCCTGTGTGACATTAGGAGGCTGTTAGCTGATAGAAGAGACCCAGAGTGGAGGGCTGCGATAGTGGATACAGTCACGTCTATGGTAGTCCAGATCCGAGACATTATTAGGGCAGGACTGTGAGTCGGGATAGTAGTCTACGTCACTAATCAGATTAGTCATCTTACTGATGTCTTTTTGGGGGATTAGTTTAGTTGGTTGCTGTTTTAATCCCAGTCTGATTGGAAGACAGTTAGTAGCACTTTCGTTGTAGCAGATTAGTATGTACAGTATGTTTGTAGGTTTCGAACCATGTACCCTATAATGTAAAATATTAGTAGCAAAAGACGATGTACCCAAGTTGTAAAATATTTATGTAAATTAATGAAGTTTGTGCATTTCTATCTAAATTTTTGCTGCATTTTTAATAATAAATGTTGAGACTCAAAAACATTGATGTATAAAAGGTGATTGACTTAATGAAAAGGCTATCGTGTTAAGGGCGATACACTTACCTACTAAAGTTATAATATAACTAGATGCAAATCGCGTGATAAGAATATTGTGATGTGCAAATGAGTTAATTAATGATATAATTGTGTATATAGAAATGATGTATATTGTAACCCAAATTCGGGTAATTAATAAGGACTATTGTTATGTACAGAACTATGCCGCCTAGACGTGATAGTAGAGCGAATGCAAGGGAAAATGAGAGAGACGAAAGAAGTCGAAATATAGAAGGTAATAGACTGAACGAAAATGCTCATAATGAAGAAAATCATGAAGAAGAAGAAGAGCAATCAACTGGCCAACAAAGGAATCCGGGAGGTGATCCCTTTGCCCAATTCATGGACTTATTAAGGCAGAATTTAGCGAATCCACAGAATCCTCAACAACCACCTGTTCTCCCCAATCAGGCAGCTAATTCCTTTCGTACCTTTAAGTCATTAAAGCCCCCAGAATTTGAGGGAACCACTAACCCAGTAGTAGCCAGGGCATGGCTAAAAGAAATGGAGAAATCTTTCGAAATACTGAGGATAGAGGAAGATCAGAAAACAGTCTTTGCAGCCTATCTCTTAAAGGGAGAGGCAAATTACTGGTGGGAAGCTAAGAAGAACCTAGAAGAAGCGGGAGTGATAACCTGGGAGCGTTTCACTAGGGTGTTCCTAGAAAAGTATTCTCCTAGGTATTTAGAAAACCAAATGGAAATAAAGTTTCTGGAGTTAAAACAGGATAACCTAACAGTGGCAGAGTATGAAACTAAATTTACAGAACTGTCGAGGTTTGTTCCCGAGTTTGTGCGTACTGAAGAACAACGAGCGAAAAGGTTTCAACAAGGATTGAAACCCTGGTTACGAACGAGAGTGGCACCATTTGAGTTGGCTGATTATGCTGCAGTGGTTCAAAAGGCATCTATTATAGAGGCCGAGAGTGAACAGGCTCAAATAGGTCGGGAGAATAAGAAAAGAAGATTTGAGGGTCCGAAAGGAGGTTCAAGTGAGGGAAGCTACTTTAACAAAGGAGGTAGAGGACAAAAATCTCAATTTGTGGGAAAGTCGGGGGGTAAGAAGACTACTAGTGAGACGGTGAATCAGGGTGGTAAATCTTCAGGAACACTTCAGTCCAATCAATCACGACCACCATTACCAGATTGTGAGACGTGTGGTAAGAAGCATATAGGAGTTTGTAGGGTGCTGGGAGTAACTTGTTTTAAGTGTGGACAAAAAGGACACTACCTTAACCAGTGCCCATCAACTGATACAAACCCTAAAAGAGATGTTAAGTGTTACCAGTGTTGGAAATTAGGACACATTGCTAGAGATTGCCGTTCCGGTGGGTCATACGTGCCAGGACAGAGTGTGACTGCTTCAAATAGGCCTACTGCTAGAGTGTACAACATGACCTTAGGGGAAGCGTTGACGAAACCAGATGCGGATACAAGTACTTGTTTTTCGATTTAAATTTTGTGTGTAAGTCTTTGGTTAAGGATCGACTTAATCAATTAATGGAATAAATAAGTTAATAATATAGATAAGGAAAATCAGTATCTGTTAAGGGCTAGGAAACGTTAGGAAAAGAAAAGTAGGAGTGTTTTGGGAAAACACAAGCTCGTTGAGACGAACATGAAATATATTATAGGTAGTATTTTCTACAATTGTTTTAAAGAATATTATTAGAGCTTATTTTCTGGAAAATTTTACAGAGATGAGATATAGGAATATTGAGGTGTTAATATTTATGTCATGATAGAGATCAGAAGATGGTCAAACCATAAGTGAGATACACTACCATTCAGAAAAGGCCAATGTGGTGGTGGATATCTTCGTCGAAAGTGGAAGGAGAGACGAAATAACATGGAATGACTGGAAACATGATGGAATTTGTAAGGAAAAGACAGTAAAAGTACTGCTATTGATAAACTAAATGGCATGTTGATGAATGACAAGGAAGTGATATTGGTGTATTTCTGCGCAAACAAGATAGAGATATTACGAAAGGAAAAGGATAGAGGAAATAGTGTGGAAGTTAGAAGGTGTGAATGAAAAAGATATCTATGGACATTTCCAACATGATTCCGGGACGGAATCCTTTTAAGGGGGGAAGACTGTAATAACCCTAACTTTAGCAATGCTACAGTGATCACATGAATAGTAAAATTTGGGGATTTAGGGAAATGGTATGTAGGTACTCTATATTGGAGATGGAAAATGAATAAACAGAAACCATATTAGTGTTGTACATTGAAAATAAGTGACTCGAAATGACGATAGATTCCAGAAATTCCTGAATATTGATTTTTAGGATTTTGATTTCGAATAAGCTTCTTTTTGATATTAGGGAGCATAGAAACCCTATAAGAATTATATATTGAGGGATTAGTGAATTTAGATTAAACCAAGGGATTATTAAGTTAAGAGAATACCAAAGGAAATTGGATTCGTAAATGATTTCGAAAATCACAGAGATAATGAGATACATTCGAAACGAATCACAAGTAGACGAGTATGGAGACCAAGCAACCAAGAGTAGTAATATAGCAAGGATACATACCACATTATTATTATCCAAGATTAGTAACATTATACTTAGAAAATCAAAATGGGATTTATTAGGTCACCAAGATGACATCACTTTCCACTAATTGTTTTTAAGGGTAAATTAGTACTTTTGCATGGTTTTAACCACAAATATCTTCCAAGCTTCCACAAGACACTAGACTAATCAAGATTAAGCCAAGATAAGAGCAAGTAAACACAAAAATCTCTCTCCCCCATCCACTTTACTAGACTAATCAAGATTAAGCCAAGATAGTGTAGTAAGGTAGTCAAAGAGTTGTTACCAGTTGACCTTGTGATAAAATTCAAAATCCATATTTTCTGAGAATTTTTACAGTTAAGTGTGATCGTTAGGGGAAATGGTGAAAACCCCTGAAACTTCGATTAAGGTTTTAAATGGTTAAGTTCTTGAACCTTTGGGGTAATAGTGATACGTTAAACATATATTAAAGTTTCAAAGGTAATGTTATACAAGAGTGTAGTGAGTAAAAGATGTGGTTCTAACGACAGTCCTTTTGTGTTTTTAGAAACTCCGGAAGAGGGACGAGCCATACTGTCAGGATACCGAAACCGAGGCAAGATTTCTTCTATCCTTACCTTGGAAAACTATTTTTATTTTCAAAGTAAATGATTTCATGGAATATATATGTTATTCTATGTTTGATATATTGCTAAGAATTATTTCCCTAATATTGGAATTAAAGAGGAATGGATATAAATTATGAAATATGAATGTGGATATGATTATGAATGGAGCGAATATGCTTTATGGTAAAGAGAGGTGAAAGAGAATGGTATCAGTTGTTATCTAAAGTAAATAAAAGAATGGTATCACTTGTTATCTAGGGTTATATGGTTTATAATACTATATTAAAAATATTTTTTTTGAGTATCAGTGGTTTAATAAATATTATTTGATTATCATTCATTACTCTCAAAATAGACGGAATATTTTATGAATATAAAAGTATATTTGATTCCTGAATATGAAAGAGATGTCTGGATCATAATCAAAGCATTGTGTTACATATATATATATATATATATATATATATATATATATATATATATATATATATATATATATTTTATAGAAGTAATGTGCGAGAATGGAAATGATATGAGTGAATGATATGTGGAAATGAAAGCGAGAAAATGGAAATGTGGAATGATATTTTAAAAAGGGAATAATGATGTGATAAAAAGGGGGATTGCAACAGACTTGCGTAAGTGGCTGTGTCAGGGCTGTGTGCGACACAGTCCAGCATTTATTATTTTTATTACGGCACGAAGATGCCAAGGGAGGATGTTAGCAGGTGGCCTTCCTCCAAGGATGATCTTCATTCCCTCTACCGGTAGTAAAAAGAGAGCAGGTACGATTAGGCGACTGATCATCGTCCTAACGTATCAGGCGACAGCAGATATCCCCAATGTTTTTGAAAAGAAAGTGTAGACAATGGTTTTCAGATTTCTATACTGAAAACAGAATAATGATATGAGATGATGGAATTATGGTTACAGATGAAGAAAAACTGATATTATATTATTTTAGATTTCTTTCTTATAATAGTAAGTGGATGATGTATTATTAAATAAGAGTTTTATTCTTCCTTAAGGATTTTAATTGGTTTCTGCTATTATATATACATATACATATATGTATACCTGTTCACATTCTAAATTCTAGGTTACAATATTATCTTGCTGAGCTATAATAGCTCACTCTTGCTACTTATGTATATAGCAGCTAGGTCCCATGCCGATACTACGCACTACACCCCGCAAGAGGGTAAGGGAAAGGCGACATTTTGAGCGAGTGCTGGCGACCATCCCCGAGGTAGTGACAAGCGAAGGGGCTTAGTAGATTTATGTAAATTAAGTGTGTAAGTTTGTAATAAACTTTTGGTTGTTGAAATGCTTCCTGTAGAAGTATTATTCAACAATGTACTTAGTAGAATTCTGGGTTTGTAATAACTGTTAACTTTAAACTTTTATTATTGTGAATGTTGTTCTATGAGCATATGACTGGTGTGTGTGTGTATTAGTGTGGGGTCAATTGCTTAATTATTAAATGTAAAAAAAACTCAAGAGATATTGATATTGAATGGAAATTGGACCGTGATGACCTGGATCCTTGACCCCGGATCTAGGGGCGTCACAATAAACAACAACAACCACGACTGGAAAACACAGGAACAATGATCAATCAGTCGAATTCAACACAGCCTCAAAGTGGGTTTTAAGTTTTCATCACGAAAGTGACATGCAAGTACAGAAATGGAGATAAAATTGAAAACCGAACAAGTTTCCAGCCTCAAACTGTTAAACGGAGCAAAGATAGAGGTGTAGTAGAGGAGATAGACTACCGAGTAGAGAGAGATGAGAGAGAACTGATACAGAGCAAGGAAAACAAAGGGAGCAAGTGAGGAAGAAGGAAACAGGCGATGGATGTTAATATGCTGGGGGCAAAAAAGTAATTACACAATTACTAATTACTTTTCTGAAACTTATTTTTAATTCACTACTCAATCGAAATAAAATAGGAAAATGGGGAGAAAATTATATCTAAAATTTTTAAAATAAAGTTTATGAAATTAAAAACATCCCAATATTTTTAAAATAATTTTTGAGTCAAAAATGAATTTTATATGAATTTTTGAAATAAAGAACCTTTAAAAGAATTAAAGCTTTTAAAATCATTTTAAAATACTTTAACACACAATTAAATACTCCCACTAGTTTTAAAAACTAACTAATATCACAAAGATGATAATGTAAAAGATTTCATGATTTTAAACGACTCCAATGATTTTATAAGATTTTTGGAAGATAAAAAATGCATGTTTAAAATAGTTTTAATGCAAATAAAATTCTACGAACACATACGACACATACCAATTATCATATAATCAAATAATCATGATTCAACACATAACTTGACTTCATAAAATATCCATATCACATAATTCACATTTATTAATTAATAAACACTTTTATAATCGCGAAAAATTCTAGGTCGTTATAGCCTTCCCCCCATAAAAGGATTCTGTCCCCAGAATCTCACCTAAGTAAACATATGAGGATACTTGGCAAGCATCTCACTCTCAAGTTCCCAAGTTGACTCTTCAACTTTAGGGTTCCTCCACAAAACCTTAACCAATATAACAATCTTATTTCTAAGCTTCCTTTATGTTCTATCTTGAATCTCTACTAGTAGCTCCTCGTATGATAAATCTGGTTGAATCTCGATGGGTTCATACTCGATCACATGACTTATATCTGGATTATATCTCTTAAGCATATATACGTGGAAAACATTGTGAATGTGGTACATGTGCGGTGGCAACGCCAATTCGTAAGCAACTTTCCCGACTCGCTTCAAAATCTCAAATGGTTCTATATACCTTGGACTTAACTTTCCCTTCTTACCAAATCTTGTCACTTCTTTCCATGGTGTTGTAGGGTTTTGAGCATCAAACACAGCGGAATTAAATGTGAAAAAGAATAAAAATCGAAACCCTACCGTAGGATTCATGCAAAAACATGATATTTAATTCAGAGTTAGATGATTACCTTAAAGAAGCTTTACAAATTGATGACAGATGGAGGTCCAAAACAATCACCACGCAGCCCTCTTCGAGATCTATGCTGCCAAAGTAATCCACACGAATGCTTGATCGTCCAACGATCACCGGAGCCGGTACTAATCAAAGAACCTGCCTCTCTCCCTCTCTCTAGCCTCTCACACGTTTTTCTCTAAAAATGAATTGCAAAAAGTGTAACCCTAAATAATAAATCATAATGTATTTATAGGGAAGAGAATGGGCTAAACCCTAAATCGAATTGGGCTTCTCCAAACCCATTCTGATTTGGTTTTAATATTAAATTCGAATTCTATTTAATTATAATCAAGATCAGCTCAATTAATTAAATATCCAATTTTGAATTAAATAATTTATTTTAAATTCGTTATTTAAATTAAAACTCCTTTTAAACGTTCTTATTGTGTAACCCTTTAGGTTATTATTACGTTAGCAATAATTTTAATATCCAGTAATAAAATTATAAACAATGAGCGGCATCTAGTAATACATCATTGCTACCCAAGTAATAATAATTATTGGTGATCCAATTAAACCTTTCGTGATTAATGTTTCCGTGTAATATAATCCCTTTAATCAAATATTATAGATTAAACTCGAGGCATGTCATTAGTCATCCTCTTCAACGTTTAATCTTGATTTTCTTGATCAATGAGTAGACTATTAAAAACAAATCAATATTTGAGCATGGCCATGTATTTTCATAGTCTCACTCAATCAAGAGGCCAATAATATCTCTCCTAATCATAGAGGGTTAAATCCTATATCTATCATTCATATTTCTTATACGACTCATAATATACCCGATGTCCACTTTTATCATCACCCGGTCAAAGTTAACTTTTTTTTTTGCTAAATTAAATATATATTAGAAAAAGAAAGAATATACAGAAGGATTAACCCATGATCTATGAGCCATAGATAGATCTATCTATAGACAATCTGATAGAGCAGATTGTAAATAGAAAGCAAAATAGCTAGAATACTACTAACTACAGACTAGCTTAGATAATTAGATCAGGCCTACTACATACTATCTTCGAAAACCAAGCTGAGCTAGCGAGCTTAGCTCTAGTGTCAGCAAGAATACCCTCCAAAAGCTTCTTTGGTACAAATATTCCTCTGTTATGCTTTCGAGCATTCCTCTCTCGCCAGATGAAGTAGGTGTAAACTTGAACTAGAAGTAAAACCAATTTTTTCTTTGTGCCATCCGTTATGTGTAAGAGATGCTGTTGGAAGTCAGGCCAAGTGTGACCAATAATTCCCAAGTTAAACAGCGAAAGCAGCGAAGAAAGCACATGATGACTAAATGAGCAGTGCAAGAACAGGTGATTTTCAGTCTCACGTCCTCCCACACACAAGAAGTAATGTTGATCCAGATCAATTCCAAACCGAGCAAGACGAGCCAAGGTATTGAGACGCCCGTGACTAAGCAACCATTGATGATGAGCGTACCTTTCCACTTTGAGTCAATGCCAAACAGCTTGAAACCATTGTACTTGTTGACTATGATGTCTAAGGGAATCCCAGACATGCCAAGTTTTATCCTTACGTATATCCAAACCATCCCACAATATAACATCACGAGTGTCTATATTAAAACATGGGTAGTTAAAGGTGAGGATCCAGTGAGACAAAGTGGGATCCAGATGGTGATGTCTCTGGTTTGGGCGAGGTAAGCACCAACTACCTGAGCTAATGATGTTATGAACATTAGCATCTTTGTTCAAACCACATTGAGAGATAATAGGGGAAACCATATTTTTAGCAAGACAAGCACCGTTCCACCAAGGATCAAACCAAAGGGAAATAGTGGAGCCATCACCGATCGAGTAAGAAATAAAACGGAGAGCAAGATCACGAAGCCTCAACACTTTTTTCCAAATCCAAGAGCAATCCGTTGGGAGTTGCATAGTCCAAAAATGCTTGGTCAAAGGTAACTTTTAATGTAGTCAAAGTATATTAATCGTCATATAGAAATATAATGATGTCAAGTCTAAGGATCATTACACCATTATCACTGTGAGTCTTTCTAATGACCTTATTAACATGTAGAATCTCA
Organism: Saposhnikovia divaricata; assembly: GCA_036435485.1. Classification (NCBI taxonomy): domain Eukaryota; kingdom Viridiplantae; phylum Streptophyta; class Magnoliopsida; order Apiales; family Apiaceae; genus Saposhnikovia; species Saposhnikovia divaricata. Next base: position 126,581,397 of record CM071597.1, on the reverse strand, counting down.
AAACAGGTTAATCCAGTGCCATTTATATTACATGCACCTATGTTATTGACTTTAGTATCATTATACCTATGACCAATGAGATGTGGTCATCAGTCAACAAACATACTAATCTTTATGCATTATAATTGTCCCATCTAAATAATGCTCGATTAGGGATATTTAGGAATATAAACACTATTCATATAATCTCATTTTTTAAGTCACATACTTAAAGATATAGAATACATGTTCTATATTCCAAGGACATTTATTACTCTTACATTTATATCGCATTAAATTAAGACATAATAAATTAATGTAGAATAATCAGTAGAACATAATCATTAAATAACAAAATAATATTTCCTAGAAGCACAACTACATTGTCTCTAGGGCACTAACACTATCAATCTCCCACTTCCACTAGAGCCAATCGACCATGTATCTAATACCCATGGAGCTAGTGTGACCTTCGTGCTTCTGCTGCGACAAAGCCTTAGTCAGTGGGCCCGCAACATTATCATTACTATGCACTTTACATATATGTATATCTCCTCTTTCGTTAATTTCTCGAAGAAGGTGGTATCTTCTAAGTATATGCTTTGTCATGGAATCTCTTGGTTCCTTAGCCTGCGAAATGGCTCCATTGTTATCGCAATACAGATCAACTGGATCTGCGATTGATGGAACCAAACCAAGTCCAGTAATAAATTTCCAAATCCAAACAACCTCTTTGGCTGCTTCACTGGCAACAATATACTCAGCTTCCATTGTAGAATCAGCTACTGTTTCTTACTTCAAACTTTTCCAGCTTACAGTACCTCCATTTAGACAAAACACGAATCCAGACTGGGACACAGTGTCATCCCTATCCGCCTGGAAACTAGCATCAGTGTAACCTCTTACAACCAGCTTCTCATCTGCTCCGTATATCAAGAATGAATCTTTAGTCCTTTTAAGGTACTTAAGAATATTCTTGACAGTTGTCCAGTGACCTTTACCTGGATTAGACTGGTATCTGCTCGTCATTCTTAAAGCATACGAGACATCAGGTCTAGTACATATCATTGCATACATTATAGAACCAATTGCCGAAGCATATGGTACTTTACTCATACGATCCTTTTCATCTGATGATTTAGGACAGTATTCCTTTGAGATCGCTATCCCATGAGACATCGGGACAAAGCCCCTCTTTGCCTCTTGTATCCCAAAACAATGCAACACCTTATTAATGTATGTAATCTAACTTAAGCCGATTAATCTTTCAAATCTATCTCTATAGATCATGATCCTTAAGATATAGGTTGCATCGCCTAAGTCTTTCATTGAGAAACTTTTTCCCAACCAAGTCTTCACAGCCATAAGAGAAGGAATGTCATTCCCTATTAGTAATATGTCATCTACATATAATACCATGAATACAACATGGCTCCCACTAACCTTTTTGTAAACACACGGCTCATCCTCATTTTGTATGAATCCAAACTCCTTGACTGTTTCATTAAAACTGATGTTCCATCTCCTTGAGGCCTACTTCAATCCATAAATGGATCGTCGCAACTTACAAACCATTCTAGTCAACCTTGAATCGACAAAACCCTAAGGTTATGTCATGTACACATCCTCTTATAAGCCCCCATTTAAGAAAGCGGTCTTGACATCCATTTACCAGATTTCATAGTCATAATAAGCTGCTATCGCAAGCAAAATCCTGATGGATTTGACCATAGCCACCGGTGAGAAAGTTTCATCATAGTCAATACCATGAATTTGCTTGAAACCTTTCGACACTAGTCTTACTTTGTAGGTCTGTAAATTTCCATCCATGTCAGTTTTCTTCTTGAAAACCTACTTGCACTCTATGGGTTTTACCCCTTCAGGTGGTTCAACCAAAGTCCATACTTGGTTATCGTACATGGAATCCATCTCTGATTTCATGGATTCCAGCCATCTCTTAGAATTTGGACTATTCATAGCATCCTTGTAGGTGAGAAGCTCATCATCGTCTACAAGCATCACATCGCCACTTTGAGTCAGGAGAAATCCATAATATCTCTCTGGCTCATGGCGAATCCTACTAGATCTACGAACAACCTATGTTTCTTGAGCAGTGTTGTTCTGAACACTTTCAGTCACATCCCGCTCATGTTCCAATTCTGGTTCAACATTATCTTGTGGTTCTCGATCCTCATCGAGATCTATTATCCTCCCACTATTTTTCTTAGAAAGTAGTTCTCTCTCTAGAAAAACAGTCGTTCGAGCAACAAACACTTTGTTCTCGGAAGGTTTATAGAAGTAATACCCTTTTGTTTCAGTTGGGTATTCCACAAAATTACATTTGTCAGATTTTGGTCCCAGCTTGTCGGAGACCAAACGTTTCACAAACACTTCACATCCCCATACTTTCATAAATGACACGCTATTACGTTTCTCAGTCCATATCTCATATGGTGTCTTTTGAACCGATTTTGAAGGAACTCGATTTAGTGTTTGTGTAGCCGTCTCTAGGGACAACCCCAGAAACTGATTGGAAGATCCGCATGACTTATCATCGATCGCACCATGTCCAACAAAGTATGATTTCTCCTTTCAAACACTCCATTCCATTGTGGTGTTATAGGAGGAGTGAGTTATGATATGATACCACACTCCTTTAGAAATTTTTAAATTCCAAGCTTAAGTATTCACCCCCACGATCAGATCATAGAGTTTTTATACTTTCGCCTATCTGCTTTTCTACCTCAGCCTTATACTCTTGGAATTTTTCAAATGATTCGGATTTGTTCTTCAAAAGATACACATATCCGTATCTACTAAAATCATCAGTAAAGGTTATGAAATAATAAAAGCCACCTCTTGCCATCGTACGCATTGGACCACATACATCACTATGTATCAATTCCAATCGTTTGGTGGCCCTCTCACCTTAACCGGTAAAAGGAGCTTTAGTCATTTTGCCATGAGACATGGTTCGCATTCTTCGTATGATTCAAAATCAAACTTATCCAAGTATCCATCCCTATGTAATTTGGAAATGCGATTCTCATTTATATGGCCTAAACGACAGTGCCAGAGGTATGTTTGATTTGAGTCATTTGTCTTAAGACGTTTATTACTTATATTATAGATAGGAGTATCTAGATCAAGAACACATAAACCATAAAACAAACGTGCAACCCCATAGGTAACATTATTCAATGAAAATGAACAACCATTGTTCTGAATCAAAAACGAAAAACCAATCTTGTCCAAACAAGAAACGGAAATAATGTTTCTACAAATCGCAGGCACGTAATAACAGTTCTCAAGTTCTAAAATAAGCCCGATGGGCAATGATAAATAATAAGTCCCTACAGCTAAAGCAGCAACCTTTGCTCCATTACCAACACGTAGGTCGACTTCTCATTTTTCCAAAGTCCTACTCCTTCGGAGTTCTTGCACATTTATACAAATGTGGGAACCACATCCAGTATCTAATACCCATGATGTAGAAGTAGACAAATTGACTTCTATAACATAAATACCTGAATCAGAAATCTGAACAGACTTCAGTTTCTTCAGATCCTCCAAATAATTTTGACAGTTTCTCTTCCACTGACCCGGCTCCTTGCAATAGTGACAATCACCTTTTGCAATACCTCCTGTAGGCATCAAAGCCCTTTTAGGAGTTTGTCTTGGATTAGCATTAGATTTGGATCCAATCCTTTTCTTGCCTTTCCATTACCAATCAAGGAAGTTTGTTCCTGTCAACTTGTCCTTCTCAAGGACTGATCGTGTCCTTCTCAAGGACTGATCGTACAGAGAAGTTATTTGAGTTGTTTGCCATTAGAAGATCTACAATGTTTAAAATGCATAAAAGAATTAGTCTACGGAATTATTAAGTTATGTTCAAGTGATTATTCATATATATTCAAAATATATATCTCCCACTATTTTTATCAAATTAATAGCCCTACCTGATCAATTCGGAAAAGTTTCCCTAAACCTTTCTAGTGAGCCAAGATCCATATTTGTTGAGTATTGAATACAGTAAAAGAATACAGAGGGGGGGTGAATGGATTCTTGAACTTTTCTTTGTTCTTGAATCTTTGCAATGAGATATGTATTGAGTGTGTGTGAGATACGCAAGTACAGATAACAAAGAAAAACACAACACAATATCACTTTAATCTAATATTTTATTAGATAAAGATTTCGCTACAATCTGTGAATACAAATGATAGTATTCTCAGCTTCGTTTTTCTTAGAGAGATATTTCTTGTGATGTATCTTGAAAAACTTATCTGCTAAGGAAGTGAGGCTGTATCCTTATAGACATGGATACACCTACTTACTACAAATAAGGTAGGTAAAACAAACTACTTTCCAGTATGTCTAACTCATTTGAGTAAGAGTCCAAACGGCTACAGATTTGACTTTGCAAAGCCTGTTCAGATCCACTTCTTTAGCTCCTTGTCCCTTTGTCTTATCTCTCCAAGCTTCTTTGTAGGCTTTCCAATGTGCTTTATAGTACATAGTTAAATAAAGCGTCTTGGCTTGTTGCCGGTTTCTGACTTGTACAATTCTTTAGTATTTTGTCTCCAAGAATGTATTCGAGAAGTGGCTAAGTGATTGATTCGAGAACTCGAATTGACTTAATCGATAACTCTGAGTTCTCGAATAGTGTTATATTGACATATCGAATCACTTCTCGAATAGCTCTTTTCTCTGGGACTCCTTGAGATATCGAATAGAGCATTTTGACATATCGAATCCCTGAGATGTCGAATAGCTTCTTTAGTCCTTGAGATATCGAATAGAGCATTTTGACATATCGAATCCCTGAGATATCGAATGAGATATCGAACAGTGTATTCAGAGATATCGAATAGTGTCTTCTGAGATATCGAATCTCTGACTCCTCGAATGCTAGACTTCTCGAATAGACAAATGTACTTCTCGAATTGGTACTTAGGCAAATTCTTCATTTCTTCAAATCCCAACTGTGATTATTTGGCAGTCTTTATCTCCTTGCTTGAGGCATGAACCTTGGAACTTCTTTCAAGCATTATTCTTGACTTTATAAGTACAGTAACACAACTAGAATTTGATGCCTATTACAAGTACAGAACAAATAGAAACTCTACAACTAGAGGTTCCCTCAGTTAAGAGGTCATGTATTAGATGTATTCAGGCATGCCTCTGTGACTAACAATCTCCCCCAAATTGTGAGTAAGACCCTTAGTCACAATTTCATGTCTGATAACAAGCCTAACTTACATAAAGATAAAACTTGACAGTACATGTATGAATTTTGATTAGCAATGTGGATAGGACTACAGGGTGAGTAATCTTACAGCCTATGATGAAGTACTAGCCAATGTCATTTGTTTCCCTTTCCATAGCTTTGGCTTGAAAATCATCATATGCTTTCTGTCTTCTTTCTTTCTCCTTCATTGTATTCTCATCCATAGCTTTTATTATTTCTGCCATAGCATCCAATTCTTCAAGCAAAATTGAGTCTTTGAAATCTTCAAGTACTGGTTTCAGAATGTTTGCAGGATAGTGGTTGAGTAGATTCATTCTGATGTGGATCTGATCCTCATTTCTCCTCCTATACTTCACCACATAGGGGTTAAACTGAACTCTACACAATCCCTTTGCCCTTAGCTTTTCTGCTTCAATCTCCAGTCTCTCAATTTCTTTCTCCCTTGCTAGCCATTTCTCAAGACACTCTTTTCTGATTCTCTCCTCATGATCTCTCTTCATCTTCACAAAATCAATTAGCTCCAGCTTCCATACTCTTTCCACTTTATCTTCTGAGCTCAACAATGCAATGATTCTTTCTATGTCATGTAGCTTGCCCCAGTGTTGACATCCTCCTTGTTTGAATTTCTCCTCCCTTCCATCAGTATATTTGATCTCAAGGCAGTTATCAACAATGGCAACATGATAGATTCTTTGAGCTTGTAAGAATTGCAGTTGGTCTTCATCAAAATCTTCATCTAGTGGTTGGAGTTTTAAGCCTGGATAGATTGTCAGAGTCCTTGATTTGGATAGCTTTGGTTTCCTTGCAGCTTGTTTGAATTTGATCCTTTTAACATGGTTGCCTGGCAGTAGCATGTGACCTTTGTTTGTGGACCATTGTAGTATTCCATTAGCAATTTGATTTTTGAAATATACAGATGGTTTCTTGACTTGAATCTTCTTCTCTTCTTGAGGTGGCAAGACAGTTGCAGAAGCCATAGATGTAGATTTTGGTAGGTCACTACTAACAGTATTCACCCTAGACTTAGAGTCTTGTGATGTGGTAAGGTTACTGTTAGCAATGCCTAAGGCTTGCTGTCTTCCACTCTTCCTCTCAGAGACTTTACCTTGGTCATCATCATTCTTCTTCTCCTTACTGTCTTTCTTCTTCTTCTTATCCTCATCCCCCTTATCACTCCTATGATGACTTCTACTTCCATCACTCTTGTCATCATCCTTATCATCCTTATTCCTCCTAGGTTGAGCTATTTCCAGAATTGAACCAGTAGCTATGAATGTTCTTAAGATGTGAAGTGCTTCAAACTCTTCAGCACTTCTGTTTCCATCTTTCTTTTGTAGCTGGTCAATAATAGCAATGATGAGTCTGTGGTTTTTAGGGTTAAGATCATGGGGGATAACCAGCTGTTTAACATCTTGAATTCTGGTACCAGACTGATAAAAGATGGTTCTTGGTTTGGTGCATTGTAAGAACCCAGATTTTTGATAGAATTAAAACTTTTTAGTATGTAATAATATGGGAATGAATAGTGGTTATGACTGCGATGTAACGAATGTCTATTAAATGAATGGAATGGATTTGAATTCAATTATTTACATGTCATGCAGAATACTTTTGGTTGACGGCATAGGTAAGAATGATCTATCTCCTAAGGATATAAGTATATTACTTCAAGTAAGATTATTCTTGTGTCATCCAAATCAATATCTATTATAAGTCCAGCGGTTCCGTAAAAAGGTTAAGAAGCACTCGAGAGTGAACCAGGTTCATTTTCCTAATTATAGGAATTAAATAAAAATAAGTGATGAATAGTGATTTTGGTGGAATTTGGAATATTATTATAATAATGATATACCCGGTATTCGGAACGGATTTCTGAGTTCGTATTAGTGATCCAGGAAGAAAATAAGTGTATGTAAAAGCCGTCGGATTCAGAAAAAGAGCACTTTTATTTTCTCCGAGATTTCCCTGGACACTACAAGACTTAAGGAGTTATAAAAGGGAATTAAGGAATTTAAATTCGAGAAGTATTAAGTAAGATGAAGAATAGTATTAGAAATATTAAGAAGGTTTTCGGTAAAACCCTAACTAGAAACGAATGAGTTATTCCCTCGAACGATCAACGAACAAGCAAGGAAATTGAGTAATACCCGGACAAAGGAACGAATAAATAACCAAGAGACAAACAAGTGCAATTGGTGGGAAAAGGAGAAACCCAAATAACATCCTTATAAGTCAACTACAAGATGAGTGGTGTAATTGCATTCTTGCAAAAATGGAGTTGTTTGTTGTAGTGCCAACACTTGGCCCAATGAGGAAGCAACAAGTGGCACCATTGGATTGCCAACAACACATTAAAAGAGATGCATCCATTATATATGCAAGGGTTATACATGTATTAGCCATAAATCACCAAAACAAAACAAACCACCACCATTTTTCTCCATTTCTTCATAAAAATCTGCCCATTCTTAGCTAATTGGAAGTCCAACTTCCAACCATCACTTGTTCTTAAAATTTTTATGGTAAGTACTACATATCATGGTAATGATCTCCTAGAAATTTCAGCTTCAAATTCATCTTTTATCATTTTCAAATAAATCATCAAAGATGATGATGAATAGTGTTCTTCATAAACTAACTTTTATTTCTTGATTTCTTTTGATTATTCAAGCTATACTAAGGCTAGATAAGGGCTAAACAAGGCTTGATAAGTTCATACATACACCAAGGAAGGTATACCACTCTTGAAAACCAAGCTCTTAGTTTAAGTTTTGGTATTTTAGATGAGTTATATGGATTTAATGCATGTTTAGGACCTTAAGATTATGATTGGGATTTATTAAATGTGAAATTAGTTTAGATGAACGGAAAGACATTGCTTGGTCTTAGTTCATGGTTGAATAACATGTAAATGTTGTTTGGAGTGGAAACTATGATTATTGGATGGTTTGAAATTTGGAAATCATGTAAACATAGACGTCGTAATGCCCGATTGTCGTTAGCCTTAAGAAACCGTGATTAGCAGTAGCATGAACACACTGTCCAGTCTCGGATTTTGCCATGAAAGGCTAGATTATGTTATAAGCTTCGTTTTGATATAAAGATCACGTGAAACGGACTTACGGTTTAGGATTTATGACTAAATTACTAAAAGTAGTTCGGATCCGTAAACGAAAGTTCGTAACTGAAATTGAACCCTCGTAAGCTATGTAACGTCATGGAAAATCTTGGTAAATAAATACTAGGGGTAAGAAGGAAGGTGTGAAAGAAAACCGTATGTCAAAAAGAGCATTTTTCGATTTATTAAAAATGTTCGAGTCAAGGTTAAACGCGAACGAACCCCTAAAAGACGACTCTTTTATAACTTTGGTAAAACACTTAGAAAACGGGCGATAAAACTCGGAGTAAAATATTGGTTCGTAACGATCAACCTTAGAACTCATATGACTTAAGTATGTCCCAAGTATAAGTGCAGTGACATGTCGTGTTAACGAACGAATGTCGGGTCGGATCAGTGATAATAAGTAATCCACTAAAAGGGGTATAACGAGATAACTCGAGAGCGTGTTTCGATTTAAGTATAACTTAACTTTTATATGTTAAGTGATTAATCCCGAATGCCTTGGCTATTTATAGATCACCAAGCTGAACCGGGACCCGCTACCACTACCCCTTACCGTACTCGACTACCAGGCAAGTTTCAATTCCCTTCTTTTAGGCTGTTGTTGTGATTGAATAAATATATATATATGATTGCTGATATACATATGCCATTGCATGCATGCCTACTTTCAAGTTGAATTGATATACTTGTTCCCTGAATGTTATTGTTGGCTTATAAGCTAGATAGTTATATATCAGTTATAAGCCGGTTATTATAAGACCCTCATAGAAGGGCGTATACATCTTTATTCATCAAATATAGACCGGGAGTCAATATTTTCTGATATATCGAGATTACCTCGGGAGAAAATATTTAAGTAAATATTTTCTATTATTTGGGCGACGAATATTATTTGAATATTCGTCGGGACTAATTATTTTAACGATCCTTACTTCAAATAATTATTTGAATTTAACTATTCAACGAATAATACTTCTCAATATTCATTCAGAGTCGAATTGATTATCGACTATTATTTCGAATATTCTTCTAAAGATGAGACTGTTAGATGAATATTATTTGGATAATCTTTTAGATTATTATTTTATTAAATAAATATTACTTTCGAATATTCATTTAAGATATTAAATACTTGATGAATATTATTTTAATATTCATCTGAAGCTTGATTTAATTATCGAATATTATCTCGAATATTCCTTGAGGCTTGGATTACTAAATGAATATTACTTGATATTCATTTAGGATATTATTCATTCAATGAATATTACTTTTGAATATTCATTTAAATTTCCTAATTAGTTATGATTATTACCTTAAATATTCTTTTCAGGTCTTATTAATTAATGAATATTGTTTTGAATATTCATTTAAATATTTATTTATTCAATAAATATTCCCCTGATATCTCTTCAGGGATTATTTTGAGAAATACTCTGATTAAAGATATTCTTTCATATTCCCAAATATTCTGTAAAATATTTTAATTCAATAAATATTCTCTGAATATTTATTCCATACTTAGAATAACCTCGATAAGGGTTATCTTCTTCGATTATTACAGAAAATATTTCGAAGTCATATTATTATCAATCTTATATCAAGAAAGGTTCCCAGACATCATTCATCTTTGAGTCTATCTTCTTAATAATAAGGGAACCTTACTTGGAAAAATGTTATTTATCTTGTCGACTTCCCGGTCATAAAGTATTCCCTTCACCCGCAACTCGGGTGTTGTTGACTTATTAAGTCGTTGTTTACCTTCTCATCTTTCGAGGGGTAAGATTACTGGAACAAGTTGATATCCGTTACCAAGTAATAGCTTGGGAGTTATTGGTAAATTTTCCTTTCCAACTAGATACGACTACTTTGTGGAGTCTTATCAACAAGTATTATACTTGGGGAAAGGGGGACGAACGTTATATTCAGAATCATGAACTCTATTTGAACTAGGAGTCGTGTAAGAGGCCGAGTAGCGCCGGTCCATCCCCTTGGCCCAACCGTTGGCCGGGGAGAGCTAGCATGGCGGTATACAAGTAAAGCCGTCAGTTCTTCCTTCTACCGGTAGTAAATCTAAATTGAGCTGTACGATCTCGACTGATCATCAAGATTGGAACAGCGGGCGCGGTGAATACTCCATCATTGGTTCATCATCCAAATTCATTTATTTCCTGCAACATGATTACTGTTGGCAGAGTTGGAAAAGAGTCATAACTGGAATTGCAACCCTTTCTTGCAAGTTCCTCTTCTTAATAACGATAATAATATCTCGCTTACTTTGATGTAGCAGTTATTTCTTCAAACAAATACTTTAAGTTACCTTGTAACTTCATCGTTCATATTATACTGGCATCATTTCCGTAAATGCATGGCATATGGTTTAAAAGATAGCTTTGAACTGTTTTAAATTATCGTTCAGGTATATATTTGTTGGTGGGCTTTCGCTCACCCTTGCTTTGTTTATATTATGTCACAACAACAGCTAGGACAGATGGCTCGCGTCAGGCGCACTCGCGCAAGCAGGTTACCCGACCCACCGGACTACCCGCTGAGATGCTAGCCGCCATTGCTGAGGTAGCATAGTTAGACAGCTTTTGTTTCCTGTTTAACTATATGTATAATTAATGTAATCAACGGCAAAACTTTTAAACCTATGATGTTTTCCTTTTAGGATTGTAATAACTTTTATTCGTAAACCCTTTAATGTAAGACTTATTTCAATTTCATCTCTGGGACTATAACTGTTGTGTGTGTGAGTGGTAATTATTGTGGGGTCACAGCATGTGATTTATTTATTGTGGACTCAAGTCAAGTATTATGAATGGATGTAAGACCGTAACCACCAGATCCCTGACCCCGGATCTGGGGGTGTTACAGAGATGGTATCAGAGCGAGAGTTATATATCCCAAGAGATGATACGACGTTATATAATAATAAATTCAATAATATAATAAGAACCCTTGCCAGGTTCACCTAAAACCCTTACGGGAACTTTTTAAGTATCATGATAGTAACATAGTTCGTCTTGTGTAGGCGAGCGACTTGTCGGCCCAGGAGGCAGCTGCGAGACAGCATGATGAGGACATGTTCCGGACTAGGGACCCATACTATGAGCACTTGCCTGAGGAGGATACTGAGCCTGAGGAGGAGGACGCTGAGGAGGTCCAGGTTGAGGCTGATACTGATGTGATCGAGTCTGAGGAGGAGGACCCTGAGGAGGTCCAGGATGATGCTGACACAGATGTTGTTGAGACTGAGGGGGAGGAGGACCCGGAGGGGATCCAGACAGGACAGGATGCTGAGTTAGTGGTTGAGGATGATGATTATTGGGTTATGACTGAGTTCAGGACTATGGGAGATGACACTGACATGACCACGGATCAGGTGGTGCCGGTGGATGAGGGTGTTGAGGGAGATATAGATGAGCCAGTGGTTGGTGCTGTAGGGAGTTCTGGACTTTTTGTGCCACTCCTCCCTGTTGAGAGAGCCCCTACCCCACCACCACTACCTGTGAGCCCCTACCCCGACGAGTTTGAGGAGCTTACCCCAGAGCCCCAGCAGACAGAGACTGCCGCTCCAGCTGAGCCATCCACCCCACCTCATGCCCCGATAGGAGGAGTCCCAGTATGTGTTCACAACTTGATTGTGAACGGGCTTTATAGAGAGTTGTCTGTGGCAGATGCCAGGTTGGCAGAGTCTAGGAGTGAGTTAGCAGTAGAGAGAGCCGCCCGGATGAGGGTGCAGGGCAGGAGGACTATCAGTGACAGAGTTGGGTATAGGGCTGTGACCCGCATCGAGCTGAGGGCTCGGGTGAGGGTGCGACAGTTGCCTACTGATGGGCATGGTAGGGTAGACAGAGCAGCGGCTGAGGAGGTTTTCCGCATCGCCATGGGGAGGGTTCGGAGGATGTTTCGTCGTGGCGGTTGATTTCATATGTAGTGATGCAGTGGTCTAGTTGTCTAGTCATGTACGGACATAGTAGTGCCGGCTTTTGTAGGGATGGTTTTCTTGTACTTGTTTTCCCTTTTTGCAGACTGGACAGATAGACAGCATATTTCACTTTTGACTTGTTGTTGTTGTTAGGATGGTTGTACTTTAAACTATCGTTGTAACTCGGATGTTGTACCTTTTCGGTACCTGGGATATATTTGTTTCCATTTCAGTCATTACAATTTTGTTGGGATGTGATCACGAGTTTATTAGCATATGTATTACTTTTCGATTAAGTTGCCATGAGATATAAAACTGTGGGATTTTAAACCCAATCATGTAAAGAAATGTGCAAGGAAAAATCCTCTAAAACAGATCAGTGAACCTAATGTATAACTTTCCAAATTTTCAGTAAAATGCCTCCAAGACGAATGGGCACTAGGGCTAACCCCCGCGAATCTACTGACCAAGAAAGTCACAACCAACACGAGGAAAACCGTGAAAGTAGTGAGGAACAAGATCAAGACTATAATGAGCAAGAAGATTCCCAGTATGGAGCAGAGGATGAACCCCTGTACTCTGAAGAATTTGAAAGGGAAATAGAGGGTGGAGAAACTGAAGTAGAACAGGAAGGGGAGAACCAGGGCGGAAACCCCATGGGCCAGTTTATGGATCTACTTAGGCAGAATTTGAACCAATACCCCCAGCCACCACCAAGCAACAACACTTCAGTGGCAAATTCCTTTAGGGCCTTTAAGTCCCTTAAGCCCCCAGAGTTCCACGGATCGGCTGATCCCGTTGAGGCGAGGGCCTGGATCAAAGAAATGGAAAAGTCTTTTGAGATTCTGAGTATCAATGAGGCTCAGAAGACTGTTTTTGCTACTTACCTACTAAAGGGAGAGGCCAATCATTGGTGGGAAGCCAAGAAAAACATGGAGACTGATGCTGTCATAGCCTGGGAAAGGTTCAAACAATTATTCCTGGAGAAGTACTTCCCGAAGTTCATGAAAACCCAGATGGAACTTAAGTTTTTGGAACTGAAACAGAACAATATGTCAGTGGCTGACTATGAGGCTAAATTTACTGAGCTATAAAGATTTGTGCCAGAGTTTGTAGACACAGAAGAGAAGAAAGCTAACAGGTTTCAACAAGGGCTGAAACAGTGGATCCAGAATAGGGTGGCTGTTTTAGAGATTACAGATTATGCCACCTTGGTGCAGAAGGCAACCATTGTGGAGGCTGGTAGTGATCAGATGCAGAGAGAGAGAGAGAAAGGGGGGATAAAGAGAAAGCATGTTAGTATGGGCGGAAGATCCGCTGGAGGAAAACCCCCAACCAAGTTTAATCGAGGAGCGGTTTCCCTACCAGGGAGGAGTGTAGGGTTTAAACCATCTGCGAGTGTAAGTGTGAGCCAGGGCGGCCACCAATCAGGAATGTCCCGTTCCAACCCTTCTCGACCTCCATTGCCATTGTGTGCTACTTGTGGGAAGAGGCACTCCGGGGTGTGCAACCTGAAGCAGATAAACTGTTATAAGTGTGGGCGAGCTGGGCATTATGCTACCGCTTGCACCACGGTCATCCCTAACAGCACAACCTGTTTCCAGTGTGGACAGCGAGGGCACATGAGGAAGGATTGCCCAAAGAGCAAACCAGCAGCATCAGGAGCAAGCAAGGTTGCCTCAATTAGGCCACCAACTGCTAGGACTTTCAATATGTCAGTACAAGATGCCGTGAGGGACACAGATGTGATAGCAGGTACTTTTTCTCTTAATTCAGTCAGTGCAAATGTCTTATTTGATTCAGGAGCAACTAAGTCTTTTATATCTAGAGATTTTGCGCATAACTTGAAACTTAAAACCCAGCAACTAAGAGATTCCCTACAAGTAGAAATAGCTAATCAGGAAATCGTACCGGTTAATCAAATTCACCCCGATTGTAAGCTAGAAATAGGAGGACGATCCTTCTATGTCGATTTAATTCCTTTTAAGCTAGGGGAATTCGATGTCATTTTGGGTATGGATTGGTTGTCTCGCAATGATGCGCAGATAGATTGTAAAGGGAAAAAGGTTAAGTTGAAAACCCCAGGGAAGAAAGAAATAGTGTTTAAGGGGATGCGACAGACCCAGAAAATTCTGACTATGGCGCAAACCAAGAGATTGTTACGAAAAGGGAACGAGGCTTATTTAGCCTACGTTATAGATACTCAGAAGGAAGTGCCAAGATTGCAGGACATTCTGGTAGTTAATGAGTTCGAGGACGTGTTCCCACAAGATCTTCCTGGACTACCACCTGATAGGGTAATTGAGTTTGCCATCGAAGTAGCCCCGGGGACGGCGCCAGTTTCGAAGGCCCCGTACCGACTAGCCCCAGTAGAAATGGAGGAGCTAGCTAAACAATTACAGGAATTGTTGGACAAGGGCATGATAAGGCCCAGTGTGTCGCCTTGGGGCGCACCAGTGTTGTTTGTTAAGAAAAAGGATGGAAGTATGAGGTTATACATCGACTACAGAGAATTGAACAAACTAACCATAAAGAATAAGTATCCATTGCCCAGGATAGACGATTTGTTTGACCAGCTAAGAGGAGCTGAATACTTCTCTAAGATTGATTTGAGAACGGGATATCACCAACTGAAGATCAAACCTGAAGATATCCCGAAGACTGCATTCCGCACCAGATATGGACATTATGAGTTCTTAGTTATGTCGTTTGGATTGACCAACGCCCCAGCAGCCTTCATGGACCTAATGAATAGGGTGTTCAAGGAATATTTGGACAAATTCGTGATAGTTTTCATTGATGATATTCTCATCTACTCAAAGACAGAGGCAGAACACGCTGAACATTTAAGGATAACCTTAGAAATACTCAGGAAGGAGCAGTTATATGCCAAGTTCTCCAAGTGTGAGTTTTGGAAAAATGAGGTACAATTCTTAGGGCACGTGATCAATAGAGAAGGAGTGTTGGTTGACCCCTCCAAGATAGAAGCAGTTTCAAACTGGGAACGGCCAACTACTCCAACCGAGGTGAGGAGTTTCATTGGACTGGCCGGATATTACAGGAGATTTGTCCAAGACTTTGCGAAACTCGCAGCTCCATTAACTCGACTTACCCGTAAAACCGAGAAATTTGAATGGACTGAGAAATGCGAGAAGAGTTTCCAAGAGTTAAAGAAGAGGCTGGTGACAGCCCCAGTGCTGGCATTACCTGATGGAAAAGGAGATTTCGTGATTTACAGTGATGCTTCGCATAAAGGACTGGGATGCGTGCTTATGCAGCACGGCAAGGTAATAGCATATGCGTCTAGGCAATTGAAGGATTATGAAGTCAGATATCCCACGCATGATCTAGAACTAGCAGCCACATTTTTCGCTTTAAAGATTTGGAGACACTACCTGTATGGGGAAAAATGCGAGATTTACACAGACCATAAGAGCCTCAAATACATTTTCACTCAGAAAGAGCTTAACATGCGCCAGAGGAGGTGGTTAGAGTTAATCAAGGATTACGACTGTGAAATTCGATATCACCCGGGTAAAGCCAATGTGGTGGCTGACGCCCTTAGTCGGAAAGAGAAGCTCAAGATGATAACTTCAGAGAAAGAGCTAGTGAAGGATTTTGAGAAGTTGGAAATCGAGGTTAAGTTACCTGAAGAGGGCCAAGAAAAGTTGATGGAAATTAGAATCCAACCTCCATTGCTAGAAAAGATTAGACTGTGCCAGGAACGGATGATGGAGGAAGAAAAGAACTCCACAGAAGAGCTGATGACCGGGGAGGAAATTAAGTGCGAAAAAGACAAGGAAGGGATCATGAGGTACACGTACAGGATATGGATCCCAAATGTTCAGGAGCTCAAGGATGAGATTTTAAATGAGGCACACAACTCAAGATACTCAGTGCACCCCGGTAGCACTAAAATGTATAGGGATTTGAAGGAGTATTACTGGTGGCCCAATATGAAAAAGGACGTAGCAGAGTGGGTAAGCAGATGCTTGACCTGCCAACGAGTGAAGGCAGAGCACCAGAGACCCAGCGGACTTCTACATCCCTTAGAGATTCCAGAATGGAAATGGGAACATATAGCCATGGATTTCGTAGTAGGTTTACCCAGGACCAAGGCTAATCATGACACCATATGGGTAATTGTAGATCGACTGACGAAATCGGCTCACTTTCTCCCGATCAACGAAAGGTACACGGTCGATAGACTAGTGGACATCTACTTAAAAGAGATAGTGGCGCGACATGGAGTCCCAGTCGCAATAGTATCCGATCGAGATCCTAGATTTAACTCCAGGTTTTGGAGAAGTTTTCAAGAATGTGTAGGGACCCGGCTGAACATGAGCACAACCTACCACCCCCAGACAGATGGGCAAAGTGAAAGGACCATCCAAACACTAGAGGATATGTTGAGAGTCTGCGCGATAGACTTCAAGGGGAGTTGGGATGATCACTTGCCATTGGTTGAGTTCTCCTATAATAACAGTTATCATTCAAGCATTGGGATGCCACCTTGTGAGGCCCTTTATGGAAGAAAATGTCGATCTCCCTTGTATTGGGATGAAGTTGGAGAGCGAAAGATGCTCGGGCCCGAAGTGGTCCAACGAACTAAAGATGCAGTAGATCTAATCAGAGGACGGTTGGTAGCAGCCCAGGATCGACAAAAGAAATATGCCGACTTAGCTCGGAAAGGCAAGGAATACGAGGTAGGGGACCTAGTGTTCTTGAAAGTGTCACCTTGGAAAGGTTTAATGAGATTTGGGAAGAAAGGAAAGCTGAGTCCCAGATACATTGGACCATTTGAGATCTTGAGACGGATTGGGGAACTAGCTTATGAACTCGCATTGCCCCCGAATCTACAGCAGGTGCACAATGTGTTTCATGTTTCGATGCTGAGGAAGTATAATCCGGATGCTAAGCATATTGTAGAGTATGAGCAAGTGGACATGCAACCAGACCTGACCTATGTGGAGCAACCTGTGGAAATCATAGACCGGAAAGAACAAGTGCTCCGAAACAAGGTAATTCAGCTAGTCAGAGTTTTGTGGCAGAACCACAATGTAGAAGAATCCACCTGGGAACTTGAAGGCGCAATGCAAGAAAAGTACCCCCACTTGTTTTCAAACTGATTCCGGGACGGAATCCTTTTAAGGAGGGGAGACTGTAAGAACCCAGATTTTTGATAGAATTAAAACTTTTTAGTATGTAATAATATGGGAATGAATAGTGGTTATGACTGCGATGTAACGAATGTCTATTAAATGAATGGAATGGATTTGAATTCAATTATTTACATGTCATGCAGAATACTTTTGGTTGACGGCATAGGTAAGAATGATCTATCTCCTAAGGATATAAGTATATTACTTCAAGTAAGATTATTCTTGTGTCATCCAAATCAATATCTATTATAAGTCCAGCGGTTCCGTAAAAAGGTTAAGAAGCACTCGAGAGTGAACCAGGTTCATTTTCCTAATTATAGGAATTAAATAAAAATAAGTGATGAATAGTGATTTTGGTGGAATTTGGAATATTATTATAATAATGATATACCCGGTATTCGGAACGGATTTCTGAGTTCGTATTAGTGATCCAGGAAGAAAATAAGTGTATGTAAAAGCCGTCGGATTCAGAAAAAGAGCACTTTTATTTTCTCCGAGATTTCCCTGGACACTACAAGACTTAAGGAGCTATAAAAGGGAATTAAGGAATTTAAATTCGAGAAGTATTAAGTAAGATGAAGAATAGTATTAGATATATTAAGAAGGTTTTCGGTAAAACCCTAACTAGAAACGAATGAGTTATTCCCTCGAACGATCAACGAACAAGCAAGGAAATTGAGTAATACCCGGACAAAGGAACGAATAAATAACCAAGAGACAAACAAGTGCAATTGGTGGGAAAAGGAGAAACCCAAATAACATCCTTATAAGTCAACTACAAGATGAGTGGTGTAATTGCATTCTTGCAAAAATGGAGTTGTTTGTTGTAGTGCCAACACTTGGCCCAATGAGGAAGCAACAAGTGGCACCATTGGATTGCCAACAACACATTAAAAGAGATGCATCCATTATATATGCAAGGGTTATACATGTATTAGCCATAAATCACCAAAACAAAACAAACCACCACCATTTTTCTCCATTTCTTCATAAAAATCTGCCCATTCTTAGCTAATTGGAAGTCCAACTTCCAACCATCACTTGTTCTTCAAATTTTTATGGTAAGTACTACATATCATGGTAATGATCGCCTAGAAATTTCAGCTTCAAATTCATCTTTTATCATTTTCAAATAAATCATCAAAGATGATGATGAATAGTGTTCTTCATAAACTAACTTTTATTTCTTGATTTCTTTTGATTATTCAAGCTATACTAAGGCTAGATAAGGGCTAAACAAGGCTTGATAAGTTCATACATACACCAAGGAAGGTATACCACTCTTGAAAACCAAGCTCTTAGTTTAAGTTTTGGTATTTTAGATGAGTTATATGGATTTAATGCATGTTTAGGACCTTAAGATTATGATTGGGATTTATTAAATGTGAAATTAGTTTAGATGAACGGAAAGACATTGCTTGGTCTTAGTTCATGGTTGAATAACATGTAAATGTTGTTTGGAGTGGAAACTATGATTATTGGATGGTTTGAAATTTGGAAATCATGTAAACATAGCCGTCGTAATGCCCGATTGTCGTTAGCCTTAAGAAACCGTGATTAGCAGTAGCATGAACACACTGTCCAGTCTCGGATTTTGCCATGAAAGGCTAGATTATGTTATAAGCTTCGTTTTGATATAAAGATCACGTGAAACGGACTTACGGTTTAGGATTTATGACTAAATTACTAAAAGTAGTTCGGATCCGTAAACGAAAGTTCGTAACTGAAATTGAACCCTCGTAAGCTATGTAACGTCATGGAAAATCTTGGTAAATAAATACTAGGGGTAAGAAGGAAGGTGTGAAAGAAAACCGTATGTCAAAAAGAGCATTTTTCGATTTATTAAAAATGTTCGAGTCAAGGTTAAACGCGAACGAACCCCTAAAAGACGACTCTTTTATAACTTTGGTAAAACACTTAGAAAACGGGCGATAAAACTCGGAGTAAAATATTGGTTCGTAACGATCAACCTTAGAACTCATATGACTTAAGTATGTCCCAAGTATAAGTGCAGTGACATGTCGTGTTAACGAACGAATGTCGGGTCGGATCAGTGATAATAAGTAATCCACTAAAAGGGGTATAACGAGATAACTCGAGAGCGTGTTTCGATTTAAGTATAACTTAACTTTTATATGTTAAGTGATTAATCCCGAATGCCTTGGCTATTTATAGATCACCAAGCTGAACCGGGACCCGCTACCACTACCCCTTACCGTACTCGACTACCAGGCAAGTTTCAATTCCCTTCTTTTAGGCTGTTGTTGTGATTGAATAAATATATATATATGATTGCTGATATACATATGCCATTGCATGCATGCCTACTTTCAAGTTGAATTGATATACTTGTTCCCTGAATGTTATTGTTGGCTTATAAGCTAGATAGTTATATATCAGTTATAAGCCGGTTATTATAAGACCCTCATAGAAGGGCGTATACATCTTTATTCATCAAATATAGACCGGGAGTCAATATTTTCTGATATATCGAGATTACCTCGGGAGAAAATATTTAAGTAAATATTTTCTATTATTTGGGCGACGAATATTATTTGAATATTCGTCGGGACTAATTATTTTAACGATCCTTACTTCAAATAATTATTTGAATTTAACTATTCAACGAATAATACTTCTCAATATTCATTCAGAGTCGAATTGATTATCGACTATTATTTCGAATATTCTTCTAAAGATGAGACTGTTAGATGAATATTATTTGGATAATCTTTTAGATTATTATTTTATTAAATAAATATTACTTTCGAATATTCATTTAAGATATTAAATACTTGATGAATATTATTTTAATATTCATCTGAAGCTTGATTTAATTATCGAATATTATCTCGAATATTCCTTGAGGCTTGGATTACTAAATGAATATTACTTGATATTCATTTAGGATATTATTCATTCAATGAATATTACTTTTGAATATTCATTTAAATTTCCTAATTAGTTATGATTATTACCTTAAATATTCTTTTCAGGTCTTATTAATTAATGAATATTGTTTTGAATATTCATTTAAATATTTATTTATTCAATAAATATTCCCCTGATATCTCTTCAGGGATTATTTTGAGAAATACTCTGATTAAAGATATTCTTTCATATTCCCAAATATTCTGTAAAATATTTTAATTCAATAAATATTCTCTGAATATTTATTCCATACTTAGAATAACCTCGATAAGGGTTATCTTCTTCGATTATTACAGAAAATATTTCGAAGTCATATTATTATCAATCTTATATCAAGAAAGGTTCCCAGACATCATTCATCTTTGAGTCTATCTTCTTAATAATAAGGGAACCTTACTTGGAAAAATGTTATTTATCTTGTCGACTTCCCGGTCATAAAGTATTCCCTTCACCCGCAACTCGGGTGTTGTTGACTTATTAAGTCGTTGTTTACCTTCTCATCTTTCGAGGGGTAAGATTACTGGAACAAGTTGATATCCGTTACCAAGTAATAGCTTGGGAGTTATTGGTAAATTTTCCTTTCCAACTAGATACGACTACTTTGTGGAGTCTTATCAACAAGTATTATACTTGGGGAAAGGGGGACGAACGTTATATTCAGAATCATGAACTCTATTTGAACTAGGAGTCGTGTAAGAGGCCGAGTAGCGCCGGTCCATCCCCTTGGCCCAACCGTTGGCCGGGGAGAGCTAGCATGGCGGTATACAAGTAAAGCCGTCAGTTCTTCCTTCTACCGGTAGTAAATCTAAATTGAGCTGTACGATCTCGACTGATCATCAAGATTGGAACAGCGGGCGCGGTGAATACTCCATCATTGGTTCATCATCCAAATTCATTTATTTCCTGCAACATGATTACTGTTGGCAGAGTTGGAAAAGAGTCATAACTGGAATTGCAACCCTTTCTTGCAAGTTCCTCTTCTTAATAACGATAATAATATCTCGCTTACTTTGATGTAGCAGATATTTCTTCAAACAAATACTTTAAGTTACCTTGTAACTTCATCGTTCATATTATACTGGCATCATTTCCGTAAATGCATGGCATATGGTTTAAAAGATAGCTTTGAACTGTTTTAAATTATCGTTCAGGTATATATTTGTTGGTGGGCTTTCGCTCACCCTTGCTTTGTTTATATTATGTCACAACAACAGCTAGGACAGATGGCTCGCGTCAGGCGCACTCGGCGCAAGCAGGTTACCCGACCCACCGGACTACCCGCTGAGATGCTAGCCGCCATTGCTGAGGTAGCATAGTTAGACAGCTTTTGTTTCCTGTTTAACTATATGTATAATTAATGTAATCAACGGCAAAACTTTTAAACCTATGATGTTATCCTTTTGGGATTGTAATAACTTTTATTCGTAAACCCTTTAATGTAAGACTTATTTCAATTTCATCTCTGGGACTATAACTGTTGTGTGTGTGAGTGGTAATTATTGTGGGGTCACAGCATGTGATTTATTTATTGTGGACTCAAGTCAAGTATTATGAATGGATGTAAGACCGTAACCACCAGATCCCTGACCCCGGATCTGGGGGTGTTACATGCATACTTCAGGCAATCTAGTTAGTTGACCATCTTTTAGTTCTGTGTACAGTCTTTGGTTGTTCTTCCCTTTCTGCTCAATTAGTTCCAAGATAGCATCAATCTCAGAGTATTTTAAGGCTTTCATGGTTTCAAATGATAGATTCCATATCTTGCCATTGGTCACCATCATGATTTCCTTGAGATAGATTTGATTTAGCTTTCTTGGAATAACTGTTAGATATTTGATTTGATCTCTGAGGCTACTTCTGTAAAATAAGGTATCCCCTCCAACCCTTGCTTTTGAGGTTTGTAGAAACTTCAAGAATGTAGCATCATGATAAATCTCTGAATTTGCTACTTCTATCAGCTTGGCCTCTGTAATCACCTTAGCTTCCACTGGCTCATCTTCAAGTCTGGGTACTTGGAGTGGATTGCTTAGCATAGAACCAGCCACTACTGTAGTAGTGACAGTTTGCTTTTGGCCACTAGGTGTAATGATGTGCACAGGTGGTAGAGTGACCACTGGCAGAGAAGATGGAGGTTCATCAACCTTGAGTTTGCCCTTGCCTGAGACATGAGATGTAGGATTTGAAATTTGTTGATGACCACCCTAATTAATCTTGATGCCTTTAGATTGAGATTTAGATTTCTCCCCCTTAGTCTGAGGCTCCCCCTTAGATTTATTCCTTGTTATCCTCTTCTCCCCCTTAGGCTTGTTGTCAGGCACAGAGGCTGTAGTAGGGGCCTTTGGAGTTGAAGAGTCTTCAGATAGAGGGATACCCATGTGCTTCATCATGGCAGACAGCATAGATTGTTGATGCAGAAGAACATCAGCTGTGGTAGTGGCTTGAGTGTTCAATTGCTCAGTTAGATTTGTAACCTTGCCTGCCAGATGGGCATTGGATTCTTTGAGAGACACCACCTCCCTTTCAAGAGTATCAACCTTGGTGAATAGCTCTTTGGCCTTGAAATCATTTAGGGATTGATCTTGTAGTCTCTTGAACTCATACTTTGACAGTTCATTCACAGGGACTTCAGTGACTAGCTTGTCTCCATATTGGTTTTTGAACATGGTCCTCAACATAGCATTGGCCTCTGTAGTCTGGTCAGATAGAATTTGAAATTTGCTTCCTAGACCTGTGACTGTATCTTTAAGTAAAGCTAGACCATTATCCATCTTGGTGCAGGTGGTGTTGCAGTGTTTGAGATCATTGACCACACTGTCTAGTTGAGGAAATTTGGCATCAAAGGCCCTCTTTACATCTTCTACTGAAGTGGCTGTCTTGTCACTCACCTTGTTGACTTCAGTTTTGACTCCCTTGCCAAGGTAGTGTGCAGCCTTGGGGAAACCCTTGTAGGAATCATTGACAGCTTCATACACTTTACTAGGGGACAGGGATTTTGCATTTGAACCCAGTGAAGTGATGTATTCCTCTCTAAGATATTGAAGTGCTTCACTGAGAGTTACATCATACTTTCCTTTCATCCAGGCATCTACATTGCCATCTCTCTCAACATCATCAATAATCTTGGCCTTCTGCATCTCCACATCATCCCTATGGCATAGTAGGATGGCTTCATAATCTGGATTTGAGATGTTGGAGGTGACAAGGTTATGGGCTATTTTTACAAACTCGGGAATCTGATCCACAACATAGCTTTGGAGAGCTTCAATGGACATTTTTGGTGGAACAGACCCTGATCCTGAAGCACTGTCGTGTTGCACAGGCTTCAGCCATTGGGACAGAAAGTGAGAGCTAGAGCTAGGAAAGCTAGACTCCTCAGTTACAGATGCAACTTCTGTAACCGGATGGAAAGACTCTGCTACTGTTGTCTCCAGAGGAGTGGGATGAGTTACAACAGTAGTTGACACAGGCACAGAGTCTCTAGTTAAAACTAGTGAATCCTCTGTGTTTGTGATGGTGTCATTAGGAGATGCCCCAGCATGCATTCCCTGACAATCTAAATGTGGTACCTGGGTGGTGAGCAAGGTGTCATGCACCAAGTCACTTGAATCCATTGGCTCATCAAGAGAAAAGAATTCTTGATGATCAATGCCTTGCTCCTCAATTGCTTGAGTTGCAGGCTCCAAAGAAATATGAGTGGTAGATTCTGGAAGAGAAGTGTGTTGTAGATTAGATTTTGGCAACTCCCCCTGAGAGATAGAGGGAGTTTCAATTGTGATGTGCTCTCCACTCAGCGTTGTGCCAACCTTATCACTCCCATGTGTTGGCTCTGTACAAATAGGTGCATTGGGGAGGATGCTTGATTCTATAGATGCACCCTGTTGAGAGGATACATCTAATGAGCTGTGTGCCCCTGATTTTACAACTTCAGCCATTTGGGTGACTGAAGAGGTGGTTTTAGATTTCTTCTTCTTCTTTAGGCTAATGATAGGTGACTCAGTTTCCTCACTTGCTATGCCTAATTCTACAGCCAAGGCTGCTTCAGTTAAGATTTTTAGAGGTTCAGAAGCAACCTGTTTTCTCTTCTTTTTACTAACATCACCCTTTTGAGAGGATGATGCAGTTGGCTCTGTGTTTGGTAAAGTGTTTGGCTGAGAGGGTTGTTTAGCAGGCCCTGGGTTAGCATTTTGCTCTACTTGCTTGGGCCTAGCTAACTCAGATTTTGAGGCACATATTGGCATGTTGTGGGGGTAAGTCCTAAATAAACTCTCCATAAAGGGAGTTATTTTGAGCCTTACATCCACATCATTCCTAGTCTCCAAGCTACAAAAAATGAGTTTGGTCATGGATTTCGGATAGCCTATTCTATTTTTGTCTAACCCAGGCAATTCAATCAATTTAGCATCTTTGAAATTAAGTACAGATTGAATAAAGCGAGGGAAGAAAATTTCATTACCTCTCTTGACTGAGTTCTTACCAAGTCTCCCATACAATTCTTGCATTATGATCAAACCAACATCAATCTTTCCCCCATATGCTAGAGCATATCCTATTTGTTGAACAGGTGTGCTGATTTTATCAAAGCTGGACTTCCTTGCTGTGAAGACTTGAAGAAGAGTGGCAAAGACATAGCTCCATTCTTTCCTCAAGTACTTCCTATTCAAATTTCCAAGCTTGATTCTATCTGAGTAGTTGATAAAATCAAAGAAGTCTTCCAATTCCTGATCAGTTGCTTGACTGTCATACACTCCTTGTTGTAACCTCAGTGCTTGATTCATGTCTTCAGTAGTGATGGTGATTTCCTTGTCCTAAATCTTGCAATAGATTACGTATGAAGTTATTGCATTCTCTAGGGCCACGACCTCCACAGTAGCAGTTCTCCAAAACTGTTCTAGTAAGTCTAGATACAGGGTTGGGTTGGCTGAGAGTGCATCCTTGATGTATGATTCAGCCATCCATCGAACGAAGCACTTAAAGTTTGCATTGGGTGCTTCAACATCGTTGGTTATTGCTATGAAATTGGTGTGGGTAGGAATTGTGAGTTGGGTATTTGCCATTGTTACACAGAGAGATGAGAAGAGATTGAAGGTTGAAGAAGAAATTTAGCTTTTGACGTTAGGGTTTACAGAGGTTTTGGAACTTTAGCTGCCTGAGAAATCGAATGAAATGATTTGAACAGTTTTGGAATTGTATATATGTGAGTGACTTGAGTTGTCGATTAGATATAAGTTTTGTATCGACAAGTCAGTCATTCGAGAAGTATAAAACAACTATTCGATAAGTCAAGAAAGGCTTATTCGATATCTCAAGCAGTTTGAAACTCACAGCTGGTAGTTATTTAACTCAGAAAATAATTCTAAGCTAAATAAAATATGTTTTTATGAGCGAAATGAAATTTTGAATATAAATCCAAAAAGCGATTAAGTGTCAGCGAGAAATCAGCCTTTTCAAATGATTCGATAACTCAAATACAGTATTCGAGAACTCCATCATTAGAGAACTAAAATACTCTATTCGAGAACTCAGAGTGTGCTATTCGATTTCTCCAAAAGACACTATTCGAGAACTCAAGAGGGTTCTAGATGGGCCTATTCGAGAACTCGAGCCATGACAAAACAATGAACCATTCGAGAAGTCTGACTTATCGAACTATACTTTTCACTCATAAAATTCAATTTTCACTATCTTTTAAAATTTACCAGAAATATTCACTGAAGAATATTCTACCAAATTAAATAGTGATTCTCTCAAAATTTCACAGAAATTTCAAGCTAAAGATGTATGATTTTCAATATATGCAGCATTGTGGAATATTTATAAATCATACTCCAGCCAATACTTACTTCAAAAATACTGAGAATTTGATAAAGTAAGTATTTACTGCTGCAACAATCTAGTTGATATATTCACTTAGCCAGAATTTGAAGAATTCAGCATTCCAATCTCACTAACCAACCTTGTGAAGGTGGCTTCATCTAATGGCTTAGTGAATATGTCAGCTAGTTGTTTCTCTGTGAGAACATAATGTAACTCAATGGTTCCATTAGTTGCATGCTCCCTTATGAAGTGATATCTGATGTCAATGTGCTTTGTCCTAGAATGATTGACAGGATTGGAGACTATAGAGATTGCACTTGTGTTGTCACACATGATTGGAATTCTTTCCAACACAAGTCCATAATCTCTAAGTTGGTTTCTGATCCAAAGCACTTGAGCACAGCAACTTCTAGCAGCTATGTGCTCAGCTTCAGCTGTGGAAGTTGACACAGATTGTTGTTTCTTGCTGTACCAAGAGACTAACCTTTGTCCAAGAAACTGGCAGCTACCTGAGGTGCTTTTCCTATCCACTCTGCATCCAGCATAATCAGCATCAGAATAACCAACCAGATTGAACCCTGTGTCCTTAGGATACCATAACCCCAAGTTTGGTATGCCCTTCAGATATCTGAAAATCCTCTTTATTGCTATCACATGTGATTCCTTTGGATTTGATTGAAACCTTGCACACAAGCATGTTGCAAACATGATGTCTAGCCTACTAGCAGTGAGGTAGAGTAGAGAATCAACCATGCCTCTGTAGATTGAGATATCTACCTTCTTGCCCTTACCATCTTCATCTAACTTGGTGGCAGTGGCCATGGGTGTCTTTGCAGGTGAGCATTCTTCTAAGTCAAATTTCTTCAATAGATCCTTGATGTATTTTGTTTGACTTATAAAAATGCCATCCTTCCTTTGACTCACTTGCAGCCCAAGAAAGAATGTTAATTCTCCCATCATACTCATCTCATATCTGCTCTGCATGAGCTTAGAGAATTTCTCACACAGCTTCTCATTTGTAGAGCCAAATATGATATCATCCACATAGATTAAAACTAAGATAATATCATCACCATGTTTCTTGTAAAATAGTGTCTTGTCCAGTGTGCCTCTAGTGAATTGATTCTCCAATAGAAATTGTGATAATGTGTCATACCATGCCCTAGGAGCTTGCTTAAGTCCATAAAATGCTTTAAGCAATCTGTAGACAAAGTGAGGGAATTGTGGATCCTCAAAGCCAGGTGGCTGTTGCACATATACTTCTTCTTCCAACTCCCCATTCAGAAATGCACTCTTGACATCCATTTGATAAACCTTGAAATTAGAATGTGCAGCAAATGCCAAGAAAATTCTGATGCCCTCTAGTCTAGCAACAGGGGTAAAAGTCTCATCATAGTCAATGCCTTCCTGTTGAGAGTATCCTTTTGCAACCAACCTTTCTTTGTTTCTTATGACTACACCATTTTCATCCATCTTATTCCTTAGAACCCATTTTGTTCCAACAATGGTTCTATCCTTTGGTGCAG
Source organism: Saposhnikovia divaricata (assembly GCA_036435485.1). Classification (NCBI taxonomy): domain Eukaryota; kingdom Viridiplantae; phylum Streptophyta; class Magnoliopsida; order Apiales; family Apiaceae; genus Saposhnikovia; species Saposhnikovia divaricata. The sequence goes on along the minus strand of CM071597.1, from coordinate 126,553,679 downwards.
GTACAAGTTCCCATACTTTGCTTCTTTCAAATTGGTTTAGCTCCTCTTGCATAGCAATTATCCAATCAGGATCCAACAATGCATCATCAAGTTTCTTAGGCTCAACTTGGGATAGAAAGCAACCATAGAGACATTCATTTAGAGTTGCTCTCCTTGTCCTCACTCCTGTATTTGGATCTCCAATTATCTGATCTGCAGTATGTGATCTATCCCATTTCCTTGTATGTTAAGATTGATTTCTCAGCTTTGATGTTGCTTCATCATCCGGATCATGATCATTTACATTTCATCCCCCTGTGAAGTTGCCACTAATCACAGGTGTGTCTTTGATGCTTGTTTCTTCATTGTTGGTTGACACAAGTTCTTCATTCACTTGAGTTTGTTGGATTGTGGGCTCAAATTCAGTTTCAATCTCCTCATCAGAATCATCTAGATTGTCAAACTTCAAAGGATTTTTATCTTCATCATTGGCTTCTTCTAATCCAGGTAGTTTGCTGTCATCAAATGTCACATATGTCCTTTCCATAACTTTCTTTTGAGTGATGACATAAACTTTGTATGCAATTCTTTCCATAGAGTAGCCAAGAAAAATTCCTTCAAATGCTTTTGCATCAAACTTTCCAACATATTCTGAGTTGTCTTTTAACACAAAGCATTTGCTTCCAAAAGTATGAACATACTTTAGAGTGGGCTACTTTCCAGTCATCAAGTTGTAAGGTGTCTTTCCAGTGTTTTTGTTGATGAGGGTTCTGTTTTGGATATAGCATGCAGTGCTCACAGCCTCAGCCCAAAAACATGTAGGCATCTTTGCATCAAGTAACATTGTTCTAGCAGCCTCAATCAGAGTTCTATTCTTTCTCTCAACAACTCCATTTTGTTGTGGAGTCCTTGGAGCTGAGAATTGCTGAGAAATACCATTCTCTTTGCAGAATGCTTCAAGCATGGCATTTCTGAACTCTGTTCCATTATCACTTCTTAATGCAATCACACTTGCATTGATGGCCTTTGCTTCCTTGTCAATTTTCTTTATATGCTCAATGATTACTTGTGAAGCCTCATCCTTTGATGCCAGAAATTCTACCCATGTATACCTTGTGAAATCATCAACCATCACCAGAGCATACTTTTTCCTTCCTAGTGACATAATATTGACAGGCCCAAACAAGTCCATATGAATTAGTTGTAAGGGCTTGGTTATTGATGTCACTGTCTTTGACTTGTGGCTTGATCTTTTCATTTTTCCCTTTTGACAATCCTCACACACTCCTTCTTGACAGAATTCAAGTGTGGGCATGCCTCTCACTAACTCCCTTTTGACTAGAGAATTAATTCCTTTGATGTTCAAGTGTGATAGCTTCTTATGCCACAGCCAACTATCTTCATTTGATGCTTTTGAGTAAAAGCAACAAATTTTGTCCTTGTTTGCAGAGTTCATATTGGCTACAAACAGGCTTCCTTTCCTTACTCCAGATAGAGCAAAGTCACCAGTCTTCTTATGGGTGATCAAACATTCATCATTGTCAAAATTCACTTTAAAGCCTCTGTCAGTAAATTGACCAACACTCAGTAGATTGTGCTTGAGTCCCTTGACCAGTGCTACGTTTTCAATGATGACATTTCCAATTTCCAACTTGCCATATCCCAGTGTGTTGCCAATGTTGTCATCTCCAAAAGCAACCATTGGGCCAGCCTTCTCCTCATACTGTAATAGCAGGGCCATATCACCAGTCATATGGTTTCAGCATCCATTGTCCAAAATCCACATGACCTTCCTTTCACTTTCTTTGCCCTGCAAACACAAAGGTATTACTTCTCCTTTGGTACCAAAACAAGTTTGGGTCCATGTGGCTTAGCAACAGTTTTATCATAAACAGCATGCTTATCAATTTTCTTCATGTTAGTCTTCTTGTCACTGTTAGAAGTCTTAGAATCAGGGTTCTTAGACTTAGGTGACAGAGGCACCTTCCTAACTTTAGGAGGACTTGAAGACTTTGTTCTTGTGTAGTGTGTGTGAACATTGTGACTGATGCAACCTTCCATGAATTGTCTTCTCAAATTAAAGCAACTAGTCATTACATTCATGTTACATGGCATACAATCAAATTTATCACAGAAAGGAGAGTCTCTATGTCTTAAAGGCACAGAGCAATCATAGAATGGTTTAGCAACACTACCAGATGGTTTCTTGCATGCATGAGTTAAATGATTAGTGCTAAAACAATTTTGACAAACTTTCCTAGGGGCATTTGGCACATAAGCATAATTGTTGTCCTTGTTAATCCCTAATTTACCATTCCTGTTTTGTTTCTTTTTAGCCACTTTCTTCTCAAACTCATTATTCCCAGCTGAAACAAACTTCACAAATTTCTCAAGTCTAGGTCTACCTCCTACTGACTCCTTGGCTTTGGTTTTGACATTCTCACTCTTAGAGGATGCTTGTTGTTCATTTGATTGTGCCTTATCTTCATCATCCAACATTTGCTTAATGAGTAAGGCATCCTCATCAATCTCAAGTGTTGGTGCTTTAAATATTGGGGTCTCAGCCTTTTTCAAAACCTGAGGCACTTCCTCTTGAACAACAATGTCATCTTCAATGACTGCATAGCCTTTCCTCTGTTTTAGAGTGTCATAATCAAGTCCAATAGCAGCCTTAGGTCTAGCTAGATTTTTCTCATGGTAGGACTGCAATAGACTAGAGAAATTCTTAAATGTTTTCAATTTAAATTCATTTTCAGCTAGTTCATCCCTAAGAGCTTTCTCAACTTGATTAGCACATAGAACCTTATTCTTTAGATATTCTATTTCTTGTTTAAGGTTTTCTATTTGCATAGCAGTTAGTTCTAGTTCCTCATTTCTTTTGTTCAACAGTTCATTCTTAGTAGACAGTTTAGCATTTTCTTCATTAGCAGCAGTCATACTAGTATGAATATTAAACATCTCAACAGATAGTTGTTCAACCATAGATTTGTATTCAGAAATAGACATGTCTATAGTAGTGAGGGATGGTACCAGAGAGTCTGATTCAGATGGTTCTTCCTTGGAGTTGGCCATCAAGGCATAGTTGCAGAATTCTTGTTCTTCTCCATCACTATCAGAATCATCCCAACACTTCCCTTCAGCTATGTAGGCCTTACCTGGTGTACGCTTCTTTAGTAGAGCCTCATACTTAGCTTCAAGCTCAAGAAACTCCTTATCCTTCTTTTTAGGCTTCTTGTATTCACTGGCAAAATGCCCTAGGTCATTGCATCTATAACATCTCAAAGATGACCTATCCACATAGCTGGTTTTGAATTTGTTCTTGTTTGCTTTCACAGGTGCCTAGCTCTTGTTGAATGAATGATTTTGAGATCTAGACTTGAAGGGCTGATTCCTCTTAAATCTGATGTTTGGGAATTTTCTAGCCATAAAAGCATATGAAGTGTTTTCCATGGCATCCAACTCTTCAAGAGTATAGAACTCATCTTCTTCCTTTTCAACAACAGGTTCAGTCACTTCTTCTTCAGTTTCATCATCATCTACTATCTCTTCTATTCTCAGTTGACTTGTAGATGCTTCCAGGCCTTGAACAGATTTGTTGACAATCAAGGCACAGGATGTGTTTATCATTCTGCCTTGGTTGGCTTGGATAGCCCTCTTCTGAAGCAACTCAAGCTCATGAGTCTTTAAAACCCCATAGAGCACATCATATGTGACTTTGTTCAAATCTCTTTCTCTTAGAGATATGACCCTTTGCTCTAGGTGGTTAGGTGCAGATAGAAGAAACTTCATGTTTAATTCCATAGTGCTGTAAACCTTCCCATTCATTTGAAGCTCAGTCACCAGCTTGTGAAATCTCTCAAACATATCAGTAATACTTTCTTTGGACTGTGCCATGAAAGCCTCATACTGTGTGACCCGTATATGTTTCCTATTCTCTCTTACCTCCTCTGTCCCTTCACATAACACCTCGATGTGGTTCCACATGTCCTTGGCTGATGTGCATGATGCTATATTGGCAAACATCGACATATCCATGGAGTCTATGGTCAGCAACATGAGATGACTGTCTAGGGCAACCTTTTCCTTCTCTGAGTCCGTCCCTTTGGATGGCTCTTTTGCAACATATGATCTAGGAATGACTATTGTGCCCACTGTAGATTCAGCAATTTCTTGTTGCGGTACAAATGGACCATTCTTGAGGATGTCAGGGTAGAGAGGATTGGCAGCTTTGATGAACAACAGCATTTTTATTTTCCAGAGGTTGTAATTCTCTTTGTCGAACTTAGGGACCTTCACCGTACCTGTAGTCTTTGGTGTATTCGAACTCTTGATCATTTTCTGTTTAGATTAAACAGCCTGCTCTGATACCACTTGTTGAGTATTAAATACAGTAAAAGAATACAGAGGGGGGTGAATGGATTCTTGAACTTTTCTTTGTTCTTGAATCTTTGCAACAAGATATGTGTTGAGTGTGTGTGAGATACGCAAGTACAGATAACAAAGACAAACACAACACAATATCACTTTAATCTAATATTTTATTAGATAAAGATTTTGCTACAATCTGTGAATACAAATGATAGTATTCTCAGCTTCGTTTTTCTTAGAGAGATATTTCTTGTGATGTATCTTGAAAAACTTATCTGCTAAGGAAGTGAGGCTGTATCCTTATAGACATGGATACACCTACTTACTACAAATAAGGTAGGTAAAACAAACTACTTTCCAGTATGTCTAACTCATTTGAGTAAGAGTCCAAACGGCTACAGATTTGACTTTGCAAAGCCTGTTCAGATCCACTTCTTTAGCTCCTTGTCCCTTTGTCTTATCTCTCCAAGCTTCTTTGTAGGCTTTCCAATGTGCTTTATAGTACATAGTTAAATAAAGCGTCTTGGCTTGTTGCAGGTTTCTGACTTGTACAATTCTTCAGTATTTTGTCTCCAAGAATGTATTCGAGAAGTGGCTAAGTGATTGATTCGAGAACTCGAATTGACTTAATCGATAACTCTGAGTTCTCGAATAGTGTTATATTGACATATCGAATCACTTCTCGAATAGCTCTTTTCTCTGGGACTCCTTGAGATATCGAATAGAGCATTTTGACATATCGAATCCCTGAGATGTCGAATAGCTTCTTTAGTCCTTGAGATATCGAATAGAGCATTTTGACATATCGAATCCCTGAGATATCGAATGAGATATCGAACAGTGTATTCAGAGATATCGAATAGTGTCCTCTGAGATATCGAATCTCTGACTCCTCGAATGCTAGACTTCTCAAATAGACAAATGTACTTCTCGAATTGGTACTTAGGCAAATTCTTCATTTCTTCAAATCCCAACTATGATTATTTGGCAGTCTTTATCTCCTTGCTTGAGGCATGAACCTTGGAACTTCTTTCAAGCATTATTCTTGACTTTATAAGTACAGTAACACAACTAGAATTTGATGCCTATTACAAGTACAGAACAAATAGAAACTCTACAACTAGAGGTTCCCTCAGTTAAGAGGTCATGTAGGTAATGCATAGCATTACACATACTTAGGCTTGTTATTAGATGTATTCAGGCATGCCTCTGTGACTAACAATATTTCATCACTTTTAAGGTCAGCTTTGGCTTTTCTCCTTAAAATGATTATTTAGGTTGACAACATTTGTCAATTATATCATATATAACTCTTGGATAGTTTGTCAGAACAACATTTGCTCCCATTTATCCAATAAATCTTACCAAACTCTATGCCTCTAAGTTCACAATCCTATTGTGGTCACTTAGTTAAGTCGAACCCAATGGTCTAACAGTTGAGTATCACTAATTTACTCCATTACGCCTTACCATGATAAACGAGGGTACTCCGCTTTGGCGAACCCACCCTTTGTCGATCTAGGTCTTGACGAGTGTTTCCCATTTGGAAGGCATCTTAAATTTAATATTTTTCTTAGGGGTTTTTAATTAAAACGACCATGATCCCATCATAAAGAGATTCCAAATTTTTCCTTGAATTAAATACTTCAAATTAATATTCACCAATGGTTTGATTTCCAGGTTGTTGGAGGAGTCACAAGCGGTCTCACTTAATAACCAACTTCCTTACAGGTATGACTCGTTTTTGACAAAATCTCCCCATATCGAAATAATTGAAAATTAGTATTTAATTTCGTGTTTCATAAACACAGAAATCTCATAATCGTTATGTTTAATTTTAAAATCTTGGGTCGTTACAAATTTTATATTGTTTAAGCAGGCATGGCATGGGTGATGTATCTAATACATTCATTCATACATGATTAATCTAATTAAAGCATGCATCATAATGTATCCTACACATGCTATAACGCCTTAGAAATTTTTGGTATTTATAATTATTTAATATTAAATGTGAATTAGGTGACGTGAATATTGTTGAGGAAGTGATATATGTATAATATCCTATTTGTGAGTTTCTTTGATGATTTATACGTGTCGGATAAGTCTACATATTTTATTTTTTGTTTTTGGTGAATAAATTCCATTTAAATCATGTGTCATTTATCTTCTGAGATTTTTATAAAATTATTGGGATTAGTATAAATTATGAAATCTTTTGCATTATTAATTACATTATTTAATTTGAGTTTTAAAAATATTAGATGGATTTATTTTGATTTATAAGGATTTTAAAATGATTTTATGAATTATTTTGTATTTTATGGATTTATACTTGTAAAATCCGTATTTAATTCGTTTTTGATCCTAAAAATATTTTAAATATGGGGAGGTAGCAAATTTTATTTCCTATATTTTAAAAATTAATTTGAAAATTTTCCCAACTTTTACCTATTTAATTTCTATTTAATAGAGTGGTTTAAATTTAAATTTTAGATACTCAAAATATTTTATTTCCCAAATTTCTTATAACCCCAATCCCTAAATCATTTTTCCCAAATTTGTTCAGCACTCTCTCGAACTCTCTACAATCTTCTCTCCTTCATCTTCTCCTCACCAGTTCTAATCTCTACTCTCTCTAAAATCTCTTTGGACTGGTGTTCTTGGAATTGGTAAACCCTTTTCTTCTGTAATAACCCTAATTTTAGCAAAGCTACAGTGACCCTATGAATAGTAAATTTTGAGGATTTAAAGAAATGGTATGTAGGTACTCTATACTTGAAAGAGAAAATGAGTAAGCAGAAACCATATTAGTGTTGTACAATGAAAATAAGAGAATCGAAATGATGATAGATTTCAGAAATTCCTGAATATGGATTTTTGAGGATTTTGGTTTCGAATGAGCTTCTATTGGATATTAAGGAGCATGGAGATATTAAAAGAAATATATATTGAGGAATTGGTGGATTAGTATAAACTAAAGAATTATTAAGTTAAGGAATTGCCAAAGGAATTTGGATTGTTAAATGATTTCAGAACCACTGAGATAATGAGGTATATTCGGAACGAATTACAATTAGACGAGTATGGAAACCAAACAACCAAGATTAGTAATATAACAAGGATACATACTACATTGTTAATTACCAAAGGTATTAGTATAATACTAAGGAAAAACAAGGAAAAAGAATTATGAGATCATGAACATGACATCACATTCCACTAATACTTTTAAGGGTAAATTAGTACATTAGCAAGCCTTTAATCACAAATATCTTCCAAAGCTTCCAAGACAAGCTAGATTAACAAGAATTAAAGAAGATAAGATCAAAAAATCAAGAGAAAATCTCTCCCCTCCATTCTTTCAATTCGTCCAAACAGTAACAACCGGCTTATAACGGCCATAACTTCTTCGTTTCTCAGCCAAATTTTTCGTTCTTTAGCTTTTTAGAAAGCCCATGAGATACGCTACAAGTCGTATTTCACAAGATTTTCCCAGAAAAGCAAGGTAAGGGGGTCGTTTTTCATGTTCTTTCAGCTGCAGTAAAATAGCTCCGAAAATTCTAAGTATGTTCTTGGTGTTTCTTGTTAGTTTAAGGTGTTATATGGTTGCTTAAGGATATCCCAAGGATTATTAAGTGTTATACAATCTACAAGGAAGGTATATTACATGAGACCCTAACTTGAATAATGAGTTTATGGTTGATTATGCTTAGTTTAGAAGTTAAGTTGTATAAAGCATAAAATCTTGATGATATGGTTGTTGATATGTGTTTTAAGTTTGATATGGAAATTGTGATGTGAACTTGTAACCATGGTTGGGATGTAGACCACATGGTGTAGGGCTTGGATTGAGTGTGGAATGATGGTTTTGGAGCAATTAAAATATGGAAAGTATGAAAGTACAGCAGTTATAATGCCCGATTTTTGTTAGGATAGAAACTGCTCTGTTTTGGACCCCTGTATCAGTATGGTACCTTACTGTCCAGTGTACCAATGGACCATTAAATGATAGAGCTTAGTTCATAGATCGTTTTGATATAAAGTATGTCAAAATCTGATGAACGGTTTAGGAGAAAAGTGGATTTTAGTGAAAGTCGTTCGGAAACCGGGAAATTGCAATTGTGCCAACTTTGAGGTTATAATTACCATACTTAGACATTTTTAGAAATTATGAAATTTTGGGATAGTGTAGTAGGGTGGTCAGAGGACCATATACAGTTGACCTTGTAGTAAAATTCGAAATCTATATTTTCTGAGAATTTTTACAGTCGAGTGTGGTTATTAAGGGAAATTGTGGAATACACTAAAACTTAGATCGAGTTTAAAAATGGTGAAGTGCATGTAAACTTTTGGTGCATAAAAACCATGGTAAACGTATAATATGAGTTAAAGGTGCTATGGTGTAGAGATTAAGTGATTAAGTGGGGTATATACTAACGGTGATCCTTTTCGTTCCTATAAAAGCGGGAGACGAACTCAGGATTCCACCTACTCGCTTTAGAGATCCAGGCAAGATCTTTTCTATCCCTACTTGGAAAATTATTATCTTCAAAGAAACTTGATTTCTTGGAATATATATATACATGTGATGCTATTATTACTATATTGTGAAGAAATTGTCTTCCTTGAGTATTGATATTAAAAAGAAAGGTATATGAAGATGTATATGGATATGAATATGGATATGAGTATGAGATGGATATGAATATGGATATGAGTATGAGATGGATATGTATAGAGATGATTATGCATGAAGTAAACATGCCTTATGATTAAGAGAATATGAGAGAATGGTATCAGTTGTTATCTAAAGTAAATAAAAGAATGGTATCAAGTGTTATCTAGGGTTATATGATTTATAATATTTTGCTAAAGATATTCTTTTTAAACATTTGTGATTTAATAAATATTATTTGATTATTACTTTCAAAATAGTTGGAATATTTTATGCATATAAAAGCGTATTTAATTTCATTGAATACAAAGGAGATGTCTGAGTCATAATTAAAGTATTATGACATATGTTTTAAAGGTGATGATATGTGTGAATGGAAATGTGAATGGAAATGGAAATGGAAACATAAAATGGAAATGGAAACATAAAATGGAAATGTGGAATGGTTTTTTATAATGGAATAATGTTTTGATAAAAAGGGGGATTGCAACAGAAAGCGTAAGAGGCTGTGTGAGGCACAGTCCAGCAAGCGTAAGAGGCTGTGTGCGGCACAGTCCAGCACTTAATATTTATTACGGCCCAAGAGTTGCCGAAGGAGGATGTAGCAGGTAGCCTTCCTCCAGGGTTGATGACCAGGTGGGATCATCCCTTCTACTAGTAGTAAACAGAGAGCAGGTACGGTCAGGTGACTGATCATCGTCCTACGTATCTGGCGCTAGCAGAAATCCCCAAAACTTAAAAGAAAGAATTGATAATGGTTTTCAGATCTGTATTCTGAAAAAGGAAAATGGTATGAAATGATGGAATTGTTTTTACAGTAAGAAGAGAAACTGATTTTATATTAATTTTATATAATTGTTGTATAAAAAGGGAAATGGAAAGATTGTATTGAGAGATGATGTGCAGATGATATATTATCTTGAAATATTATGCTGAGGTGATGTAATGGTTTTTAATTATTATAGAAGAAAAACTGATATTATATTAGAAGAGAAGCTGATATTAGGATGTTATATATTTCTTTTAGTATAAAAATATTTGGAAGGAGTAGTTATCAAATAAAAATAAATTCTTTTTATAATAATTATGATTGTCTTCTGTTTGTTATATAGATATATTTATGTTTCTTTTGAAGCTAGTTTATAAAATTTATCTTGCTGAGCTATTATAGCTCACTCTTGCTATTTATTTATATAACAGCTAGATCAGGTGCCGAAACGTTGCTGTACAACCCGGAAGAGGGTAAAGGGGAAGTCTACCTTATGAGAGAGTATCGACACCTGTTCTCAAGGTAGTATATACTTATATATGGGTATAATAGATGGTATTCTGGGATTGTAACAATAGTTTATCTTTAACTGCTATCATTTATGGATGTTGTTCTCTGAGCATATGACTGGTGTGTGTTAATATTAAAGTGTGGTGTCTATTGTGTGAGTTTTATTATGCATTTATATTCCAGCTGCCAAGAGTAGAATTTTAATGAATGGAAATTGGACCGTGATGACCTGGATCCATGACCCCGGATCTGGGGCTGTCACATCTTCTCCCCTGTTCTCCATTGAAGATGCGTATGTGTGTGTACTATGGTATTCTTGTTCGAGTTTTTCCCTTTGTTGCTGTTCATCCGAGTATCTTCCTTGGGTGGCTGTATTGTTTATTCTCTTTCCCCTTCCCTGTTTCTCAGTTGACAGATTGGGTGTGTGTGTGGTGAATAAACTGTGCGTGTGTGTGCTTACAGACGTGTGTGCGTGTTGAGCTTTGTGCGAGCTGCGTGTGTGTTCTTTGCAGCGGTGTGTGTGTGTAAAAGGGGGATGTGTGTGTGCGTGTGTTTGAAATCGTGGGTGTGAGTGTGTTTATGCTGGGCGTGGGTGTAAGTGGTCGCGTAGATGGTAGTCTGAACTGTACTGATGGTCTTCCCCTTCCCCTGTTTCCTGCCATTTTTGTGTGCTGCTGTGTTGATTGTTTTTCCCCTCCCCTGCTTTGGCTATCAACGAGGTTGGGTGTTGCTGCGATGTGCTATTGTGTGTGAGTTAAGTGGTGTTGCAGTGTAAAATTCCACCTGCGTGTGTAGTGTATTGGACTGTTTTGGGGGACCAAGTGTGGTTGAAGGCAGATAATAATTCTGTTGGGTTCTGTGCTTTACTTTGGTTACTGTACTACAATTTTAATGTTGCAATTACTGCTCGAATTAATTCCTCTACATAATTATGCCATCTATAATTTTAATTTCCGAATTGTATATCGATTGGTATAATTTATTTAAATTGTATTGGATTATCCGGAATGGGATTATAGTAGTTCCAATTGTGTAGTTCTTGATTTGGTTGTAAGTTTAATTTGGAATGTGTTGATTTTGGTTGGTTGTGTCGGTTATGTTCCGACTGGTAGTCACCCGTATAAAGGGGATGCCGTCAAAAGTTTCTAAAAAATCTTAATTTTATTTTTCGAGTATATGTATATATGTATGTACTACTAGTATGGAGTGGTATTTGAATTATATTTTAATTATGTGATTACCTGCTAAATGTTTATTGGTTATAATTGTATTTATTTATGTCAGTGGTCAGGGGTTGATATTATATGATTAAAGTCAATAAATTTAGGGATTATTGCAAGGGTAGATTAAGGTTAGATGTTCAAAGATGAATGTCGAATATTGAATAGAATTCTGAAATAATGTTTTTATATATGTAGAATCGAAGGACGTAGACTCAAGGAATAAAGGAAAGGCGAAGGCTGAGGGTTTTTGAGCTAAGTGACTAGGGTGAAAGTACTTGGTTAAGGCAAGTGACTCAAACCTTATGTTGAAGTTCAGATTCCAACAACTGCTTGTGAATTTCTGTTCAAACTTGTATAATTTACTATTGTTTCTTTTAAATTATGGTTGAATCTCTCGTACCTTGTTATTCATTCCTTATAAATTATTGTTGAAACTCTTGTACCTTGTTTATCCTTTTGAATAATTTCTTAACTCCTGTACCTTAGTACTTGCTCTTATGAATTGATGTTTAAACCCTTGTACCTTCTTGCTTGTACCTCTGAATAATTAATTAAACTTCCGTACCCTGTTATTTATCTTTATGAATTATTGTTTAAACCCTTGTACCTTATCGTTGATGCCACGAATAATTGTTTAAAATTTATGTACCCTACTGTCACACTAATGTGACAGTAATTCCTGTTAAACTATAAACCTTAATTCCTAATTTATGCCTTGCTTTGTCACAAACCCTTTATTTACACTTAATTCCTAAATTACCCAAATAAAATCCTACTTATAATTCCCTGGAACCATAATTCTAGAACCTTAACATTTACTTTATTCCTCATTAGCTCGTGACCTTTTATTTGATTTAATCCTGTCTTGCTGAAATCTACCCGAGTTAATTTAATATTTCTTTTACATCACCTCTTATTATTATTATTATTATTATTATTATTATTATTATTATTATTATTATTATTATTATTATTATTATTATTATTATTATTATTATTATTATTATTATTATTATTATGTGTTTGACAAAACCATATTCTTAAATACCCTTTTAACCACACTTGAATTCCTATCTTGAAAACCTTATGCATTACTCCCAAATGCATCCTTGACCCCTAATCTTTTATAAATGCAAATTAAAATGGCTTATTTATTTAAAAATGTTTTAAAATTCCTTAAGCTGGGCTGATCTGTTATCAGTATATTTAAGGACCGAAAAGTGAAATGTTTTAAATTATTTATAAACTAGTTTATAGATTGGAGAAGCGTAAGAGGCTAGGGGTGGTTCCCCTAGTCCAGTACTTTTTATTTAGCGTAAGAGGCTACGGGTGGTTCCCCTAGTCCAGCACTTTTTATTTAGCGTAAGAGGCTAGGGGTGGTTCCCCTAGTCCTGCATTAAAGGCCAATGTGTTACCTAATTGGGAACCCAATTTTTATGTCCAGAGGGACCTTGTGTCCGGTGTGGTGACTTTACGTGGCTGATCACCCGTATTGTCCGGATTCCGGAAAAAAAACCTCCAATCAAATTTAAATGTTTTAAAAATGAAAGTTTATTTAAAAAGAGGATTGTTGATTTTCTGCCTTAAGTGAAAAGATTTTTAGAAACTTTCAAAGAATGATTTTGAAATGTCATAAACAGAATATTGTACTGCTAGACAGACTTATCTTGAGATTGTGAATTAAAAACTAGAGCATCCTGAGTATTCTTTGGCACCTTATATTGTTGTAATTAGTATATAGTTGTGGATTCTTTATTTTCATTTTTATCACTTGCTGAGCATTTGGCTCACTCCTTGCTATTGTTTCTAACCCTTTTTCAGCTAAAGAAGAAGAGGATACGTCTTAGGAGCTATATCAGGAGAAGAGTTTGTTATGGATCATAGGCAGTCTAGTTTTGTTCTTCTAGAAGGTTGGATTTTTGATAGCAGTCAAGATTTATATAATAGTGCCAGTTAGTTGTATTTATATTTTTGGAATGTAATGGACTATCGATTAAGGATTTAGTATTGTAATGTAATAACTTAGTTAGTAGTTGCTGTTTCATACCACTACCTGTTAGAGATCCGGGTTAGTAGTGGGGTTGCTATATTATGTCTTATTATTTTTGTCAGCAGGGTTTATGTATTTAGTTGTGTAGTGACGACCCAATCATGACCCCAGATCGGGAGGGCATTGTAGTATGGTTCACCTGATCGGTTAGGACAGGTTGAACTTGTGTTGGTTTTTCTTAAAGTTGGAAATTGTGTTTGGTATTTGAATGAAATTTGGTTTGGTTCAAATTACAGGTGGATAGTCCGAATTTTTTTTTAAAATTCCCCTGTATCAAAGTCTATTTTATCTAATAAATTCCAATAATTGAGTATTTTATTATAAAAGTATATTTTCAGTATTGGGAAGTCGGGGCGTTACACATCCATTCATACATCAATATGTAAAGTGCAGTATGTAAACGTGTTTGGTTATGGCCTTGATCCTATGAGATCTTTCCAAGCTAATGGAAAGATCAATGGTCAGTCTAAGCTTTAAAATAAATACATGTATTACAAGTCTTGCTTTCTTCTTGTCTCGCTCCTTGATTCTTCTTGGTTGATCGTCCTTCATTCTCCAAGTACAATTACAAAGGATAATAGAAATACAACTACACAAATCAACTTACATAAGTAAACTCGAGTTACATTCGAGATAGAACAATTACAAGACAGAAAGACGACATGCAAGTCGTATTTATCAAAACCATAAATACATATCAAAACCACTAACCTATGGGTCATTAAGGCCATAACCAATCACCATGCTCAATTAACACATAATAGACATCATCATATGTCACCATTCATCAATACATAACAGTACATATCATATCCAATATGATAATATAAGAATTTTCAGAAAATTCGAATTTAAATCAGAAAACCATAAATCGCTGTGTACATGTAGTAAACGACGTCAATCGGCTTACAGATGCGAACCTGACATAGTGTCTTGCTCAGTAGCCCGATTCCAGTCAAAAAACATACTCCCTCCGTCCCACCAGGATCTTTAAATCCTTGGTGGGCACGGAGATCAATATATATATATATATATATATATATATATATATATATATATATAAAGTGATGAAAAGTGGGTAAAGTGGTGGGACCTATCAATATTTAACAGTAGATTTGAGAAAGTGGAGGAAGTTAGTGGGTGTAATAGTGTTTTATATTACTAAAAGTTTACTATGTTTGGAATGTAAAGAAATGGATGGGACGGTCCAAAATAGTAACTGGAAAGAAATGGGTGGGAGGGAGGGAGTATATTGTTTGCAAAAATCGGACACATTTCGCAAATTTCACTAAATCTGCGTAATTTGCAGAAATCGTATCGTATACAATTTCAAAAAATAAGAACATACATGTATCATATACATACATCAATATATACAATCATCTCATGGTTATAAAATCCACATGAATATCATATATTCATCATGATCAAATCATAGAACATATAAGGCATAATCAAAATTCAAAATCAAATCAGAAATACTTGAATCGTTATTTACAGGTAGTAACCGACCTCAAACGCCTTACAAACGCAAGAATGACAAAGTTAGTTTTGTTCAGACGCCCATTTCCTTTTCCGAAAAGGTATTTTGGGCAAAAATCCGACAGAGTATGCAGATTTCACCAAATTTGCGCAGCGTATACGGAAATCGTATCGTATACCATTCCCATATCAGGAACAAACATAAATCATATATATCAGTATATATATAGATTATCTAAACATCATATGATCATCTCAATCATCATTAACATACGGTTTATACATATATATCAAAATCAACGCATCATACATGACAATCATCAAACATTCTCATATATATATATATATATATATATATATATATATATATATATATATATATATATATATATATATATATTAAAAAAACCCAGTAGTAAAAGAGTGACCACGTTTGTTAATTTATAAAGGGTAAAAATGTCAGGGAGAAACATAGGACCAAAATGAATTTAAATTTAGAAAGGAAAGTAAAGAGTGATATATATATATATATATATATCAAAACTGTAACATATAACCGAATTAAAACATTTTTACAAGTAGCTCTGATGCCATTGTAGGGTTTCGAGCATCAAACGCAGCGGAATTAAACGCGAAAAAGAATAAAAAATCGAAACCCTATCGCAAGATCCATGCAAAAACACATGATATTTAATTCGGAGTTAAATGATTACCTTAAAGAAGCTTAACAAATTGATGACAGATGGAAGTCCAAAACAATCACCACGCAGCCCTCTTCGAGATCTACGTAGCCAAAGTAGTCCACACGAACGCTTGACCGTCCAACGATCACCAGAGCCGGTACTAGCCGAAGAACCTGCCTCTCTCCCTCTCTCTAGCCTCCCACGCATTTTTCTCTAAAAACGAATTGCAAAAAGTGTAACCCTAAACAATACATCATAATGTATTTGTAGGGAAGAGAGATTGGGCTAAACCCTAAATTGAATTGGGCTTCTCCAAACCCATTCTGATTTGGTATTAATATTAAATTCGAATTCTTTTTAATTATAATTAAGACCAGCTCAATTAATTAAATATCCAATTTGGAATTTAATAATTTAATTTAAATTCGTAATTTAAATTAAAACTCTTTTTAAACATTCTTATTGTGTAACCCTATATGTTATTTTTACATTGGCAATAATTTTAATATCCAATAATAAAATTATAAACAATGAGCGGCATCTAGTAATACATCATTGCTACCCAAGTAATAATAATTGGTGATCCAATTAAACCTTTCATGATTAATTTTTCCGTGTAATATAATCCCTTTAACCAAATATTATAGATTAAACTCGAGGCATGTCATTAGTCATCCTCTTCAACGTTTAATCTGGATTTTCTTGATCAATGAGTAGACTATTAAAACAAATCAATATTTGAGCATGTCCATGCATTTTCATAGTCTCACTCAATTAAGAGGCCAATAATATCTCTCCTAATCATAGGAGGGTTAAATCCTATATCTATCATTCATATTTCTCATACGACTCATAATATACCCGATGTCCACTTTTATCATCAGCCGGCCAAAGGTAACTTTTAATGTAGTCAAAGTATATTAATCCTCATATAGAAATATAATGATGTCAAGTCTAAGGATCATTACACCATTATCACTGTGAATCTTTCTAATGACCTTATTAACATGTAGAATCTCACAACGGGTTAATCCAGTGCCATGTATAATATTACATGCACCTATGTTATTGACTTTAGTATCATTATACCTATGACCAATGAGATGTGGTCATCAGTCAACAAACATACTAATCTTTATGCATTATAATTGTCCCATCTAAATAATGCTCGATTAGGGATATTTAGGAATATAAACACTATTCATATAATCTCATTTTTTAAGTCACATACTTAAAGATATAGAATACATGTTCTATATTCCAAGGACATTTATTACTCTTACATTTATATCGTAGTAAATTAAGACATAATAAATTAATGTAGAATAATCAGTAGAACATAATCATTAACACTATCTCTAGAGCACAACTACATTGTCTCTAGGGCACTAACACTATCAGGTGATACCTTAAGCAACACTTGATCTCCAACCTCAAAACTCATATCCTTTCTGTCTTGGTCAGCATATTTCTTCTGTCAGTCCTGAGCAGTAACCAATCTTTTCTGAATGATCTCAACTTTCTTTTTGGTCTTCTGAAGCAACTCTGGTCCTAAAATCTTTCTCTCGCCAACTTCTTCCCAATACACTGGTGATCTACACTTTCTTCCATACAAGGCTTCATACGGTGGCATTTCTATACTCGCATGATAACTATTTTTATATGAAAATTCAACTAATGGCAGATATTCATCCCAACTTCCCTTCATTTGCAATCAGTCATAAGCATATCTTCAATTGTTTGAATGGTCCTTTCATTTTGTCCGTCTGTCTGCGGATGGTAAGTTGTACTCATCTTAAGTTGGGTTCCTAGACATTCTTGAAATTGTCGCCAAAATCTCAAATTGAATCGTGGGTCTCGATCAGACACTATCGAAACAGGAACTCCGTGACGTGACAAAATTTCCTTCAGATAGAGATGTACCAACCTATCTAGTGAAAATCTCTCGTTAATCGGTAGAAAATAAGCAGACTTCATCAGTCGATCAATAATAACCCAAATCGCATCATGATTCGCTTTAGTCTTAGGCAATCCTACTACAAAATCCATGGCAAGGTGCTCCCACTTCCATTCAGGGATATCCAATGGTTGCAACAGTTGTAACAGCCCCAGATCCGCGGTCGGGGACCTGGTCGTTACGGTCTCAATTCCATCAATAATACTTGAACTTGAATCCAAATAAATAAACAGCATACTATGACCCCGCAATAATATCACATCACACACAACAAGTTATAGTCCCAGAGATGAAATTGAAATAAGTCTTCTAATTATAGGATCCACGAATATAAGTTACTACAATCCAAAATGATTACAACATAAGTTTAATGGTTTCTTGCCGTTGATTAACATTAATTATACATATAATTAAGGCTGAAAACAAAAGCTGCCAGTATACTTCAGCAATGGCAGCAACAATAACAGCGGGTAGTCCTACGACTGGAGTCACCTTCTTGCGCCGAGTGCGCCTTACGCGGGCCATCAAACCTAGCTATTGTTGTGATAAAATAAATAAAGCAACGGTGAGCAATAGCCCACCAACAATAGAATAAAACTGAATAATAATATATATATAGCGGTTCAAAAATATCTTTGAAAACCATATGCCATGCATTAACGAACATAGTGCCAATAAAGGATGAAGTTACGAGGTATCTCAGAGTACTTTTAGTTCTGAACAGTTTTCAAACCCTGTCAGCACGAGTGATACTTCATGTTACAGAAAATAAATAGATTTGGATGATGAACCAATGCTGGAGTATGTCGCGCCGGATGACACCACCTTACGATGATCAATCGCAGGTCGTGCATCTCAAAATTTTTTTCTCTACATGTAGAAGTAAGAACATATGGACACCACCATACGCCGGATCTCCCTAGCCATCTTTGGGCTTAGTCGGGGTCGGCGCCACTCGGACCCTATTTCCAGGATGGACTGTCCCACAGCCTCTTATACCAGTTTTAATGATGGACTATCCCACAGCCTTTTACACATTATACAAATACTCCTAGTTCGAATAAATCCATGACTCTGAAACGTAAAGCTCGTCCCCCTTTTCCCAAGTGTAATACTTGTTGATAGGACTCCACAAAGTAGTCGTATCTAGTTGGAAAGGAAAATTCACCAATATTTCCCGAGAAGTTGCTTGTTAATGGATATCGACTTGTTCCAACAATCTTACCCCTCGAACGATGAGGAAGTAACAGAGAGACTCGTCTTGATAAATAACAACCAAGTTGCGAGTGAAAAGAATAGTTTTAAAAGATTTATGACCGGGAAGTCAAACAAATAAATAACAGCTCTCAAGTAAGGTTCCCTCATAATTTCGAAGATAGATTCGAATGAAGAATTAAGTTTTTGAGAACCTTCCTTGATAATAATAATAATAATAATAATAATAATAATAATAATAATAATAATAATAATAATAATAATAATAATAATAATAATAATAATAATAATAATAATAATAATAATAAGACTCAGAAATAATTTACATAGTATTTGAAGATCAAGGATAATTTTTGAATAAGGTGAATTATTTTTAGAATTAGTTAAAAGAATTAAATATTCAAGGAATATTTATTACATCTTAAATATTTTCAGAGTATTCTTAATATAAAGTATTGCTCATAATTAACCCTCGAATGAATATATAAAATATTCACGAAATAAATAATTCCTCGAATGAATATTCTAAATAATATTCAATAAATAAGTAGAACCTTAAATGGGTTGTCAGAATAATATACCTTACATAAATAAATCTCAAATGAATATTCCAAATAATATTCATTAAATAAATAAACTCAAATGAATATTCCAAAATAATATTCATTAAATAAATAAACTCAAATGAATATTCCAAAATAATATTCATCTAAATCAATATCCTCAAATGAATATTCAAAATAATATTCATTAAATAAGTAATCTCGAATGAATATTCAAATAATATTCAATAAATAAGTAATGGAAAAATATGTACTTAAATATTTTCCTCAGAAAATAATCACAATATATCATGAAATACTGACTCCTGGTCTATATTAGAAGAATGAGATCATATGCCCTTCACTAAGGGTCTTAGCAATATCCGGCTTATAACTAGTATATCTCGTATCTAACTTATAAGCCAACATCAAATCGTGGAACAAGTATCATAATATAATTTGAAAGCAGGCATGCATGCTATGGCATATGTATAACAACAATCAATCATATATATTATCACAACAACAGTTCCAAAGTATTAGAAATTTGCCTGGTACTCGGGTAGGGGTAGCGTGTCTTGGGTCAGTCCGGTGATCTATAAACAATCAGAATATTCGAGATTAAGCACTTAATGCTTTTGAAAGGCTATGTATATATTTAACTTAGGTTGAAACACGTTTTCAAGTTATCTCGTTATATACCCTCTAGTGTAACTCTTATTAACACCGGTGTGATCCGACACTTGTTCGTTATTAAGGCATGTCATTACTCTTACACTTGGTGGGTACTTAAGTCATATAAGTTCTAAGGTCGGTCGTTTACTAACAAAGATTATACCTCGAGATTTATCGCCTGTTTTCTAAGTGGTTTTCCAAAGTTATAACCACTTGTCCTTTTTAGGGGTTTATTCGTACTTAACCTTGATTCGAACAATTTTATAAAATCGAAAAACGATTTGTTTGACATGAGGTTTTCTCTCACACCATCCTTATGATCTCTAATATTTAATTAACAAGATTCGCCACTGAATTATTCATGTTAAGGGGGTTCAATTCCAGTTACGAACTCGCACTTACGGTTTCGAACTACTTTTACTAATTTGACCATAACTCCTAAACCGTAAGTCCGTTTGCTTCGATTCTCGTTCCAAAACGATCTATGACTCGAGATCTAAAAGGGTATGTCATATAATCATCAAGGCCAGAAAATTATACCTACTGTGATGCACGTTTTTAAAGGGTTAACGAAATTTCAGCATTACGACGACTATAAATCGAACATTTCCAAATTTGTTACATCACAACCAAGCCACACCGGGCGTACCATACATCTTATACACATAATACTCATCTTAACAAGTCCAAGAACACCTTACTTTACCATCATAAGCCTCATATCTCTTAAATCAAATAAATCAATTACATAATCATGCTTACATGCCTATAATATCACCATAATCATAACTAAGCTAAAACCATCAAGAACATGCATAAATCTCAAAGTAAGATCTAGGGTTATTAAGAGATATACCTTCCTTGGAGTATGTAAAAGCCTTAATAAACCTTGATTAGTCCTTGTATAGCCTTAATATAACTTAGATCAACCAAAGAAAACAAGAAATCAAAGTTAGTTTCTTGAAATCACTATTCATCACCATCTTTGATGATTTTATTAAATATGCTAGACATGGAATTTAAGGCTCAAATTCATAGGATAACTATGATATGAAATTTAGTACTCACCATAAAAATCTTGAGATCAAACAATGGTTGGAGGTTGGATTTTGGTTTTGGAATTTCTTGAAGGGCCGAATGGATGAGAAAGAGAGAGTTTGGTGTTCTTGGCTTGTTTGCTTGGTTGATTCTTGCATAAAGTGATGTCTCTTGATAATATCTAACATAAAGCTACTTTAATAATGTGCTTTGGTCATGGATGATGCAAATTACATGGACATGTGTTGGTGTTTAGTGGTAGGATGATGAGATGAATGCTAAGTACTTGGTTTATTTCTAAGTATGCTAGTTATCTTGGTAATTACTTGGTTCATTGATCTTATCCTCCTGCACATGCATGCATCTTAGCTCTCTTCTTGCTCTTTTGTCCGGTTATTGCTCATTTTCATTGATCGTTCGGAGGAATATCTCAAGTATTTCTCGTTAGGGTTTTACCGGAAACCTCCTTAATATTTTTCCTAACATCTTTATCCTCCTTTATAATTCTTGGATTTAAATTCCTTAAATCTTTTTAATAAATCCTTAAATCCTTCAGTGTCCAGATATATCTCAGAGAAAATAAAAGTGCTATTTTTCTGAATCTGATATCGTTTACATACACTTATATTACCTATCGGTCATTAATACGAACTCAGAAATCCGTTTCGAATACTCCTATATAGCATCGTCTGATAATATTCCAATTTCCACCAAAAACACTATTCATTGCTTATTTTCTCTTTAATTCTTATAATTTAGAAAAATGTTCTCACGGTTTCCCGAGTGTTCCTTAACCATTTTACTGAACCACTGGACTTATAACAGATATCGATTTGGATGACATGAGAGTAACCTTCCTCTTTGGAATTTACCATATCTTACTTTCCAGGAGATAGATTATTCTTATCTAAGTTGCCAACCAATTGCATTGTTCATGGCATATAAACATTTGAATCCAAATTCAATAAGTATTCATTCACTGAAACCACTGTTACACTTATACTCCATTACATAATAAAAGTTTTAATTACTACCAAAAATGTGGGTCCTTACAGTCTCCCCTCTTTAAAAGGATTCCGTCCCGGAATCAGCTTGAAAACAAATGGGGATATTTTTCTAGCATTGCGCTTTCCAATTCCCAAGTTGACTCTTCCACGTTGTGGTTCCGCCATAAAACTCTGACTAGTTGGATGACCTTGTTTCGGAGCAAGTGTTCTTTTCGGTCTATGATTTCCACAGGCTGCTCCACATAGGTTAGGTCTGGTTGCATGTCTACGTGCTCATATTCCACAATATGCTTGGCATCCGGATTATATTTCCTCAACATCGAAACATGGAACACATTGTGTACTTGTTGCAGATTTGGGGGTAATGCTAGTTCGTAAGCTAGTTCCCCGATACGTCTTAAGATCTCAAAGGGTCCAATGTATCTAGGACTCAGTTTTCCCTTCTTCCCAAACCTCATTAAACCTTTCCAAGGAGATACCTTTAAAAACACTAGGTCTCCAACTTCATATTCCTTGCCTTTCCGAGCTAAGTCGGCATATCTCTTTTTTCGATCTTGGACTGCTACCAGCCATCCTCTGATTAGATCCACTACATCCTTAGTCTGTTGGACCACTTCGGGCACGAGCATCTTTCGCTCTCCAACTTCATCTCAATACAAGGGAGATCGACATTTTCTTCCATAAAGGGCCTCGTAAGGCGGCATTCCTATGCTTGAATGAAAACTATTGTTGTAGGAGAACTCAATCAATGGCAAGTGATTATCCCAATTTCCTTTAAAGTCTATAGCATATACTCTCAACATATCCTCTAGCATTTGGATGGTCCTTTCTCTTTGCCCGTCTGTCTGGGGGTGATAGGCTGTACTCATGTTTAGCCTGGTTCCTACAAATTCTTGAAAGCTTCTCCAAAACCTGGAGTTAAATCTGGGATCTCGATCGGATATTATGGCGATTGGAACCTCATGTCGTGCCACTATCTCTTTTAAGTAGATATATACTAGTCTGTCGATCGTATACCTTTCATTGATTGGAAGGAAGTGAGCTGACTTCGTTAGTCGGTCTATGATCACGCATATGGCGTCATGATTAGCTTTGGTCCTTGGTAAACCTACTACGAAATCCATGGCTATGTGTTCCCATTTCCATTCGGGAATCTCTAAGGGGTGTAGAAGTCCACTGGGTCTCTGGTGCTCTGCTTTCACTCGTTGGCAGGTCAAGCATCTGCTTACCCACTCTGCTACATCCTTTTTCATGTTAGGCCACCAGTAGTACTCTTTCAAATCTCTATACATCTTGGTACTACCGGGGTGCACTGAGTACCTTGAGTTATGTCCCTCATATAGAATCTCGTCCTTGACCTTCTGCACATTTGGGATCCATATCCTTGATGCGTATCTCATGATCCCTTCTTTATCTCTTTCACACTTAATTTCTTCTCCTGTCATTATCTCTTCTGTTGAGTTCTCTTCTTCCTCCATTATCCATTCTTGACATAGTCTAATCTTTTCCAACAATAGGGGTTGGATTCGAATTTCCATTAACCTTTCTTGACCATCTCCTTGTATCTTGACCTCGATTTCCAACTTCTCGAAGTCTCTCACCAATTCTTCTTCTGAGGTTATAATTTTGAGTTTCTCTTTCCTACTGAGGGCGTTAGCCACCACATTGGCTTTACTCGGGTGATAACGAATCTCAATCATAATCCTTGATTAATTCCAGCCATCTTCTCTGGCGCATATTAAGCTCTTTCTAAGTGAAAATGTACTTGAGGCTCTTATGGTCAGTGTAAATCTCGCACTTCTCCCCATACAAGTAGTGAGTGAAAACTATTGCTGCTAGTTCTAGATCATGAGTGGGATATCTAATCTCATATTCCTTCAGCTGCCTTGACGCATACGCGATTACTTTACCATGCTGCATAAGCACACATCCTAATCCTTTATGCGAAGCACCACTGCAAAACACAAAATCTCCTTTTCCATCAGGCAACGCCAACACTGGGGCCGTCACCAACCTCTCTTCAGCTCTTGGAAACTCTTCTCACATTTTTCAGTCCATTCAAATATCTCAGTTTTACGGGTAAGTCGAGTTAACGGGGCTGCGATCTTTGCAAAATCTTGAACAAATCTTCTATAATATCCTGCCAGTCCGATGAAACTCCTTACTTTTGTTGGAGTGGTTGTTCATTCCCAGTTCGAAACTACCTCTATCTTGGAGGGGTCGACCAACACTCCTTCCCTATTGATCACGTTCCCTAAGAATTGCACTTCATTTTTCCAAAACTCACACTTCGAGAATTTGGCATACAGCTGCTCTTTCCTGAGTATTTCTAAAGCTATCCTCAAATGTTTAGCATGTTCTGCCTCTGTCTTTAAGTAGATAAGAATATCATCGATGAAAACTATAATAAACTGGTCCAAATACTCCTTGAACACCCTATTCATTAAATCCATGAAAGCTGCTGGGGCATTGGTCAATCCAAATGACATCACCAAGAACTCATAAATGTCCATATCTGGTACGAAATGGAGTCTTTGGGATATCTTCAGGTTTAATCTTCAGTTGGTGATATCCTATTCTCAGGTCAATCTTAGAGAAATACACAGCACCCTTTAGCTAGTCAAACAAGTCATCTATTCTGGGTAACGGGTACTTATTCTTTATGGTTAGCTTGTTCAACTCTCGGTAGTCGATGCATAACCTCATACTCCCATCCTTCTTCTTAACAAACAACACTGGTGCTCCCCACGGTGACACACTGGGTCTTATCATACCCTTTTCCAATAGTTCTTGTAATTGCTTAGATAGATCTTTCATTTCTACTGGGGCTAATCGGTACGGGGCCTTCGATATTGGTTTCGTCCCCGGCGCTAACTCAATAGCGAACTCAATTACTCTATCAGGTGGTAATCCGGGAAGATCTTGTGGAAACACATCTTTGAACTCATTAACTACCGGAATGTCCTGCAACCTAGGTGCTTCTTTCTGAGTATCGATAACATAAGCTAAGTAAATCTAATTCCCTTTTCGTAACAATCTTTTGGTTTGCGCCATGGTTAGAATGTTCTAGGTTTGTCGTATCCCTCGAAACACTATTTCCTTCTTTCCTGGGGTTTTCAACTTAACCTTTTTCCCTTTATAATCTATCTGAGCATTATTGCGAGACAACCAATAAATAACATCAAATTCCCCTAGCTTAAAAGGAATCAAATCAACATAGAAGTATTGTCCTCCTATCTCTAATTTGCAATTGGGGTGAATCTGACTAACTGGAACAACTTCCTGGTTGGCTATCTCTACTTGTAAGGAATCCCATAGTGGTTGGGTCTTAAGTTTAAATTTACGAGCAAAATCTCTCGATATAAAAGACTTAGTTGCTCCAGAATCAAATAAGACGTTTGCAATAACTGAATTAAGAGAAAAGGTACCTGCTATCACGTCCGTGTCTTTCACGGCATCCGGCACTATCATATTAAAAGTTCTAGCAGTTGGTGGCCTATTGGAGGCAGCCTTGCTTGCCCCCGATGCTGCTGGCTTGTTCATTTGGCAATCCTTCTTCATGTGATCTCGACGTCCGCACTGGAAACAAGTGGTGCTTTGGTTGGTACTAGGGACAACTATGGTACAAGAGGTATCATAGTGGCCTGCCTGTCCAAACTTTAAATAGGTTACCGATTTCTGGTGACAAGTACCGAATGTTTCTTTCCACAAGTTGCACACATGGGTAATGGAGGTCTAGAGTGGTGGGAGTGGATTGCTCCTGATTGCTTGCCGCCCTGGCTCACGCTTGCACTCACAGATTGTTTGAATCCCATGCTCCTTCAAGGTGGGAAACTGCCCCTCGGTTAAACTTATTATGGGGTTTTTCTCCTGCGAAACCTCCGCCCATGCTGGCATGCTTCCTTTTTATTCCCCCTTTCTCTATTTCCCTCTGCATCTGATCACACCCTGCTTCCACAATTGTTGCTTTCTGCACCAAGTTGGCATCGTCTATAAGCTCTAAGACTGCTACACGATTCTGAATCCACTGCTTCAACCCTTGCTGAAACCTATTCACTTTCTTCTCCTCAGTATCCACACACTCTGGCACAAACCTTGATAGCTCGGTAAACTTAGCCTCATAATCAGCCACTGACAAATTGTTTTTTTTAGTTCTAAAAACTTTAGCTCTATTTGAGTTTTCATAAACCTCGTGAAGTACTTTTCCAGAAACAATTGTTTGAACCTATCCCAGGTTATTATAGCATCCGTCTCCATGTTTTTCTTGGGCTCTCACCAGTAATTGGCCTCTCCTTTCAGAAGGTAAGTGGCGAAAATAGTCTTTTGCGCCTCCTCAATGCTTAGAATCTCAAATGACTTTTCCATTTCCTTTATCCAGGCTCTTGCCTCGATTGGGTCAGCTGATCCATGGAATTTTGGGGGCTTAAGGGAATTAAAGGCCCTGAAAGTGTTTTCCAGAGTACTGTTGTTTCCTTGGGGTGGTTGGGGGTAACGGTTCAAATTTTGCCTAAGTAGATCCATAAACTGACCCATGGGGTCTCTATCCTGGTTCTCCCCTTCTTTCTCAACTTCAATTTCTTCCCCTTCTACTTCTTCTTCGAATTCTCCAGTGAAAAAGCTTTCGTCTTCTATCCCATACTGGGAATCCTCTTGCTCATTATAATCCTCATCTTGTGCTTCATCATATTCGGGATCTTCCTTATGTTGATTGTGACTTTCTTGATCGGTAGACTCACGGGGGTTAGCCCTAGTTCCCATTCTTCGTGGAGGCATCTTACTGAAAATTTGGACAATTACACATTAGGCTAGTTCACTTGTTTTAAAGATTCCTTCTTGCAAAATCATTACATATTTGGATTTAGGATCCCACAGTTCTATATTTCATGGCAGCTTAATCGAAAATAGTACGTGTAGAAAATAATCTAATAAACTTGTGATCACGTCACAACAGAACTGAACTGACTAAAAGGAAAAAAATATATACATGGTACTAAAAGATACATCATCCGAGTCACATCGATAGTTTAGAAGTACAACCATCCTAACAACATCTAGTCAAAAGTGAAATACATGGTCTATCCGTCTAGTCAGTAAAAGGGAAACTAAATACAATGAAACTATCCCACAAAAGTCGGCACTACTATGTCTGTACATGACTAGAAGACTAGACTACTACATCACTATCTCTGAAATCAGCCACCAGTGGAGCCCAAAGCCCTAACCCTCATCATAGCAATGCGGAAGATCTCCTCAGCATCTATCCTGGTCGGTAGGTAAAGTCCGGACCCTCATCCGGGCCCTCAGCTCAATACGGGTCACTGCCCTATGCATCTCTCGAGCTCTAGCACGCCTCCCGCCGCCCTAGCGTCCCAACCTAGCAACTCTCTCAGCTACGAGCTCCGCCCTGGACTCTGCTAACCTGGCCTCAGCCTCTGCTAAATCTGTAGAAAGTTTGCTCACAACCCAGTTATGCACACACACTGGTATCCCCTCTATCGGAATATGGGGTGGAGTAGATTGCTCTGCTGGAGGTGCGGCCTCTGCCTGCTGCGGCTCGGGGGTAAGCTCTTCAAACTCCTCAGAAAAAGGGCTCACAGGCAAGGGTAGTGGGGAAGGGTCCCTCTCAGTAGAGAATGGTGGTAAACGGAGTCTAGAACTCCCAATAGCATCATCAACTGGCTCATCAATATCTCCCTCAATACCCTCATCAACTGTCTACTCCATAACCGTCTTCATCACCTGCTTGGTCGTCATATCAGTGTCCTCCTCCATAACCCTAACATCAGATATCGCTTGGATCTCCTCTGGATCCTCATCATCAGACTCCTCACTAATAACCTCGGTATCCTCAGCTATCTGGACCCCCTCCGGGTCCTCCTCCTCAAACTCAACGACCTATGTATCCTCGGCTGCCTGGACCTCCTTCTCCGAATCCTCATCTCCCAGACGCTCATAATACGGATCTGTGGTCCTGAACAAGTCATCAAAATTAACCACCGCCCTATCCTCGGCTACCTGGATCTCCTCGTCGTGCTGTCTCTCAAAAGCCTCTGGATCAGAGATATCACTCGCCTACACAATACGAACTATGTTACTATCATGATACTTAAAAAGTTCTCGTAAGGGTTTTAGGTGAACTTGGAAAGAGTTTTTATTATCTTAGTGAAT
Organism: Saposhnikovia divaricata; assembly: GCA_036435485.1. NCBI lineage: Eukaryota > Viridiplantae > Streptophyta > Magnoliopsida > Apiales > Apiaceae > Saposhnikovia > Saposhnikovia divaricata. The sequence continues at coordinate 126,525,335 of CM071597.1, read as the reverse complement.
TTATTATTGTATAATGTCGCATCTTCTCTTGGGATATATAACTCTCACCCTGATACCATTTCTGTAACAGCCCCAGATCCGGGGTCGGGGACCTGGTCGTTACGGTCTCAATTCCATCAGTAATACTTGAACTTGAATCCAAATAATTAAACAGTATACTATGACCCCGCAATAATATCACATCACATACAACAAGTTGAAGTCCCAGAGATGAAATTGAAATAAGTCTTCTAATTATAGGATCCACGAATATAAGTTATTACAACCCAAAATGATTACAACATAAGTTTAAAGGTTTCTTGCCGTTGATTAACATTAATTATACATATAATTAAGGCTAAAAACAAAAGCTTCCAGTCTACCTCAGCAATGGCAGCAACAATATCAGCGGGTAGTCCTACGACTCGAGTCACTTGCTTGCGCCGAGTGCGCCTTACGCGGGCCATCAAACCTAGCTGTTGTTGTGATATAATAAATAAAGCAAGGGTGAGCAATAGCCCACCAACAATAGAATAAAACTGAACAATAATATATATAGAGGTTCAAAAATATCTTTGAAAACCATATTCCATGCATTAACGAACATAGTGCCAATAAAGGATGAAGTTACGAGGTATCTCAGAGTACTTTTAGTTCTGAACAGTTTTCAAACCCTGTCAGCACGAGTGATACTTCATGTTGCAGAAAATGAATAGATTTGGATGATGAACCAATGCTGGAGTATGTCGCGCCGGATGACACCACCTTACGATGATCAGTCACAGGTCGTGCATCTCAAAATTTGTTCTCTACATGTAGAATGAAGAACATATGGACACCACCATACGCCGGATCTCCCTAGCCATCTTTGGGCTTAGTCGGGGCCGGCGCCAATCGGACCCTATTTCCAGGATGGACTGTCCCACAGCCTCTTATACCAGTTTCAATGACTGACTGTCCCACAGCCTCTTACACATTATACAAATACTCCTAGTTCGAATAAATCCATGACTCTGAAATGTAAAGCTCGTCCCCCTTTCCCCAAGTGTAATACTTGTTGATAGGACTCCACAAAGTAGTCGTATCTAGTTGGAAAGGAAAATTCACCAATATTTCCCAAGCAGTTGTTTGTTAATGGATATCGACTTGTTCCAACAATGTTACCCCTCGAACGATGAGGAAGTAACACAGAGACTCGTCTTGTTAAAAAACAACCAAGTTGCGAGTGAAAAGAATAGTTTTAAAAGATTTATGACCGGGAAGTCAAACAAATAAATAACAGCTCTCAAGTAAGGTTCCCTCATAATTTGGAAGATAGATTCGAATGAAGAATGATGTTTTTGAGAACCTTCCTTGATAATAGTAATAATAATAATAATAATAATAATAATAATAATAATAATAATAATAATAATAATAATAATAATAATAATAATAATAATAATAATAAGACTGAGAAATAATTTACATAGTATTTGAAGGTCAAGGATAATTTTTGAATAAGTTGATATTTTTAGAACTAGTTAAAAGAATTAAATATTCAAGGAATATTTATTACATCATAAATATTTTCAGAATATTCGTAATATAAAGTATTGCTCATAATTAACCCTCGAATGAATATATAAAATATTCACGAAATAAATAATTCCTCAAATGAATATTCTAAATAATATTCAATAAATAAGTAAGACCTTAAATGGGTTTTCAGAATAATATACCTTACAGAAATAAAGCTCAAATGAATATTCCAAATAATACTCATTAAATAAATAAACTCAAATGAATATTCCAAAATAATATTCATTAAATAAATAAACTCAAATGAATATTCCAAAATAATATTCATCTAAATCAATAGCCTCAAATGAATATTCAAAATAATATTCATTAAATAAGTAATCTCGAATGAATATTCAAATAATATTCAATAAATAAGTAATGGAAAAATATTTACTTAAAGATTTTCCTCAGAAAATAATCACAATATATCAAGAAATACTGACTCCCGGTCTATATTAGAAGAATGAGATCATATGCCCTTCAGTAAGGGTCTTAGCAATATCCGGCTTATAACTAGTATATCTCGTATCTAACTTATAAGCCAACATCAAATCATGGAACAAGTATCACAATATAATTTGAAAGTAGGCATGCATGCTATGGCATATGTATAACAACAATCAATCATATATATTATCACAACAACAGTTCCAAAGTATTGGAAACTTGTCTGGTACTCGGGTAGGGGTCGCGTGTCCTAGGTCAATCCGGTGATCTATAAACAATCAGAATATTCGAGATTAATCACTTAACGCTTTTGAAAGGCTAAGTATATATTTAACTTAGGTTGAAACATGTTTTCAAGTTATCTCGTTATATACCCTCTAGTGTAACTCTTATTAACACCGGTGTGATTCGACACTTGTTCGTTATTAAGGCATGTCATTACTCTTACACTTGGTGGGTACTTAATCCATATAAGTTCAAAGGTCGGTTGTTTACTAACAAAGATTATACCTCGAGATTTATCGCCTGTTTTCTATGTGGTTTTCCAAAGTTATAACCACTTGTCCTTTTTAGGGGTTCATTCGTACTTAACCTTGATTCGAACATTTTTATAAAATCGAAAAATGATCTGTTTGACATGAGGTTTTCTCTCACACCTTCCTTATGATCTCTAATATTTAATTAACAAGATTCTCCACTGAATTATTCATGTTAAGGGGGTTCAATTCCAGTTACGAACTCGCACTTACGGTTTTGAACTACTTTTACTAATTTGACCATAACTCCTAAACCGTAAGTCCGTTTGCTTCGATTCTCACGCCAAAACGATCTTTGACTCGAGATCTACAAGGGCATGTCATATAATCACCAAGGCCAGAAAATTATACCTACTGTGATGCACCTTTTTAAAGGGTTAACGAAATTTCGTCATTACGACGGCTATAAATCGAACGTTTCCAAATTTGTTACATCATAACCAAGCCACACCGGGCATACCATACATCTTATACACATAATACTCATCTTAACAAGTCCAAGAACACCTTACTTTACCATCATAAGCCTCATATCTCTTAAATCAACTAAATCAATTACATAATCATGCTTACATGCCTATAATATCACCATAATCATAACTAAGCTAAAACCATCAAGAACATGCATAAATCTCAAAGTAAGATCTAGGGTTCTTAAGGGATATACCTTCCTTGGAGTATGTAAAAGCCTTAATAAACCTTGATTAGTCCTTGTATAGCCTTAATATAACTTAGACCAACCAAAGAAAACAAGAAATCAAAGTTAGTTTCTTGAAATCACTATTTATCACCATCTTTGATGATTTTATTAAATATGCTAGACTTGGAATTTAAGGCTCAAATTCATAGGATAACTATGATATGAAATGAAGTACTCACCATAAAAATCTTGAGATCAAATAATGGTTGGAGGTTGGATTTTGGTTTTGGAATTTCTTGAAGGGCAGAATGGATGAGAAAGTGAGAGTTTGGTGTTCTTTGCTTGTTTGCTTGGTTGATTCTTGCATAAAGTGATATCTCTTGATAATATCTAACATAAAGCTACTTTAATAAAGTGCTTTGGTCATGGATGATGCAAATTACATGGACATGTGTTGGTGTTTAGTGGTAGGATGATGAGATGTGCTAAGTACTTGGTTTATTTCTAAGTATGCTAGTTATCTTGGTAATTATTTGGTTCATTGATCTTATCCTCTTGCACATGCATGCATCTTAGCTCTCTGCTTGCTCTTTTGTCCGGTTATTGCTCATTTTCATTGATAGTTCGGAGGAATATCTCAAGTATTTCTCGTTAGGATTTTACCGGAAACCTCCTTAATATTTTTGCTAACATCTTTATCCTCATTTATAATTCTTGAATTTAAATTCCTTAAATCTTTTTAATAAATCCTCAAATCCTTCAGTGTCCAGGGAAATCTCGGAGAAAATAAAAGTGCTATTTTTCTGAATCTGATATCATTTTACACTTATATTGCCTATCGGTCATTAATGCGAACTCTGAAATCCGTTCCGAATACTTCAATATAGCGTCGTCTGATAATATTCCAATTTCCACCAAAAACACTATTCATTTCTTATTTTCTCTTTAATTCTTATAATTTAGAATAATGTTCTTGCGCTTTCCCGAGCATTCCTTAACCCTTTTACGGAACCACTGGACTTATAACAAATATCGATTTGGATGACATGAGCTACCAGATATCGATTTGGATGACATGAGAATAACCTTCCTCTTTGGAATTTACCATATCTTACTTTCCAGGAGATAGATTATTCTTATCTAAGTTGTCAACCAATTGCATTATTCATGGCATATAAACATTTGAATCCAAATTCAGTAAGTATTCATTCACTGAAACCACTGTTACACTTATTCTCCATTACATAATAAAAGTTTTAATTACTACCAAAAATCTGGGTTCTTACAACAGTCCACTTGGTTTTTGATGTTCTGCCTTAACTCTCTGATAGGTATAACACTTACTTACCCACTCAGCAATCTCTCGTTTCATATCGGGCCACCGAAAATTCTTTATAAATCTCGATACATCTTCGTGCTTCCAGGGTGAATTGAATACCTCGAACTATGGGCTTCACTTAGAATCTCATTCTTCAACTCTAGCACATTTGGAATCCATATTCTCGTAGAAAATCTTAAAATACCTTGTTCATCTTTTTGTGTACATATTTCCTCTCCAGTCAACGTATTCATCTCACAATTCATAACTTCCTCTTGACATCTCCGAATCTTTTCTAATAACTCAGGTTGAAAAGTCAGGGCGTTAAGAAACTCATCGGAATTCTTGGAATCATACACTTCTAAATCCAACTTCTCAAATTCTCGAATCAACTCTTCTGATGTGGTTAACTAATTTAATCTTTCTTTCCTACTCAACGCGTCAGCCAATACAATCGCTTTACCTGGATGATAACTTATCGTACAGTTATAGTCCTTGATCAATTCCAACCATCTTCTCTGTCTCATATTCAACTCTTTCTGAGTAAATATATACTTTAAACTCTAATGATCCGTGAAAATCTCACACTTTTCTCCGTACAGATAGTGTCTCCAAATCTTTAGTGCGAACACAATTGCTGCTAACTCTAAATCATGAGTTGGATACTTTTGCTCGTGAGGTTTAAGTTGTCTCGAAGCGTACGCGATAACCTTACCATGCTGTGTTAGAAATAATTGATGTGAATATTAATCAATGTTTAAGTGTTATAGTGATAAATCAGAGTTTAGCTGGAAGCAGTAAGAGTTTAGTTAAACGCTGACAGATGGAAGCTCGACAGAGTTTGTTAAACTCTGTCTGGAGGCAGCGTCTACTGGTCAACAGTGTTTGAAGATTTATTATGGAAGCAATATCTTTGAAGATTGGATAGCTGTCAAAGAGATTGAGTTGACTAAGGAGACGTGTAGCAATCGTAATTGATATCAATTGTATAGCTAATTTATAGGAGTATCAATTATCGATTGTATAGCAGCTGTATATCTTATAAATACAGTTAGGTTAACCCTAGAAGGGTATAGATTATTGTGAAACATTATTCATTGTAACCTAAGCAGCTTTCTTTGATATTCTACATCACTGAGAGAGGAGTTATTAATTCGAAACAGTTTTTAATTGTTTAAACGCGTATTTTATTTTTAATCTCTCATACGATCTTGATTATAATTGTGTATTCGGCCTAACAATTGGTATCAGAGCAAATCTGTTACTCTATACAGTTTAAGATCCACACACAAAGCTATAATCAATGGCAGAAATACCTCCTCCAACAGGTTCAAGTTCTGAGAAGGCTCAACCTACTACTGTGAGTCGTTATGAGACAATCAGGGTTCCTATTCTCAGGCCAGCAGAGTATTCAATCTGGAAGGTGAAGATGACCTTGTTTCTGGAGGCTATAGATCCAGAATATCTTGACAGAATTTATGAAGGTCCTCATAAACCTACAAAGCTATCTGTTGCTACTGCTGGTCAAGAAGCTAAAACAGTTCCAAAGGAAAAGAAAGATCTGACTCCTGAAGATCTTTCATCTATTGCTAAGGATGCAAAAGTTAGGCATCTACTTCATAGTGCTTTAGACAATGTTATGTCTAATAAAGTTATTAACTGCACTACTGCCAAAGAAATTTGGGATGCTCTTGAGGTTAGATGTCAAGGAACTGCTGCTATCAAGAAGAATAGAAGGAACATACTCACACAGGAGTATGAGCACTTTGAGGCCAAATCTTAAGAAACCATGACAGAAACATTTGACAAATTCTGTAAACTGCTCAATGATTTGTCATTGGTTAATAAAGAGTATGATTTAGAAGACTCAAATCTCAAATTTCTTCTTGCCTTACCTGAAAAGTGGGATGTGAAGACAACCACTATAAGAGATAACTATGATCTTGCTGATACTGAGATTGATGAAATCTATGGGCTGCTTAAAACTCATGAATTGGAATTGGAGCAGAGAAACAGGAGATCAAGCAAGAAGACAAAGTCTGTTGCTCTTAAGGTTGAAGAAAAACCCTTGAAGAAGGAAGCATCAAGGTAGAAAGCTAAGGGAAAGGCTTTAGTCATACATTCTGAAAGTGAGTCATCAAACTCTGATGTTGATTCAAACACTGATGAATCATCTGACTCTGAGATGATGAAGAAAAAATGTTGCAAATGGCTGCTTTGATGGTGAAGACCTTCAAGAAGATGGGTTTCAAGAATTTCAAGAAGGGCAAAAGGTTTTCTAAGAAAGATTCAAATTCTGACAGAAAAATTTTCAGAAAGTCTGAGAGAAAGGATACTAGGTCTGGGAAGAAGGACAAGCCTGAGATTCAATGCTACAAGTGTAAGGAGATGGGTCACTATGCTCCTGAGTGCAAGAAGGGTAAAACTGAAAAAGCACTCTTCACAAAAGGCAGAGACTGGGCAGACACTTCAGACTCAGATGAGGATGTTAACTATGCTCTCATGGCTTCTATTGAGAATGAATTTGAAGATTCTGAAAACAAGGTACCTCTAACTACCTATGCTTATAATAATGATGATATAACTGAATTGAGAATTTATCTTAAGGCTTTGCATATCAGTTATAGAGATCAGACTTTAGAGAATGAGAGAATCAAATCTGAGAATTCTGAACTTAAAGTGAGAAATAAAATTGTTGAAGAAAAACTTGAAAACATGCAACAAGTTCAGAAAGAAAGAGATGATGTTGTTTATCTAGAACAGGATTTGCTAGGAAAATATAAGCAACTAGAATCTGAATTGGAGAAGGCAAATCACATAATTAAAACTTGGACTCATTCTGGAAAAGACACTCAAGAGGTTTTTCAGTCAGACACAGTTGGTTTAGGTTACTGTGAGGGAGATGAACTTAGGTTTCAAAACAAAGTCAAAATTAGAACACATTTTCCATCTACAAAATTTGTTCATGGAATAAATGAACCTAAGTCTGAAGCTGTTAAGAAAGAACCAGTAAAAACTAGTGTTAAACAGGTTAATATTGGTTCAATGACAGATAAACAACTCAAGCATAAGCTTAAGGAGTTAAAATCTGCTAAGAAATAGAAAGTGTCTTGGAAGAATAGAAATGGTAAAGTAGGCATTACTCAAGGTAATTATCCAATGCTTGCTACTTTTGCTCCAAGAAAGACATGTCATAACTATGGTAGCACTAACCATCTTGCTAGTTTCTGCAGGAAGAATAAAAACATTAATTCTTTACCTTCCAAGTCTGAAGTAAAGAAAGATAATGTTAGAACTAGACCACAGACTTTATGCAAACATTGTGGAAGTACTTGGCATTCTATTTATACTTGTAGGGATTACCATGCTATTTATCATAATTACTATGAACTTAAGCCCAATTTGAAATGGGTTAAGGTTAATTCTGCAAGTGTAAACTCTGAAAATGTTAGCTTAAACTCTGATAATGCAAATTCCGTTGCTAAAGCTAACAAAGTTAAGAAAGCCAAAGGATCCAAGCAAGTCTGGATCCTTAAATCTAATCTTCAGTAATTGTTTGTGATTGCAGGGCATCAGGGAGAGTACCCTAGTTGTGGACAGTGGATGTTCAGGACACATGACTGGAAATAAAGCCCTGCTATCAGAGTATGTGGAGAAGGCTGGCCCAAAAGTTTCCTATGGAGATGGCAACATAGGACGTACTCTGGGATATGGCAATATCAATCTTGGAAGTATCATCATTACAAATGTAGCTTTGGTTCCAGGACTCAAGCATGATCTGCTATCTGTGAGTCAAATCTGTGACAGAGGATATCATGTAGATTTTCAGCCTGAATACTGTGAAATCATCAGTAAATCTACAGGGAAAGTTGTTCTAGTTGGACACAGGCACAATAATATCTATGAAGCAAAGTTATTGGCAAACTCTGATGGAAAAGCTGTGTGCCTGTCCACAAGAATGTCTAGTGAAGAGAGTTGGAAGTGGTATAAGAAACTCTCTCATCTTAATCTGAACAACATTAATGAGTTGATAAGAAAGGATCTTGTAAGAGGACTTCCAAAGTCTTTATTAAATGTTGATGGCCTGTGTGATTCCTGTCAAAAGGCCAAACAAAGGAAGTCATCTTTCAAGAGCAAGTCTGAATCTTCAATTGTTGATCCTTATCATCTTTTACATGTTGATATCTTTGGACCAGTGAATGTCTTGTCAATTGGAAGAAAGAAATATGCTCTAGTCATTGTTGATGAACACACCAGATACACTTAGGTGTATTTTCTAGCAAAGAAGGATGAAACTGCATTAACTCTGATGGAGCATGTAAAGCTGCTGGACAAAGGATCAAAACACAAAGTCAAAATAATCAGAAGTGATAATGGAACTGAATTCAGGAATGCAACAATGGAAGAATTCTGCAAGAATAGCGGATTGAAGCAATAGTTTTCTGCACCTGGTACACCACAGCAAAATGGTGTAGTTGAGAGGAAGAACAGAACCTTGATAGAAGCTGCCAGAACTATGCTTGATGAAGTAAAATTGCCAACCTATTTCTGGGTAGAAGCAGTTCAAACAGCCTGTTTTACTCAAAATGCCACACTGATCAACAAGCATGGAAAAACACCATATGAGATGGTGAGAGAAAAGAAGCCAAACCTGAAATATTTTCATATTTTTGGGTGCAAATGCTTTGTGTTGAAAACTCATCCTGAACAATTGACTAAATTTGAGTTAAAAGTTGATGAAGGAATTTTTGTTGGCTATCCACTGTCAACTAAGGCATTCAGAGTTTATAATCTGAGAACTAAGGTGATCATGGAGTCAATTCATGTGTCATTTGATGACAAGAAAATAACTGGACTTAAAGATGTAGATGAACATGATAAACTGCACTTTGAAAATGAAGACTTAATCTCTAATGAAGTAAACTCTGATGAAACTGATCTGTCAAACTCTGTTGAAGCATACTCTGAACCTCTACTGGTAAACAGTGAAGAAACTTCTCAACCAGAACAAAGGGGAGAACCTGTTGAGAGGGATCATGATCAAAATGATGACTCAAATTCTGATAGTGAGTAAACTGAAAAATCTGGATCAAACTCTGATGACTCAAACTCTGAAAGTGCAAAATCTGACAGTTCAAACTCTGAGCAGTCAAATTCAGAGGGAGCCTCAGAAAATGAAGAAAGACAACAAGAAAATCGGGAGAACATTGTTCAAGGGGGAGGATCACATACTGATAGAAGCCATTTACCTTCTGCTAGGAAATGGACAAAATCTCATACACCTGATTTAATTATTGGAGATCCAGATGCAACAGTAAGGACAAGAAGTGCTACAGCAAGTGAATGTCTGTTTCATGCATTCTTGTCTAAGAATGAACCAAAGAAGGTAGAAGAAGCTCTTCAAGATGCTGATTGGATAACAGCAATGCAGGAGGAGTTATATGAATTTGAGAGGAATGAAGTATGGACCCTTGTACCTAGACCAAAGAATAGATCTGTTGTTGGTACTAGATGGGTTTTCAAAAACAAAACTGACAGTGAGGGAGTTGTTACAAGGAACAAGGCTAGACTTGTGGCAAAAGGCTATTCACAGCAGGAAGGAATAGACTATGATGAAACTTTTGCTCCAGTTGTAAGATTGGAGGCAATAAGAATTTTTCTAGCATATGCCTCTCACAAGAAATTCAAGGTATTTCAGATGGATGTGAAAAGTTCTTTTCTGAATGGGAAGCTTGAAGAAGAAGTGTTTGTTGAACAACCACCAGGTTTTGTGGACCCAAAATATCCAGACTATGTCTACAGGCTGGATAAGGCACTCTATGGACTTAAGCAGGCACCAAGAGCATGGTATGAAACTCTAGCTCAATTTCTTTTAGAAAGTGGGTTCAACAGAGGTGCAATTGATAAAACACTGTTCTACTTTAACTATGGTGATGACTTGCTTTTAGTTCAGATATATGTTGATGACATAATTTTTGGGTCTACTAATGATAAACCCTGTAAAAAGTTTGCCAAGCTCATGCAGTCCAGGTACCAAATGAGCATGATGGAAGAGCTTAGTTATTTTCTAGGCCTACAGGTGAAGCAAACAGATGATGGGATTTTCATAAATCAAGCAAAATAGACCAGAAATCTTCTCAAGAAATTTGGTATGCTTGACTGCTCATCTGCATCAACTCCCATGGCAACAGCAACAAAGTTGGACAAAGATACAGGAGCTTCAGTAGATATGACAAACTACAGAGGCATGATAGGATCTCTTCTTTATCTAACAGCTAGCAGGCCTGATATCATGTATGCAACTTGTGTCTGTGCAAGGTTTCAGGCAGATCCCAGAGAACCACATCTAACAGCTATGAAGAGGATTTTTAAGTATCTCAAGGGAACCATAACCTTAGGTCTATGGTATCCTAGAGAATCAGATTCCAAGCTACTTGGTTACTCTGATGCAGACTTTGCAGGCTGCCAGATAGACAGAAAAAGCACCAGTGGAAGTTGTCAATTTCTGGGTGATAGACTTGTTTCTTGGTACAGCAAGAAACAGAAATCAATTTCAACATCTACAGCTGAAGCAGAGTATATTGCTGCTGGTAGCTGTTGTGCACAGATTCTGTGGATGAAGAATCAATTGCTGGATTATGGATTGAGGTACAGTAAAATACCTATTTACTATGATAATCAAAGTGTTATTGCTATGACAGGTAATCCAGTACAACATTCAATGACCAAGCACATCAGCATAAGGTACCACTTTATTAGAGAACATGTAGAGGAAGGGAATATTGAGCTTCATTTTCTGTCTACAGAACAACAGCTTGCAGATATCTTCACCAAGCCATTGAGTGAAGCTGTATTTACAAGGCTGGTAAATGAACTAGGAATGGTCTCTGGTTTTGACTAGAGATATTGGTTAGACTCAAAATTTTACTTATGTAATGTGTTGCTCATAATTCTATGGTATGTTAACTGCTATGTGAACTCTGTTGTTTAACTCTGCTATGCAAACTCTGTTCGTTAAACTGTTAAAATCTGTTAGCATGCTCTGTAGGTCACACACTGTTGGTATGTTGGATAAACTCTGAGAAACTCTGATAATGTTTTTGTCTGAATGTTAACACCAATTAAGAAATTTGTATGAAGTGTAACACCCCCAGATCCGGGGTCCGGGATCCGGTGGTTACGGTTTCCAATTCTGTCCACCACAATTGAACTTTCCTTAACATAAAATAAATTACGTCTCTATAACCCAACACAACAATATAAACACACCCGTTATAGTCCCAGAGATGAAATCAGAGTAACAATCAAATTTTTATTAATCACATTATGAGTTCTTACAATCCCAAAAGAATTTCAATGTAAATACATACTCTTTGCCATCCATTTACATAAGTCATACTAGACCATATTCTTGGTACTTAAAGAATAAATATACCCTACCAATAGCTTCTTCTTCAGCTCTGGTAGTCTCACCGTCCTCGCCCGCGTCGAGTGCGCATTGTGCGAGTCATCTGGTCTAGCTGTTGTTGTGATATAATAATAAAGCAAGGGTGAGCAATAGCCCACCAACAATAATATATAACTGAACGATAATGTATAACAGTTCAAAAGTATCTTTCAAACCATATGCCATGCATTTACGGAGATGATGCCAGTATAATATGAACGATGAAGTTACAAGGTAACTTAAAGTATTTGTTTGTAGAAATATCTGCTTCATCAAAAGTAAGCGAGATATTCTCATTGTTATTAAGAAGAGGAACTTGCATGAAAAGGTTGCAATTCCAGTTATGAACACTTTTCCAGCTCTGCCAACAGTAATCATGTTGCAGGAAATAAATAAGTTTGGATGATGAACCAATGATGGAGTATTCACCGCGCCCGCTATTCCAATCTTGATGATCAGTCGAGATCGTACAGCTCAATTTAGATTTACTACCGGTAGAAGGAAGAACTGACGGCTTTACTTGTATACCGCCTTACTAGCTCTCCCCGGCCAACGGTTGGGCCAAAGGGGATGGACCGGCGCTACTCGGCCTCTTACACGACTCCTAGTTCAAATAGAATTCATGATTCTGAATGTAACGTTCGTCCCCCTTTCCCCAAGTATAATACTTGTTGATAAGACTCCACAAAGTAGTCGTATCTAGTTGGAAAGGAAAATTTACCAATAACTCCCAAGCTATTACTTGGTAACGGATATCAACTTGTTCCAGTAATCTTACCCCTCGAAAGATGAGAAGGTAAGCAACGACTTAATAAGTCAACAGCACCCGAGTTGCGGGTGAAGGGAATACTTTATGACCGGGAAGTCGACAAGATAAATAACATTTTCCAAGTAAGGTTCCCTTATTATTAAGGAGATAGACTCAAAGAAGAATGATGTCTGAGAACCTTTCTTGATATGAGATTAATAATAATATGACTCCGAGATATTTTCTGTAATAATCGAAGAAGATAACCCTTATCGAGATTATTCTAAGTATGGAATAAATATTCAGAGAATATTTATTGAGTTAAAATATTTAAAGAATATTTGGGAATATGAAAGAATATCTTTAATCAAAGTATTTCTCAAAATAATCCCTGAAGAAATATCAGGAGAATATTTATTGAATAAATAAATATTTAAATGAATACTCAAAACAATATTCATTAATTAATAAGACCTGAAAAGAATATTTAAGGTAGTATTCATAATTAATTAGGAATTTAAATGAATATTCAAAAGTAATATTTATTCAATGAATAATATCCTAAATGAATATCAAGTAATATTCATTTAGTAATCCAAGCCTTAAGGAATATTCGAGATAATATTCGATAATTAAATCAAGCTTCAGATGAATATTAAAATAATATTCATCAAGTATTCAATATCTTAAATGAATATTCAAAAGTAATATTTATTTAATAAAATAATATTCTAAAAGAATATCCAAATAATATTCATTTAGTAGTCTCATCTTTAGAAGAATATTCGAAATAATAATCGATAATCAATTCGACTCTGAATGAATATTGAGAAATATTATTCGTTGAATAGTTACGTTCAAATAATTATTTGAAGTAAGGATCGTTAAAATAATTAGTCTCGAACGAATATTCAAATAATATTCGTCGCCCAAATAATAGAAAATATTTACTTAAATATTTTCCTCCGAGGTAATCTCGATATATCAAGGAATATTGACTCCCGGTCTACTTTTGATTAATAAGATGTATACGCCCTTCTATGAGGGTCTTACAATAACCGGCTTATAACTGATATATAACTATCTAGCTTATAAGCCAACAATAACATTCAGGGAACAAGTATATCAATTCAACTTGAAAGTAGGCATGCATGCAATGGCATATGTATATCAGCAATCATATATATATATTTATTCAATCACAACAACAGCCTAAAAGAAGGGAATTGAAACTTGCCTGGTAGTCGAGTACGGTAAGGGGTAGTGGTAGCGGGTCCCGGTTCAGCTTGGTGATCTATAAATAGCCAAGGCATTCGGGATTAATCACTTAACATATTAAAAGTTAAGTTATACTTAATTCGAAACACGTTCTCGAGTTATCTCGTTATACCCCTTTTAGTTGATTACTTTTATCACTGATCCGACCCGACATTCGTTCGTTAATACGACATGTCATTGTACTTATACTTGGGACATACTTAAGTCATATGAGTTCTAAAGTCGATCGTTACGAACCAATACTATACTCCGAGTTTTATCGCCCGTTTTCTAAGTGTTTTACCGAAGTTATAAAAGAGTCGTCTTTTAGGGGTTCGTTCGCGTTTAACCTCGACTCGAACATTTTTAATAAATCGAAAAATGCTCTTTTTGACATACGGTTTTCTTTAACGCCTTCCTTCTTACTCCTAGTATTTATTTACCAAGATTCGTCATGATTTTACATATTTTACGAGGGTTCAATTTCAGTTACGAATTCTCGGTTACGGTTTCGAAATACTTTTAGTAAACCGGCCGTAACTCCTAAACCGTAAGTCCGTTTCACGTGATCTTTATATCAAAACGAAGCTTAGAACATTACCTATCCTATCATGGCAGATAAGGTCTCTGGACAGTAGGGGTTCGACATGGAAAATGGCATACAAAACATGGTATTGTAAAATCGGGCATTATAACGGCTGTGTTTACACGCTTTTCCAAATTTTTATCATTATCAAATCATCCTCCAACAACAACCAATTCAAGACCTAAAGTTTCTCATCTATTCTAAGTCATGATATCTCAAGAACAACTCAAATCCAACAAGTATGAAATATCAATAACAACCAATTATACATACATGGATCTAAGCATACTAACACCTCTCCATCACATATCCATCCAAAAAGATCCATAAACACAAAGTAGTACTAAGGGTTCTTGAGCTTTATACCTTCCTTGGAGAGTGAATAACACTTGTTAAGCCTTGAATGATCCTTAAGTAGCCTTAGTATACTTGAATCAATCAAAAGAAAACAAGAACACAAAGTTAATACTTAAAAGTTACTATTCATCATCATCTTCTTGATTTTATATCTCAAGATTGGTATGGAATTTGAAGATGAAATTCATAGGATATCTTAGTTATGAAATATAGGACTCACCTTAATTTTCTTGAGATTTAACAATGGTTGGAAGTTGGACTTTGGATCTTGAATTATGCAAGAAGTCGAATGGAAAGGAAAATGGAGAGTGGTGGTGTTTGCTTGGCTTGGTTCCTTGCTCTCTTGCATTATTCTGAAAATATCTAACATAAAGTTGCTTTATTAAAGGTACTAGGTCATGGCATACATCATCTTGGTGGACAAGTGTTTAATTTGGTGTGGTAGGATGAGAAAGCATGCTAAGTACTTGGTTTGATTGCTAAGATTGCTAGTAAGCTTTGTAACTAGCTTGGTCTCTTTGATCTTATCTTGCATAAAGTGATTATGTCCCCTTCCACTAGCTCATCATACCTTTTGGTCCTCTGCTTGTTTCTGTGTCCGGTTATTACCCGTTTCGATTGATCGTTCATAGGAATATTTCACGAATTTCTAATTAGGGTTTACCGGGAATCCTTTTTAATATTAATACTTTCATTCTCCATCTTTCATTCTAACTTTCCAATTTATATTCCTTAAATCCATTCGTTAAATACTTAAGGCTATCAGTGTCCAGGGAACTCTCGGAGAAAATAAAAGTGCGGTTTTTCAGAATCCGACAGCTTTTACATACACTTATTTTCCCCCTGGATCACTAATACGAACTCGGAAATCCGTTCCGAATGCTTCTATATAGTGTCGTCTCATATTATTATATACTCCCACCAAAACACTATTCATTCTGTATTCTTTACTTGTTCTCTTAGGGTGGTACAATTGTCCGTATTCTCTTTCGATCGTTCCTTATCCTTTTTACGGAACTACTGGATTAATCGTTACCGATCTGGATGACATGAGAATATTCTCCTGCTTGAAATTGCCATATCTTATACCCTTAGAAGATAGATTATTCTTACCTATGTTGTTACCCTTTAGCATTCTTCAAGACATAGAAATAATAAAGTCGAATTCCATTCATTCTTTCCAAATATCAATTATTACATCGAAGCCATAACCACTCCTCAGTGGTTTCCTACCTTCATTCTTAAATCAAATATAATAACATCCCAAAATATCAAATCCTCAAAGTTAATATCTCAATTCTTGGATTATAATAATATTTGATCCACTGTCCGGTCAAATATTATACCGAAAAGAATTTGGAATTTCTGAATTCCGATCGTCTCTGCATTCACTTATTTCCTCCGCGTATTCCTAATATGACTTCGAAACATCCATATCACGTCCCGGGTGGAGTGAAAAGTTTTCCAACTTACAAAATCACTATTCATCCACCAAATTACTATGCACGTACAGGAAACACTATGCACGTACGGGAAATACTATGCACGTACTCATTTTCCTTCAAGGATCCATTAGCTCCTTCCTAGATGGTAGATTATTCTTATCTAGGTCCTCAACCATCGAATTACTCTATTCTGACAATATACCAATGCATCAGGATCATTGTCCAAAGCAATATCCATTCATTACAATCATTGTTCTTTGAAACCACCATTCATTAGAGCTGGTGACCTTGTTGTCGGAATCATTGTTCCCCATTTTATCATTACTTAATAAAAAGTTTTAATTATATCCAAAATTTGGGGTTCTTACAGTCTCCCCTCCTTAAAAGGATTCCGTCCCGGAATCAGGTAGGAAGCAAAGAGTCGTTTGCCTGCCGTTCACTCTTTAGCTTCCCGGTCAATTCTTAGTCGTTCTACCCTTCCTCAGCACATCTTCTAGTGCTACAATTCATACTTTATCCTTTTTCCATCAACGTTGCTACTTTTCGTACAACTCACTATCCGGGTTATACTCTTACTCAGTCTTATCCTTATTGATACCTGCAGTAACATTGGTATCACTATCACCCTACGATTCGGAGGTAACCTCGCTCGTACTGTGCATTTCCTGATCGCTTTAATCTTCGCAATCTCGATCAATATAGAGAAGTGGAAAGATTTATTGAGAGATCACTATGATCAATTGAACATTTGTTATATTGCATAGTTAGTACAGAAGGGGGCCAGCCTTTAGTACTTGACAAGCAATTAAACAAGTCATGGCATTCCACTTAGACTTCTATCACATAGACAGATAGTCACGTAGCAGTACCTCCCCTCCTAAAAGGGTTGTTCTTCTCAATTCATAAAGAAGATGAATAAGAGAGAAGAAGAGAAAAGAGTTCTAAAGGATTATAGAAAGCTTTCATGATTGTAGAATATCATACTCAGAATTTACCTCTTAACTATAGAGGTTTATCAAAGAAGAAATTAATCATAATTATATCCAATACTATTTGATCGCAGTCTCACGTGTCAACATATCTTGCTACTTTGTCCATTATTCTATGGACAAATACTCTTGTTCAATCTTAGCGATACTCACATTCGGGAAATCCTTCAACCTTTCAGGTTAAATCTTAGATTTATCACTTGACATCATTATTACTGACATCCCATATCATGTTACTAGCTTTTTCATAACTATAATATTGACACTATCAGGTTGTCATCCTGAGAATTCATTAGAAAACCCATTCATAACATTCCTTGCTTCTCATTCCATAGTTGCTTCCCCAGCCTTTTCTTTATCAATCACATCCTTCTTATTAGCTGATTCTTACTCATTTCTATTATTTACTTTCACCTTCACCTCTTTATTGAGACACCTTTTTGCACTTGGTACCTCCTTATCGGCATTCCGTCTCATTTATTCTATAATCATCACGTTATTTCAATTTAAACTTTCCGAAATGAATCTGGCCCGATTCCTTTAACTTAGATTCATATTATCTACTTCTGCCAACCTTGTTTCTCATCACTGGTTCTTTTCTATCCGTGGTTTTCCACAGGTTGTCTTTCGTAAGTCAGACCAGGTCGTATATCTACATGCTCGTACTCCTATCATCTGTTGAACATTTGCATTTTTACTGGCGTAGCCTGGCCACATGAAAACCCGTTATGACCGTGCTATAATTTTGGGGGTAAGGCTGGCTCGAATACCGCCGTCCGAACACTTTAAACTCTCAAGTGGCCCAATAAGTCTTGGGCTCAACCGCCCTTCCCTCCAAGTCTCATTAATTCTTTCTACGGGAATACGTTTAGCATCACGAATTATCAACCTCATATTCTCTATCTTGTTTGTGCAGAAGTACAATAACACAAACTTGCTTGTCATTCATCAACATGCCATTTAGCTTATCAATAGCAGCACTTTCTTTATCTTTACGTTGTCATCTCCTTTCTTAGAAGAATCACCATCGCTTGTTGTTTATGTAGTGCGTTAATAGCTAACCCTACGGGTTTCAAATCCCTTAGGGAGACAAAGTAATCATTATTCCTTATCCATAAGGAACACTTCCTGAACTTGATGTAGATATAACGTGAAGCAGATAGAATTGAAGAAGAGTTTCAAGCATCGCAGCTAGGTCCGGTTGATGAAACTATCACTTATGCATCTTCCATAAAAGACTGGAAACTTAACGGTTTACTTCATCAATTTTGTACCATGGTCCTGGTTTGCCTCGAAACGGGACCTTCTAAGGTACGTAATATGCTTAAGACTCCATCAGGAATCGAATCTTTACTTAAACTATTATTACTGTTAATTCTTGCACAGTCATCAGAAGGAATGTAAATTCCTCCATTCCGATATGACCTTCAAGGTCCTTCCAAATATCATCCTGTTTCTTCGGTATGAACATTTGTAATTATTCCTTTATACTTAGATTGTCGGCCACCTCATTGGCCTTTCTTGATGATAATGATTTCTTGTAACCCATGTTTTCTGGGTACATTCCAGCTCAAGTTTTTCTACCTCATTCCCATCACTGTTGGGTTAAAGCATTCTCCCTTAAGCTCTGCTGAAGGAGAAAATATAACTATCAGTCATTTCCATAAGTCATTGCTTCCACCTACCCGTGGGAACTTTATCACGTTTATTCCCAATCCTACTTAGGATGCTTCTTTTCTTAGTTCTTTTTTTATCTTAGGATAATCTCAACCTTTATAGGTTCAACCCATACTTCCTCAGGGTTTCATACATGCCTCATCTGGCATTATTGTTATGATGTCATACATTCCTTACCAAACTTCCATTTTTGAAGTTCGGAATATTGCCCTTTTTCCTTGTAAGGTTTCGTAGGCCATCCTTATCATTCCTCCGGTATTTTCTGGGTACCGGGTATATCAAAATGTCATTGATCAATACTCTAATAATTCTATCTATGTTCTTTCCAGAACTCTTTTTTTTAATAATCCTTACCGGTCATTGTTGCCTTAGCAAGTCCAACTCATATCATCTGAAGTCATAATGTCATTATTAGGGTTAATGCCACCCCTTGTGCATTCCCCAGGGTTTGTCTTAATTTATGGATATCCTATCCCTAATTCAACTACCAAGGAATTCTTGCATCTTATAATTGGCAATCAGATCATGTATCCTTAATAAAGGTCTCTTTTCAATCATTCTCATTTGATAATCGATCGGTGGCTTAATGCCACCCTCTTCTTTCAGATAGTTGTCAGCCTATTTGGCCTTCCAAAAAGGCAACGTATGCCTATCTCCTCTCTTACAGAACTTGGTAATGGCAGCAAGGATGTTTTGGAAGATATTGGTCGAGTTCAACGTGAATCTCTTAGTACTTATCGTTCTTCTCAAATGTACTTGCCTTAGACAAAATTTCTACAGCATACTGATTCATCTCTGACCATTTCTATACTCTCTTCATAAACCTTCGTTGTTTACTTCCCTTAGTCGTAATATGTTCATGGTATTCCTGATACCCTAACATCATGCATCTCAAGTCACTATACTTCCATTTTACTCGTAATCTTGGACAACAAAATACACCTGAGTCACTTTAGTACGGGTTACCCCATCCCAAAAAGGTCTAGTGAATTCCCAATCAAAACATGGGTTGTTCGGCAGAAGATTCAAACGATCTCATTAATGTTTCCTTTATATCAGAAGCCCTTGCAGTCGATGCTTTCTTAGAAGCAACCCTGATTTGTCTTTTCATTGCTGGTCTGGTCACTTTATAGTCCGTTGTGACTTGGCCTCAACTGGCCACACATAAAAATATATGATTTTAGGGGTTGGCTAATAGCATTACTTTTCTAGCAATTGCCGGCATAGTGCCTTCTTCTTTGATACCTTTCTACCTTTCCAAAACTTTACTCCATATAAGTCTTAATCGACTACTCGGCACCGTCTCCGGTCACCTTTCCTCCACTTTTATCTTTTCACTATTCTTATCAATCCTGCGTGCCACACAAGCTTACCATTCCTGGCATAACAGCCTTTTCATTTAAGTCAATCCTGGAATTTCTCAGTCCGGCTGGTTTCTTACTTACATTTCCTATTTTCGTCCAATCTCACTTCATCATTTTATCACTACCGTCGATTGTAATGCTCAGGGTCCGTTTACTAACCCATTTTACAGCATCCTTACCCAAATCACAGGGTTTGCTCCAATTTTTACTCTCTTCCATGACATTCTCTGATAATCAGAAAGACAAGGTTTGCCAAAATTCACCGAATTCCTTTCCAGACTCAGGGAAATTTTGATCAATCTACCCACCTACTGGTAACATTAAGGAGACCAGTTTCGAAACCTGAAGAATAGTTCTATGAACCTCCAAACAGGTGGAATCATAAGCAGTCATAGTTAACGAAATAATCATCATCGGATTGGAAGTTTACCCGCTGGAGAGGAATCAATTATATCCATCCCTTAGAAGGGAATTAATAGTTTCAAACTGAAACCTGTCACAACGTCCTGATATTCAATACTACCAAATGTCGGTCTACCTAACCCTTTATGCGAAGCATCGTTGGAAGCACAAAGTCTTCTTTTTCCATTAAGCAATGCCAGCTCTTGGTCATTACCAATTTCACCTTTTAGCTCCAGGAAGATTTTCTCACATTTTTCTCTTTAACTACTGATCGTATTACTTGATCTATTATAATTCCGCATCGGAATAAACTTAAGGTACTACTATAATCCATTCAAAGAGAAGAAGGAATTTAATATTCCTCTAAATCACATGCATCTAACGTTTCTGGTTCATCATTTAACTGAGTTGAATTAACTCTATACTCAGTCTCTGGCAGTAGTCTCATCGAGTTCATCTTGACTCACTGGTCTTATCTTCCGGTAAGTTCTGAGATCATTGCCTTGCTTACTACTTCCTTATATAATTTTACCCAATCATGCTGTCACTTCCCAATGTCTTTACTTTCTAAATGATTCAGTCATAAAATGAACATTTTCCTTAATAAAACCACCTTATTAACCTCAATTTGGTTCCATAATTTACAACCTACGACACCTGCCTTCTCGTGGTGAATTATTACTGACCATATTCATACTAATTCATTTATCAAATGATATGGCACTTACTGCCTCCTTCTCAACTATTCCTAGGGACTCTGCTCCTCGCCCTAAATCGATGTCTTTGATAATCATACATCCCTCTAGCTCTTTCTTTGTTAAGATGAAAATCTCTAAGGATTCTCATCTATTTCCGTATAAGATCTCAAGTAATTCTTCCAATCCTTCTTTCTTGCTGGTACTACACCTGGTAGTCCGGCTATGACTTCAACATGCATCTTCAGATCTCTTAATAATATCTCGGTTCTTTATACTCACTTTTCTGAGCACCATATCTTAATCATCACAGTCATTCTGGCTGCGACCCTCATTACCCATGGGTAAGCTCCTTATCCTAACAGGACTGTCCTTATCTTCTGGAACCTCTTCCGGGTCTCCAGTAGGGTACTCCATCGAATTACCCGCTGATCTTCAGCATATAAAGCATCATCGCGCTGTTGCTCGTATGCCTCAAGGTCAGTCGCCTTACTCGTCGATACGATATCGAGCTAAGTTACTATCATTATACTTAAGAGTTCCCCTAAGGGTTTTATATGTCATCACTACATTATGTAGTCCGACTATGAACTTGGCAAGAGTTCTTATTATCTTAGTGAATTTATTGTTTTAACGTCGCCTCATCTCTGGGGTTTATAACGTACGCTCTGATACCACTTCTGTAACACCCCCAGATCCGGGGTCCGGGATCCGGTGGTTACGGTTTCCAATTCTGTCCACCACAATTGAACCTTCCTTAACATAAAATAAATTACGTCTCAATAACCCAACACAACAATATAAACACACCCGTTATAGTCCCAGAGATGAAATCAGAGTAACAATCAAATTTTTATTAATCTCATTATGAGTTCTTACAATCCCAAAAGAATTTCAATATAAATACATACTCTTTGCCATCCATTTACATAAGTCGTACTAGACCATATTCTTGGTACTGAAAGAATAAATATACCCAACCAATAGCTTCTTCTTCAGCTCTGGTAGTCTCACCGTCCTCGCCCGCGTCGAGTGCGCCTTGTGCGAGTCATCTGGTCTAGCTGTTGTTGTGATATAATAATAAAGCAAGGGTGAGCAATAGCCCACCAACAATAATATATAACTGAACGATAATGTATAACAGTTCAAAAGTATCTTTCAAACCATATGCCATGCATTTACGGAGATGATGCCAGTATAATATGAACGATGAAGTAACAAGGTAACTTAAAGTATTTGTTTGTAGAAATATCTGCTTCATCAAAAGTAAGCGAGATATTCTCATTGTTATTAAGAAGAGGAACTTGCATGAAAAGGTTGCAATTCCAGTTATGAACACTTTTCCAGCTCTGCCAACAGTAATCATGTTGCAGGAAATAAATAAGTTTGGATGATAAACCAATGATGGAGTATTCACCGCGCCCGCTGTTCCAATCTTGATGATCAGTCGAGATCGTACAGCTCAATTTAGATTTACTACAGGTAGAAGGAAGAACTGACGGCTTTACTTGTATACCGCCTTACTAGCTCTCCCCGGCCAACGGTTGGGCCAAAGGGGATGGACCGGCGCTACTCGGCCTCTTACACGACTCCTAGTTCAAATAGAATTCATGATTCTGAATGTAACGTTCGTCCCCCTTTCCCCAAGTATAATACTTGTTGATAAGACTCCACAAAGTAGTCGTATCTAGTTGGAAAGGAAAATTTACCAATAACTCCCAAGCTATTACTTGGTAACGGATATCAACTTGTTCCAGTAATCTTACCCCTCGAAAGATGAGAAGGTAAGCAACGACTTAATAAGTCAACAGCACCCGAGTTGCGGGTGAAGGGAATACTTTATGACCGGGAAGTCGACAAGATAAATAACATTTTCCAAGTAAGGTTCCCTTATTATTAAGGAGATAGACTCAAAGAAGAATGATGTCTGAGAACCTTTCTTGATATGAGATTAATAATAATATGACTCCGAGATATTTTCTGTAATAATCGAAGAAGATAACCCTTATCGAGATTATTCTAAGTATGGAATAAATATTCAGAGAATATTTATTGAGTTAAAATATTTAAAGAATATTTGGGAATATGAAAGAATATCTTTAATCAAAGTATTTCTCAAAATAATCCCTGAAGAAATATCAGAAGAATATTTATTGAATAAATAAATATTTAAATGAATACTCAAAACAATATTCATTAATTAATAAGACCTGAAAAGAATATTTAAGGTAGTATTCATAATTAATTAGGAATTTAAATGAATATTCAAAAGTAATATTTATTCAATGAATAATATCCTAAATGAATATCAAGTAATATTCATTTAGTAATCCAAGCCTTAAGGAATATTCGAGATAATATTCGATAATTAAATCAAGCTTCAGATGAATATTAAAATAATATTCATCAAGTATTCAATATCTTAAATGAATATTCAAAAGTAATATTTATTTAATAAAATAATATTCTAAAAGAATATCCAAATAATATTCATTTAGTAGTCTCATCTTTAGAAGAATATTCGAAATAATAATCGATAATCAATTCGACTCTGAATGAATATTGAGAAATATTATTCGTTGAATAGTTACGTTCAAATAATTATTTGAAGTAAGGATCGTTAAAATAATTAGTCTCG
Organism: Saposhnikovia divaricata; assembly: GCA_036435485.1. Taxonomy (NCBI): domain Eukaryota; kingdom Viridiplantae; phylum Streptophyta; class Magnoliopsida; order Apiales; family Apiaceae; genus Saposhnikovia; species Saposhnikovia divaricata. Next base: position 126,501,247 of record CM071597.1, on the reverse strand, counting down.
AACGAATATTCAAATAATATTCGTCGCCCAAATAATAGAAAATATTTACTTAAATATTTTCCTCCGAGGTAATCTCGATATATCAAGGAATTTTGACTCCCGGTCTATTTTTGATTAATAAGATGTATACGCCCTTCTATGAGGGTCTTACAATAACCGGCTTATAACTGATATATAACTATCTAGCTTATAAGCCAACAATAACATTCAGGGAACAAGTATATCAATTCAACTTGAAAGTAGGCATGCATGCAATGGCATATGTATATCAGCAATCATATATATATATTTATTCAATCACAACAACAGCCTAAAAGAAGGGAATTGAAACTTGCCTGGTAGTCGAGTACGGTAAGGGGTAGTGGTAGCGGGTCCCGGTTCAGCTTGGTGATCTATAAATAGCCAAGGCATTCGGGATTAATCACTTAACATATTAAAAGTTAAGTTATACTTAATTCGAAACACGTTCTCGAGTTATCTCGTTATACCCCTTTTAGTGGATTACTTTTATCACTGATCCGACCCGACATTCGTTCGTTAATACGACATGTCATTGTACTTATACTTGGGACATACTTAAGTCATATGAGTTCTAAAGTCGATCGTTACGAACCAATACTATACTCTGAGTTTTATCGCCCGTTTTCTAAGTGTTTTACCGAAGTTATAAAAGAGTCGTCTTTTAGGGGTTCGTTCGCGTTTAACCTCGACTCGAACATTTTTAATAAATCGAAAAATGCTCTTTTTGACATACGGTTTTCTTTCACGCCTTCCTTCTTACTCCTAGTATTTATTTACCAAGATTCGTCATGATTTTACATATTTTACGAGGGTTCAATTTCAGTTACGAATTCTCGGTTACGGTTTCGAAATACTTTTAGTAAACCGGCCGTAACTCCTAAACCGTAAGTCCGTTTCACGTGATCTTTATATCAAAACGAAGCTTAGAACATTACCTATCCTATCATGGCAGATAAGGTCTCTGGACAGTAGGGGTTCGACATGGAAAATGGCATACAAAACATGGTATTGTAAAATCGGGCATTATAACGGCTGTGTTTACACGCTTTTCCAAATTTTTATCATTATCAAATCATCCTCCAACAACAACCAATTCAAGACCTAAAGTTTCTCATCTATTCTAAGTCATGATATCTCAAGAACAACTCAAATCCAGCAAGTATGAAATATCAATAACAACCAATTATACATACATGGATCTAAGCATACTAACACCTCTCCATCACATATCCATCCAAAAAGATCCATAAACTCAAAGTAGTACTAAGGGTTCTTGAGCTTTATACCTTCCTTGGAGAGTGAATAACACTTGTTAAGCCTTGAATGATCCTTAAGTAGCCTTAGTATACTTGAATCAATCAAAAGAAAACAAGAACACAAAGTTAATACTTAAAAGTTACTATTCATCATCATCTTCTTGATTTTATATCTCAAGATTGGTATGGAATTTGAAGATGAAATTCATAGGATATCTTAGCTATGAAATATAGGACTCACCTTAATTTTCTTGAGATTTAACAATGGTTGGAAGTTGGACTTTGGATCTTGAATTATGCAAGAAGTCGAATGGAAAGGAAAATGGAGAGTGGTGGTGTTTGCTTGGCTTGGTTCCTTGCTCTCTTGCATTATTCTGAAAATATCTAACATAAAGTTGCTTTATTAAAGGTACTAGGTCATGGCATACATCATCTTGGTGGACAAGTGTTTAATTTGGTGTGGTAGGATGAGAAAGCATGCTAAGTACTTGGTTTGATTGCTAAGATTGCTAGTTAGCTTTGTAACTAGCTTGGTCTCTTTGATCTTATCTTGCATAAAGTGATTATGTCCCCTTCCACTAGCTCATCATACCTTTTGGTCCTCTGCTTGTTTCTGTGTCCGGTTATTACCCGTTTCAATTGATCGTTCGTAGGAATATTTCACGGATTTCTAATTAGGGTTTACCGGGAATCCTTTTTAATATTAATACTTTCATTCTCCATCTTTCATTCTAACTTTCCAATTTATATACCTTAAATCCATCCGTTAAATACTTAAGGCTATCAGTGTCCAGGGAACTCTCGGAGAAAATAAAAGTGCGGTTTTTCAGAATCCGACAGCTTTTACATACATTTATTTTCCCCCTGGATCACTAATACGAACTCGAAAATCCGTTCCGAATGCTTCTATATAGTGTCGTCTCATATTATTATATACTCCCACCAAAACACTATTCATTCTGTATTCTTTACTTGTTCTCTTAGGGTGGTACAATTGTCCGTATTCTCTTTCGATCGTTCCTTATCCTTTTTACGGAACTACTGGATTAATCGTTACCGATCTGGATGACATGAGAATATTCTCCTGCTTGAAATTGCCATATCTTATACCATTAGAAGATAGATTATTCTTACCTATGTTGTTACCATTTAGCATTCTTCAAGACATAGAAATAATAAAGTCGAATTCCATTCATTCTTTCCAAATATCAATTATTACATCGAAGCCATAACCACTCCTCAGTGGTTTCCTACCTTCATTCTTAAATCAAATATAATAACATCCCAAAATATCAAATCCTCAAAGTTAATATCTCAATTCTTGGATTATAATAATATTTAATCCACTGTTCGGTCAAATATTATACCGAAAAGAATTTGGAATTTCTGAATTCCTATCGTCTCTGCATTCACTTATTTCCTCCGCGTATTCCTAATATGACTTCGAAACATCCATATCACGTCCCGTACATAGGGTGGAGTGAAAAGTTTTCCAACTTACAAAATCACTATTCATCCACCAAATTACTATGCACGTACAGGAAACACTATGCATGTACGGGAAATACTATGCACGTACTCATTTTCCTTCAAGGATCCACTAGCTCCTTCCTGGATGGTAGATTATTCTTATCTAGGTCCTCAACCATCGAATTACTCTATTCTGAAAATATACCAATGCATCAGGATCATTGTCCAAAGCAATATCCATTCATTACAATCATTGTTCTTTGAAACCACCATTCATTAGAGCTGGTGACCTTGTTGTCGGAATCATTGTTCCCCATTTTATCATTACTTAATAAAAAGTTTTAATTATATCCAAAATTTGGGGTTCTTACATGAAGCATGATTCTCAGTAATTAATCATGAATCCTTCTAAGTTATTTGTGATCTAATCCTAGATTGTGTAGAAAATTAACACAGCATGATACTATTTCATATTTGTAGCATCTCTTAGTTTATTTAACCTAAACTCTGAGTCTGTAAATACTGTGTGCATTGCCTCTCATGAATAATTTCTAATGTTGATGAGCTCTAAACTCTGTTAGTTATACGCTGTTAAGTTAAATTTTGTTATTAGTCAACCCCCAACTCAAATGTATATAGACTGTTAGAACTCCTTTGAGATTATGTTAGTGTCTAGGACGACCCAGGAACTTGCTGGTATATAGTAAGGGCTAAAATTCTCTAATTTTTGGTGACTAGTCAAAGACTAGGAAGATCCAGGAACTTATCAAAATGATAAGGGCTAAAATTATAGGATTTTTGGTGACTAGTTCCAACCTCTGATTACTGGAGAGAAAAAAAAAATAGACGGGGGTTATAAATTAATTAAATATTATTGTATATAAATCGTTTACTACATAGTTTAGCATTCATCATACATTCAGTGTTTACTATGAGAGTTTGTGCATCCAGTGTTTACTGATTTACTTGATGGATTTTATGAAAAATTAGATGCTCTAAAATTTGAATTAGTAAACTCTGCTATACACACACATATATTCACAGCTGTGCAGTTTTTGAAAGGATTACGGTAATGCAGTTGGAGAATTGACAAACGCTGATGAATTTTGTCTATTACTCTAAGGTAATTTATTTCAGACAATTTACATACTTGGGGTAAAAAGAGTTTTTTTTTTGAAAAATGAAATAAATTATTGCCAACTGTTAATGAGTGTTTAAGTGGTAAAGTGTGTTGGTAATGGGAGAGAAATTAGCAGTAATTATTGCTATAGTTACTGAATGTGCATAGTTGTTCCATTATATATGTGCCACGTGTCCCACTCACCCACTAATGTGTCCCACTTGCACATTAATTGAGTAATTGGTTGAGTGTATTAATGTTAAAACGATTGGGTTTTACTTTTTCATTACAACTCTAATCATTTTTACTTACACAGTTATTTTCTCTGCACACAACCCATTCACAGTTACTTGCTATCTCATTTGCACATTTTCACAAACACCTTTGCTACATATCTTTTTCACTCATATTTTCTTCTCAAATCGATTATAATGGCCACTAAAGCTTTTAATGCCCAAGGATTATTGTTTGTTCCTAACAATTATGCAGCCCAATTGAACAATGAAAAAGTTCCAGTGGCGTTTCATTTGATTCAAAACTTTTTGGGAGATTCAGAGATTGGTACAGCTCTAGTCGAACCACAAACACTTTCTGCCACTCAGATTGCTACTTTCTGGAAAAACTCTGTGTATGACGATGAAGGAGAGAATGGGAATCCATCAATTGTTTTCACTTATGAGGAGACAGAGTATGTAATTACTCCTACAATAGTCAGAGATACTATGGGTTTTGATACACATACTTCATACAGTGTTGCTGGTGAGAATCAATTGAAGGAGATGTTGCAGCAGCTGGGGTTTTCTGGTTTTTTAGACAAGCTTGGTAATGTAAAAAGGCCAGGGCTCAGGAAGGAATGGAGTTTCTTCTTTGATTGCATCACAAGAGCTTTTGGCAAGAAAGTCACCAACTGGGGTGCCATTCCTACTGACAGTCTTCAAATCGGGTATTCTCTTCTCTATGGAAGTAATTTCGATTTTGGTAGACTTGTTTTAATGAATATAGGTGATAGGTTGTCAGAGAATAGTACTGTCTACTTTGCTAGATTTTGTCAGTTATTATTCACTGCCTGTGTTCCTGGTGTTGAGATTGCTGAGAATGACACCATTCTAGCCTTTAAGGTTAATAAGAGGATATTCTCTGATCTAACCAACAAAGATGCTAAAAAGGATCAATTACCTGATTTGGTGTTGCCACTTGCAATTCAAAATTTTTTACATCAACCTCAAGACCCTCCACAGCCTGAGCCTGAACCTACAAACTCTGAACCTCAACAATCTATAAACACTGAACCCATTCAACCACCTACACACACTGAACCTCCAACTCTAAACACTGAAACACAAACCCAACCTCAACCTTCACCTCAACATGAACAACAATCATCTATTACCCAACCCAAACCAAAACATGGAAGTAGAAGAAAACACACAGCAGCAAATACACAGCATCGATTAGCTAGAGCTAGAAGGGAATCTGTTCAAATTCAAAAGGAGTCTATCAGGCCTAAAAGGGCTAGAAAGGAAAGGGCAAACAGACCTCCATCACCTTCTGTTCTAGATGATTCTACTGAAGAAGAGACAGTTGAAGTGCCTCAAGTCAAAAGAAGAAGATTAATTCTTGATGATTCTGATGAGGAAATGAACTTTGAAGCTCCAGAGGTGATTTCCAAGGAAATACCTACTGTTGAGATAAATATTGAAGAAGAAGCTGCCAATACAACTGACAATGTACAACTGGATGAGGCAACCAGAGAAGGTTTTACTGTTATGGATGATTTTTTTGAAACATTCATACCATTCTCTGATCACATTAATGTTCATCTCTCACCTGTTATTTCAAACTCTGAAGAAACTGGTGCAGCTGATCAGCCTACTGTAGTACTTGATGAAACAGTGGCATCACACACTGAGCTATTCTCTGATGCTCACCAGGTTCCTGAACAAGGTGAAGAGGTTGAATAAGTTGAAGTTCCAAAGTCTGTTGAGGCTAGAGATACACCTGCAGAGATTGTTGCTGAAATAGCAGTGAATGTTACTGAAACTACAGAGATTGTTGCAGAGAATGTTGCAGTGCATACTGATCAAGTTGAAGATGCAGCTGTTGATGTTGAAGATGAAGGAAGTGCAGAGTCAAACTCTTCTCAGAGTGTACCAGTTCAAACTGATGCTAAGCACACACCTTTTTCTAAACCTTCACATCAACATGACATTGAAGCTAAACACTTTGCCAAGAATTCAAGGGATTGGTATAAGTCAGACTGTATTTTTCCTATTGAAAGAGCAGCTAAATTTGTTCATCAATCTGCCACAAAGATCTCAAATCCTGATATTCTCTCAAATCTGCAAGCCACCATTGTTCAAGTCAAAACTCTGAATGAAAGATTTGATGAATCTCAAAAAGCTATTAATGAACTAAGAGCTGATGTTGTTGCTAGAGATATGACTATGCAGAGGGATAATCAGACAAAGTTTAAAACCATTTCCAAAGCTCAAGAAACTCTGTTTCAGAGGCTGGGTCAAGTTGAACAAAATCAGAATGTATTGTCTGGAAAGATTGATTCCATTGCTAACTCCTTGGAACTGATTACTTCTATTTTGATTCCTGATGATGTCAAAAAGGGGGAGAGAGTTGTTAAGTGTAAGTGCAGGCAATCTCAAACTCTGACTAAGGATGATGATACTGAAGATGGAGGAGCAGGAGCACATGACAAAGGGAAGAGATTAAGAGCTGATCAAAGTCTGAGATCTAGCAAATCTTCGAAGTCAAAGTCTGTTGGAATAATTACTAATGCTCATGGTACTTCAAACACCAGGAGTTTATTATTCACTGAAAATCCACAGACAGATGAAGAACTGGCTGCTAAGTTATTTCTGGAAGAAAATCAAGAAGGAGTTACTATTGAAGATATTAAAGCTGAAGAAAAGAATTTACAAGAAGAACATCAGAAAGCTTTAAAGTCTGTAAAGTTTAAAAAGAAATAAAAAGCTCCTAGGCCTGTTCTTAAAGGCATTGTGATTAAAGAAAATGTTGGTGCTGATCAAAGATCACAATTATCTAAGAAACCAACAGAAGCTGAAGCTAGATTGAAGCTAAAAGGAATTGTTGAAGAAGGAGAAGGTTCAAAGAAGAAGAATACAACCTCTGTTGCTACACAAGTTGTACAGAGACCTTTATCTACTCAGATGCAAATGGTTTTTGGAAAACCAACTCTTCATGATCCATCTCTGATGACTGGAGGTACTACTACTGATTTTCTACATGGTAGAGCTTTAACTGGTAAGCAAGGTCGAGATAAATCTGGATTGGGCTCTAATAAAGAAGTCAGAATGAAGACTGGTCCTCGAGATCCTTCATCACTGGCTGTTCCAGGTCTTGGTGTTACTCAGGAGAGTTTAGACAGATTGGAGTCAGTACAGTTGATTCATCAAAGAAGTTTGGATAAAGACTTTCTACTGTATTTCATGGAAGATGGTACTGTATACAAAATTGGTGAGTATGATCTTGATTTGAAGCTATGGGAGGAATTAGAATATGTTCTATATCTCTTCAAGGTGAAAAATCAAAGGACTCAACAAGCTGCAAATGTGCTAAAGAAGAAGATGTTGCATAATTTGGCAGTCAGAGGTATGAGATACAACATTCAATATGTCCCAAAATACAGAGATTATCATGGGAATATTGTTGAGATGAAGAAGGACAATGCTAAACTGAAAACATACCTGGATATAACAGTTCTTGATTTTAACTCAGAGTCAGCAAAAGCATAGTTCATCAGACTGGGGAATGAGATGAGAAGAAACAAAATCTATGATCTGAGGTCTGCTATTTATCAAACTGGTGAAGATGATCCTAAGCTAAAGGAGATCATGGAGGTTATGTAGATAGAGCTTGAAAATGCTGAACGAAGATTACTTATAGACTATCTCAGATCAACACCAGATGTTGAGGAAATTAAGGATTAAAACTCTGTAAGAATTTTCTTGTTTTATGTAGATTTTGTTAAGTAGAAGTTAAACTTTGTTTGTATATTAAACACTGTATTTGTTTATTTGTTTTGACATCATCAATTATTGTTAAACTTGTGCATTTTTTGCTAATGAACAAGTTGGGGGAGATTGCTAGAAATAATTGATGTGAATATTAATCAGTGTTTAAGTGTTACAGTGATAAATCAGAGTTTAGCTGGAAGCAGTTAGAGTTTAGTTAAACGCTGACAGATGGAAGCTCGACAGAGTTTGTTAAACTCTGTCTAGAGGCAGCGTCTACTGGTCAACAGTGTTTGAAGATTTATTATGGAAGCAATATCTTTGAAGATTGGATAGCTGTCAAAGAGATTGAGTTGACTAAGGAGACGTGTAGCAATCGTAATTGATATCAATTGTATAGCTAATTTATAGGAGTATCAATTATCGATTGTATAGCAGCTGTATATCTTATAAATACAGTTAGGTTAACCCTAGAAGGGTATCGATTATTGTGAAACATTATTCATTGTAACCTAAGCAGCTCTCTGTGATATTCTACATCACTGAGAGAGGAGTTATTAATTCAAAACAGTTTTTAATTGTTTAAACGCATATTTTATTGTTAATCTCTCATACGATCTTGATTATAATTGTGTATTCGGCCTAACATGCTGCATCAACATGCATCCTAATCCCTTATGTCAAACATCACTATAGATAACAAAATTTCCTTGATCATCAGGCAACACTAGCGCTGGTGCTGAAACTAATCTCTTCTTTAACTCTTGAAAGCTCTCTTCACACTTATTACTCCAAATAAACTTCTCATTTTCCGAGTCAACGGCATAGCTATCTTCGAAAAATCTTGAACAAATCTCCGATAATAATCAGCCAATCTTAGAAAACTTCTCACTTCAGTAGGAGTCCTGGGTCTACTCCAATTCACTACAGCTTCAATCTTCGCAGGATCCACTCTAATTCCTTCTCGACTAATAACATGTCCTAAGAATTGAACTTCTTCCAACCAAAACTCACATTTAGAAAACTTAGCGTATAACCTTTCCTTTCTTAAGGTTTCCAACGCGATCCTTAGGTGCTCGGCATGTTCTTTGGGGGTTCTCGAGTATATAAGGATGTCATCAATAAATACAATAACGAACTTGTCCAAATACCTCTTGAACACTCGATTCATTAAATCCATAAATACCGCTGGTGCATTCGTGAATCCAAAAGCCATCACTAAGAACTCATAGTGTCCATACCTCGTACGAAAAGTAGTCTTCGAAATATCCTTTGGCTTAATCTTCAACTGATGATATCCTGACCTCAAATCAATCTTGGAAAATTAAACGGCTCCTTTCAACTGATTAAACAAATCATCTATTCTTGGCTGTGGATACTTATTCTTAATGGTCAACTTATTAAGCTCTCGGTGGTCAATACACAATCTCATACTTCCATCCTTTTTCTTGACAAACAACACTGGTGCTCCCCAAGGGGACACACTCGGCCTTATAACTCCTTTATCCAACAAATCTTGTAACTGGATAGCTAACTCTTTCATCTCAGCAGGTGCCATTCTGTAAGGTGCCTTAGAAACAGGTTCGGTTCCGGGTGCTAAATCAATCGTAAATTCCACTTCTCTATCTGGAGGTAATCCGGGCAATTCCTCAGGAAATACGTCAGGAAACTCATTCACTACTGGTATATCTTCCATCCTAGTAACTTGCTTTTCTACATCAACCACATGTGCTAGGTAAGCTTCGCAACCTTGACTTAGTAATCGCTTCGCTTGCATGAAAGTTAGAAATTTCTTCTCTTGCTTTTGTCCTTGAAACATCACTTCACTACCATCTTCAGTAGGCAACTTAACTTGCTTCTTCCTACACTCAATCTGAGCATCACACTCCGTCAACCAATCCATTCCTAGAATAATGTCGAATTCTCCCAACTTAAAAGGTAATAGATCCACATAGAAAAGATATCCTCCGATCTCAATACTACAATTAGGACACTCTCATTTTACAGAAATCTTATCCTGATTAGCAACTTCTACCACTAACGATTTTTCTAATGGTCGAATCTCACAGTTCAACTTATCAAGAAATATTTCAGATACAAATGACTTAGTAACTCCAGAATCAATCAAAACTTTAGCTTCATAAGAGTTTACAAGAAGCGTACCTGCAACTACATCAGCATCATTAACAGCTTCCTTAACAGACATGTTGAAAGTACGAGCTTTAGGTTGAGGTGCTTGATACGGTGCTGGTGGTGCGGTAATCCTCAATACATTAGACGTCTGAATGGGTTCCTTGCAGTTACGAGCTATGTGGCCAACTTTACCACACTTGAAACAAGTCATTCCTACTGGCTTCACTCCCGGACACTCATGGGCATAATGTCCTTTTTTTTCTCACACTTGAAACAAACAATGTTAGACTTATTATAGGTATCCAGGTGCTTCTTTCCACAAATCTTGGAGTCTTGTAGTACGGGTCTTGTTATAGCCTGAGGGTTAACTCCTCGAGGTCTACGATCTTGGCCTCCATTACCACTTCTAAATCTCTGAAAATTCTTACGTCCTCCTTGCTGATTTCCAAACCTTCCTCTATTTTGAAAACTCTTCTGTCCCTCTGGTTCTTGACTCTTTTCCACTTTCTCAAACTTCCTTTTCTTCCCGACCTTTTCTTTCTGGTTCAAATCACTTTCTCCTTCTATAATTATGGCCTTCTGAACAACGGTTGTGTAAGTCCTTAACTCAAACGCAGCCACTCTACATCTCAACCAAGGGTTTATTCCATGTTGAAATTTCTTAGCCTTACTAGCTTCATTACCTATGTATTGGGGTGCAAATCTCGACAACTCTGTAAACTTGGCTTCATACTCAGCCACAGTCATACCTTCCTGTTTTAACTCTAAAAACTGAACTTTTAACTGAACTTGCAAATATCCAGGTAAATACTTCTCATTAAACAACTCCACAAACCTAGGCCAAGTAATCACATCTCTTTCTGCATCCTTAACAGATTCCCACCAAAAATTAGCTTCCGATCTCAAATAGAAACTAGCAAACTTCGCCTTCTGGCCATCTTCAACCCTAACTAACGTAAAGGCTTTCTCGATATCCATTAACCACGACTTAGCCTCTAAAGTACCTTTGAACTCAGGTGGGTGAACAGCTTGGAAAGATTTGAAAGTTGTAGCAAGTTGGCAGCTTGGTGTTGTTGGTGTTGTACAAAGGCAGCAGTTTGTTGTTGTAGTAGTTGAAACATTTGGGCCATTGTAGGGTTTTCTTGGTTTTACTGATCTTGGTTTTCTGTATTAGTGGTTTGACGGTTTCTTCTGGGGGGCATCTTTCTGATATGAAAATGAACAGTAGGTAAACAACATGCAGGTTTATATAAAAGAAAACAGGTTTCAACCGCCTGGTACCAATAGACGATCGGTTCCGTTGAATCAATACATTATGGGTACAGTTTAAAGTAATGCAACAGGTTAATATGTGAACAGGTTAATAAGTATGGAAAGACGACATGGAAATACGGTATGTAAAGGCAGTATGTAAAAGCGATAAGTAAAACAGTTGACACAGGAATATATGAAATATATGCATACGTCATTGAAGACGACAACGATCCAACAACATAACTTAAGGGTATTCAAACCCTTCTACAGACTGGGCGGCAGAAATAACAACTAAACAACTATCTGTCTACTAGCAAAAAGGAAAGCAGGAAAATATCCTAAGCTAGTAGTAAAAATAACTAAACACTAGTGGGCTCTAACAGATGTCCCACTCAACCAGTCTCAAGGCAGATGATCTCTAATCACGGGAACCACGAGTCTCACGAAGCTCAGATAGTTTCCGGCAAACAACACTCGAAAGCCTACGGGCCTCGGCTAATACATCATGAGTGATGGGATCCCGATGCAAACGGTGCCTAACAGCATCCTCGAGCATCCCGATGCATCCCCTCCAATCAATCATAGTCAGATCCACACGAAGTTGGGCCTCCACTTTCATCTTCTCGATTAATTCCTTCAGCTCTGCGTTTTGTCCTGCCAGACTCTCGCACTCACGAACCACATCCTCAAAGGTGCGCTCAGGTACGGGCTCGGGAACCATGTAAGACCCTACAGAAGACTCACCGTGCTCAGTGACAGATGGGGTCACGATGGGTACTGGTACAGGATCAGGCACGGACTCAGTAGGGGGTACAGGGGAATCGGTACGGACAGGTGGACTCTCGACCTCGATCTTAGACATTACCTCAGTGTCAGACTCAACCACAGTATTGGCATCAGACATAATCTCAGAAGGATCAGACTCCTCGAATGAACTATCGGAATCTGGGAGTAGGGGTGCATCATCGTCCAGATCCATCTCCTGTAGCAATAATATATATATACACACAGAATATAAATGTTACATGTTAGGTTAGTCCTATAAAATCTAGCGCAAAAGGGAAGAACCTAAACCTATAGTCACTCCCTAACACCTATCACTCTTAAATCCTAATTGTGTCTACTTCTTTTATTAGTGATCCCTAAATCCTAGCTTGTTTCAGTGACCAAAACCCGTAGCTCTGATACCAACCTGTGACGCCCTCCCAATCTGGGGTCTAGATCTGGGAGTCACTGTAACACTAGATACAAACACCCTAAAAATAAGTAAATATAGATATAGCATGCTGATTGACCCCAACTCTACTCACCTGGATCTTTCACAGGTAATGGTATGAAACAAGCAAGCCAACGTCTAACTACTTTTTATTACAAACCAAATTCAAATTTAAAATTAATTATTACAAACCCTTATTCAAAAGTTCTAATTGCCAGTTCTCATAAACTAACTCAAAAACTCTCCTCACTGAGCTGTTATTACATCTACCTCGGATGGAAACTCAAATGAAACCACAACAGGGTTATGAATAACGTGCTTCCTCGTGATCTGTCTAGTACGAGCCATGATTCTCAAGTTACTGTCAAAAGGGTTAGACAAAATAACAATGAGCCAACGCTCAGCAAGTAACTAGAGTACTCAACTAAAAACAGTAATAACAGGATAATCAGATGGATGACAGTAGATTAAGAGATATCAATATGAATACTGGAAACCGTAAAAGTAAATCTGATACTTGGATATAACAGAAGATCAACTGATAGATAGGATAACAATGGTTACCAGGATATGTGTAAAGCAATTGACATTTCAAATGGTAAACCAATTTCATTTCACAGTATTTAAAAGTAATCTTTCACTTTAAGAAAATTGATTGGAGGTTTTATTTTTCATCATCAGATAATAAGGGTGATCAGCCACGTAAAGTCCCCATAACGGACACGAAGTCCTTTTGGACATTAATCCTCTCATTAGGATAGCTTGGGTACCCAAGAGGCAACACATTGGCCTATAAAAGAGCTGAACTGGTCCCACCAGACTACAGCATAATACACATAAATAGGCTGGACCGGTGTTACCCGATCACTTACACCTCTCCACTCTTTAGGAATCCGTAGAAACCATTTTGATGGAGTTTTTAACATTTTATAAAACATTCTTTTGAAAACATTTCAGCTTAGAAAGCCTTTTCATTTTGAATACATTTTAACTTGAAAACATTTTGATTTGCAATTATAAAAGTCAAAGGGTTTGACCACATATTCTGAATTCAAGAAATAAGGTTAACAAGTCTGAATCATGAAGATATAGACTCAAAGGTATCAAGGCAATTGATCAGGAATTAACAAAGAGTTTCAAAGTCAAAGGTAAAAGATGTGACATAACAGCTTTAGGGCAATCGATCAAGTTATAGAGATTATGAAATGATAATAATGGTGATCAAGTTCTTAGATCAGTGATTAGGTCACAATGAAGTTAATAAGCTTTTAGGGTCAACATAGGCTCAACTGGCTACGGACAAAGGTTAAGTAGAACACTGGTTTATCTGTCAGTCAATATGGTTTAATTATGGCAAGCTATTTGACATATATGATCAAGAAGCAATTAGAAAGAATTATGTTATTTTAGGGTTTTTAGGTTGTCAAATATTTTGTTAATCAGGGGGAGCATTATTTTAGGGGGAGCAATATAGTCACTGTGATGTATTGAAGTATGTCATCATCAAAAAGGGGGAGCATGTTAGCATGATGTTTTGATGATGAATACAAATGTTGCTTGTGAATATCTTTATTATCTAATCTTGTTTTACAGGAACCATGGATTTAGTGGGAGTTTTACTCTCCTATAAATTATTGAGTAATCATCAAAAAGGGGGAGATTGATAGCCTCATAGTTTTGATGATCACTCTATCAACAAGCTGATAAGCTTGTAACCGAATGTTATAGCCAACTGTTTGGTTGTGCTCTAACTTTGTTTTGCAGGACTTAATTAAATAGCTGAATACCTCATTGTCAGCAAGCTAAGACATTGCAAACATGACATAACATCAAGCTGGGACGGTGAAAATAGATGATAACAGCAAGTTATCAGCCACTCCCCAGAAATATATGTTGCAAATTCTAAAGTCCTTAAATCAAGGAATATTATAGGAAATGATGTGTAGCAGCTGTCTAATATATGTATATATTGTATTGTATATATTAGAGCTCCAATTTCTTTAAAGCATCTTTCAAAGACATCATTCCTTATTCTAAGGAGCCTTTTAATTTCTAAAGTGCTTTACAAAACAACCCACTTGTCTACTTTTCAAGCATGCCTTTGAAAAGCATTTCCTTTCTAAATATTTTTCCCTCAAAGCAGCTCTTCTTGAATGTTTTGTAAACGTTAGAAATCAACTTAATCAAATCATATTGAATGTGAGAATATTATTCAAGAGCGTTGCAATCATGATTGTTAATTTGAATTTCTTTGAGTTTACTATATATACTTGTGTGACTATCTTTTTTCTTCACCGAACACCTTCAAGAACATACAAGAACAACTCAGTACTTTCTTTCATATTCTATAAACGAGCTCTAGTATTATATACGATATTGATATATTAGAGAGTTCATAGTTTTGAGTTGTAAACACTTTTCTTCTTGTATTGTTCAACGTGTAAGTGTTGTTGTTGGATAGGCAGGCTTGGAAACAAGGGTTCAGGAACTAGTTTGCTAGAGAAGATTGTACTCAGGGTAGTATAGTTCTTAGAGAGCATTTGGTTCAAGGGACAAGGGGTTTCAGCAAGCTGCTATCAACAACGGGTGCATAGGGAGATATATTATTGGATCTTGTAATTGGTATTTTCGTTGATCAATAATATATTCTCTTACCGGGTTGGTAAGGGACTAGGACGTAGACCGTAGAGATTAGGGGTCGAACCTGGCTAAAATCCTTGGTGTTCTTTTCTTTACACTTTTACGTTTCTGAATTGCATTGCATGTTAGCTAGCTGACAGACTGTTTTATATTGTAATCAGCAAGCTGACTAGCCAGCAGTTTTATTGTTCGGTAATTTTTAAAATTGAATATAGTTGGTCATAACACCTATTCACCCCCCCTAGGGGTGGTTTTTCAATTGGTATCAGAGCTTGGCATACTAACATTTCTGTAACAGGAAAAGCATCGATCAAATGGCTGATAAATATTGATAAGTGGATTTTATATCCACTTGGAGCATTCCATATCGGCTTAAATTGATTGTCTTGGACTCAAGTTTGTTGTAGTTTTGATGTGTTTTGTGTAGTTGTGCAGGGTTGCAAGAATGCCGATTATGGTTGATGTTTCTGTCGTTTTTGGAGGTTAAATTGATTAAAATTCGGATTTCCGGGAAGGTTGCGCAGTCTACACTGTTTTGGCCATATCTGGAGTTCTAGAAGTCCGTTTTTAGCGATCTTACTGTCCACGCGAAGCTTGGGAGATTTTCTACAACATTGGACAGGTCGTCCATGCACAGGCTGCGCGTGGTGGGCGCAGGCAGCGTGGCAAACAGACTGATGGGAGCAGGCAATTACTGTTTTTCCCTTTTCAAGTTCTGATTGTATTTTGGGCAGTTTTTAGTACCTTAATCGAATTCTAATTGTAATAGAAGGTAATTTCTTGCTGGGCAAGAAATCTAGAGCCTATTTAAACACATCCTATCATTGTAATTAGAGAGATACAATATCAATTACATATCATAGCTTAGTTTTGCAAGGGAGAAAAGGAGAGAAGGATTCAACGCTCGTGACAAGCAACGGATCTAGATCTACTTCATCTTTTGTGTTATTTTGGATTCTAGATTTGTTTTCTTAACTCTTTGTTTTATTAATATTATTACTTCTTTCATTCATATCTTGTTTTATATCATGGTTTCATCAAATCCCATGATGACGAGTGGTTCGATTATGAACTAATCGTTGTCATGGGATTCTAATGGATTTATCTATGTAGCTTAGTAGTTTGCATGCTTTAAAGATTTATGTATGATGAATTCTTGATATCCTTGTATGGTTGTGTTTCATGTGTTTAGATGCGTCGCGAACATCTAATTTGTTAATCTCTTGCGAAACGAGAGTGGATCTTGAGATTTAGAACTTGCCATGCTAGCATAGGATAGGTTGATGTTTTAACATCATGATTTGTAGCGTAAATAGAGATATTATGCTGCCATATGTGATCAATATGGATAACTTGTTCTTCAACCGTTATGTTTTCAAATCTTATAGAGATATAGGGTCTAAACATAATTGGTGTCTACCCATCTTCTATCTATTTTGTGGATGTATGTGTAGTTTGGTGTTAGTATATCGAGAGGTAGCTTATACTTGTTCCGTGTTGTCTGATCAGATATTAAAACCATCACATGCATTGATTAAAGGCGTCAACTCTAAGTGAAGTAGATAATGAAGTTAGAGTCCCATGTTTATTCTCATATAAGTAATTCAATTTTAAATCTCAGTCGTTAATTAATTCTTAGTTTGATAATTTGCATCTTAGTTTAATTTAGATAATTAAAACACCAATTTGTGATTTGTCTTAGCAGTGAGTTATAACCATACATTGTTGAATAGGTGCATTAACTGAATAGAAACAAAACCAGATCTCTGTAGAACGAACTTGATTTATTTCTATATTACTTGTGACCACGTATACTTGCGTGATATTGTGTTAACAAGTTTTTGGCGCCGCTACTGGGGATCATCGGTGTTTTATTTTAGTTTATGTGCTTGTCATCAGTGGTCGTTAGCATTCACTGACTCGGATTTCTTACGTAGTTTGTTTGTTTCGTGGTGTTTCAGGTACTAGTACGTGTATGCGAACACGCTCTCAAGTTCGTAAGGATAAGGAGAAAGAGGAAATAGCAAAGCCAGTAGTAAAGAAAGTTGTAGAGAAGAAGAAGCTTAAGGAAAAAGTTGAGATGGGTGATCGAGCAGCGGAAGTAGCTAGGGCTTTGAAGGACTATTCTCAGCCGAAGATTAATGACATCCAGTCTAGTATTGTCAGGCCGGCTATTGCAGCAAATAACTTTGAAATCAAGCCTAGCACGATTCAGATGGTGCAGAATTCGGTTCAGTTTGGGGGTGCTTCTACGGAGGATCCTAATATGCATATCAGGGATTTCATCGAGATTTGTGATACTTTCAAGTTCAATGGTGTGTCGGATGATGCTATTAAGTTGAGACTTTTCCCATTCTCTCTGAGGGATAAGGCTAAGGGCTGGTTACACTATTTACCAGCCGGTTCCATTACTACATGGGAGGATCTAGCTCAGAAGTTTCTCACCAAATTCTTTCCCATGGCAAAAACTGCAGCAATAAGGAACCAGTTAACTCAATTTCAGCAGCAATCTGGTGAATCTTTGTGTGAGCCTTGGGAATGTTATAAGGAGATGCTTCGTAGGTGTCCATATCATGGCATGCCTGATTGGATGGTTATCAACGGTTTTTACAATTGGTTAGGAGCACAGTCTAGACCTTTGCTAGATGCAGCATCAGGTGGAGCTCTATGGGCTAAGAGCTATGAGGAGGCTTATGATCTTATTGAGATGATGGCTGCTAATGAATATAAAAATCCAACCCAGAGGCTTTCTCAAGGCAAGGTAGCAGGTGTTCTAAAAGTTGATGTAGCTACAGCCATTGCAGCTCAGTTGAAGGCTCTTATGATGAAGGTGGATTCTCTTGCTAATTATGGAGTTCAGCAGGTTGCTAGTATTTGTGAGTTATGTGCGGGCGCACATGAGACAAATCGGTGTGCTATCTTGTCTGAATCAGCACAGTTTGTGAGTAATTTTCAGAGACCTACTGCACCAGTTCCAGCCACTTATCATCCGAATAACAGGAATCATCCCAATTTCATCTGGAGCAATAATCAAGGTGCTCAACAACAGTAGCCTTTTCAGCAGTTTCAGGGTCAGCAAATGAGGCCATTCAATCAAGGTTTTCAGCAACAGTATGCTCCAAGGCAACCATATCAACCTCCAGGTTTTCAACAGCAGTCTCAGGTTAATGTGGGGCAATCTTCTAATGAAAAATCAGAAATAGAGGAGTTGAGGATGATGGTTAAAAGTCAGGTAGTTTCTCTCAAGACCTTGGAGAATCAGATGGGGCAGCTTGCTAGTGCTTTACTTAGTAGGCAACAAGGAACTCTGCCTAGTGATACAAAGGCTAATCCAGGCAGAAGGGAAAGCAAAGAACAGGTGAATGCAGTAACTTTGAGATCGGGAAAGGTTACAAAGGATCCTAAATCAGTAGCTGAGGAAGATGAAGATGTTTAGAATCAACGGGTTGAAAAATTTGCAGTGCCCGAATTTTTGAATCTGATTTAGTGGCTGATCGGCAAGATGGTGAGGTGTAAAAGAGCAAGGAACCTGTTGAAAAAGCTTCTCCGGATTAGTCTAAAAAGAATACTCAGATCTACCCTCCTCCTCCATATCCTAGAAGACTCCAGAAGCAACAGTTGGATAAGAAATTTGCTAAGTTCTTAGAGGTGCTCAAGAAGTTGCAGATTAACATTCCTTTTGCGGAAGCTCTTGAACAGATGCCGAGCTATGCCAAGTTCATGAAGGGTATTCTTTCTTGTAAATTGAATCTTGAGGATTTAGAGATCGTTGCTCTAACGGAGGAGTGTAGTGCAGTTCTGCAGCAGAAGTTGCCACCCAAACTTAAAGATCCGGGAAGTTTCACCATCCCTTGCACTATTGGCAACCTTTCTTTCAGCAAGTGCTTGTGTGACTTGGGAGCTAGCATCAATCTCATGCCTTTATCTGTTTTCAAGCAACTTGGTCTGCCGGAGCCAAAGCCAACCAACATCTCTTTGCAGTTGGCTGATAGGTCGATCACGTATCCGAGGGGTATATTGGAGGATGTCTTAGTGAAAGTTGATAAGCTCATATTTTCTGCCGATTTTGTGATTCTAGATTTTGAAGAAGACAAGAAAATTCCCATAATCTTGGGAAGGCCGTTTTTAGCTACGGGCCGTACTTTGATCGATGTGCAAAAAGGAGAGCTTACAATGAGGGTGCAAGAGCAGAATGTCACCTTTAATGTGTTCAAGGCCATGAAATTTCCGACAGAGGATGAAGAGTGTTGCAGTGTGGAAATAGTTGATACAGGTCAGAGAAAGAAGTTTGATCAGTTATTGAGCGAAAAATCAGACACGCACGTGCTAAAGCATCACATCAGTGATTCCATTGACAGTTTTTCAATTCGAGGTCTCTCGAATGTAAAGCTTGGGAAACTTCCACCACATTTGAGGTATGTCCTTTTGAATAATGAGCTTGTGATTTTTGAAGAGGGGCATGATAATGTGTTGCGAAGGTGGAAAGCTGATGATAAGGAAGAAGAAAGTTTTGTTCAGTTGTTCGAGTCGGAGAAGCACCTTAGAGGTGTGAAGAAGAAAAAGAAGAAGATTAGGCCGTTGGGTAGTAAAATCAGGTTGAAGTCTGACGGGAGAGATTTGTGGAAAGTAAGCAAACAAGATGTTAACGTTAGTATGAATGGTCTTTCTGTTGAGGACGGTTCAGTTATTCTTTTGAAACCACCATGAGTTGAGGAAGTAACGTCAAGCTATTGACGTTAAAGAAGCGCTTCGTGGGAGGCAACCCACGGATTAGTGTAGGAAAAAAAAAATTTGAACAGTCAAGCAGGCAGCACACCTGACACGCAAGCTGCGCCTGTGTTACTGCATCTCGCGCCGGCTGCCCCTCTGTCACGTAGGCTGCGCCTGCGTTACTGGACTACGCACAGGCTGTGCATGGGAAACGCAGGCTGCGCCTGCGTTATAGTTTCTAGTTTTTTTTCCTGCCCGATTTTTGGTGTTTTAACCTCCAAAATTTCCCCCAAATTCTATTCTAACTCATATTCCTCAATTCCCTAAATCCTATTTTTATCCTACATCCATTTCAATCCCTCTCAAATCTCTCCTATACACATTCAAATTTAAATTCATCCTATCACTACATTATAAATATACACACCTATACATACAAACCTAATTCTTCCTCTACATCTCTACATCTCTAAAAAATTCAAGTTTCAAGAAGACTTCAAGTTTGGGGGAGTTAGTTACAAGTTCACCTCTTCAATTCGTAGTTGCTATATCTCTTATCTAATCTTATTTTTATTACGAATTTGTGTTCTTGTAAATTGGGGGTTTTGTATTAGTCTTGTTATTTGGGTAATTTTGGTGTGATATTGATTGGTGATTGTTGGTGGTGTTATTGTTGAGTGGGGTTTTGATTATTATGGCTCCTAAGCATGGGAGAGGTGGTCCTAGTGTTGTGAAATTTTCGTCTCCGATGGCGGAAGTTGAGTTTAATCGGTTGTTGTCGAGGCCGATTGCTATAGAAAGGGGATTTTTGCCAAAGAATCATGTGGGGTTGGTTGTGATTATTGGTGAGTATGTGGAAGATATGGCTACAGCATTGAGTAATGCAGGTATTCAGGCTCAGTGGCCCGTCTATGGAGCTCGTACTTCGTATCCTCCACCAGAGTCACCCGAGGAGGGTGATGGTGCCGATGAGTAGGTACGTTCTATTATCCCTTGTATTTACTTCCATTCAATGCAGACATTGAATATTTCAAGTTTGGGGGTGGTTCGAGGGATGAGTAGTAGATATGTAGTTGTTTATAGTAGTTATGTGTCATGTAGGATATCATGCTTTGCATTTTAATTGTAATTCATGCATGTTTTGTTCGTGTTATTATCATGTGAGTCCATAGTAGTTTGCATTTGCACCCATGCTGGATAGGAATTTTGTGTTGTTGACGCTTTTGATTGAGAAGTGATATGCTTTGTTCTTGTGCACACACATACACTAGTAAGTTGAAGCTAGTAGACTTATTGAATGTTGTGAGTAATTAAAAGGACATGAATATGTGCAAGTTGATTTAGTTTGCATGCTTTGAATACAAGTAGGTGCATTAGAGAGATTTTTGCTTGGGATTGAGTATGTTTTTCCACCAAGTGAGCTTTTGAGCCTTATTGCATATTTGTTGCAATTTATTCGTTTGCTTGAGTGTCCACGGATTGTTTGCATTGCTAGCAGTTGTTTGAGGTCTTTCTTGAAACGCATGACATTATTTGACGATTAAAATGATAAAGGCATTTAGGAATAACCGCATATTTTCCCATATTACCACACCATATTTACATGATCAATTAGTTAAATCGTTGAGCTTAATCCTATTTTTCGGTGACATACCACATTACTTGCCTAGACCTTTTTCTTGTATTGGCCTTACATTAATTTGAACCCACATTGTTAGGAATAATTCATAAGTTGTGATGTTAAGAATGAATTTTGCTAATACTTCTTGTATATCCTAATCTTATAAAGGATTTAGCACTTTGTATAGGATATATGTGTTAAACAGTAATCTGTAGAATTTAGTCAGGAACAGTGCGTCAGAGACTACATGTCAGGAACAGTGTATTGGGGACTACATGTCAGGAACAGAGGAGCAGATCCTGATACATTAAGTCAGATCCTGATCAAATACTGATGGGATAATCAGATCCTGATGCAATGGGAAATCCTGATATCAGTCGTGTTACTGATGATATCAGTCGTGTTACTGATGATGTCATTATGGATGCTACAAAAACTGGCAAGTGCTATAAAACAGGATCTTTGTTTTGGAAAACAAGCAAGAAGATATCGTGAAGGAAATGAATTCTCTATTGATGGAAACTATCAACTGGATGGCAGAACATTGTCATAGATAGATTATAATTCTGTTATTAGTTGATAGGTAGCATTATAAATACTCTCTTAATATCATTATAAAAAGTGTGAGTGAGTGAGTTCGTAAGTTTTGTATTCGAGAGTTCGAAACAAACAGAGAGTGAGATTTATATTGTCAGCAGCTGCTAAAGGTATTGTACACCTTTGGTAGAGTTTGTATTTGATTATTTTAATACAAACAAAGTTTGATTTATTCATTTATTCTTGTTCATATAATCAAGCAAAAATCAGACACGATTATATAACTTGTATTCAACCCCCCCCCTTCTATAAGTTATTCGAGTTAACAATTGGTATCAGAGCAGGTTGATTTCGAATAATCATAAAGATCTGCAATCATGTCTGGTTACAAGGATGGTAATACTAAGATCCCTATGCTCAAGAGAAACGAATATACTCTATAGGAAGTGAAGATGTTGCATTACTTGGAAGCAACAGATCCTGATTATCTTGACAGAATCAGAGATGGGCCTTTTGTTCCAACAAGACTTGTTCCTCAAGCAACTGTCGAAGGAAAAGTTATTCCAGAACATACAGCAGAGAAGCCTAAATCTGAATGGACAGATAAGGAAAAGGAGAACGTTCTTAAGGATGCTAAAGTGAGAAACATACTATTCAACAGTCTTAATTCTGTTCTCACTAACTATGTTCTCTCATGTAAAACTGCTAAGGAGATATGGGACAATCTAAAGGTTCACTGTGAAGGAACAAAACCTGTCAGGAAGAATATGAGGACACTTCTCATACAACAGTATGAGTACTTTGAATCCAAGTCTGGTGAGTCACTTACTGACACCTTTGATAGGTTTACTAAACTCATCAATGAGATGGCCATGCATTGTAAATATTATGACTTGGAGGATATGAATACTAAGTTCATGAAAGCTCTTCCTGATTTCTACAATGAGAAGATATCTGCAATTGAGGAAGCTAATGATCTTGATGAGATATCATTAGAAGCAGTTTATGGAAAATTGAGAGCTTATGAACTTGACAGGCAGCAGAAAAAGAGCAGGAGTGAAGGAAAGATGAAAACTGTTGCACTCACTGCTCAGTCTGAATCAAAGAAGCTTCCAGAAGAAAAGTCTGAATCTACTGAAAGAGACTTGAGGAAGAATAAGAGCAAAGAAAGTTCTGAATCAGAGACTATAGATATATACTCTGAAGATAATGATTCTGAATCAGAGATGCAAGAACTCTTTGCTATGTTTGCTAAAGCTTTCAAGAAAGGAAGATTCAACAGGAGAAGATTTACCAAAGGCTCTTTTCAGAAGAAAGAGGAGAAGAAGAATGACAAAGGCAAAAGTACAATTATCAAGCTTGATAAAGCCAAGATCAAGTGCTTTAATTGCAGAGAGCTTGGACACTTTGCTAGTGAGTGCAAGAAGCCTAGGAATGCAGGGAAGGGTAATGCACTCATGGTCACACAAAAGGATTGGGCAGACTCCAGTGATTCTGAAGATGAATTGGATTATGACAACATTGCATTGATGGCAAGTGCTTCAGACAAGCCTGGATCTCCAAAGAAAACTTCTTCATCTTCTGTTAAGGTATCACTTCACTCTCTTGATTCGTTTGATAGCTTAGATTCTGATGATATTAGATCTATTCATGTTGAGTTTAAGAATCTTATGACTAATTTCTAAATTCTTGCTAGTGAAAAAGAAGAACTCAAGACTAAGAATGATGAATTATTTAGTAGAAATAATTTTCTTGAATCTGAGTTAATTCAAATGGAAGAATATAAGTTAAGTTCTGATAAAGCTAAGCATGATTATGGTGTTATTCTTGAGGCTTATGACTATGTCAGAAAACAACTAAAGGAAGAGAGAGATGTGATTAAAACCATTAACAATTCTGGTAAAAAGACTCAAGAAATCATTAAAAATCAAATTTTGGGTAAAGTTAATGGTTTAGGTTTTGATAAGGCTAGGCAAGAAAATACTGTAGCTATTATCAATGATGATAGTAAAACTGAAGCTAGCACATCTAAGTCTGAAGGTAAGAAGATAGTTTCTGAACCTAAACATGTTAAATTTGTTGATTCTAAAGGTACCCCAGTTATGCACAAAAGAATTAACAATAGCAATTCAGATGAAAGAGTGTTAGAAAAACCTAAGAATGTCAACATAGGTTTTCTGTCTAAGTCTCAGTTGAAACAGAGACTAGAAAGTATTTCAGAGTCTAGCAAGATCAGAAGAAATAGGAATGGAAAAGAAGGTATTAACAAAGAGAATAATTACAAGAATGTACCTGATGCACCTAGGAAGAAATGCTATAAATGTGGAAATCATAATCATTTAGCCCTAGACTGCAATCAAAAACCTTCTTGGAAAACTGAGTCCAGATTCCCCAAGACTCAGAGAATTCAATACCAACCACAAGAACCTTGTTATCATTGTGGTAGTTTACTTCATTCCATTTATATGTGTAAGGAATATCATGAACTGTATTATGACTATTATTCTCTGAAATCTGAAACTCCTAGTCACAAACAGTTTGTGAAATCTAAGTCTAAGGTTGACTCTGCAACAGGTAAATCAAAAGCAAAATCTTCAAAGCCTGTTGGTTCAAAAGTTAGTAAGAAAGGATCCAATCAAAGTTGGGTCCTAAAAAATTCTAACTAGCTACTTTTTGTTTACAGGGCATTGGAAATAAGCATTCAGTTATCTTGGACAGTGGATGCTCTGGACATATGACTGGAAAGAAGTCCCTGCTTACAAAGTTTGAGAGGAAAGCTGGTCCAGTAATATCCTTTGGAGATGGCAACAAAGGAGAAACTCTGGGATATGGCTCAATTATTTTGGGGAATGTCATCATAAAAAATGTAGCACTGGTTGAAGGCTTGAAACACAGACTTTTAAGCATAAGTCAACTGGGTGATAAGGGTTACCAATCAATCTTTGATAGTAAGGGATGCAAAATCTTGAATATGAAGAATGGAGACATTGTTCTGACTGGTCAGAGACATGGTAACATATATGAAGCTAGCTTGAGTGACACATCTAAAAGAATTGTCAGATGTCTTTACAGCAAGGCGTCAAATGAGGAAAGCTGGAACTGGCACAAGAAGCTCTCACATCTCAACTTCAAGAAGCTTAATCAACTTGTTAAGCATCATCTGGTGAGAGGCCTACCTCAGGCAAACTATGTGCAAGATGGACTTTGTGATGCTTGTCAGCTTGGTAAACAAAAAAGAACCACTTTCAAGAGCAAGACAGAAAATTCAATTACTGAACCATTTCACATGCTGCATCTTGATTTATTTGGTCCAGTAAACATTATGTCTATTAATAAGAAAATATATGCTCTAGTTATAGTGGATGACTACACAAGGTTCACATGGGTATTCTTTCTACACAACAAGGATGAAGTTCCTCAGCAAATCATTGAACTTGTCAAGAATATTCAAAATAGCTCTGAGTACAAGGTCAAAGTGCTCAGAAGTGACAATGGTACAGAATTCAAGAATTTTACAATGGAGGAGTATTGTGCAGACAGTGGAATTACTCAATAGTTTTCTGCACCTGGAACACCTCAGCAGAATGGTGTAGTAGAAAAAAAGAACAGAACTCTCATAGAGGCAGCAAGAACCATGCTTGCAGATGCAAAGCTTCCAACCTATTTCTGGGCAGAAGCTATCAACACTGCATGTTTCACTTAAAACTGTACCTTGGTAAATGGTCATGTTAAGACTCCCTATGAGATGATCAAAGGAAAGAAACCAAGTGTGAAATACTTTCACATCTTTGGATGCAAATGCTATGTCCTGAAAGTTCATCCAGAACAACTTGGGAAATTTGAAGGCAAATCGGATGAAGCAATATTTGTAGGGTATTCAGCATCAAAAGCCTTCAAAGTATACAATCTCAGAACTCACATTGTTATGGAATCAATCCACGTTGCATTTGATGATAAGAAGTTTGGAATTTTCCAAACTGATGAAAGTCATGACAATCTGGAATTTGAAAATCTTAAGTATTCTGAGATTCCCTCCAGCGATGATGAAGGTTCTCCAGAGGAAATCTCTATTGCTTCTCAAAGGAATGCTACTGCTGAGGGGGAGCAATTCAATCAAGGAGAACATAGGACTGATCAGGATCAGACTGGTCATTCAGAGTCTACTTCATCAGGAACTTATCCTTCAGAGTCTAATGAAGGAAGATCAGGAACTAGCAGCAGTACTGAATCCACTGATTCTACTGATCAAGGGGGAGCTTTTGAAGGCAGAGAAAGTTCTTCTACAAGAAATACCACTAACTTAGGGGGAGAGTCTAGCAGGAGTAATCTACCACCTGTTAGAAAATGGACAAGGGATCATACTGAGGATTTGATAATTGGTGATCCAAATAGTGGTGTTCGAACTAGAAGATCAATTCAAAATGAATGCTTGTACAACCTAAGAAGGTTGAAGAAGCCTTACAGGATCCTGATTGGGTAATAAAAATGCAAGAAGAATTGAATGAGTTTGAGAGGAACAAAGTTTGGAAACTGGTACCAAGACTTAAAGATAGATCTATTGTTGGTGCTAAATGGGTTTTCAGAAACAAGCTAGATGAATCTGGTATGATTGTAAGAAACAAAGCAAGACTGGTAGACAACGGTTATTCTCAGGAAGAAGGAATTGACTATGATGAAACCTTTGCACCTGTAGCAAGATTGGAAGCAATCAGAATGTTTCTTGCATTTGCAGCTCATTCAAAATTCAAGGTATACCAGATGGACGTAAAGAGTGCTTTTCTAAATGGCAAGCTTGATGAGGAAGTGTATGTGGAACAACCACCTGGTTTTGTTGATCCGAAGTTTCCAAATCATGTCTACAAACTTGACAAGGCACTCTATGGACTGAAGCAGGCACCAAGAGCATGGTATGAGACTTTGTCTAAATTTCTTCTTGAAAATGGCTTCACAAGAGGTACAATTGACAAAACTCTATTCTTTAGAAAGATAAAAGGTGATTTGCTTTTAGTTCAAGTTTATGTTGATGATATTATATTTTGTTCTACTAATGAAAAGTTATGTGCTAAGTTTAGCAAGCTTATGCAGTCTAAACATCAGATGAGCATGATGGGTGAACTAAATTACTTTTTAGGCTTACAGGTCAAACAGACTGAGACTGGTATTCATTAATCAGTCAAAGTATATCAAAGATCTTTTAAAAAGGTTTTGACTTTAAAAATTGTGCAATTGCAAAGACACCCATGGCAACAGCCACTAAGTTAGACTCTGATCCTAAAGGAAAGAGTGTTGATAACACTAGCTATAGAAGCATGATAGGTTCACTGTTATATCTAACTGCAAGTAGACCAGATATAATGTTCTCTACCTGTTTATGTGCTAGATTCCAAAGTGATCCTAAGGAATCTCATTTAATTGCTGTGAAGAGAATTTTTAGATATCTCAAGGGAACTCCAAATCTTGGTTTGTGGTATCCAAGAGAATCTGATTTCTCCCTAATTGGCTATTCAGACTCTGATTATGCAGGGTGTAAAATAGACAGGAAAAGCACTACAGGTACATGTTAATTCTTGGGAAACAGATTGATTTCTTGGGCAAGCAAGAAGCAGTAATCAGTTTCAACCTCAACTGCAGAAGCTGAATACATTGCAGCAGGCAGTTGTTGTGCTTAACTCCTTTGGATAAGAAATTAGTTGATGGATTATGGTATGACACTTAGTAATATTCCTATGTTTTGTGATAATACTAGTGCTATCAAAATTGCAGAAAATCCAGTTCAACACTCAAGGACTAAGCATATTGATGTCAGGTATCATTTTATTAGAGAACATATTGAAAATGGTACTGTGGAACTTCATTTTGTTCCTACTGACAAACAGCTTGCAGATATTCTAACTAAACCACTTGATGAGGCCACATTCTTTAGATTGGTTAGTGAGTTAGGAATGTTAAATTTTTAGATCTTTAACATCTGCACAAGTAGCAAGGTATGTTGTTTCAGCTTATAGACATGATATTTTGTCAGGATCTATACTTGATTGTTAAATGCTTAAGCTGTAACACTTTACTTTGATAAATTACAGTATGATAGACTTGTTAATAAACATCAGGATTGCTATCAGTATGCTGACGTCATCAGTATTGACATCGGGATTGTATCATCAGTATCAGGATTGTGAAATTTGTGTGTATTACTGTTTCAAATTCTGAAGTTCATGTTATTTGGTTGTTCAATTCTGAGTTTTGTTAAGTCTATGTTAGCAAGTTTTATTACATACATACTGATAATTTATATCATTATTCATGACAGTCAATAAACAACGACAGACAAGTAGATATTAAGAAAACTTGTATTTTCATTAATCAAAAGCATTACATACATGAAAATGAAATACAATTCTTCTTTTTGTCTAACTACTACTGATAATTCTATTCTTGTCTAAAGTTGTTGTTGCTTCAATCCTCAATGATCGACTTCAGGACAAGGAGCATCTCAAGAATGAATTCCTTGTCTGGGCGACTTGAATGAGAGCAGCTGACTCATCTTCATGCTTATTGAAGAAGATGAATAGCATCTCCATCAAGATCAACCTCAGACTCTTCACCAAATTCTTCATCCTCAAGGAGTGAAGAGATTAGAGGAGGATTGTATTCAACTGGTAGATGTTTTAGAGGAGATTTGTGGAAATCATCTGGGTTAAGATTAACCATATTTAACTTGATGAGAAAAGTCATCTCTTCTAAGAGATAGTTCACTTGCTCCTGATCATCAAGAGTAAAGAACTTCTCAGTAGTAATGAACCAAAAGCTAGGGTTCATATGAAGGTTTGGGTTGAAAGCCATAATGGAAAGAGAAAAGAATGAAAAGGTTTTGGAGACTGGCATAAGCCGTCAGTTTCTTTTATAGAAAGACGTGGGAAGCTGAATAGTCATTTGGGAGATATCAATGCATTCAGTCATAATTATGTGTGACTGTATTTCTTGTATTTTCAAGAAATATTGAATGAATTTAACCAATTGATTTTGTTATTTCTTTTTCAGGTAAAAGAAAATGCCATGTGAAAACTCTATTTAGTCTCTGGAATCAGGATGATATTGATCAGGAATACAAGTGTATTCACATCAGGATTAGTAATTCTTTTTATTCAGAAATCACATTGAATCGTGTGATTATCCTGATGAAAAGATCACATCAGGAAGAGGAAACTGATCAGTATTGATTTTTATCTTGATTTTACCTTGATTTATTTACTTGAAATTATTTTTGGATTTTATTTTCCAAAAGTCATGGGTAACTGTATTTTTTTTCAGGGACTGACACCTGTCAACCTACGTGTCAACGTGGGATAATGGGTCTGAAGGATTTTTGAAATATAATTATTTTGACACTCTAATCGTGTAATTGCTTTCTCTAATTTCATTCTCTAAAGCAAAAACACTCTCGAGTTCTCAAAATCACTAATCAATTTCAAAGATTTCTTAAGTTCTTTTCAGATCAAAATGGCAACTCAAAGAAGACTACCCAAATCAGTAGCTTTCAAGTTTGGTGACTTTGATTTTATGATGAACAATCATGTTGCAGCTATCACCAACAAGGAAGGGGTGTCAACTGATTTTCACCTGATAATGGACTTTATGGCGAAAGGACCATTAAGCTATGCCTTGACAGCATCTCCACAAATTAATCAAGTAGCTGTTTCACAAGCTTGGGAGAATGCTGAGGTAATTGATTCTACTCAGAGTCAATCAGGTAAGATTGTTCTACACTTAGGACAGGACTCATTTGATCTTACTGAATCTGTTATTAATTCAGTACTTCGCTTACCTGTTAGTACAAATTTTGAGAATGTACCATCTGATGATGATGTGAGAACTATGTTATCTAAATTAGGTTATGATGGACCTCTAGATAACATGAGCCAGTTAAATAGATCTTTTCTTAGGAAAGAATGGTCTTTCTTTTTTGATCAAATTGCTAAATGTTTTACTAGTAAATGTAGTTCTTTTCAACAAATTACAGCTGTTACATCACATATTGCATATGCTTTGCTGTATAACAGAGTAATTAATTTTGGTCACATTATCTTAAATCAGATGTGAATTAAACTTGGGTCAAGAGATCATGACAGGAATATGGTTTATTATCACAGATTCATGCAATTGTTTGTTAACCATTTCATTCCTGATGTTGAAGCTAGATTTGGTAGAGAGTATTGTGTTTCTTCTTATGTACAGCAAAAGAGAATTTTCTCTGACATTACAAAGAAGGACAGTGAAAAGAATCTAGATGAAATACATGAGTTACACTATCCAAATCATGTTCAGGTACTTCTAAGAATTCATCTTCCTACTATCTATAATTCTTCTTTCTTTGGTGGTGAAATGACTCAGGAATCTCAATTGGAGGAGAACCCCCCTGTGTCTACCCAAGTAGCCAAAAACATTACAGTCTCTGAAACAATTCTAGAACCAAATTTTGATCCACAGCCTATTGTTTCAAAGAAGCCAACCTCTGGTGTTTCTCAAAAGACATCAGTTGTAAGGAAGAGAAGATTTGTCATTTCAAGTAGTAGTTCTAGTGAATATGATGATAATATATCTCTTGCTGAGAGAGCAGAATTGAAGGCTGCAATTCAACTTTCTAAGCTAGGACAAAGAGATGGAACACCTAGTCACAACCAGGCTGCAGTCTCTCAAAAGGCTGTAGTTCTTAAAAAGGGAAAACAGATACTGGATACTGTCTCTCAGATCACTTCTGTGTCTACACCTCTTGAGTCTTCTCAAGACAAATCTGTTGCTCACTATACTAGGAGAACAAGGAGAAAGATTCATTTGTCACCTACACACACAGTGTCAAGTCCAACTAACATTATGCAGGTCTCTACAAATAATGTTATATCCATGTCAGTAACTGGCAAGAGAGATCTGGATCTTGATTCTTCATGGGAAACTACATTGACATACAGACTGGCTATGGAACTTATTTCTCTGAAAGTGAAGCTTTCCAGGCCTGTTCTAGATTTTCTGATTGAAAGAGTTCCCAAACTTTCATTTCCTGGAGAATATGGACTGTTACATCAAAGGCTTGATTTAATGAAGATGTACTTCTATGTATCAGTCAGAAAGGAGTTACACAAGAAATTTGGACTTCCTAAGCATGTTGCACTTCAATCACTTCATGCATATTTATTTGACAAGGATGTCATTGTTGAAGATGCTTCAGCTCAAGGTGAACAAGAGGAGGTAGTTAATAGAGGGAAGCAGTCAATAGAAGATACTATTGCACCAGTGGTGAATAGTAGAATAGATCATATCACAGCCACTGCAACACAAGAACCATCTAGTCAGAGGTTGGATGACTCAGGAACTGTGATTGATGATGCTGAAAGGTCTTCTGTGATGACTGAAATTGTAAGTGAGAAACCCTATGATATGGGAGGAATGACTTTGATTGATTTTTCTGAAGATCAAACTAATATTGTTCTGTCAGAGTCTATCCACCTTGAGGGTGTGTCTCAGCAACCAACACTTAAAGACGGTGGCATATTAGCTATGGTGTCTAATGAAGTATTACTGAAGACATCAGAGTCTAGTATGAAACCTGAAAGTGGTATACTGGAGCCTGTAGTTTCTGAAAAGAAAGTAGATGTTTGTAAGGGTTCAGAGACTATAGAAGCTCACTCCTTGGAGAAAACCTCAAGCTCCATGCTATATGAGGAACCCTCTCTCCATGTGAGTTCAGGTATAAAAACTTCTTCTAACCCCTATTTTTCTGTAGGTCATAAGAGCACTTATCCAAATTTGAGTGATACACTTGAAAAGATGGATATAAATCCACACACAGAGAGGCTGGCTCCTGACCAGGCAAAAGGAGAGGTAGAAAGAGTGTTGACTTTAGATAGTCAAAGTGAGAATGAGGGTATGGATGATCAACTCCATAGTGAGGGAGAGAAAATTAGGAAACCACCATCGTTTGATTTCTGGGATCAGGTTTTTCCTGAATCTTGGTCTGAAAATCTTGGTATGGATGCTGGTACTTATTCTTTTATCAAGATGTATGAGAAGCATGACTTAGCACATCACAATGCAAAGCCAGAAGTTAAAGCTCAGAAACAGAAAGAAAGGCTTGCAGAGATCATTAACAGAAGAGGTGAAAGGCTAAGACAAACTTCTACTCAACTAGTACCAGAAGAAATTCCTAATGATCCTAGTATTCCATTGTTTGTACTTCCAATTTCAGCTAGATTTGAGACATCAACAATATCTGATCAATCTAAGGAGGAGTCAGGATTTGTAGATGTTAGTACACAGAATACTGGTGAAGGACAGGATGATCATACTTCAGCACCAGATCAGAAAGATGAAGATGTTTGTACTTCTACTCAAGTATTATTACTTGACTATCATTCTCAACAGGCAACTTCTTCTACAAGACTTGAAGATAATGTTTTTTCTGCATCTGAATCTGAAGATACAACAAGCACTTCCAACATTGAAGTCAATTCTGATATCCTACAGGACATTCAGAAATCTCAAAGTGATATTCAATCGAGACTTCTAATTCTTGAAATAACCAAGTCACTATCATGGAAAATCAAGCAGTTCTGATGAATCTCATTTGTTCTGTTACTAAATCTCTTGGAATTAATGTTGCTGATGTCAAAAAGGGGGAGATAAAGACAATTCAGAGACAACAACAACAACAACAACAACAACAACAACAACAACAACAACAACAACAACAACAACAACAACAACAACAACAGACTGGGGGAGATAAACAGACTGGGAGCAGAACTAAGGGTGACAGAGTTGGTAAATTTCATCATGGGAGTGGTAAAGGAAAAGAAGCATCAAATAGTTGAATTCTTTCTTCTAAGTACTAGATACATGTCTACATCTGAAGAAGGAGGTACTTAACTTCATGATCTTGAATTCATAAATTCTATTCTGGTTGTATTGTTATATGTTTTTACATCTACAACTTAGATTTATGCTTCAGATTCTAAAGCATAAATAGGGGGAGATTGTTAGGAATAATTCATAAGTTGTGATGTTAAGAATAGAATTTTGCTAATACTTCTTGTATATCCTGATCTTATACAGGATTTAGCACTTTGTATAGGATATATGTGTTAAATAGTAATCTGTAGAATTTAGTCAGGAACAATGCGTCAGAGACTACATGTCAGGAACAGTGTATTGGGGATTACATGTCAGGAACAGAGGAGCAGATCCTGATACATTAAGTCAGATCCTGATCAAATAATGATGGGATAATCAGATCCTGATGCAATGGGAAATCCTGATATCAGTCGTGTTACTGATGATATCAGTCGTGTTACTGATGATGTCATTATGGATGCTACAGAAACTGGCAAGTGCTATAAAACAAGATCTTTGTTTTGGAAAACAAGCAAGAAGATATCGTGAAGGAAACGAATTCTCTATTGATGGAAACTATCAACTGGACGGCAGAACATTGTCATAGATAGATTATAATTCTGTTATTAGTTGATAGGTAGCATTATAAATACTCTCTCAATATCATTGTAAAAAGTGTGAGCGAGTGAGTTCGTAAGTTTTGTATTCGAGAGTTTGAAACAAACAGAGAGAGAGATTTATATTGTCAGCAGCTGCTAAAGGTATTGTACACCTTTGGTAGAGTTTGTATTTGATTAGTTTAATACAAACAAAGTTTTATTTATTCGTTTATTCTTGTTCATATAATCAAGCAAAAATCAGACACGATTATATAACTTGTATTCAACCCCCCCTTCTACAAGTTATTCGAGTTAACACACATTGTCAAAGGCTAGTAGAGTGTTTAAGGGAGTAATAAGTTGTGTAAGGAGGGGTTTATTGTTGGTCTTATTTTTGGGGGAAATATTGAAAATTTGGTTTGTTTACTTGATAGTCGGCATGTGTAATAAAATTGTGGGATCATTGTTATTGTTTATATTATTGTTTGTGTTATATTTAGCTCTCGAGAAAAAAAAAGAAAAAAAAAAGAAGAAAAAAAAATATTATGAGAGCATATTTGTGTTTGTGGTGATCCTACTTAAGTCGACTAGTTGAGTGTTTTGTTGGAAGAAAAATAATAGATTATGTGGGGGGAAATAGGGTGTTGTGTATGATTTATTATGGTACTTACTAACTTTTGACACTTCACCTGATTTGGCTTATTTGACATACCTCGTCCCTAGCCCCGTTACAACCCAAATAAAGACCTTTTGATTATCGTCATTGATGTATGTTGTGTTAAGAGTTAGATTGATACCAAATGTCAAGCATGCTTATGATTTTGTTGGAATTGAGTGATACACTTATCCTTGTTCTTGAGAGAGTATTCTTTTGTGAGTGGATTGTGAGTGTTTACTTGTTTTTGCGTATGAGATCCCGAGTTTTGTCTCAAAGATGTACTCTTGTAGGCTTAGCATGTTTACTAACTTATTCTTACATTTGACATGGGCTTTTGAGAACTTATGCATGTTCATTGAGTAGACTATGTGAATACTTGCACTTTCAACACCAAGACATTGCGTTATTACTTTGATTCTTAAGTTGAAATGGCATGAGAGGATTTGAAGGTATGGTAGGATATTAGTACTAGATTAGTTGCATTTTCATATTAGTTGCATTCATGCATTGCATTGCATTGGATTTTGTGGGTACATTCGCTATAGGCCCTCACGAGACCTTACTCGTCCACTAGGGCTGCCTAGGGGTTTAAAGGGCTTGTTGCATATGCCAAATGCAACCGTGATCACCTACGGAAGTGGTACTAGTTATTTAGTTAGTTGTAATTGTTTATGCTTGAGGACAAGCATCGGTTTAAGTTTGAGGGTGTGATAAGTGGATTTTATATCCACTTGGAGCATTCCATATCAGCTTAAATTGATTGTCTTGGACTCAAGTTTGTTGTAGTTTTGATGTGTTTTGTGTAGTTGTGCAGGGTTGCAAGAATGTCGATTATGGTTGATGCTTCTGTCGTTTTTGGAGGTTAAATTGATTAAAATTCGGATTTCCGGGAAGGTTACGCAGTCTACACTGTTTTGGCCATATATGGAGTTCTAGAAGTCCGTTTTCAGCGATCTTACTGTCCACGCGAAGCTTGGGAGATTTTCTACAACATTGGACAGGTCGTCCATGCGCAGGCTGCGCGTGGTGGGTGCAGGCAGCGTGGTAAACAGACTGATGGGAGCAGACAATTACTGTTTTGCCCTTTTCAAGTTCTAATTGTATTTTGGGCAGTTTTTAGTACCTTAATCGAATTCTAATTGTAATAGAAGGTAATTTCTTGCTGGGCAAGAAATCTAGAGCCTATTTAAACACTTCTACCATTGTAATTAGAGAGATACAATATCAATTACATATCATAGCTTAGTTTTGCAAGGGAGAAAAGGAGAGAAGGATTCAACGCGCGTGACAAGCAACGGATCTAGATCTACTTCATCTTTTGTGTTATTCTGGATTTTAGATTTGTTTTCTTAACTCTTTGTTTTAATAATATTATTACTTCTTTCATTCATATCTTGTTTTATATCATGGTTTCATCAAATCCCATGATGACGAGTTGTTCGATTATGAACTAATCGTTGTCATGGGATTCTAATGGATTTATCTATGTAGCTTAGTAGTTTGCATGCTTTAAAGATTTATGTGTGGTGAATTCTTGATATTCTTGTATGGTTGTGTTTCATGTGTTTAGATGCATCGCGAACATCTAATTTGTTAATCTCTTGCGAAACGAGAATGGATATTGAGATTTAGAACTTACCATGCTAGCATAGGATAGGTTGATGTTTTAACATCATGATTTGTAGCGTAAATAGAGATATTATGCTGCCCTATGTGATCAATATGGATAACTTGTTCTTCAACCGTTATGTTTTCAAATCTAATAGAGATATAGGGTTTAAACATAATTGGTGTCTACCCATCTTCTATCTATTTTGTGGATGTATGTGTAGTTTGGTATTAGTATATCGAGAGGTAGCTTATACTTGTTCTGTGTTGTCTGATCATATATCAAAACCATCACATG
This sequence comes from Saposhnikovia divaricata, assembly GCA_036435485.1. NCBI lineage: Eukaryota > Viridiplantae > Streptophyta > Magnoliopsida > Apiales > Apiaceae > Saposhnikovia > Saposhnikovia divaricata. Next base: position 126,465,239 of record CM071597.1, on the reverse strand, counting down.
CATTGATTAAAGGCGTCAACTCTAAGTGAAGTAGATAATGAAGTTAGAGTCCCATGTTTATTCTCATATAAGTAATTCAATTTTAAATCTCAGTCGTTAATTAATTCTTAGTTTGATAATTTGCATCTTAGTTTAATTTAGATAATTAAAACACCAATTTTTTATTTGTCTTAGCAGTGAGTTATAACCATACATTGTTGAATAGGTGCATTAACTGAATAGAAACAAAACCAGATCTCTGTGGAACGAACTTGATTTATTTCTATATTACTTGTGACCACGTATACTTGCGTGATATTGTGTTAACAAATATCCCGAAGGAACATCGAATTTTCGGGCTCCTCTATTGCAGGGTACCGAAAATTACAACTGGTGGAAATGTCGTATGGAGGTTTATCATTCCAGAGAACCACTTGTGCTAAGAGTTATGCAAAAGGATAATTTTGAATTCTTTAATAAAGATGGCAAGCCAAAGGATGTTGACGAGCTTACGGATGCCGAACTAATAAAGTATGGCTACAATGGCAAGGCTAGGAACTCCCTCATCAATGGATTGTGTTCAACTGAATGTGATAAGATATCTTCATGCAAAATAGCAAAACAAATATGGGATACATTGGAGTTATGTCATGAAGGATCTAAAAGTCTAAAGAAGGTGAAATTGAGCAAGTTAATGAATAATTTGGAAATTTCAAACTCGAAGAAGGTGAAACAATCAGAGAAAGTCAAGCAAGGTTCCAAATGAATATGAATGCACTAAAGCAACTTGGAAAGACCATCCCTCAAGAAGAAATCAATATGAAAATCCTAAGTGCGGTGCCATTTGTCTTCGAACCAAAGGTGACGGCCTTGGAATCAGCACCAAACATTGATACTATGGATCAATTGGCTGTGTTAACTGAATTGGAACAATTTGAAAGCAAAATTCTGGAATGCAAGACAAGTGATACTCATGCTCCAACCTCTCAAATGAAGAACTTAGCACTTCATGCTGATTCTATCAGCAAGCTGGAATCTGATGATTAATCCGATGAAGACTTTGCTATCATAACAAGGAAGATCAATAAAATGATTAAGCTCAGAAATAAGATGAAGAAGGAGAAGATACTCTCCACCAACCAAAAGTTCTCAAAAGAAACCAGCAATCAAGCTTGTTTTGAATGTGGCAAACCGGGTCACTACAAAAGGGATTGCTATAAGCTGAAAAATAAGCCAAAGCAGCAAGCTGCCTCAAAGGACAAAAGAAAATCTAAAGCACTTTTATCTTGGAGTGATGATGAGGAATCGGCTTTTGATAATGAATCAAGTGAAGAAATAATTCTAGCACTTATTGGACTTAATGATGAGGACATCATACAAGGGGACACGGAAGAAGTTCTTATCGAAAGTGATGTCTCGGATTCGGAGAGCATTAGTAATGAGGTAAATTCATTTAACTATGATTTGTCTACTAGTACTCCTATATTAGAAACACTAACCGTGCAGGAACATAGTAATGTGTCTATGGAGGAATTTTTAGCACTAAAAGCTGAAAACAGCAAGCTTAAAGAGAAGAATGCTCATCTTAAAAAGGTGGTTTCTGATCTTATGGCTGAAAATGTTCTAGAGAATACACATGATAAAGTTGCTGATCTTAAGGCCAAGGTTACCCAATTGGAAAGATTGAATAAGGTTATTCTCAAAAGGAATGATATATTGTGAAAAGAAATCAACGAGCTAAGATCAGACATTGAGGCAAGAGATGTATATCTTGAGACATTTAAGATTGAGGAAGCTACTTCAAATGAATCATCTCAGCAAGCTGAAATGGTATCTCAGCAAGCTATAAGAATAAAAGAGCTGGAACAGGAGATAAATAATCTTCAAAAGGAAATGGGAAAGTTTGTCCAAGGAGAGGAAGTACTCAAATCTACGATGAAGCAAACCAAAGTTCCATTGGAAAAGGAAATACTTGGAATAGCTTCAACTTTAAAGGACAAAGCTCTCAAATATGATGGGAAGTTTGGTATTCCTTATGATTATGATATGCCTTAGAGAATCTGCAACAAATGTGGAAAGAAGGGTCATTTATCAAAGTATTGCAAAATTCAGAATGCAGATCCAACAAGCTGGAACAGATAGACAGTTTACCGATAGCAAGCTGGCAGAACAAAGAGAACAAGGAATCAAGCTCCAAAAGTGATTCAAAAGTGGGTTAAGAAGTCTGATCTACATGTTCTTTATGTTCTATCTACTAACCAAGGTGGATCCAACCAAATTTGGATACCAAAGTAGTAAGTATGCGATTTGCCCATGTACATTTCCTTGAATTTGAGTATATTATAATTGTGGTACTAATAAGATTCCTCTAGCATATAGATGGGACAAATATATGTATATATATTGTATCATGCAGGAAAAGGAGAATATTATTTTAACTGATTGGTGACATGGGATGAGGTCACATCTTTGATCTTTTGGAATGTTTAGTGTCTTATCAGCAAGCTATTTGCAATCTAGTAGAAGAATTGCTGTGGCAGAAATACCGAAAATGTGTTATTCAGCATGCTGGTTTGATTTATCTAACTTTATATATATATATATATATATATATATATATATCACCATCATATTGTTTGTTAAATGATTTACCACATGTTTTATGCTTACATGCTTATCTTGTTAACCCCTTTTCTGATGATGTCATAGGGGGAGAAGAATATGAATACATGTGATAAAAAGGCTATAATGTTATATTATATAACATGTTTGGGATTTATCAATTAGTATTTTTATGCAGGGATGATTCGTGTTTAAATCTTATTGCATACGATGATATATGTTAACCTGATTACATGACTATATGTTGAGATATTTTGTTAATCAGGGGGAGCATTATTTTAAGGGGAGCAACATAGTCTCTGTGATGTATTGAAGTATGTCATCATCAAAAAGGTGGAGATTGTTAGCATGATGTTTTGATGATGAATACAAATGCTGCTTGTGAATATCTTTATTATCTAATCTTGTTTTACAGGAACCATGGATTTAGTGGGATTTTTACTCTCCTATAAATTATTGAGTAATCATCAAAAATGGGGAGATTGATAGCCTCATAGTTTTGATGATCACTCTGTCAGCAAGCTGACAAGCTTGTAACTGAATGTTATAGCTAGCTGTTTGGTTGTGCTCTAACTTTGTTTTGCAGGACTTAATTAAATAGCTGAATACCTCATTGTCAGCAAGCTAAGACATTGCAAACATGACATAACAGCAAGCTGGGACGGTGAAAACAGATGATAACAGCAAGCTGTCAGCCACCGCCCAGAAATATATGTTGCAGATCCTAAAGTCCTTAAATCAAGGAAATATTATAGGAAATGATGTGTAGCAGCTTTCTAATATATGTATATATTGTATTATATATATTAGAGCTCCACTTTCTTTAAAGCATCTTTCAAAGACATCATTCCTTATTCTAAGGAGCCTTTTACTTTCTAAAGTGCTTTACAAAACAACCCACTTGTCTATTTTTCAAGCATGCCTTTGAAAAGCATTTCCTTTCTAAATATTTTTCTCTTAAAGGAGCTCCTCTTGAACGTTTTGTAAACGTTAGAAATCAACTTAATCAAATCATATTGAATGTGAGAATATTATTCAAGAGTGTAGCAATCATGATTGTTAATTTGAATTTCTTTGAGTTTACTATATATACTTGTGTGACTATCTCTATTCTTCCCCGAACACCTTCAAGAACACACAAGAACAACTCAGCACTTTCTTTCATATCCTATAAACGAGCTCTAGTATTATATACGATATTGATATATTAGAGAGTTCATAGTTTTGAGTTGTAAACATTTTTCTTCTTGTATTGTTCAACGTGTAAGTGTTGTTGTTGGATAGGCAGGCTTGGAAACAAGGGTTCAGGAACTAGTTTGCTAGAGAAGATTGTACTCAGGGTTGTATAGTTCTTAGAGAGCATTTGGTTTAAGGGACAAGGGGTTTCAACAAGCTGCTATCAACAACGAGTGCATGGGGAGATATATTATTGGATCTTGTAATTGGTATTTTCGTTGATCAATAATATATTCTCTTACCGGGTTGGTAAGGGACCAGGACGTAGACCGTAGAGATTAGGGGTCGAACCTGGCTAAAATCCTTGGTTTTCTTTTCTTTACGCTTTTACGTTTCTGAATTGCATTGCATGTTAGCTAGCTGACAGACTGTTTTATATTGTAATCAGCAAGCTGACTAGTCAGCAGTTTTCGATAATCTTTAAAATTGGATATAGTTGGCCATAACATCTATTCACCCCCTCTAGGTGTGGTAATTCAACACATACCTGATATATATGTATATATCAAATCGTCTAGTAATAAGATATTCAATTAAACACGTAGCACATAGAACATGCAAATCAAATATGTCATTTAAACACTTAGCGTATAAGGTCAATTCAACTTATAAACAGTTATACTATACTACTATACAATTTACGATTTGTAAATCTCACGAAAATCAGGCAGCGTCTCCTTTATAAAACAGACTTAGCCCGTCGGAACATAACCGACCCAATCACTATCAAATCAATCCATTACTCTCTAATTTCATATATATATATATATATATATATATATATATGTATAGGTCAAAAATCTTACTACTTATCAACTCAGGAACATCAATATCAATCAAGGATGTATATCAACTAACAAGTATTGGTGTACGACTTTAACTAGTGGAACTACATCGCTTATTTATATAACAATTCTGCATCTTACACATGTATGTTATCAACTCATAATCAACATGTAATCTTCATAAACAACATTTAATTAACATGTACCAAATATAACAATTCATATTATTCACATGTATTCGAATTAAGGTAAATAATTCAAGAAAATTACACATGCAACCATATAACTCGGAAAATTCAGAAATTTATATTAATTCTACAAAATCATGCACAAAACTCAATTTGCAACTTAACGAACTAAATCATATAATCTCTAATTATTATTGACAATTCCAACACGAATCAGTCACAACAATTCACATATTTATTCATATATATTCGAATTTAATTCAAATAAGTTCATATATATATATTCGAAAATTTAACAAAAAATCAAATGATATACATGCAGCCATAATAGTTCGAATTTAACTACATAAAATCAAGTTAGCAACTTCAACTAAAGATTATCAACTCATATCATTCGAATAATTCTTATAACGAAACAATTATCAAATTTTCGAAATTATAATACATACATGATCCATCTTAAACAGAAAATTATCATCAACAATTAACTCGACTAAAACATGAATGAATTAAGTTAATTTAGGCTCAGAGGAACATCACCGCCTTTACCCGCCGGCTCACCGGTGGCTCACGGTCGGCGGTGGCATAGCCGGAGGTCCCCAAAAATGTGGGTGTTCTCTACGGCTTCACCTATAGCATAAACAACAACAACCACGACTGGAAAACACCGAAACAATGATCAATCAGTCGAATTCAACACAGCCTCAAAGTGGGTTTTAAGTTTCATCACGAAAGTGACATGCAAGTACAAAAATGGAGATAAAAATGAAAACCGAACAAGTTTCCAGTCTCAAACTTTTAAACGGAGCAAAGATAGAGGTGTAGTAGAGGAGAGAGAGACTACCGAGTAGAGAGAGATGAGAGAGAACTGATACAGAGCAAGGAAAACAAAGTGAGCAAGTGAGGAAGAAGGAAACAGGCGGTGGATGTTAATATGCTGGGGGGGCAAAATAGTAATTACACAATTACTAATTACTTTTCTGAAACTTATTTTTAATTCACTATTAAATCGAAATAAAACAGGAAAATGGGGAGAAAATTATATCTAAAATTTTTAAAATAAAGTTTATGAAATTAAAAACATCCCCATTTTTTTAGAATAATTTTTGAGTCAAAAATGAATTTTGTATGAATTTTTGAAATAAAGAACCTTTAAAAGAATTAAAGCTTTTAAAATCATTTTAAAATACTTTAACACACAATTAAGTACTCCCACTAGTTTTAAAAACTAACCAATATCACAAACATGATAATGTAAAAGATTTCATGATGTTAAACGACTCCAATGATTTTATAAGATTTTTGGAAGATTAAAAATGCATGTTTAAAATAGTTTTATTGCATCAAAAATGCAAATAAAATTCTACGAACACATACGACTCATACCAATTATCATATAATCACATAATCATGATTCCACACATAACTTGACTTCAAAAAATATCCATATCCCATAATTCACATTTATCAATTAATAAACACTTTTATAATCGCAAAAAAATTCTAGGTCGTTATAAAACAACCAAGTCGTTTTCGACCTTGCATGTAAGGTGTAAAGGCAGCAAGAGGCGAGAGACAAACAAGAGAGAAAAGAGAGCAGGAGAAGAGAAAGAGAAAAGGGGTGGCGGTGATGTATAAGACCTGCAGGGGTATTTTAGTAATTTCACACCAGATGAAAACAATTACAAATCTGATTTAATGCCTTTTAAAATTGAATTTAAATAGGAAATTAGTGGAAAATATTTTTAAAAAAATTCTAAAATAAGATTTATGAAATTAAAAACATCCCCATATTTTTAAAATATTTTTAGGATTAAAAATGAATTTAATATGAATTTTACAAATAAAGATCCTTTAAATGCAATAAAAACTTTAAAATCATTTTAAAATATTTACACATACAAAATAATTCTTCCTATAATTTTAAAAACTAAATAATATTACAAATATAATAACACAAAAGATTTCATAATTTTTAACAACTCTAATGATTTTATAAAAATCTCAAAAGATCAATAATGCATGTTTTGAATAGATTTTAATCATCAAAAACACAAATAAAAATACACGGACTTACACGGCACATATAAATTACCATATAATCACCTAAACATGATCTCACACATACTTCACCTTCACCACATTATTCACCCATTATAATTCTCATTTAAAATTTAAATAAACACATAAAAATTATGCAATTTTCTTGGGCGTTATAATTGACGTATGAAGGAGTAGAGAATGACGTAAAGTTGAGTAAATAACGTCTTAGAATTAGAAACTTCGTATATTGAGTCAAGTGTCTATTCCTTTCTTCAACTATTATGCAAATATTTACTCTAAAATCATATTGCAAATGTTTACAATTCACGAGTAATCATTCCAAACTATATAATCAGTTTCAAAAATGTTTTACCTCTAGATTACTACATTCACGTGATTACATCCATATTGTTCCTGTTGTTTACTTTTAAATGATATTGTGACCCTTGAACATTTGACATGACAGTGGTATCTATATTATATGTTATCTTCTGATCGGATTTCGAAAACAGACTTATTGTTTTAGATTGAACTGTTTAAAATGTTGAATACTCTGAAATCGTATTTAAATGTTTTGGGATGAGCACATTTGACCGAGATGTTGATCCCCCTCATTACATTATAGGCTAATGTGTTCCTTGGATCCACTAAATTTTCTTGACATTGATGTGTGCTTTGTCTGGGACTACTATGCGACTGATCATCGGTTATAGTCCGTAGCATCTTATTGCAGTCCCATATCAAAAATTTGAAGAGTTATTAAAATTGATAAACATTCTTTTCATATCTACATTGACAGATTTGATATAACTTGCTTGTTACTTGTTTAAAACTTTCCATTATTTTATGCATTTGTTAAGTGTTTTTGGCTCATTCTTATGATACGAATGAGTGTGACTAGGCATTTTACATAGTATTGATTTCAGATCCCAACACAGACAGATGCTGTTTTGGATCTAGCTAATAATGGTTTGTATCTAGAATGGAATTAGTCGCTGTAATAACTTTTATATTATAGATTCTTGTTTTATACTATAAACCGTGATCGATCCTTAGTTGAGGGGTCGTTTGTATAATTATATTTTTATCCAGATTTATATTTCTTTATCATTGTTTAGTGGCACCAAATCCTAATCCAGAATTTGGGGGCGTCATACACTACGCTTGCAGTTATTTTACACATCAATTAATAATCGAAACCGAAAATACAAATAAAATTGTAATAAAAATATCAAACGAAATTAATTTCAACTGAAAAAAGATTATGATTTTTTAATTTAAACTGTATTCATTCAAGAAAGAATTAGTATTCAAAACAATTTAGAATTTTGGTATCAATCCTAAATATTGGGAAAAATGGATTGAAAAACATGATATTTTTAAATATCTATTCACTTTTATCGATTTATTAACATATGAAATGGGTGTGTTCAATTCTAAACTTAATTAAATTTTAATCACCCGGAAAAAAAATTAAACATTAAAAATTTACGCTAAAGACAAAAAATCATCATTATTGAAAAAGAAATGTGATATCTAAATATTTGTTCACTTGTATCGATTTATAAACATATGGATTGAAATAATATGATATGTACAAATTTAAATTTAATTAAAGTGTAATCATTTTAAGAAAATTAAAAATTCGAAAAATTTACACATTTGGTACAAATGATTAATATCGAAAATAAACTTGTTATCTTTAAAAATTCGTCAGCTTATATTTACCATAAACATATTTATTGAATTTATATCTATTCATAAGCTTATGCATTGAATTTATACGTATAAATTCAAGTTATTCAAGAGAAATCATTTGAAAAAAAAATATTTAAGATTTGAAAATTTTATAATTTTAATACGATTCAATCATAACGAAAATTTTCAATTGAAAATTGTGATTTTTTTTCGAAACATATATATGGATATGTTTAATTTGAAATTTAATTAAAATTAGTTGATGATTTAACAGAAAGTAGATAAGTATAAAATTGAGTGACAAATTAGGAGTTGAATTTGGTTTAGAATTTTGAACGAAATTGACGTGAAAAATCAACTTGTAAAACCGCACGGGATGTTTCAGAAGGTCGGGCAGTGGCGTTTAAGGCTTGCTGCCTTGAGATTATGAGTTCGATTCTCTAGGGCGCTCCGGGATTAAGTGGGCTACTATGCTCGAGGGTATAAGTGTGCTAGTATGCCCTCCGAATTAGTCGAGATGCGCGCAAGCTGGCCCAGATACCGAATTATCAAAAAAAGAAAATTAACTTGTAAATATTTCGTTAATTAACTGAATATATTTTGAACTTGTGGCTCCTAAGTTATTACTAGCCTATAACCCGTGCAAAGCACGGGCTATCATATAATATTATTATTAATTAATATATTAATTATTTGATTCAATATAAAATTTTAATTTATTTTATAAATTTTATTTTTAATTTTAATTTTTCATACTTAATTTTATGACATGAATAAATATCAATAATTTAACGTTATTTTTAAATTTACTGTTAAATATTTTAAGAATTCAATATATATTTTTAAAAATTATTTAGTGTAACCTAAAATCGTAGAATAAAAAATCGTAGGAAAAAGTGTGTACGGGCAATGATTCTAATCAGGATATAATTGAAACCATTTATAATTCTATAAAACTTGTGGTTTTTTATTTTTAATAAATTATATACTTCCTCCGTCCCGTTTATATTGGTCACAATTCCTTTTTTGCATGTTCCAAAAGTAGAGAAAATTACCAAAATAATCATATTTGAGCATGTCTGGCTCTATTTACTGATCTAATACGCCATTTCGTGTGAAGTATCAGTGGCTAATACGGCGTTTCGTGTGCCGTATCAGCAGTTAATACGGCGTTTGGTGTGCCGTATCAGCAGCTAATACGGCGTTTGGTGTGCCGTATCAGCATTGATACTTCACACGAAACGTCGTATCAATGCTGATACTCTTACAGCCCCCGCCAGGGGTACTAAACTTTTAACCTAATACGTTACACCAAACGCCGTATCTCGATGTTGCGGCACATGAAACGCCGTATCAGATGATGATACGGCACACGAAACGCCGTATTTGAAGGATACGGTGCACGAAATACCGTATCTCATCGGTATTTAGGGCCAACTTTTCCAGAATCAGTAATTTGGGCAAATTTATCCCAAAAATGATTATTTTGGGCCTTCACCCCCAAAAGTATTGGTCATGTTTCCTTCGTTAAGGGTTAAATATGTTAAGTTTTTTTAAATACATAAAGAATTGAGAGCAAGTTTGACAGTTTTTACATGATTGCTCAATACGTGTTTTTTGATTGATGATCAATATAAATGGGACAGAAGGAGTATAATTTAACTGAATTTGACATTTTTAACACGTTTTTTTAATTTTTTAAAAACCTACTTTTTAAAAAATTTACTTTTGTGCATTATTGGTAAATTTTGTTGTTTATAATAAATAAAGTAATATTTTTAATATAAATTTTTTTAGCTTGTTATTTTTAAGAAGGCGTTAACAATTTTTTTTGGAAGGTTTTAACCAACCAAATATACCTTATTTTGCTTATAATAGAACTTTTATAATTTTATAAAACATATGATTTTTTTATTTTTAATAAATTATATACTCCCTCCGTCCCGTTTATATTGACCACAATTCCTTTTTGCATGTCCCAAAATGATATGGGCTGAAAATAAGCCCTAAAGACACATTTAATATGGCATTAATTAGACCCAGCATGGTCCAAACGTGGGGCCCATTAATGAGGTCAGAATCCCTATTTTATATTAATTTCGTAATTAATATTGAGGGAAATAAACAGCTCGGCAATAAGAGTTGGATAAGGATATTATCTCCATTAGACTTAGCCACCAAGGCATCCAATTCGATATGGAAACTGATTCCTACAAGGAATAGATCTGGAACCTTCCTCAGGGAGGTGACTTGCCCACCAAGTCTCCGAATCCTACCATAATTCTAAGGCTTCTCAGCCTATATAAAGGGCCTGACCCCTCATTCTCATAACTACGTTTTTTGGCTTGATCTTTGATATTCATCAAAGTACGTAGGCATCTTGTGAAGGCAAATTCAGCCACGAGCACGAGAGCAGCCATTAAAGCTCGAAGCTCCCACAAACCCTAGTAGTTAATACGAAATAAATATACCCTACTTTTTATTCCACAACATTTGGCGCCGTCTGTGGGAAGACAACATCAACCATGGTTCAAACACGAAGAACAACACCAGTTGTAACTGAGGCCGTGCCACTCAGCTCTGCTCCACCCCTGATCGAACAGGCTCCCCCAGCATCAGGGGCGATCATCCAACAGGCTCCCCCAGCATCAAGGGTGATCACCCAGTCTCAAGTTTCTCAACAATCAGGGGCGATTCCCCATGTTGAAAGTACGCTGCTTCTGATCGACCAAGCAGGACGAGGAACCAACCCTCTTCAGATGGTGGTCTCTCCTCTTTTTAATCCTGACAACCCACCACCAGGGGTACAGATCCACACCACGGATCTCCCCTTGAATACTAACCCGAGGTATGGTCTGCCTAACCACCCTCTAACTGCTCGGGGAGCAGGGCCAAGCGGACATGCCATGCAAACACAGGATCCACCCTATATTAGAGGATTGGGTCCTTATCAGGACGACTACTCTGGCCCCTATTCTGATGATTCGTCATCTGAGGATAATGATCGTGATGAACATTCAAGGAGGCGACGTGTTAGCAGAGAACCTCGAGCGAGGACCCAAGGAATCCATGATGGACCTTTACAAACGGCTGAGGAGAGGATTAAGGCTCATGAGGCTGAGATCCAAAGGCTAAAGGATGACATAGCAAGGGAACAGGCAAGACAGAGTCTGATTCGACCCCCTCCAATCTCAGGAAGGATTCCCGTTATAGATTTGGAGAGGTCCTCAAGAAGACAGAAGAGGGCTGATGTCCCAACAAGAGAAGCTATGAGGGTGGAAACCCCCAAGAGTAACCCCAAGGATCTCATGCCACTTGGAGATCCTGATGATCCCACACCCCCGTTTACTGAGGAGGTGATGAATGCTCATATTTCTAGAAAGTTTAAGATGCCGACAATTAAGGCTTATGATGGAACGGGTGATCCCGCAAATCACGTCAGGACGTTCTCAAACGCACTGTTGCTGCAGCCTGCAAGTGATGCCCTAAAGTGCAGAGCGTTCCTCCAAACCCTATCGGGCATGGCTCAGAGATGGTATAGCCGATTGCCTGCGAACTCTATTGGCTCTTTTAAGGAGTTGAGTGCCGCTTTCGTTAGCCAATTCATTAGCGGAAGGGTGCATGAGAAGAGCTCCGCATCTCTTATGTATGTGGTGCAAGGAAAGAATAAAAATCTGAGGGATTACCTCAAGCGATTCACTAAGGAGACCCTGAATATCACTGATTTGGAAAATAAGGTGGCAATGGTAGCCCTGGAACACGGAACCACTGACCTCTTCTTCAAGAGATCATTGGCGAAGCATCCCCCTGAGAACATGGCTGAGCTCCAACGAAGGGCTGATAAGTATATTAAAGCTGAGGATAGCATGAAGAAAGAAACCACCATAGGTGGAGGAGGAGGTAACAATGACTCCAAGAAGCGAAAGCAAGACAAGGATTATGATGATCAAGAGTATGATGCTAGGGACAAGTATCCCCGAACTAGCGAGGACTCCGACTCTGCCCCTAAGAAGAACCAAGGGTCAAGGTTCACTGAGTATGCAAGGTTGAATACTCCTAGGAGTCGAATCTTGTTGGACATTGAGAATGATAAGGATTTCAGATGGCCGAAGCCACTCAGGGGTGATCCCGCAAAGAGAAACCAGAATCAGTATTGCAGATTCCATAGAGACGTGGGGCATGACACTGACAATTGCAAGCAACTCAAAGATGAGATCGAGTTTTTGATCCGTAGAGGGAAGCTGAGGAACTTCACTAAGGGTGAAGACCGTGGTAATCAGAGAAGAGACTATAATAGAAGGGATGACGATCAAGATCGCAACCCACAGCCCCGAGGGCCAGTAATCAACATGATCTCAGGAGGCCCGACTGCGGTTGGGACAACTAGGAACTCTCGAAAGGCTTATGCCCGAGAGGTGTTGCACATCGTGGGAGAGGCTCCGAAGCGTGCAAAAACTGAGGTAATGGTTAGTTTTGATGACTCAGACTTGGAAGGGGTGAAGTTCCCCCACGACGACCCGTTGGTCATAACTCCTGTGATTGGAAACTCGGAGGTGAAGCGAGTCTTGATAGACAATGGAGCTTCCGTTGACATTCTGTTTCATGATGCGTTTGTGAAGATGGGATACACTGATTCTCAGTTGACCCCCAATAACATGCCTATATACGGATTTAATGGAGTAAAATCCAAAGTTGAAGGGACTATTCAGCTGCCTGTAACTATTGGGCAAGAGCCCAAGGAGGCCACTCAGCTATTGAACTTCCTGGTAATCAAGGCGGATTCAACGTACAACGCTATCCTTGGAAGGACTGGACTTCATGCATTTAAGGCTGTTGCCTCAACCTATCATGTGAAGATCAAGTTCCCTACCAGGAATGGTGTTGGAGAACATAAAGGTGATCAGAAGATGGCACGAAGCTATTATGTAGCCTCATTAAGGCCTGATGGAGTCGGGGGGCAGGTCCTTCCGATTGAAGACATGGATGTCCACAGTGGTAAGGAACACAAAGAAAGGTCAGCAGAGGACATCACATAGAAGCCTCGGACAACCATTAAGGCTAAGGCGTTAACTGACTTTGTGGTTGAGTGTACCATTGGAAACCAAGAAGTGGGGGGGCAGGAGGTAGTACCCCAAGCAGGAAGTGAACTTCAGAATAAGAATGAGGAGACCAGAAGGAGTGGTGGGTGCTCTATTTTGATGGAGCATCAAAAACAAAATCAAGTGGTGCAGACCTAGTCTTGAAAAGGCTCGATTGGGCTTAAGTTATCCTAGTAGGACTTAGCTTCATATTTATATAGTAGAAGTAGAAATAAGGTTCATTAAAACCATTGCAGAGCATGTTGCTCCGAGTAGGACAGTAGTACTCTATGTAAGGGTTGAACCCATTTCAAGTTATTAATGCAAGTTTGTTTTCCATTCATTGATTGTGTATGTGCCAAGCACCTGATGTGTGAGTCAAAGATGACTAAGTACCAAAAATAAAAGAATACACGAATGGAAACAAACAAATGCATACCCCGAAGGGTAGAGTTAGGTTACAGCAGATAAGAGTTTAAGTCCTTGAAGGACCCTGGAAAAAAAGACAAACGTTGAAGTCCTGATGGAACACCCGCTGAAGAAACATATTGCATAGCCCGAAAGCCAATGGAAGGCTCATCAAGTGGGCAATCAAACTAGGAAAATTTGATGTTAAGTACAAGCATAGGACGACCATCAAAACCCAGGCTCTAGTTGACTTCGTGGTTGAATATACCATTGACAACCAAGAAGTCGGGGGGCAGGAGGTAATAGACCAGGAAGGTCAGCAAGGTGAGAAACCCCTGGAAGAGAAGAAGGAATATTGTCAGCAAGGTGAGAAACCCCTGGAAGAGAAGAAGGAATATTGGATGCTCTATTTTGATGGGGCATCAAAAACAAAAAGCTCTATTTTCATGGGGCATCAAAAACAAAAACCAGTGGTGCAGGTTAAGTTCTGCAAAGCCCCGATGGGTTCACACTCGAGTATGCCTTGAAGTTTGACTTCCAAACAACCTACAACGAGGCGGAGTATGAAGCTCTGATAGCCGACCTTGGACTGACAAGAGCCCTGAGGGTCAAGAACTTAAAAGTCTGTGGAGACTCAAAGCTGGTAGTCTCACAAGTCAATGAAGAGTTTGAGGCTAGAAAAGAATATGTTCAAATATTCAAGGATACTTCCAGGTCCTGAAGACCCGACCATCAATTCGAAATTGGTAGCACCAGTTGATGTAAGCTGAAGGATAGACCCTAAAGCTCATATTGAGACTGGTTGGCCCCTTGATAATGCCTTCAAGGTACAGAAACTGTTAATGAGAGTGTTGAGATAAGAGATCCTTTACAATTCCACACTTGAGGTCTTGAACTTCAAATCTCAAAATTCAAGCCTTGATGGCCAACAAGGTTATCTGCCTCCAAATGAACCTGACAAGAGGCATCAGACTACTTAAAACCTAGCCAAGGTTCTACAAGTATAAGAAGAAGGTTGGAAACCTAGAAGTAAGATAGAGGATTGGCAACCAGCCAAGGCACACCAGACTTGAAGTCAAGTGCTCAGTGGCAAGTGAACTTCTTGAACGATCAACCGAGAAGCAAGACCTCCACTATATGAAGCAAGGGGGGGAAAAAATAAGGGACTCCATCATTTCAACATCTTAGAATGAGAGTTAAAGGTTGAATGGTTGATGATAACCAACAACCACGAATGAATTCTCGTTTTCGAATCAAGGACTCAGCAAACGAATTAAGGCCCTGAAGGTCACGAAAGCTAAGAAACGGGTCGTTTCAAGGTTCCGCGGGAATCTCAAAAATTCGAAAATAATAAGGCTGGGAGCCCGACAAAAGCCAAAGAAACGGTCCATAAATGAAAATTGGCCCAAAGGATAGGAGCCTAGAACACCAACGCCCAAGAAGCTAAATCTCCTAGGCGTTGGATCAAATAAAGCCTCCTTGGCCGGGATACCCACGCCAAGGATGGAGTAACAAATGAAGGGTATCAAAAAACCCACGCCAAGAAGACTTAAAATCATAAGACAAAGTGCCTCCTTGGCGGGGGTACCCACGCCAAGGTTGTATGAATTAAGGGTGAAAAGATACCCACGGTCAGGAAGCCATATCTCCTAGACGTGGTTGGCAAAAACATCTCCTAGGCGGGGATACCCACGCCAAGGCTGGAGTAACAAATGAAGGGGATGTAATCACCCACGCTCAAGAAGCCCTATATCCTAGGCGCAGTTAGAAGATTGTCCTCTTTGGCGGGGATACCAACGCCCAGAGCATCTCTACAAAATCAATTAGATAAATTACCCCCGCCTAGGAAGCCAAATCTCCTAGGCGTGCTTTAAGAAAAAGCCTCCTAGGCGAGGGTACCCACGCCAAGAGCTCTTCTCCAAACGACATGCCATTTTTCAGAAATTAAAAAAGGAATAAAATCCTTAAAAATTTTGAAAATAGGCTAGAAATCATGATAAAAATAGGTAAAAATACCTATTAAATCAAGAAAAAATAAAGAAATAATTTATAAAATTATTTTTGAGGCATGAGGCCCAATATTTTATTTTTGGTAAAAATTATCGAAAATAAAATGTATAAAACCTGAAGGTTCAAAAAAAATAAAATATTTAAACAGGAAGGTTCAAAAAAAAAAAAAAAATGTACCCACGCCACCCAGGCCAACACTCCTGGGCGTGGAGTAGGAAATGTGCCGGTTGGCGGCGGTACCCCCGCCTAGCTTCTATTACAGGATTGAATGGCTAAATTGCTGTTTAGCACCCTTAGTTTTGGCCATTTGCAAAATGGTCCCTGATGCTAAAAAAAAAAAAAAATTTCCTAAATTATTAGGAATAATTACGGAAAATACCTGTGGGTACCTAAAAATTCCTAAATTATTAGGAATAATTACGGAAAATACTTGCGGGTATAAAAAATTTTCTAAAATTATTAGGAAAAATTACGAAAAATACCTGTGGGTACATAAAAATTCCTAAATTAATAGGAATAATTACGGAAAATACCTGTGGGTACATAAAAATTCCTAAATTATTAGAAATAATTACGGAAAAAACCTGTGGGTACCTAAAAATTCCTAAATTATTAGGAATAATTACGGAAAATACCTGTGGGTACATAAAAATTCCTAAATTATTAGGAATAATTACGGAAAATACCTGTGGGTACCTAAAAATTCCTAAATTATTAGGAATAATTACGGAAAATACCTGTGGGTGCCTAAAATTTCCTAAATTATTAGGAATAATTACGAAAAATACCTGTGGGTACCTAAAAATTCCTAAATTATTAGGAATAATTAAGGAAAATACCTGTGGGTACATAAAAATTCCTAAATTATTAGGAATAATTACGGAAAATACCTGTGGGTACATAAAAATTCATAAATTATTAGGAATAATTAAGGAAAATACCTGTTGGTACATAAAAATTCCTAAATTATTAGGAATAATTACGGAAAATACCTATGGGTACCTAAAAATTCCTAAATTATTAGGAATAATTAAGGAAAATACCTGTGGGTACATAAAAATTCCTAAATTTACAAGAAAATTCTTAAAATATTAGGAATAATTGAAATAAATACCTGTTGGTACATGAAAATTCCTCAAATATTAGGAAAAGTACAGAAAATACGAGGAAAATTATAGAAATATTTTCTTGACAAATTGAGCAATAATTTATGCTAATAATGCATAAAAGCTCTATGAAACTGCCGAAATTGCTAAAAGCAAGCACAAATTAAAGCCTCGAATAAGGCCAATCGTTGTAAATGTGTAGGTCGCTCCACACTTTACAATCAAGACGATACTCGTGAAACACCAGCGTAAACCAAAATTCCCATATAAGGGTAGGAAAATTAAGAAGTCCCAGGCAAGGGATAAAAATGACCCCGAGTCTCGTTAAGGCAAATATAACTTCGAGGAAAACCTGATCAGTTTTCCAAGAAGTTGGGGGGCAAATGATATGGGCTGAAAATAAGCCCTAAAGACACATTTAATATGGCATTAATTAGACCCAGCATGGTCCAAACGTGGGGCCCATTAATGAGGTCAGAATCCCTATTTTAATATTAATTTCGTAATTAATATTGAGGGAAATAAACAGCTCGGCAATAAGAGTTGGATAAGGATATTATCTCCATTAGACTTAGCCACCAAGGCATCCAATTCGATATGGAAACTGATTCCTACAAGGAATAGATCTGGAACCTTCCTCAGGGAGGTGACTTGCCCACCAAGTCTCCGAATCCTACCATAATTCTAAGGCTCCCAGCCTATATAAAGGGCCTGACCCCTCATTCTCAGAACTACGTTTTTTGGCTTGATCTTCGATATTCATCAAAGTACGTAGGCATCTTGTGAAGGCCAATTCAGCCACGAGCACGAGAGCAGCCATTAAAGCTCGAAGCTCCCACAAACCCTAGTAGTTAATACGAAATAAATATACCCTAATTTTTAAAAGTATTGGTCATGTTTTTTAATGAAACAAATTAAGGGTTAAATATGTTAAGTTTTTCTAAATATTGTTTATAATAAAGAAATTAATATTTTTAAAATAATTTTTTAAATTTATTATTTTTAGAAAGATGTTAACAATTATTTTGGAAGGTGTTACCAACAAACCAACTATGCGATGCAAGGTTTTTAAAAAATTAAATAATATTTTATTTATATTTTAATAATCATATATCTCATATATATTACTTAATAATATATTGGCATAATATATATATTATTAAATAATAATCGTTTAATTATATGATATATTGTTCGAATTATGACTGTATTTTGTCATAATAATATAAATATAAATGGAAGTATCGTATATATTTACATTCAAATTTTTGTTGATATTATCATATTCAAATTATGATTCCATAATAATCCCTAATATAATATTTGTCTAAAATAGAATTTTATATTAATATGTAATCTTGTGAATTTTTTATTGTTTATTATATAGTTTTAGTTTGTTTTCACTTTGTTGATTTACAATATGTTGTAAATTTGTTAATAAATATGTGATATTAAAATTATTTAAATTGATTTGGAAAATATTTGACTTCCAAGTAAATGAAAGTGTTTAAAAAAGTTGGGTGTAGGTGAAGAATTTTAATTCAAATATAACTAAAATAGTATGTAATTGAATATTAATTGGAGTGTAATTAAAATAGTTTGTTAGTAAGTAAAATAAAATTTTATATGTATTTTAATTTATTTTTTCATTTTTGGAAGGTGTTAACAAACTTTTTGGGAAGGTGTAACGCCGTATTTGAAGGATACGGTGCACGCAATACCGTATCTCGTCGGTATTTAGGGCCAACTTTTCTAGAATCAGTAATTTGGGTAAATTTATCCCAAAAATGATTATTTTGGGCCTTCACCCCCAAAAGTATTGGTCATGTTTCCTTCGTTAAGGGTTAAAAATGTTAAGTTTTTCTAAATACGTAAAGAATTGAGAGCATGTTTGACAGTTTTTACATGACTGCTCAATACGTATTTTTTGATTGATGATCAATATAAATG
Organism: Saposhnikovia divaricata; assembly: GCA_036435485.1. Lineage (NCBI taxonomy): Eukaryota > Viridiplantae > Streptophyta > Magnoliopsida > Apiales > Apiaceae > Saposhnikovia > Saposhnikovia divaricata. The sequence continues at coordinate 126,446,136 of CM071597.1, read as the reverse complement.
GGACAGAGGATGTATAATTTAACTGAATTTGACATTTTTAACACGTTTTTTTTTTAATTTTTTAAAAATTTACTTTTTAAAAAATTTACTTTTGTGCATTATTGGTAAATTTTGTTGTTTATAATAAATAAAGTAATATTTTTAATATAAATTTTTTTAGCTTGTTATTTTTAGAGGGCGTTAACAATTTTTTTTGGAAGGTTTTAACCAACCAAATATACCTTATTTTGCTTGTAATAGAACTTTTATAATTTTATAAAACATATGATTTTTTTTATTTTTAATAAATTATATACTCCCTCCGTCCCGTTTATATTGGCCACAATTCATTTTTGCATGTCCCAAAAGTATTTGTCATGTTTTTTAATGAAACAAATTAAGGGTTAAATATGTTAAGTTTTTCTAAATATTGTTTATAATAAAGAAATTAATATTTTTAAAATAATTTTTTAAACTTATTATTTTTAGAAAGATGTTAACAATTATTTTGGAAGGTGTTACCAACAAACCAACTATGCGATGCACGGTTTTTTAAAATTAAATAATATTTTATTTATATTTTAATAATCATATATCTCATATATATTACTTAATAATATATTGGCATAATATATATATATTATTAAATAATAATCGTTTAATTATATGATATATTGTTCGAATTATGACTATATTTTGTCATAATAATATAAATATAAATGGAAGTATCTTATATATTTACATTCAAATTTTTGTTGATATTATCATATTCAATTTATGATTCCATAATAATCCCTAATATAATATTTGTCTAAAATAGAATTTTATATTAATTTCTAATCTTGTGAATTTTTTATTGTTTATTATATAGTTTTAGTTTGTTTTCACTTTGTTGATTTACAATATGTTGTAAATTTGTTAATAAATATGTGATATTAAAATTATTTAAATTGATTTGGAAAATATTTGACTTCCAAGTAATTGAAAGTGTTTAAAAAAGTTGGGTGTAGGTGAAGAATTTTAATTCAAAATAACTAAAATAGTATGTAATTGAATATTAATTGGAGTGTAATTAAAATAGTTTGTTAGTAAGTAAAATAAAATTTTATATATATTTTAATTTATTTTTTCATTTTTGGAAGGTGTAACGCCGTATTTGAAGGATACGGTGCACGCAATACCGTATCTCGTCGGTATTTAGGGCCAACTTTTCCAGAATCAGTAATTTGGGTAAATTTATCCCAAAAATGATTATTTTGGGCCTTCACCCCCAAAAGTATTGGTCATGTTTCCTTCGTTAAGGGTTAAATATGTTAAGTTTTTCTAAATACGTAAAGAATTGAGAGCATGTTTGACAATTTTTACATGACTGCTCAATACGTATTTTTTGATTGATGATCAATATAAATGGGACAGAGGATGTATAATTTAACTGAATTTGACATTTTTAACACGTTTTTTTTTAATTTTTTAAAAATTTACTTTTTAAAAATTTTACTTTTGTGCATTATTGGTAAATTTTGTTGTTTATAATAAATAAAGTATTATTTTTAATATAAATTTTTTTAGCTTGTTATTTTTAAGAAGGCGTTAACAATTTTTTTTGGAAGGTTTTAACCAACCAAATATACCTTATTTTGCTTGTAATAGAACTTTTATAATTTTATAAAACATATGATTTTTTTTTTAATAAATTATATACTCCCTCCGTCCCGTTTATATTGGCCACAATTCCTTTTTGCATGTCCCAAAAGTATTGGTCATGTTTTTTAATGAAACAAATTAAGGGTTAAATATGTTAAGTTTTTCTAAATACTGTTTATAATAAAGAAATTAATATTTTTAAAATAATTTTTTAAACTTTTTATTTTTATAAAGATGTTAACAATTATTTTGGAAGGTGTTACCAACAAACCAACAATGCGATGCACGGTTTTTTTAAAATTAAATAATATTTTATTTATATTTTAATAATCATATATATTACTTAATAATATATTGGCATAATATATATATTATTAAATAATAATCGTTTAATGAATTATGACTATATTCTGTCATAATAATATAAATATAAATGGAAGTATCGTATATATTTACATTCAAATTTTTGTTGATATTATCATATTCAAATTATGATTCCATAATAATCCCTAATATAATATTTGTCTAAAATAGAATTTTATATTAATTTGTAATCTTGTGAATTTTTTATTGTTTATTATATAGTTTTAGTTTGTTTTCACTTTGTTGATTTACAATTTGTTGTAAATTTGTTAATAAATATGTGATATTAAAATTATTTAAATTGATTTGGAAAATATTTGACTTCCAAGTAATTGAAAGTGTTTAAAAAAGTTGGGTGTAGGTGAAGAATTTTAATTCAAAATAACTAAAATAGTATGTAATTGAATATTACTTGGAGTGTAATTAAAATAGTTTGTTAGTAAGTAAAATAAAATTTTATATGTATTTTAATTTATTTTTTCATTTTTGGAAGGTGTTAACAAACTTTTTGGGACGGTGTAACGCCGTATTTGAAGGATACGGTGCACGCAATACCGTATCTCGTCGGTATTTAGGGCCAACTTTTCCAGAATCAGTAATTTGGGAAAATTTATCCCAAAATTGATTATTTTTGGCCTTCACCCCCAAAAGTATTGGTCATGTTTCCTTCGTTAAGGGATGTTAAGTTTTTCTAAATACGTAAAGAATTGAGAGCATGTTTGACAGTTTTTACATGACTGCTCAATACGTGTTTTTTGATTGATGATCAATATAAATGGGACAGAGGGAGTATAATTTAACTGAATTTGACATTTTTAACACGTTTTTTTTTTTAAATTACTTTTTAAAAAATTTACTTTTGTGCATTATTGGTAAATTTTGTTGTTTATAATAAATAAAGTAATATTTTTAATATAAATTTTTTTAGCTTGTTATTTTTAAGAAGGCGTTAACAATTTTTTTTGGAAGGTTTTAACCAACCAAATATACCTTATTTTGTTTATAATAGAACTTTTATAATTTTATAAAACATATTTTTTTTTATTTTTAATAAATTATATACTCCCTCCGTCCCGTTTATATTGGCCACAATTCCTTTTTGCATGTCCCAAAAGTATTGGTCATGTTTTTTAATGAAACAAATTAAGGGTTAAATATGTTAAGTTTTTCTAAATATTGTTTATAATAAAGAAATTAATATTTTTAAAATAATTTTTTGAACTTATTATTTTTAGAAAGATGTTAACAATTATTTTGGAAGGTGTTACCAACAAACCAACAATGCGATGCACGTTTTTTTAAAATTAAATAATATTTTATTTATATTTTAATAATCATATATATTACTTAATAATATATTGGCATAATATATATATTATTAAATAATAATCGTTTAATGAATTATGACTATATTCTGTCATAATAATATAAATATAAATGGAAGTATCGTATATATTTACATTCAAATTTTTGTTGATATTATCATATTCAAATTATGATTCCATAATAATCCCTAATATAATATTTGTCTAAAATAGAATTTTATATTAATTTGTAATCTTGTGAATTTTTTATTGTTTATTATATAGTTTTAGTTTGTTTTCACTTTGTTGATTTACAATTTGTTGTAAATTTGTTAATAAATATGTGATATTAAAATTATTTAAATTGATTTGGAAAATATTTGACTTCCAAGTAATTGAAAGTGTTTAAAAAAGTTGGGTGTAGGTGAAGAATTTTAATTCAAATATAACTAAAATAGTATGTAATTGAATATAAATTGGAGTGTAATTAAAATAGTTTGTTAGTAAGTAAAATAAAATTTTATATGTATTTTAATTTATTTTTTCATTTTTAGAAGGTGTTAACAAACTTTTTGGGACGGTGTAACGCCGTATTTGAAGGATACGGTGCACGCAATACCGTATCTCGTCGGTATTTAGGGCCAACTTTTCCAGAATCAGTAATTTGGGTAAATTTATCCCAAAATTGATTATTTTGGGCCTTCACCCCCAAAAGTATTGGTCATGTTTCCTTCGTTAAGGGTTAAATATGTTAAGTTTTTCTAAATACGTAAAGAATTGAGAGCATGTTTGACAGTTTTTACATGACTGCTCAATACGTGTTTTTTGATTGATGATCAATATAAATGGGACAGAGGGAGTATAATTTAACTGAATTTGACATTTTTAACACGTTTTTTTTTTAATTTTTTAAAAAATTACTTTTTAAAAAATTTACTTTTGTGCATTATTGGTAAATTTTGTTGTTTATAATAAATAAAGTAATATTTTTAATATAAATTTTTTTAGCTTGTTATTTTTAAGAAGGCGTTAACAATTTTTTTTGGAAGGTTTTAACCAACCAAATATACCTTATTTTGCTTATAATAGAACTTTTATAATTTTATAAAACATATTATTTTTTTTTTTAATAAATTATATACTCCCTCCGTCCCGTTTATATTGGCCACAATTCCTTTTTGCATGTCCCAAAAGTATTGGTCATGTTTTTTAATGAAACAAATTAAGGGTTAAATATGTTAAGTTTTTCTAAATATTGTTTATAACAAAGAAATTAATATTTTTAAAATAATTGTTTAAACTTATTATTTTTAGAAAGATGTTAACAGTTATTTTGGAAGGTGTTACCAACAAACCAACTATGCGATGCACGGTTTTTTTAAAATTAAATAATATTTTATTTATATTTTAATAATCATATATCTCATATATATTACTTAATAATATATTGGCATAATATATATATTATTAAATAATAATCGTTTAATTATATTATATATTGTTCGAATTATGACTATATTTTGTCGTAATAATATAAATATAAATGGAAGTATCGTATATATTTACATTCAAATTTTTGTTGATATTATCATATTCAAATTATGATTCCATAATAATCCCTAATATAATATTTTTCTAAAATAGAATTTTATATTAATTTGTAATCATGTGAATTTTTTATTGTTTATTATATAGTTTTAGTTTGTTTTCACTTTGTTGATTTACAATATGTTGTAAATTTGTTAATAAATATGTGATATTAATATTATTTAAATTGATTTGGAAAATATTTGACTTCCAAGTAATTGAAAGTGTTTAAAAAAGTTGGGTGTAGGTGAAGAATTTTAATTCAAACATAACTAAAATAGTATGTAATTGAATATTAATTGGAGTGTAATTAAAATAGTTTGTTAGTAAGTAAAATAAAATTTTATATGTATTTTAATTTATTTTTTCATTTTTGGAAGGTGTTAGCAAACTTTTTGGGAAGGTGTAACGCCGTATTTGAAGGATACGGTGCACGCAATACCGTATCTCGTCGGTATTTAGGGCCAACTTTTCCAGAATCAGTAATTTGGGTAAATTTATCCCAAAAATGATTATTTTGGGGCTTCACCCCCAAAAGTATTGGTCATGTTTCCTTCGTTAAGGGTTAAATATGTTAAGTTTTTCTAAATACGTAAAGAATTGAGAACATGTTTGACAGTTTTTACATGACTGCTCAATACGTGTTTTTTGATTGATGATCAATATAAATGGGACAGAGGGAGTATAATTTAACTGAATTTGACATTTTTAACACGTTTTTTTTTAAATTTTTAAAAACCTACTTTTTAAAAAATTTACTTTTGTGCATTATTGGTAAATTTTGTTGTTTATAATAAATAAAGTAATATTTTTAATATAAATTTTTTTAGCTTGTTATTTTTAAGAAGGCGTTAACATTTTTTTTTTGGAAGGTTTTAACCAACCAAATATACCTTATTTTGCTTATAATAGAACTTTTATAATTTTATAAAACATATGATTTTTTTATTTTTAATAAATTATATACTCCCTCCGTCCCGTTTATATTGACCACAATTCCTTTTTGCATGTCCCAAAAGTATTGGTCATGAGTTTATCAAGGCTCAGGCGGGACTCATAGATAAGGAGGTTTTTGCTAGGTTTGAAAAAGGGGAAGCTCAGGCAATTACTGACTCACTTAACCAGATCCATTGGAGAAGTCTGAAGAGGAACCAGAATCCTACCATTTTGAATCAGAGTGATGATGGAGCTAAGAAGAAGTCATATAGTGAAGTTCTCAAGGCATCAAGGAGTTCAGATGATGGATGGATGCAGGTGAAGCCCAAGAGGAGATCCAGCTCTATTTTGAATGGTAAGCGAAATAAAGATACTACAATATTTTTAGCTAACATTCCAGTCAATGCAAAGGCAGTGGATATATGGAGTTTCTTTAATAAATGTGGGGAAGTGAAAGATATCATACTTCCAAAGAAAAGAGATAAAAATAATAAAAGAATTGGTTTTATCAAACTCAAAAGTGAGTACGAAGCGGGGATTTTAATCAGCAATGCCAAAGAAAAAGGGGGATGGGGAAGTAGAATCGTCATGTCTATTAACCAAAGTTCGATCCCTGTTTTCCCTGAAAGGATTGAGAAGGATCAGAATAGAAGCAAGGTAAATGTTGAGTTCTCAGGGAATACAAATTTCGTCAAGCCTGCAGGAAATACAAATAATACTAAAACCCCAGAGCAGGAAGACTTTAGTAGGAAGCTATTTGAATTCACTGAAGTGGCTGTTGATGAGGAAATTGAGGAGGGTTTGTTTCAAAATTTGGTGGGTTTTTCTTGGGTGGATGAATCGGCTGAATCGTTGCAAGGAAAATTAGCACTTAACGGTTATGAGGTGGTAAAGGTTGCTAGTGTGTCAGATAGAAAATTTTTCTTAAGGAATGAATTTCAACCTGATTGGAAAGGAGTTAATTTGGAAGGCCTCTCAAAATGGTTTTCTTCGGTTAGAAAGTTTAATGAATTGGATCTAATGATGTCTAGAATTGCTTGGGTTGAATGTTTAGGGCTCCCCATGAATGCATGGCTTGAAGAGAATTTGAGAGCTTTTACTAGAAACCTGGGAGAGTGGGTCTCTTGGTTATGTCAGATGGATGACAGCAACAGGTTCATAAATCCAGTAGTTTGCCTAGCAACCACTTCGCAGGAGCTCATCACTGATACATTAAAGATTTTAGTTAAGGGCAAACACTTCAACATAGCCTTTAAGGAAGTTCAAGACATTAAGAATTATTTTGATGACAAAAGACTTCCTACTCCAATGCAGGAGCAAAATGAAAATATTTCAGAGGAGAATAAAACCCCCAGTGAGGCTCCGAAATTAGCTGAGAAACGCATAGAGGAGCAATCTAAGGTGGGTAAGGAATGCAATAATGAGTTGAGGTTTCCCTCCTCATCACCTTCTGACCTCCAAGCGGTCTCAGCAACGATCAGTTCGGTAGTTTCCCGAGTCCCGGAAACAGAGCTTGCTTCGTTAACTAATAATCCTCTTGAAAATTCAACGCTTCCAAATAGCTCCCAGGATAAGAAGCAAATGTGGTAGACTTTTAGGGATCTCATTCCTTCAGATTCAGGAGTAAGTCCCATTGATAGTGGTAGTATTTCTAATCTTAATGAAAAGTCTCAAGAGGTGGAACTGATTCACATCTCTTCTCAAAGAACTTTATGCAATGTGGTTAAGAAACTGAACATGGGCAAGTCGAGGGGTAGACCGAAGAAAAGAAGTAAACCATTCATGAATCCTTTTGGGAGAGGCCTGAGTAACAAAATTCTTAAGAAGTGTGTTGTCATAGGGGGGAATTCCAATCTCAGGAAGAAGCAAGCACTAAAGCCGATCATGGTGCCAGATTCAGTGCCACCGAGGGATGAAGCTAGTCGTATTGTGGAAAGTGCATTGCTAATGGGATTGAACCTTCCATTGGGCATTGGGGAAAGCAAGAAAGAGATTGCAAAAAGATTAGAGGAAGGTAACTGTTAACTTCACAGTTTTTGGTGTTTTTTCTGTTAAAGGTAAAATTATCAATGGATTTTAAAATTCTATCATGGAATTCGAGAGGTATAAATAATAAAGTGATTAAGAGGCGCATCAGAGAAACAGTTAGTAGACATAAAGTGGATCTGTTATGCATTCAAGAAACAAAATGTGATTCATGGAACGAGATGTTAAAAAACTCTTTGTGGGACTCAAAATCACATGGGTGGGCTTATCAGAATTCAGTAGGTAACTCAGGTGGTCTTTTGATCTCGTGGTGCACTAACATTTTCTTGTGTAGAGGAATAGCAATGGCAAGAAACTGGATTTGGGTATTATTAGAGATTAAGGCAACAGGAAAGAAAGTCAACATTTTCAATGTTTATGCCCCCCAAAAGTCAAATCAAAAGGGTTTGTTATGGAAGCAACTAGACGAGCTCTTGAGGTTGGGGGAGGGTTTTCCAGTTTGCTTGTTGGGAGACTTCAATGTCATAAGGGATGATAGCGAATGTGCAAACTGCAAATATAGAGAAAGGGATAGTATGTTGTTTAATGACTTCATTATTCAAAACAATCTGGTAGATGTCAAACCACTAAATTTTCAATATTCCTGGTTTGGTGCTAAAGGGAGAAAAAGCAGACTTGACAGGTTTTTGGTGGACTGTTCTTGGATCGACGAAGGCGAATGGGATTTGAAGGGTTTAAGCAGAACTCCCTCAGATCATAAGAAGTTAATTTTCTTCCCTAAACAACATAATTGGGGCCCTAAACCACTCAAAGTCTTCAACAGTTGGTTATTGGAAGATTCTCTGCAGGGTCTTTTGCACAATTTTTGGGCAAATGATCGCCTAAAGTCGTCAAATCTCCAAGTAACGTTGAAAAAGGTTAAATTGGTGATTAAGGATTGGTCCAATAATTTCAAAGGTGAGATGGAGGAGAGGATACACAAATTAGAAAATTTTTTGGATGAGGAAGAGCAGAAAAAGTTTTTGACGACGGATTTAGCTCCTATGAGGTCTGAACTAGAACGCCTCTATAATATACAAGATGATATTCTACGGCAGAAAGCAAGACTCAAATGGAGTGCCCAGGGCGATCGTAATACCAAATTCTATCATTAGGTAGTACGTGGCAGAGCTCAAAGAAACAACATCAACAGAATTTGGTGGAAAGGAGGTTGGATTTCGAATCCCGACTCTATTAAAAAGGTTTTTTTGGAACATTTTAACGAGTTGTTCAATTCCAAGAATTCTTCTTGTGTTTTCAAGTTGGGTGACTTGGTGACTCCCATGTTATCCCAAGATGACAGAGATTGGCTTGAACAAGATTTTGACCTAGTTGAAATTGAGTGGGCTTTGAATCAGATGGCCAATGAAAAAGCCCCGGGTCCGGACGGGTTCAATATAGGGTGTCTTAAAACTTTCTGGCCTCAGATAAGAGATAAGGTATTTAAATGCTTCCAAGAATTATATAATGGTGCCAAATTTCCTTCTGGTCTTAATTCCTCATTCATAGTATTGATTCCAAAAAATACTACCCCAAAAGGGGTCAGTGATTATAGACCCATCAGTCTCATAAATTCTGTGGCAAAATTATTCACGAAAGTCTTGGCTGTAAGACTAAGCCAGATGATTTCTAAATTGGTGGATGATACGCAATCAGCCTTCATTAAAGGTAGGCAAGCGGCAGAAAGTATATTGTTGGTTACGGAAGCATATCACACGATAAAGAAGAGGAAGAAAGGGGATCTCATACTAAAATTAGATTTCGAAAAGGCGTTTGACTCGGTGAATTGGGAGTTTCTTTTTGACTTGCTTCAGGCTCTAGGATTTGGTTCAAGATGGATCTCGTGGATTAGTAATTATTTTGACTCAATCAAATTGTCAATTTTAATAAATGGTTCTCCTTCCCGGGAATTCAAGCCTAGTCGTGGACTGAGACAGGGGGATCCTTTGTCCCCTCTGTTGTATAACCTGGTGGCTCATGTCCTGAATATTCTCCTCAAGAAAGCAAATTTTTTGGGTTTTTTCAAGGGTATTTCATTCGCAAATAATTGTGATCAGCTCACTCACCTTCAGTTCGCTGACGACACAATTATATTCTTAGAAGGATCAGTGGAGGCGATTCACGCAATTAAAAGGGTGCTTCAATGCTTTCAACTCCTTTCGGGCCTAAAAGTAAATTTTTCTAAAAGCAGTCTGTACTCTTGTTTGCCAAATTCGAACATGGTTAAGGTAGGAGCTCAGATTTTTGGCTGCAAAGAAGGAGTGTGGCCTCTGATGTATTTGGGAGCTCCGATTGGTTTATCGCCAAGGAGGAAAATTTTCTGGATGCCTCTACTTAGAAGATTCGATCAGAAGTTAGCAAATTGGAAAGCAAGTTCATTAAATAAAGCAGGTAAGTTAGTTTTGTTGCAATCCACTTTGGACAGCCTCCCAGTATATTGGCTAAGTCTATTTAGAATACCGGTGGGGGGTAAGCAACAGAATCGACAAAATCAGACGGGAATTCTTCTGGAATTCTAGTGTGGGTGAGGAAAGAACTTGTAGGAAAATGCACTTAATAGGGTGGGATAAAATTACAAGGCCAAAGTCTGAGGGGGGTTTAGGAGTAACCAATATTCAACTGCGCAACATCGCACTACTGGGTAAATGGTGCTGGAAATGGATTGCTGAAAAAGATCGTAGTTGGAATGTTTGGCTGAGAGCAAAATATGGATGCAATTTTGATGACCCATTAGAGAGGATCTTCTCTAATAAAAATTCATCTTACTTCTTTGCAAATTTAGTTGAGGTGGTAAATAATCCATCTTCCAAGAATATGTTAAGAATGAAAGAGTTCAAGTGGAAAATAGGGGATGGTAAGACCATTTCGTTTTGGCTGGACAACTGGAGCGAATTTGGTTTATTAAGTAAATCTTTTCCAAGATTGTTTGCCATCTCTTCTCTGCAGAAAGTAAGTTTGTTCGAGTTCAAAGATCATTTTGTTCAAGGTAACATTTTGAATAGATCATTTTGGAATAGACCATTGAGATCTTGGGAGGTAGAAGAGATAAAGAAATTGGCCCAAGTCATTGTGCAAATCAAGTTTGTGACTAGAGCAGACCAGTTAATTTGGGTTCCAAGTACTAAGCCTTTAGCTGCAAAAGATTGTTATTTTTCAATAACCAGTAACCCTATTTCGGCTAAGCAAGGCTTTGAGAGCATATGGAAACTTAGAATACCACCTAAAGTCAAGCTCTTTTTGTGGCGCTATACTACGGGTTCACTTCCTACAGCGGGTTTACTAAAACAAAGACTGGGAGATTCTTTTGGTTCCGCACTATGTAAATGGTGTAGTCTAGAGGAGGAGTCACAAGAACATATTTTCTGGAATTGCGTATTGGCGAAACAATTGTGGTGCTTCATTAAATCTTGGTGGAACATTGAGATTGCAGATAACAACCTGTTCAAAGTTTTATCTTTTTTCAATACCCCCAGTATCAAAGTCTCGTGGGGAATCACAGTTGCAGCGGTCCTCTGGACTACTTGGATTGCCAGAAATCAGTTGATTTTCGAAAATTCTAAAATTAGTTTTAAGATGGTTGAACAGCTCCTTCTGTACAGATCTTTTCTCTGGTGTGAAAGTGTATCGCTGCTAAGAGAAAATGACCTTGAAATTTGGAAAATAGATCCGAGGGGTTCGATACTTAAAAACAGCATGAAGGCCTTAGGTAATGCAATTAGTATTGGCAGGGGTCTAACGGGATTCATCGATGGGGCTTGGTTGGCAAACAATGATAATACTTTGGCTGGCATTGGAGGCTATCTGGTAGATAAGGAGGTTAATTTACATTTTATATTTTCTGGTCCAACGAAGGCTGACACTCCATTCCTAAGTGAGTTTAACGCCTTACTCTTCTTGTTAGAACATATTAGTGTCAGTTATTGGAAGAGCTACACAACAATAATATGGTCAGATTGCCAGGAGTTGGTGGATGTTGTACATAAGGTTAAATTTACAAAAATTCTACCCTGGTTTATGAGTCCTGAAAATTTGAACACTCTCATTCACTCAAATTTTCGGATTTATAAATGTAGTCGTTGGCTGAATAATAGTGCTGACCTTTTGGCTCGAGAGGGAATTAGAAGGGAAAAAATCGTGTATGCATGGTGCTGATTAGAATACACATGAGTAGATAGTCATGTTGCTGCTAGTCTGAAGGGAGGAGGAAGTTGGCTTGATTCCCATGGTCACATTCTAGCACATTGGCCTTTAGTTTCTTTTGGTCATTTTAGTGGGCTTGTCTGCTTGTTAAAAGCTACTGTCAAATGTTAAGTAGCTGATAGTTTCATCTGGGGCCTTTTCTTTTGGTTTTGTGGTTTTGGCCTGGTGTTACTTGCTGTAACCTGTAATGCCTTTTATCAATGAATGATTCTTTGGCTTTTAAAAAAAAAATGTTTTTTATTGAAACAAATTAAGGGTTAAATATGTTAAGTTTTTCTAAATATTGTTTATAATAAAGAAATTAATATTTTTAAAATAATTTTTTAAACTTATTATTTTTAGAAAGATGTTAACAATTATTTTGGAAGGTGTTACCAACAAACCAACTATGCGATGCACGGTTTTTTTAAAATTAAATAATATTTTATTTATATTTTAATAATCATATATCTCATATATATTACTTAATAATATATTGGCATAATATATATATTATTAAATAATAATCGTTTAATTATATTATATATTGTTCGAATTATGACTATATTTTGTCGTAATAATATAAATATAAATGGAAGTATCGTATATATTTACATTCAAATTTTTGTTGATATTATCATATTCAAATTATGATTCCATAATAATCCCTAATATAATATTTGTCTAAAATAGAATTTTATACTAATTTGTAATCTTGTGAATTTTTTATTGTTTATTATATAGTTTTATTTTGTTTTCACTTTGTTGATTTACAATTTGTTGTAAATTTGTTAATAAATATGTGATATTAAAATTATTTAAATTGATTTGGAAAATATTTGACTTCCAAGTAATTGAAAGTGTTTAAAAAAGTTGGGTGTAGGTGAAGAATTTTAATTCAAATATAACTAAAATAGTATGTAATTGAATATTAATTGGAGTTTAATTAAAATAGTTTGTTAGTAAGTAAAATAAAATTTTATATGTATTTTAATTTATTTTTTCATTTTTGGAAGGTGTTAACAAACTTTTTGGGACGGTGTAACGCCGTATTTGAAGGATACGGTGCACGTAATACCGTATCTCGTCGGTACTTAGGGCCAACTTTTCCAGAATCAGTAATATGGGTAAATTTATCCCAAAAATGATTATTTTGGGCCTTCACCCCCAAAAGTATTGGTCATGTTTCCTTCGTTAAGGGCTGTTAAGTTTTTCTAAATACGTAAAGAATTGAGAGCATGTTTGACAGTTTTTACATGACTGCTCAATACGTGTTTTTTGATTGATGATCAATATAAATGGGACAGAGGGAGTATAATTTAACTGAATTTGACATTTTTAACACGTTTTTTTTTAATTTTTTAAAAAATTACTTTTTAAAAAATTTACTTTTGTGCATTATTGGTAAATTTTGTTGTTTATAATAAATAAAGTAATATTTTTAATATAAATTTTTTTAGCTTGTTATTTTTAAGAAGGCGTTAACAATATTTTTTGGAAGGTTTTAACCAACCAAATATACCTTATTTTGCTTATAATAGAACTTTTATAATTTTATAAAACATATTATTTTTTTTATTTTTAATAAATTATATACTCCCTCCGTCCCGTTTATATTGGCCACAATTCCTTTTTGCATGTCCCAAAAGTATTGGTCATGTTTTTTAATGAAACAAATTAAGGGTTAAATATGTTAAGTTTTTCTAAATATTGTTTATAATAAAGAAATTAATATTTTTAAAATAAATTTTTAAACTTATTATTTTTAGAAAGATGTTAACAATTATTTTGGAAGGTGTTACCAACAAACCAACTATGTGATGCACGGTTTTTTTAAAATTAAATAATATTTTATTTATATTTTAATAATCATATATCTCATATATATTACTTAATAATATATTGGCATAATATATATATTATTAAATAATAATCGTTTAATTATATGATATATTGTTCGAATTATGACTATATTTTGTCATAATAATATAAATATAAATGCAAGTATCGTATATATTTACATTCAAATTTTTGTTGATATTATCATATTCAAATTATGATTCCATAATAATCCCTAATATAATATTTGTCTAAAATAGAATTTTATATTAATTTGTAATCTTGTGAATTTTTTATGGTTTATTATATAGTTTTAGTTTGTTTTCACTTTGTTGATTTACAATATGTTGTAAATTTGTTAATAAATATGTGATATTAAAATTATTTAAATTGATTTGGGAAATATTTGACTTCCAAGTAATTGAAAGTGTTTAAAAAAGTTGGGTGTAGGTGAAGAATTTTAATTCAAATATAACTAAAATAGTATGTAATTGAATATTAATTGGAGTGTAATTAAAATAGTTTGTTAGTAAGTAAAATAAAATTTTATATGTATTTTAATTTATTTTTTCATTTTTGGAAGGTGTTAACAAACTTTTTGGGACGGTGTAACGCCGTATTTGAAGGATACGGTGCACGCAATACCGTATCTCGTCGGTATTTAGGGCCAACTTTTCCAGAATCAGTAATTTGGGTAAATTTATCCCAAAAATGATTATTTTTGGCCTTTACCCCCAAAAGTGTTGGTCATGTTTCCTTCGTTAAGGGATGTTAAGTTTTTCTAAATACGTAAAGAATTGAGAGCATGTTTGACAGTTTTTACATGACTGCTCAATACGTGTTTTTTGATTGATGATCAATATAAATGGGACAGAGGGAGTATAATTTACATGTATTGCCTTAGGAATTCCACAAGTAAGTTCATAGGTTCATTTGGATTGGGTTGCGCTGCGGGAACTCGCCTTGGTTCAGGTTCTGTTTCGGTTTCTGGTTGAGGATCAACTTCATGCTGGTCCTCCGCTGGGGGTACCCCTTGGTTCTTGCGGGGTCTACCTCTTCTTGGCATCTTTTTCTATTAAGATAAAAAAAATATAGTCTGGTTAAACAGAGTGATATATATACAGATCAGAGTATCAATGCTGGTGCTGTAAATCCTCAAGGTTATATGTCGATTTCTGGAATTACGGAAAATTTATCTTATGCGATTTTTTTTTTTAAACAGAGGTGCTACTACTAGAGCGCAACAGTAATAATAAATCTGAAACAGATAAAAGCGTAAAAATACGGATATCAACATATAATTTCAACTGGTACATCAGGTAAAATCAAAGACTACAACCAAAGTCCTCTAATCAGCTAATACATTCAACTACTAAATCAACAGGGTGCAGATCTATCTATGACAACTAGATACAAACATAAGCACCCTAACAGAAGTCTATCCTCCAAACATAGTGAAAAACCCAAGCTACAACATCGGTAGTGATCTCAATGACCGAACATCTCAATGACACGCCTGTGAAACTCCTCAACAGCTCTAGTGATCATGTCGGCAACAGTACTACGGTCCACAGCTCCGGTGCTAGAAGATGGTAAGGCTGTAATATCAGTCCGCAGCCCTGTCAAGATAGAGATAGAGATCTGATGTACGATCTCCATGGATACATCCCTCACAAGTAGGCTACCACCTCCGTGAACTGTAATAGGATCCACTGACAATAATCGCAGAATGGCATCCCTCGTAGCAAAAATCTCCTCGTAGCGCGCCCAAACCCAGCGAAACTGCTGGTAAAGGTGATCATGAACAATCCAGGGCACTGGCTCTCTACATACTATAGGCTGTGTAGGCATACCGGCAGGCTGAGCTGGAAAAGCTGGAGCAGAAGATATCATCACCACTGGAGCAGGGATATGGATGGTAGGTGCAGGTGGAGCCGTGTCACAAGCTGGAGCATCTCTGTCTGATGGAAGCATGTAATCGGGTATGGTAGGAGCTGCTGAAGTCATCACATAGACTGGCACAGAAGAAGTAGGTGCTGCTACTCCGGTGCGAATGGGCGAAAACTGGCCCTCCACAATCGGCTCGGATAGAAACGACTCGGGTGTCTCATGCCTGTACACCTCAGGAGCTGGAGTCTGAGCTTGCTGCTCAGCAACAAGAGTAGGAGTCTCTACATCAGTCACCGGAATAGGTGAATCGACTACCTCTATGATCTGGTCTGGGGAATCTGCTAGATCTATCACCTGCGGAGGAGAAGGTGTAAGAATCTGAACCGAAGAGTCCTCCGAAACACTATCCAGCGGCATGTACTCCTCTGATGGGTCACTGTCTGAACCCGAACTGGAATCTAGTAATCCGTGCGGGTAAGGTGTAGGGGATCTATCTCGGATGGAACGAATGTCAGCTGGTCCGGATGTCGACATCTACAAAAGGTACAAAAAGTCTCAGTTATAACCAGGTTCCAAATCGATTAGATAAAGGTATAAATATAACGGCGTAGGGCACTTAGTGCTAGAATATCAACGTTGTACTATATCTCTAAATTCTCACGTCGCGTTATAATTCTAGGCTCGTACGATTCCTAAAATATAACTAGCGCTCTGATACCAAGCTGTGACGCCCCCAAAATTCACCATCTGTGGACTTGGGTCGCCACTCCGCCAATACCTGTCTTAATCCAAGAAACATTACAACACATAATTATCATAAAGGCTTTATCGTACAACAGTGGTTCCATCCCACAAGTCCAAGCATCGACAAATCTCTGAATAGTACAACATGATAATAATTATACAAGATATCGTTAGATACGCCAAACATAGGCAGTCTTCGACAGGGTCGTCGCCTTAGAGGAAAGCATACTAGTTTGACTTCGTGCTCTGGTGCATTAACTCCTTCCCCTTGAAACGAGAGGTTTCGCCTTTTTCCAACTTTACTGAAAAACAATATTAACAACAAGAGTGAGCAACTAGGTGTTCAGCAAGTCCACTGACTCGCTCTCTCACTAATAATGGAAAAATGGAAAGAAATCAACTCTGATCAAGAAAGATTCTCATTTGCAGGCAATGTGTCTTGATAATGATAACACTTACTGATAGACAATAACAATCTATCTCAGAACAAAGAAGTTGAAATTGAAAAGCTTGAGATACTGGTCTTCCGCCTCTACGATACCCCACAGCGCGATCAACCGCTGTGTCGCAAGTACCGCACTCCCGTGATACCCCATAGCACGATCACTACTATGTCGCAAGTACCACAATATCATTCTGCTAGCGTAAAGGTGGTTGAAAAGTCAACCTGGCAACATTTGTGCCAAAATATAAATATTCTCTTTCGATACCACGAGTTTGTTTTCCCCGTGTTGATCTGAAAGAAACCCATAGGCCATCTCCCATGTTGACCAGTGGATTATACGATTATTCCTCCGAATAAAATTGATTGATTTGGATTCATACTCACTTCTGGCCGATCGCCAGTCTACACTTCGTACAGAACCGACCTGGACAATAGGCCGTCACAATAATCTCAAAAGGAACTAATTTATTGTATTGACACAAACAATATGTCAATTCAAGACAATAAAGTAGCAACCTTGAACAAGAAAGGTTCGCGGATCAGAATAAATCTTGCGGAGTCGTCTTGAAATAATAAGAACGACCTGATACGGAATGAAACTTCTAAATACGATGGAGTAGGTATTTTTGAGGAACTTCTGATGATATACCCTTCATATCTTCACTATTCTGCGTATCTCTACTTTGATTCGAACAATGAATCAAATTTAATTATCGAAATAAGGTTTAACGGATATGAACAATAGATCCGTTTGAAGTCAATGAAGATCTAACTACCTCGATATATGAGTGTAATTATAACTGAATAATATTTAAGGGTCATCTCGAACAATAAGGTGCCCTAGAATTCAATCAAATTACGTTCTATAAATTTTAGAGAGCATTTCTATAATTTTCTAAATAAATACTTTGATAACAGAATATTTTATCACGAACTAGCAATTTAAACAGATAATTTAATAACATAATATCTCAGCATATCTCGAAATCTTTCAAAAAGGAGTGAGGGTCAGAAGGAACTTGCCTCGATCTCGAAGTGTGGGAAATGCAGAAAAGATTTATACTCTACCCGTGGGCTCGACTTCGGTCTACGGCTCGAGAATTAGGCACTAACAATGTCAACCAGAAAATACGTGAGCGAATCGTCAAAATGGAATATACCTGATCCGATAATATAATATTTAAATACTAAAATATTTTCCCGAAAATCTCTAACGTACTTAACGGAAATTAAATCCCCGGGTAATAACTCTCTTTCAAACTCAGAAATCAAATCTCGAAAATATAATAATTTAATATCCGTAAGTCTCGCTAAAAACGACAAATAGGGCTACGGCGATACTCCGTATCTTAAGTCTCGTAACTGATTATAGCACTAATTGTTCTCAAACAAAATAATCCAACAATCTATTTTTATACAATTTAAATCCGTAATTAATGATATTTCTATTTTTAGAAAAAGAACGAACATCCATTAATAGAAAATCCTAATTTTATTCCATGTCGCTAATTAATTCCTTTTATTTTTAAATCTCGTAATTAACTTAATATCCAAATTTTAGCCTCTGAAAGTGATTCGGTTCGATCCGGTTACTTAAAATAATCCGAATAGCTGTTTATACGTCTTCTAAATAAATACCGCCTTTTACTCTAATTATTCTTCGTTTTATCGACACAATAATAAATTCTCCGACTTCCGTCCAAAATCATAATTTAACTCTTTTTAAATAATTAATAAACTAGTCCAATTTATTAAACTCTTTATTTAATTAATTACTATATTATTAAACTCTTTTTATTCTTACGATTTAATAAATCAATTATTAATACAATTTTAAAACAAACACCTCTTTCATTTAATTAATTATCTCATTATTAGTTTTATTATTTTATTATATATATATATATATTCTCATTATTAATTCTTTTACGATTACAGACGACAGAAAGAAAAGAACACGACGACGCGTGGGGCCCACGCGCCACCACCGTCGTCCGGAAAACTGCTACCCCTGCACTGTCTCCTTTCTCCTGATCAAACTCTCTCTCGCATTCCTCTACCAATCTCTCTCTCTGTCCCTAACAATCTCTCTCTCGTCGAAGTCTCTCCACAATCTTCTCGTGTCTCCCTCATGTCGTCTCTCTCCCTCAAGCTTCCCATCACTCCCCTCGCCCCTAATCTCCCTCATCCCGTAACTCCCCTCTCGTTCACTCTACGGCAACAACACACACACACCCATAACAATACAATACGCAGCAACAACACACTCAACAATCTCACTCAACTCTCCCTCGTTTTCTTCCTTTTCCGACAACATCAACACGACTCTCCCTCTTCACCCTCTTCGAACTCCACCCTCACCTCTAATTCGATACCAACAACCCACCACCATCTCTCATCTCTCTATGTTCTTCCCCCCTACACTGACCACAACAACAGTCTAACAAGCACAGCCTCCCCGATACGACCCCTCTTCATACTTCCTCTCCTCATCTCCCTCTCGCCGACTTCATCGACACCCACCACAATTGCAGTACAAACCCACATGCACACCCTCCTTCACCGCGACACCACCACACGCTGTACCCCTTTCCCCCAAATTTCCGATTTACACACAGACACGACTCACCTCTAATCTCTCTTTACTCCTTAAAGTCGATACCAGTACAACAACCCAAACCAAAACTCAATCTCGTAGTCGAATTATAAACTAATGCCAATCGAATAATAGTAAAAGAATTATGAAAGTGATTACCTGATTGATACTCAGTTTTGTAGAGTAGAGAAAAAAATATATACTTGTGGGTATAAGCTCTGTTTTGCTAGAGAGAAATAAGGAGAGAAAAGATTTTGTAAGGCCGGTTCTGTCTTACAGTATTTGGCAAGTTTCCGTTTTTAATCCTGTGTTTAATAACAATAGCAGACAAAACGTGCAGTTCAGAAAATAAAAGAAAGTACTAGGACATCTTGGTTTAATAAAAAGAGTGTAGTGTTTTGTGACAGAATTAATTGTGTTTCGTGAGGATTTTAATCGTTTCCTGTGATCGAGAAATGCTGTCCCCTCCTCGTGTCTTACAACCCGATCAGATAAAACCGTAATAATAACATCGTCGTTTTCCTACTGGATAATTATAACGAGACCCAAATTCATTTTCTAAAATAAATTCCGTGATATAAAATTAATGTTCGTCCAAAATTAAAATTCTATTTTCCTAAATTTTCTAATTCTAATAAATACCTAATAATTATAAATAAATAGATATAATAAACATTTATTTACATACGAATATAAAATTTTAAAATTTAACCAAAAATACGCTAATTAAATATATTAATGCCTTGACCCTTAAATAAATTTACATAACGGGTAGAAAAATAATAATCGAAAATTTGCGGTTATTACAGCCTTCCCCCCTTATAGGATTCCGTCCTCGGAATCAAAACTAGGCACTAAACAGCTCAGGGTAATTATTCCGCATTTCACTTTCTAATTCCCACGTAGCTTCTTCCACTTGATGATATCTCCAAAGTACTTTCACCAGATTTACGTTCTTAGTTCTTAACTCTTGCACCTTGTGATCTAGAATCTGTACTGGTTGCTCTTCGTACGTCAGATCAGGACGAATTTCCACTGGTTCATAGGTTATGACATGTCTGAAATCGGAGTGGTACTCTCTTAACGCAGAAACATGAAATACGTCATGAATGTGCTGAAGGTCTGGAGGTAGGGCTAACCGATAAGCTAGGGGTCCTATCTTCTTGAGAATCTCGAAAGGTCCTATATATCTGGGACTCAATTTACCTTTCTTTCCGAATCTCATAACTCCCTTCCAAGGTGAAACTTTTAGCATTACTTTATCTCCCACTTCAAATGCTCTGTCTTTTCTCTTCTGATTCGCATACTTCCTCTGTCGATCCTGAGCTGCAACTAACCTTCTTCGAATCACTTCGGTTGCTTGCTTAGTTTGTTGAAGTAGTTCTGGCCCTAGTATATTACCTTCCCCTACTTCATCCCAGTATAACGGTGATCTGCACTTTCTTCCGTATAGCGCTTCGTATGGTGCCATGCCTATGCTGGAGTGGTAACTATTGTTGTATGCAAACTCAACCAGGGGCAAATGATCATCCCAACTTCCCTTGAAATCAAGTGCACAGGCTCTCAACATATCCTCAACTGTTTGAATTGTCCTTTCACTTTGTCCGTCGGTCTGTGGATGATATGCAGTGCTCAGATTTAACTTCGTGCCAAGACATTCTTGAAAACTTTTCCAAAATCGAGAAGTAAAACGGGCATCCCTATCAGATACAATTGAAACGGGCACCCCATGACGAACCACAATTTCCTTTAGGTATAGGTTCACCAATCTTTCAAAAGAGTACTTATCACTGATTGGTAGAAAATGCGCAGACTTAGTGAGTCGGTCAACAATAACCCAAATTGTATCATGGCTGGCTCTAGTTCGGGGCAATCCTACGACAAAATCCATGGTGATATGCTCCCATTTCCATTCGGGTATCTCTAAAGGTTGTAAAAGTCCACTTGGTCGTTGATGTTCTGCCTTCACTTTCTGACAGGTTAAACACTTACTTACCCATTCTGCAATCTCTCTTTTCATGTTTGGCCACCAATAGTTTTGCTTGATATCCTGATACATCTTCGTGCTCCCGGGATGAATAGAGTACCTCGAATTATGTGCTTCGCTCAAAATCTCTTCCTTTAATTCTGCAACATTCGGTATCCAAATTCTAGAAGCAAATCTTTTAATTCCCGTGACATCCTTTGGACTTTGAAATTCTTCTCCTGTTAACTGATCCCTCTCTTCTTCCATCACTTTCTCTTGACAACGACGAATCTTTTCAATTAATTCTGGTTGTAAGGAGATTTCATATACTCTTTCATTGGTTTGAAAAGGAATCTTAATCTCCAAGTCAAATCTCTCAATTTCTTTGATCAATTCCTTTGACGATACTACCATCTTAAGTCTTTCTTTTCTACTTAGCGCGTCTGCCACCACATTGGCCTTCCCTGGATGGTAATTAATCGAACAATCATAGTCCTTGATTAATTCTAACCATCGCCTCTGTCTCATATTCAATTCTTTCTGGGTGAAGATATATTTTAGACTCTTATGATCCGTGTAAATCTCACACTTTTCTCCATATAAATAGTCTCCAGATCTTTAATGCAAAAACAATCGCAGCTAATTCGAGATCGTGAGTTGGGTATCTTATCTCATAATCTTTTAGCTGTCGAGAAGCATAAGCAATTACCTTTCCATGCTGCATCAATACGCATCCTAAACCCTTATGGGAGGCATCACTATAGATTACAAAATTTCCCATATCGTCTGGTAATGCCAAAACCGGGGCAGATGTTAATCGTCTCTTAAGTTCTTGAAAACTTTCTTCACACTTGGGAGTCCATTCAAACTTCTCATTCTTTCTGGTAAGCTTAGTCAATGGTGTAGCTATCCTTGAAAAATCCATTACAAATCTCCGATAATATCCTGCTAGTCCAAGAAAGCTTCTTACTTCTGTTGGAGTCTTTGGCCTTCCCCAATTTGCAACAGCCTCCACTTTCGCAGGGTCAACCGAAATTCCTTCACTGCTCACAATGTGTCCTAGGAATTGCACTGTACTTAGCCAAAATTCGTACTTAGAGAATTTCGCATATAACCTTTCCTTGCGTAACGTTTCCAACACTATTCGGAGGTGCTCTGCGTGTTCTTCTTGATTCTTAGAGTAGATTAAGATGTCATCAATAAATACAATCATGGACTTGTCCAAATATTTCTTGAATACGCGATTCATCAAATCCATGAAAGCAGCTGGAGCATTCGTCAATCCAAATGGCATCACTAGAAATTCGTAATGTCCATAGCGAGTCCTAAAGGCCGTCTTTGGTACATCTTCAGGTTTGATCTTCAACTGGTGATAACCCGATCTAAGATCAATCTTAGAAAAATAAGCTGCTCCCTTAAGCTGATCGAACAAATCATCAATTCGTGGCAAGAGGTATCTATTCTTGATCGTCATCTTGTTTAGTTCTCGATAATCTATGCACAATCTCATAGATCCGTCTTTCTTCTTCACAAATAACACTGGAGCTCCCCAAGGGGACACGCTGGGTCGAATTACTCCTTTGTCTAATAGTTCTTGCAGTTGTGTGGCCAACTCCTTCATCTCAATTGGGGCCATTCGGTATGGTGCTTTTGAAATCGGTGCAGTTCCAGGGGCAAGATCGATAGTGAATTCTATTTCTCGGTCAGGAGGTAATCCTGGTAATTCTTCAGGAAAGACATCCTCAAATTGATTCACTACAGGAATTTCGTCAATAGTAGGGGCTTGCTTCTCGCTATCAACCACATG
Source organism: Saposhnikovia divaricata (assembly GCA_036435485.1). NCBI lineage: Eukaryota > Viridiplantae > Streptophyta > Magnoliopsida > Apiales > Apiaceae > Saposhnikovia > Saposhnikovia divaricata. Next base: position 126,422,832 of record CM071597.1, on the reverse strand, counting down.
AGCTAAGTATGCTTGACATCCTTGCCTTAGTAGCTTCTTTGCTTGGATCATAGTCAGAAAATTACGGGTCGGTTTCCTTCCGCGAAAATGTATTCTTTTGCCGTCCGATGCCTTTAAACTAACCCACTTACGCCGACAGTTGATTTGCGCATCGTATCGTGCTAACCAATCCATTCCAAGAATTATATCAAACTCCCCTAGGTTAAAGGAAAGAAGATTTGCATCGAAGCGTTGTCCTTGAATTTCGATTCCGCAATCTGGGCATATCTGATCTACAGGAACTTTTTCCTGATTTGCTACTTCTATAATCAAGGTCTCTCCTAACGGTACAGACTGAATATTTAGCTTGTTCATAAAACTCTCCGATATGAAAGATCTTGTTGCTCCCGAGTCAATTAAAACACATGCATCTACAGAATTTACCAAAAGCGTACCTGCAATCACATCGTTATCGGCAATAGCATCCTTCACTGTCATGTTGAAAGTACGGGCAGTTGGCTTGTTGCTAGGAGGTGCCATCAATCTAGGTACAGTGGTCTCCTTTGGTGGTGACCTGCAATCTCGTGCTATGTGTCCCTTCTTCCCGCATTTGAAACAAGTAGTTGCCTTCTCTCTCTCCTTGCAGTTGGAAGAATAATGGACTTTCTATCCACAAATGTAGCACACAATGCTGGTAAGGTTACACGGTCCTGGGTGCTTCCTTCCACAAGTGCCGCATTCTGGTAATGGCGGCCTTCCTTGAAGTAAGTTTGCTGTCTGAGGGGGTCTGAACTTCTGGTTGTTCCCCCTAGTGTCCTGATTCCCAAATCTCCTTACGTCATTGCTTCTCTCTTCCCGTCTCACAAACGGTTTCTTTCCATTTCGATCATCAGGCTTTCTCTCAAAACTAGATCCATGATTCGGAAACTTTCTTTTCTTGATATCCTTATCCTTCGAGTACAATTCAGAACCACTTTCAACGATGGATGCTTTCTGAACCAAAGTCGCATAGTCGGTGATTTCTAGTACCGCAACTCGATTCTGGATCCACGGTTTCAGCCCTAGCTGGAAACGTTTAGCCCTCTTTTCTTCGGTATCCACATGGTAAGGAACGAATCTTGAGAGTTCCGAACATTTGGCTTCATACTCAGCCACAGTCATATTGCCTTGCTTTAGTTCCAAAAATTTGATTTCCATCTGGGTTTCCAAATATTTAGAAAAATATTTTTCCAAAAATAGTTGGGTGAACCTAGCCCAAGGTATGGCTGCGTTCCCTTCTATGGCTCTTTTTGACTCCCACCAATAACTCGCTTCTCCCTTTAGCATGAAAGCTGCAAAGATGGTTTTCTTTTCTTCCTCCACTCCTACAATCTCAAAGGTCTTTTCTATCTCTCGCAACCAGATCCTTGCTTCAATCGGATCAGTGGTACCTTTGAACTCGGGGGGGTTTAAGGATTTGAAGGATTTAAAAGTAACTGCATTGTTAGTTGGTGGTGCAGGGGGTTGATCAACTCTGATTTGGGGTATTCTTTGCCTTGGTGGAGGGTTCTGTGTGTATAGGAATTCCACAAGTAAGTTCATAGGTTCATTTGGATTGGGTTGCGCTGCGGGAACTCGCCCTGATTCAGGTTCTGTTTCGGTTTCTGGTTGAGGATCAACTTCATGCTGGTCCTCCGCTGGGGGTACCCCTTGGTTCTTGCGGGGTCTACCTCTTCTTGGCATCTTTTTCTATTAAGATAAAAAAAATATAGTCTGGTTAAACAGAGTGATATATATACAGATCAGAGTATCAATGCTGGTGCTGTAAATCCTCAAGGTTATATGTCGATTTCTGGAATTACGGAAAATTTATCTTATGCGATTTTTTTTTTTTTTTTAAAACAGAGGTGCTACTACTAGAGCGCAACAGTAATAATAAATCTGAAACAGATAAAAGCGTAAAAATACGGATATCAACATATAATTTCAACTGGTACATCAAGTAAAATCAAAGACTACAACCAAAGTCCTCTAATCAGCTAATACATTCAACTACTAAATCAACAGGGTGCAGATCTATCTATGACAACTAGATACAAACATAAGCACCCTAACAGAAGTCTATCCTCCAAACATAGTGAAAAACCCAAGCTACAACATCGGTAGTGATCTCAATGACCGAACATCTCAATGACACGCCTGTGAAACTCCTCAACAGCTCTAGTGATCATGTCGGCAACAGTACTACGGTCCACAGCTCCGGTGCTGGAAGATGGTAAGGCTGTAATATCAGTCCGCAGCCCTGTCAAGATAGAGATAGAGATCTGATGTACGATCTCCATGGATACATCCCTCACAAGTAGGCTACCACCTCCGTGAACTGTAATAGGATCCACTGACAATAATCGCAGAATGGCATCCCTCGTAGCAAAAATCTCCTCGTAGCGCGCCCAAACCCAGCGAAACTGCTGGTAAAGGTGATCATGAACAATCCAGGGCACTGGCTCTCTACCTACTATAGGCTGTGTAGGCATACCGGCAGGCTGAGCTGGAAAAGCTGGAGCAGAAGATATCATCACCACTGGAGCAGGGATATGGATGGTAGGTGCAGGTGGAGCCGTGTCACAAGCTGGAGCATCTCTGTCTGATGGAAGCATGTAATCGGGTATGGTAGGAGCTGCTGAAGTCATCACATAGACTGGCACAGAAGAAGTAGGTGCTGCTACTCCGATGCGAATGGGCGAAAATTGGCCCTCCACAATCGGCTCGGATAGAAACGACTCGGGTGTCTCATGCCTGTACACCTCAGGAGTTGGAGTCTGAGCTGGCTGCTCAGCAACAAGAGTAGGAGTCTCTACATCAGTCACCGGAATAGGTGAATCGACTACCTCTATGATCTGGTCTGGGGAATCTGCTAGATCTATCACCTGCGGAGGAGAAGGTGTAAGAATCTGAACCGAAGAGGCCTCCGAAACACTATCCAGCGGCATGTACTCCTCTGATGGGTCACTGTCTGAACCCGAACTGGAATCTAGTAATCCGTGCGGGTAAGGTGTAGGGGATCTATCTCGGATGGAACGAATGTCAGCTGGTCCGGATGTCGACATCTACAAAAGGTACAAAAAGTCTCAGTTATAACCAGGCTCCAAATCGATTAGATAAAGGTATAAATATAACGGCGTAGGGCACTTAGTGCTAGAATATCAACGTTGTACTATATCTCTAAATTCTCACGTCGCGTTATAATTCTAGGCTCGTACGATTCCTAAAATATAACTAGTGCTCTGATACCAAGCTGTGACGCCCCCAAAATTCACCATCTGTGGACTTGGGTCGCCACTCCGCCAATACCTGTCTTAATCCAAGAAACATTACAACACATAATTATCATAAAGGCTTTATCGTACAACAGTGGTTCCATCCCACAAGTCCAAGCATCGACAAATCTCTGAATAGTACAACATGATAATAATTATACAAGATATCGTTAGATACGCCAAACATAGGCAGTCTTCGACAGGGTCGTCGCCTTAGAGGAAAGCATACTAGTTTGACTTCGTGCTCTGGTGCATTAACTCCTTCCCCTTGAAACGAGAGGTTTCGCCTTTTTCCAACTTTACTGAAAAACAATATTAACAACAAGAGTGAGCAACTAGGTGCTCAGCAAGTCCACTGACTCGCTCTCTCACTAATAATGGAAAAATGGAAAGAAATCAACTCTGATCAAGAAAGATTCTCATTTGCAGGCAATGTGTCTTGATAATGATAACACTTACTGATAGACAATAACAATCTATCTCAGAACAAAGAAGTTGAAATTGAAAAGCTTGAGATACTGGTCTTCCGCCTCTACGATACCCCACAGCGCGATCAACCGCTGTGTCGCAAGTACCGTACTCCCGTGATACCCCATAGCACGATCACTACTATGTCGCAAGTACCACAATATCATTCTGCTAGCGTAAAGGTGGTTGAAAAGTCAACCTGGCAACATTTGTGCCAAAATATAAATATTCTCTTTCGATACCACGAGTTTGTTTTCCCCGTGTTGATCTAAAAGAAACCCATGGGCCATCTCCCATGTTGACCAGTGGATTATACGATTATTCCTCCGAATAAAATTGATTGATTTGGATTCATACTCACTTCTGGCCGATCGCCAGTCTACACTTCGTACAGAACCGACCTGGACAATAGGCCGTCACAATAATCTCAAAAGGAACTAATTTATTGTATTGACACAAACAATATGTCAATTCAAGACAATAAAGTAGCAACCTTGAACAAGAAAGGTTCGCGGATCAGAATAAATCTTGTGGAGTCGTCTTGAAATAATAAGAACGACCTGATACGGAATGAAACTTCTAAATACGATGGAGTAGGTATTTTTGAGGAACTTCTGATGATATACCCTTCATATCTTCACTATTCTGCGTATCTCTACTTTGATTCGAACAATGAATCAAATTTAATTATCGAAATAAGGTTTAATGGATATGAACAATAGATCCGTTTGAAGTCAATGAAGATCTAACTACCTCGATATATGAGTGTAATTATAACTGAATAATATTTAAGGGTCATCTCGAACAATAAGGTGCCCTAGAATTCAATCAAATTACGTTCTATAAAATTTAGAGAGCATTTCTATAATTTTCTAAATAAATACTTTGATAACAGAATATTTTATCACGAACTAGCAATTTAAACAGATAATTTAATAACATAATATCTCAGCATATCTCGAAATCTTTCAAAAAGGAGTGAGGGTCAGAAGGAACTTGCCTCGATCTCGAAGTGTGGGAAATGCAGAAAAGATTTATACTCTACCCGTGGGCTCGACTTCGGTCTACGGCTCGAGAATTAGGCACTAACAATGTCAACCAGAAAATATGTGAGCGAATCGTCAAAATGGAATATACCTGATCCGATAATATAATATTTAAATACTAAAATATTTTCCCGAAAATCTCTAACGTACTTAACGGAAATTAAATCCCCGGGTAATAACTCTCTTTCAAACTCAGAAATCAAATCTCGAAAATATAATAATTTAATATCCGTAAGTCTCGCTAAAAACGACAAATAGGGCTACGGCGATACTCCGTATCTTAAGTCTCGTAACTGATTATAGCACTAATTGTTCTCAAACAAAATAATCCAACAATCTATTTTTATACAATTTAAATCCGTAATTAATGATATTTCTATTTTTAGAAAAAGAACGAACATCCATTAATAGAAAATCCTAATTTTATTCCATGTCGCTAATTAATTCTCTTTTATTTTTAAATCTCGTAATTAACTTAATATCCAAATTTTAGCCTCTGAAAGTGATTCGGTTCGATCCGGTTACTTAAAATAATCCGAATAGCTGTTTATACGTCTTCTAAATAAATACCGCCTTTTACTCTAATTATTCTTCGTTTTATCGACACAATAATAAATTCTCCGACTTCCGTCCAAAATCATAATTTAACTCTTTTTAAATAATTAATAAACTAGTCCAATTTATTAAACTCTTTATTTAATTAATTACTATATTATTAAACTCTTTTTATTCTTACGATTTAATAAATCAATTATTAATACAATTTTAAAACAAACACCTCTTTCATTTAATTAATTATCTCATTATTAGTTTAATTATTTTATTATATATATATATATTCTCATTATTAATTCTTTTACGATTACAGACGACAGAAAGAAAAGAACACGACGACGCGTGGGGCCCACGCGCCACCACCATCGTCCGGAAAACTGCTACCCCTGCACTGTCTCCTTTCTCCTGATCAAACTCTCTCTCGCATTCCTCTACCAATCTCTCTCCCTGTCCCTAACAATCTCTCTCTCGTCGAAGTCTCTCCACAATCTTCTCGTGTCTCCCTCATGTCGTCTCTCTCCCTCAAGCTTCCCATCACTCCCCTCGCCCCTAATCTCCCTCATCCCGTAACTCCCCTCTCGTTCACTCTACGGCAACAACACACACACACACCCATAACAATACAATACGCAGCAACAACACACTCAACAATCTCACTCAACTCTCCCTCGTTTTCTTTCTTTTCCGACAACATCAACACGACTCTCCCTCTTCACCCTCTTCGAACTCCACCCTCACCTCTAATTCGATACCAACAACCTACCACCATCTCTCATCTCTCTATGTTCTTCCCCCCTACACTTACCACAACAACAGTCTAACAAGCACAGCCTCCCCGATACGACCCCTCTTCATACTTCCTCTCCTCATCTCCCTCTCGCCGACTGCATCGACACCCACCACAATCGCAGTACAAACCCACACGCACACCCTCCTTCACCGCGACACCACCACACGCTGTACCCCTTTCCCCCAAATTTCCGATTTACACACAGACACGACTCACCTCTAATCTCTCTTTACTCCTTAAAGTCGATACCAGTACAACAACCCAAACCAAAACTCAATCTCGTAGTCGAATTATAAACTAATGCCAATCGAATAATAGTAAAAGAATTATGAAAGTGATTACCTGATTGATACTCGGTTTTTTAGAGTAGAGAAAAAAAATATATACTTGTGGGTATAAGCTCTGTTTTGCTAGAGAGAAATAAGGAGAGAAAAGATTTTGTAAGGCCGGTTCTGTCTTACAGTATTTGGCCAGTTTCCGTTTTTAATCCTGTGTTTAATAACAATAGCAGACAAAACGTGCAGTTCAGAAAATAAAAGAAAGTACTAGGACATCTTGGTTTAATAAAAAGAGTGTAGTGTTTTGTGACAGAATTAATTGTGTTTCGTGAGGATTTTAATCGTTTCCTGTGATCGAGAAATGTTGTCCCCTCCTCGTGTCTAACAACCCGATCAGATAAAACCGTAATAATAACATCGTCGTTTTCCTGCTGGATAATTATAACGAGACCCAAATTCGTTTTCTAAAATAAATTCCGCGATATAAAATTAATGTTCGTCCAAAATTAAAATCCTATTTTCCTAAATTTTCTAATTCTAATAAATACCTAATAATTATAAATAAATAGATATAATAAACATTTATTTACATACGAATATAAAATTTTAAAATTTAACCAAAAATACGCTAATTAAATATATTAATGCCTTGACCCTTAAATAAATTTACATAACGGGTAGAAAAATAATAATCGAAAATTTGCGGTTATTACAGCAAGTATCGTATATATTTTCATTCAAATTTTTGTTGATATTATCATATTCAAATTATGATTCCATAATAATCCCTAATATAATATTTGTCTAAAATAGAATTTTATATTAATTTGTAATCTTGTGAATTTTTTATGGTTTATTATATAGTTTTAGTTTGTTTTCACTTTGTTGATTTAAAATATGTTGTAAATTTGTTAATAAATATGTGATATTAAAATTATTTAAATTGATTTGGGAAATATTTGACTTCCAAGTAATTGAAAGTGTTTAAAAAAGTTGGGTGTAGCTGAAGAATTTTAATTCAAATATAACTAAAATAGTATGTAATTGAATATTAATTGGAGTCTAATTAAAATAGTTTGTTAGTAAGTAAAATAAAATTTTATATGTATTTTAATTTATTTTTTCATTTTTGGAAGGTGTTAACAAACTTTTTGGGAAGGTGTAACGCCGTATTTGAAGGATACGGTGCACGCAATACCGTATCTCGTCGGTATTTAGGGCCAACTTTTCCAGAATCAGTAATTTGGGTAAATTTATCCCAAAAATGATTATTTTGGGCCTTCACCCCCAAAAGTATTGGTCATGTTTCCTTCGTTAAGGGTTAAATATGTTAAGTTTTTCAAAATACGTAAAGAATTGAGAGCATGTTTGACAGTTTTTACATGACTGCTCAATACGTGTTTTTTGATTGATGATCACTATAAATGGGACAGAGGGAGTATAATTTAACTGAATTTGACATTTTTAACAAGTTTTTTTTAATTTTTTAAAAACCTACTTTTTTAAAAATTTACTTTTGTGCATTATTGGTAAATTTTGTTGTTTATAATAAATAAAGTAATATTTTTAATATAAATATTTTTAGCTTGTTATTTTTAAGATGGCGTTAACATTTTTTTTTTGGAAGGTTTTAACCAACCAAATATACCTTATTTTGCTTATTATAGAACTTTTATAATTTTATAAAACATATGATTTTTTTATTTTTAATAAATTATATACTCCCTCCGTCCCGTTTATATTGACCACAATTCCTTTTTGCATGTCCCAAAAGTATTGGTCATGTTTTTTAATGAAACAAATTAAGGGTTAAATATGTTAAGTTTTTCTAAATATTGTTTATAATAAAGAAATTAATATTTTTAAAATAATTTTTTAAACTTATTATTTTTAGAAAGATGTTAACAATTATTTTGGAAGGTGTTACCAACAAACCAACTATGCGATGCACGGTTTTTTTAAAATTAAATAATATTTTATTTATATTTTAATAATCATATATCTCATATATATTACTTAATAATATATTGGCATAATATATATATTATTAAATAATAATCGTTTAATTATATTATATATTGTTCGAATTATGACTAAATTTTGTCATAATAATATAAATATAAATGGAAGTATCGTATATATTTACATTCAAATTTTTGTTGATATTATCATATTCAAATTATGATTCCATAATAATCCCTAATATAATATTTGTTTAAAATAGAATTTTATATTAATTTGTAATCTTGTGAATTTTTTATTGTTTATTATATAGTTTTAGTTTGTTTTCACTTTGTTGATTTACAATATGTTGTAAATTTCTTAATAAATATGTGATATTAAAATTATTTAAATTGATTTGGGAAATATTTGACTTCCAAGTAATTGAAAGTGTTTAAAAAAGTTGGGTGTAGGTGAAGAATTTTAATTCAAACATAACTAAAATAGTATGTAATTGAATATTAATTGGAGTGTAATTAAAATAGTTTGTTAGTAAGTAAAATAAAATTTTATATGTATTTTAATTTATTTTTTCATTTTTGGAAGGTGTTAACAAACTTTTTGGGAAGGTGTAACGCCGTATTTGAAGGATACAGTGCACGCAATACCGTATCTCGTCGGTATTTAGGGCCAACTTTTCCAGAATCAGTAATTTGGGTAAATTTATCCCAAAAATTATTATTTTGGGCCTTCACCCCCAAAAGTATTGGTCATGTTTCCTTCGTTAAGGGTTAAATATGTTAAGTTTTTCTAAATACGTAAAGAATTGAGAGCATGTTTGACAGTTTTTACATGATTGCTCAATACGTGTTTTTTGATTGATGATCAATATAAATGGGACAGAGGGAGTATAATTTAACTGAATTTGCCATTTTTAACACGTTTTTTTTTTAATTTTTTAAAATTTACTTTTTAAAAAATTTACTTTTGTGCATTATTGGTAAATTTTGTTGTTTATAATAAATAAAGTAATATTTTTAATATAAATTTTTTTAGCTTGTTATTTTTAAGAAGGCGTTAACATTTTTTTTTTGGAAGGTTTTAACCAACCAAATATACCTTATTTTGTTTATAATAGAACTTTTATAATTTTATAAAACATATGATTTTTTTATTTTTAATAAATTATATACTCCCTCCGTCCCGTTTATATTGACCACAATTCCTTTTTGCATGTCCCAAAAGCATTGGTCATGTTTTTTAATGAAACAAATTAAGGGTTAAATCTGTTAAGTTTTTCTAAATATTGTTTATAATAAAGAAATTAATATTTTTAAAATAATCTTTTAAACTTATTATTTTTAGAAAGATGTTAACAATTATTTTGGAAGGTGTTACCAACAAACCAACTATGCGATGCACGGTTTTTTTAAAATTAAATAATATTTTATTTATATTTTAATAATCATATATCTCATATATATTACTTAATAATATATTGGCATAATATATATATATATTATTAAATAATAATCGTTTAATTATATTATATATTGTTCGAATTATGACTATATTTTGTCGTAATAATATAAATATAAATGGAAGTATCGTATATATTTACATTCAAATTTTTGTTGATATTATCATATTCAAATTATGATTCCATAATAATCCCTAATATAATATTTTTCTAAAATAGAATTTTATATTAATTTGTAATCTTGTGAATTTTTTATTGTTTATTATATAGTTTTAGTTTGTTTTCACTTAGTTGATTTACAATATGTTGTAAATTTGTTAATAAATATGTGATATTAAAATTATTTATATTGATTTGGAAAATATTTGACTTCCAAGTAATTGAAAGTGTTTAAAAAAGTTGGGTGTAGGTGAAGAATTTTAATTCAAACATAACTAATTTATTATGTAATCGAATATTAATTGGAATGTAATTAAAATAGTTTGTTAGTAAGTAAAATAAAATTTTATATATATTTTAATTTATTTTTTCATTTTTGGAAGGTGTTAACAAACTTTTTGGGAAGGTGTAACGCCGTATTTGAAGGATACGGTGCACGCAATACCGTATCTCGTCGGTATTTAAGGCCAACTTTTTCAGAATCAGTAATTTGGGTAAATTTATCCCAAAAATGATTATTTTGGGCCTTCACCCCCAAAAGTATTGGTCATGTTTCCTTCGTTAAGGGTTAAATATGTTAAGTTTTTATAAATACGTAAAGAATTGAGAGCATGTTTGACAGTTTTTACATGATTGCTCAATACGTGTTTTTTGATTGATGATCAATATAAATGGGACAGAGGGAGTATAATTTAACTGAATTTGACATTTTTAACACGTTTTTTTTTAATTTTTTAAAAATTTACTTTTTAAAAAATTTACTTTTGTGCATTATTGGTAAATTTTGTTGTTTATAATAAATAAAGTAATATTTTTGATATAAATTTTTTTAGCTTGTTATTTTTAAGAAGGCGTTAACAATTTTTTTTTGAAGGTTTTAACCAACCAAATATACCTTATTTTGCTTATAATAGAACTTTTATAATTTTATAAAACATATGATTTTTTTATTTGTAATAAATTATATACTCCCTCCGTCCCGTTTATATTGGCCACAATTCCTTTTTGCATGTCCCAAAAGTATTGGTCATGTTTTTTAATGAAACAAATTAAGGGCTAAATATGTTAAGTTTTTCTAAATATTGTTTATAATAAAGAAATTAATATTTTTAAAATAATTTTTTAAACTTATTATTTTTAGAAAGATGTTAACAATTATTTTGGAAGGTGTTACCAACAAACCAACTATGCGATGCACGGTTTTTTTAAAATTAAATAATATTTTATTTATATTTTAATAATCATATATCTCATATATATTACTTAATAATATATTGGCATAATATATATTATTAAATAATAATCGTTTAATTATATTATATATTTTTCGAATTATAACTATATTTTGTCGTAATAATATAAATATAAATGGAAGTATCGTATATATTTACATTCAAATTTTTGTTGATATTATCATATTCAAATTATGATTCCATAATAATCCCTTATATAATATTTTTCTAAAATAGAATTTTATATTAATTTGTAATCTTGTGAATTTTTTATTGTTTATTATATAGTTTTAGTTTGTTTTCACTTTGTTGATTTACAATATGTTGTAAATTTGTTAATAAATATGTGATATTAAAATTATTTAAATTGATTTGGAAAATATTTGACTTCCAAGTAATTGAAAGTGTTTAAAAAAGTTGGGTGTTGGTGAAGAATTTTAATTCAAACATAACTAAAATAGTATGTAATTGAATATTAATTGGAGTGTAATTAAAATAGTTTGTTAGTATGTAAAATAAAATTTTATATGTATTTTAATTTATTTTTTCATTTTTGGAAGGTGTTAACAAACTTTTTGGGAAGGTGTAACGCCGTATTTGAAGGATACGGTGCACGCAATACCGTATCTCGTCGGTATTTAGGGCCAACTTTTCCAGAATCAGTAATTTCGGTAAATTTATCCCAAAAATTATTATTTTGGGCCTTCACCCCCAAAAGTATTGGTCATGTTTCCTTCGTTAAGGGTTAAATATTTTAAGTTTTTCTAAATACGTAAAGAATTGAGAGCATGTTTGACAGTTTTTACATGATTGCTCAATACGTGTTTTTTGATTGATGATCAATATAAATGGGACAGAGGGAGTATAATTTAACTGAATTTGACATTTTTAACACGTTTTTTTTTAATTTTTTAAAATTTACTTTTTAAAAAATTTACTTTTGTGCATTATTGGTAAATTTTGTTGTTTATAATAAATAAAGTAATATTTTTAATATAAATTTTTTTAGCTTGTTATTTTTAAGAAGGCGTTAACATTTTTTTTTTGTAAGGTTTTAACCAACCAAATATACCTTATTTTGCTTATAATAGAACTTTTATAATTTTATAAAACATATGATTTTTTTATTTCTAATAAATTATATACTCTCTCCGTCCCGTTTATATTGGCCACAATTCCTTTTTGCATGTCCCAAAAGTATTGGTCATGTTTTTTAATGAAACAAATTAAGGGTTAAATATGTTAAGTTTTTCTAAATATTGTTTATAATAAAGAAATTAATATTTTTAAAATAATTTTTTAAACTTATTATTTTTAGAAAGATGTTAACAATTATTTTGGAAGGTGTTACCAATAAACCAACTATGCGATGCACGGTTTTTTTAAAATTAAATAATATTTTATTTATATTTTAATAATCATATATCTCATATATATTACTTAATAATATATTGGCATAATATATATATTATTAAATAATAATCGTTTAATTATATTATATATTGTTCGAATTATGACTATATTTTGTCATAATAATATAAATATAAATGGAAGTATCGTATATATTTACATTTAAATTTTTGTTGATATTATCATATTCAAATTATGATTCCATAATAATCCCTAATATAATATTTGTCTAAAATAGAATTTTATATTAATTTGTAATCTTGTGAATTTTTTGTTGTTTATTATATAGTTTTAGTTTGTTTTCACTTTGTTGATTTACAATATGTTGTAAATTTGTTAATAAATATGTGATATTAAAATTATTTAAATTGATTTGAAAAATATTTGACTTCCAAGTAATTGAAAGTGTTTAAAAAAGTTGGGTGTAGGTGAAGAATTTTAATTCAAATATAACTAAAATAGTATGTAATTGAATATTAATTGGAGTGTAATTAAAATAGTTTGTTAGTAAGTAAAATAAAATTTTATATGTATTTTAATTTATTTTTTCATTTTTGGAAGGTGTTAACAAATTTTTGGGAAGGTGTAACGCCGTATTTGAAGGATACGGTGCACGCAATACCGTATCTCGTCGGTATTTAGGGCCAACTTTTCCAGAATCAGTAATTTGGGTAAATTTATCCCAAAAATGATTATTTTAGGCCTTCACCCCCAAAAGTATTGGTCATGTTTCCTTCGTTAAGGGTTAAATATTTTAAGTTTTTCTAAATACGTAAAGAATTGAGAGCATGTTTGACAGTTTTTACATGATTGCTCAATACGTGTTTTTTGATTGATGATCAATATAAATGGGGTAGATGGAGTATAATTTAACTGAATTTGACATTTTTAACACGTTTTTTTTTAATTTTTAAAAAATTTACTTTTTAAAAAATTTACTTTTGTGCATTATTGGTAAATTTTGTTGTTTATAATAAATAAAGTAATATTTTTAATATAAATTTTTTTAGCTTGTTATTTTTAAGAAGGCGTTAACAATTTTTGTTGGAAGGTTTTAACCAACCAAATATACCTTATTTTGCTTATAATAGAACTTTTATAATTTTATAAAACATATGATTTTTTTTATTTTTAATAAATTATATACTCCCTCCATCCCGTTTATATTGGCCACAATTCCTTTTTGCATGTCCCAAAATTATTGGTCATGTTTTTTAATGAAACAAATTAAGGGTTAAATATGTTAAGTTTTTCTAAATATTGTTTATAATAAAGAAATTAATATTTTTAAAATAATTTTTTAAACTTATTATTTTTAGAAAGATGTTAACAATTATTTTGGAAGGTGTTACCAACAAACCAACTATGCGATGCACGGTTTTTTTAAAATTAAATAATATTTTATTTATATTTTAATAATCATATATCTCATATATATTACTTAATAATATATTGGCATAATATATATATTATTAAATAATAATCGTTTAATTATATTATATATTGTTCGAATTATGACTATATTTTGTCATAATAATATAAATATAAATGGAAGTATCGTATATATTTACATTTAAATTTTTGTTGATATTATCATATTCAAATTATGATTCCATAATAATCCCTAATATAATATTTGTCTAAAATAGAATTTTATATTAATTTGTAATCTTGTGAATTTTTTGTTGTTTATTATATAGTTTTAGTTTGTTTTCACTTTGTTGATTTACAATATGTTGTAAATTTGTTAATAAATATGTGATATTAAAATTATTTAAATCGATTTGGAAAATATTTGACTTCCAAGTAATTGAAAGTGTTTAAAAAAGTTGGGTGTAGGTGAAGAATTTTAATTCAAATATAACTAAAATAGTATGTAATTGAATATTAATTGGAGTGTAATTAAACTAGTTTGTTAGTAAGTAAAATAAAATTTTATATGTATTTTAATTTATTTTTTCATTTTTGGAAGGTGTTAACAAACTTTTTGGGAAGGTGTAACGCCGTATTTGAAGGATACGGTGCACGCAATACCGTATCTCGTCGGTATTTTGGGCCAACTTTTCCAGAATCAGTAATTTGGGTAAATTTATCCCAAAAATGATTATTTTGGGCCTTCACCCCCAAAAGTATTGGTCATGTTTCCTTCGTTAAGGGTTAAATATTTTAAGTTTTTCTAAATACGTAAAGAATTGAGAGCATGTTTGACAGTTTTTACATGATTGCTCAATACGTGTTTTTTGATTGATGATCAATATAAATGGGGTAGATGGAGTGTAATAACCCGGATTTTCAGAAATTGATTTTATTATTATTTTAAGAATATTAATGTTTTTCCTAAAATGAGGAGGAAATTTTTTATTTTTATTGTTCATTATTCTAGTTCAAGGAATTTCAAAAGCGAATTATTTAATTATTTTCTGGTTCAGTGTAATTATGAACTATATTATGTGATTATTGTTGGAAGGTGGAATGTATGTGAAGTTGTGTTTATGTGATGATTTGTAAGCATTGTAGGTCGGTGTATTTTTATTTAAATTTTTGAGGATTTAAATATGATTAAATCCTTTATTATTGGTCTTCTAAAAGTTTTATAAAATCATCGGGATTACTAGAAATCCTGAAATCTTTTGCATTATTAACTTTATTAATTTATTTGAGTTTTAAAAATATTAGATGGATTTATTGTGATTTTTAAGAATTTTAAAATGATTTTTACGAATTATTCTTCATTTTAAGGATCAAAACTTTGAAAATTCATATTTAATTCATTTTTGATCCGAAAAATATTTTAAAAATATGTGTGTGCTCGTAATGTTGTACTCTAAATTTTAAAAATGAAAAGTTTAATTTTTCAAAAATTTTATTTAAATTCGATATATAAAAGTTGTTTATTAGTTTTAAAAGTGAATGAATGGTATTTTAATTGGGTCGGAATAAACTGTTAGCAGTGGTATATTAGTATTGGGCTATGCCCAATATAGAAAAACAGCAGCAGAGAGATAGATATCGGGGAGAGAGAAAGGAAGAAAAGGGGGAGAAAGAAAATTAGGGATTTAGAAAGAAAAGAGAGAAAGGAAGAAGGAAACACTTGAATCCATACTTGAAAATTCTTGGTAATCAAAGATTAGTCATATATACATAGTGGGTGAAGCTTGGATTGAAGGTCTACTTGAGTTTTTAGAGCTTTGGAAAGTAAGAAGATTAAGGAAGAAGATGAATAGTAGTTTTGGGGGAAAAGTAGAAGCTTTGTGTGATTGAAGCTTGGTTGTTGGTTTTAAGCTTGGAAAAGGTATTATTCTTGTTTTCTTGAAGTTATTTATGCTTGATTATGTTTAATTAGATAATTAGGGATTATGTAAAATTTGGGTTCTTGAATTTTGGTTTTAATTTGTGGAATTGGTAGTTGATTATGTGTAGAGTCTAGTAGGCAATTCGTCCAGAAAATCAGGGCCTGACCTGTTTTTGCAAGAGGAATTCGAACAGGTTATGCTCTGTTCTGGGCAGTGATCATTTAATGAAAGTTGTTCTATTTGGAGTCTATTTTGTGTAGGAGAAAACGGTGCATCGTTTGGGTTAACGATCTAGGAGAAAATGATATTTTAGTAAAACCTGCGCATAATAGAGTAACCTCTCGGGATTTTGCACTTTGGAACTATGTTTCACCTAGTTAAACTTTGTAAATTGGATTGAAACTTTTATTGAGGATAAATGAAGGAGCTATAAATATTTCAGAAAAAGATTTGGGTAAAAATATTGATTTTCCAATTTATTAAAAATGTTTGAGTATAGTGTGCGCAGTGGTGGCAGATTTGTGCCCTGTTTTGAAAGGTTGTTTTGAGTAAGTTAAAGACCTTATTTGAAGGGGGTTTATAAATGAAAGTTGTTAGTTGTGATCTTATTTAGTTGGATACCAAGTTTAGTATACAATGGATTGATAGTAAATGTTTTAGTGTAGAATTACTAAGGTGTTATAGTTTAAAATGAAAGATGAATTGTGGTTGGAGATTGTGTTGGATATTGATTGATGTTGTTGATTGTTGTAATTGTCGTAATTATTTTGTGGTGTCGTTAATATCCAGGTTTAATGACTATTAGTGGTTTAAAGTATGTGGGTATTATGTGTGGAGTTTATACGACTTGACTAAATGGTAAATGCTTATGTGCTAAATGGGGTATCAAGCGAGTCGTAGTATTTGATGGCTTTACTAATTATATATATTATATGTTATTTATCAAAGCTTAATTGTTAGATTCATTTTAATATGTGTTTAACTGCGAGGAGTTGAAATGAGATCTCGAGTCTTAAATGTCAATATTTAAGTACTTGTGTAATTCTCTTCGACTAGTTCCTCGGGCTTACGAATATCAATGATTAACTATCACGAGTATAATTAATATACTTAAGTGATGTGATCATTGATATAGCGTAAGTAATAGTTAGTGCAAGGGGTTGTTCCCTAGGGCTTACGAACATCAATGATCGATTGTCATGTGTATCATTAAAATGCGTGAGAAATACGATCATTGGTGTAGCGTAAGTAGTAGTGTAATGTAAATCATTATGTGCTAGGTGCCGCATGTCTGGGCGGGTACTTTTCTTATTTGTTTACTTTTATGTTACTGCAAGTTGAGGCAGCTTTATTTTTGGCCAAAAACAGGGTTGAATTGTATTTGAGGGGCTGTGCCCATAGTCCGATAAACGAATACTTCATGCCGAAATTTTCTAAAAATCCCCTGCGCTTAAATTTAATTAACTTATTTAATTTCAAGGATTTGAAGGCATGATTTGGCTGTTAACTGTTTATGTGAATATGTGTTAAGTAAATTATCTCGAGGATTAATTGTGTTTTGATGATATATTAAATTGGTTTAAGTATACTAAATGGATATAAGCGTGTTATGTGCATTAAGTGGTATTAGAGTAGCCAACTATAGAAAGGACACCTATAGTTTGACTTTATGTGACTTAGTGGTATTTCCGAGTGGTGTCTACTCGAGATACGAGGTGGGACTGACACGTAATCGTAACAATTACAGTACCATTAGGGCGTGATCAAGTGGAGCAACGTGTATCAAAAAGGAAGGATCGAGACGTCGTGTAAAGTTCATCGAACTGCTTGGGCAAGACGCCAAGGATTTATTCGCGGTGTTCCGTTTGGTGCTAAGGACCAGAGGCAAGTTTATTTATACATACTCTATCGTTCAGAGTATATTTATTTTGAAATATATGAAATGTGTGGAATAAGACTTCAATCCATATTTGCAAGATTTCTTCTATCTTTATCTTGATAAATTGTTACCTTTAAGTAAAATGGTTTGACTGAAAGTATATGTGATATGGAGAGAGTGATATACTATAAGGGGTAAAGTGATATGGGAAGGAATGGTATCAGTTGTTATTTATGGTTATTTTTATGATATTATGGTATCAGTTGTTATCTAAAGTTATTTTATAATATTACAATTATGTGTAAATTGGGGATATTTGAGTTATAAACTGTTTCAGACGTCATTAATAAATATTTTGTTATATAAGGGGACAAGGGCTGATATTTACAGATTTTCCTAAAAGGGATTTACATGTAAAGTATTTTAGTTGGTGTACTTTAAAAGTATTGATATATGAATGGAAAATGGAAGGGGTTGTCTTGTAATGTATATTTTCGAAAACCCGGACAAAGTTTTTAGAAAAAAAATTTCGCAATAATTAACCTAATGGCAACATCACTAATAAACTAGTGTTTATTTAATTAGGAGATACCTCTGAAAGCATCTACTGATTAAATAAACCTTATTCGTCTAATTAAATTTATTTAATTAGATGCATATTATTTTTAAAACGTTTCTTACAATCGCTTTGTTCCGGAATAATAATAAAGATATTTCGATGGTTATAAATGAGACATTTTCTGTTAAAAATATCTAGAATGATATTGATAAATGTTATTTTAATGGTTATTTAATTCAATGAATATTAATTATAATATTCATTTCAAAAGGGATTATTGAATAGATCTTCTAATTGTTCTAAGGGTGATTGAATATTGCTAAAAGGTTGTTTAAGGAATTTCGTAATGAAATGAATGTATGTCTTGAATTGATACACTGATGATATACCTTTATAAACGTTCTCCAATGGAAATGTGAAATGGAAATGTGAAATGTGAATGGAAATGATATACGGGAATGGAAATGTGAAATGGTGTTGATAAATGGAATAATGATTTTATAAAAAGGGGGATTAGCAACAAACTTGCGTAAGAGGCTGTGTCAGGGCTGTGTGCGACATAGTCTAGCATTCATTATATGATTCGGCACGAAGATGCCAAGGGAGGATGTTAGCAGGTGGCCTTCCTCCAGGGATGATGTTAGCAGGTGGCCTTCATTCCTTCTACCGGTAGTAAAAAGGGACGGGTACGGAGGACGACTGATCATCGTGCCTCACGTATTCGGCAACAGTGAAAACCCCCAAAAAAAATTTTTTTATAAAGAATCGACGATAAAGTCAGATTGGTATACTGAAAAGGGAAAAATGAAATGAAACGATGGAATTATTGTTATAGATGAAGAGAAACTGATTTCATATTAATTTATATAAATGTTGCATAAGAAGGAAATGAGAAGATGATAGTGAGAGATTTATTCAAGTATTCATATTATCTTGGAATATTACACTGAAAGGGTATATTGATTGTTATATTAGTTAAGAAGAGAAACTGATATTATATTATCAATAAGCGATTTCATATTGAATAACCAGCAAGTTATGTTGGTGTATTACTGCGCAAACAAAATGTGGTAATTTATGGTAATAATCTCTTAATTACCTTGTAATGGCATCTTTTATATTATATTGATACATTGTTCAGTTGATATTATTTTCAAACATTATACTTTCCCTATAGAATTTTGTGGTTATAAATGTTTCAAGAAGTATATTAAGTATCAGTTGAATGTTGGAAACCCATGCACATGATGGAATATTTTGTTAAACTCTAGTAATAACTTGCTGAGCAATTCTTTCGCTCATACTTGCTTGTTTTCAAATATTAACTTTTCAGTGGAAGGTAGCCGGACGAGGTTATCTGCATGGCTTAGATGAAGTGGGCAGCGTGCCTTATGAAGACGATATGATCTAGAAAGTTTATAGCTGGAGTAAATTATGTGTAAGTATATTGATGTGTAATATATATGTTAATTTGCGCAAAGTAATACTAGTTGCTGGTGTACTTCTCAACGAAGTTATACTAGTAGTAAGGAGTTGATTCTTGTGTCTAGCCCTATAACCTAAAAGATGCTTGGTGATTGGGGTCTCAATTGTTGTAACTCAATTATTAATGAGTACAGATGGTTTAATGTGGTTAAACAGGTGATTTGTTGTTAAGGATTTCCGCGTGACGACCCAATCCCTGACCCCGGATTTGGGGGCGTTACAGAATGGTATCAGAGCTCAGGTTATAGTAAACTAGAAACGAGAGTGAGTAGGAGTGTGTATAGTTATGTGAGAACGTCAGAGCTCATGTAGAGTTCATGTTGGACTACCGGGTGGAGTGCCAATGATTAAGTTAAGATTTGAATGCTATGTTGAAGGATATGTTGAGATAGAACTCCCTGCGATCATTAATGTCGATGATTGAATCCTTAGTGACTATTACGAGTCGACGATGACGTAAGTTATCAAGCACCTTAGGGTGTGCATGGAAAAGAACAGCTCCGGGATCGAACGATTATCTGTCAGAGGAGCCGACATAAAAGGCATCCGTGTAGACCTTGGCAATACCCCCATTGGTGAATCTTTTTGATTACCTTCCCAATCTATGAATTATTTGACATCTCTCAAAGAGAGAATTGTGATAGAGGATATATTTCCTCTTCGAAGTTATTTTTACTTGTGTTAAGTCATATTTGGTTTCAATTGTGCCAAGGGCTTTCATTATACTTACCTTCAGGTTTTCGAAGCCCTATCAAATGATATTATTTCAAACTTCCACTTTTCTTCAATAGTGGATAATTCAGTGGTGATATAGCACCTCTTGCTTGTTGAATACCAGTATCTTTCTGGTTATCCTTTTCTTTGGAAATCGCGCCTTGGAAATTTTTCGATTTTAATCCAAGGTGTCCCTTTGAGAATTAATTGTCAGAAGATGATTATTATTGACTTTACTTTGAATTTCTTTCATACTTCTCAACTTCCACTGAGACGAACAACCCTATACATATAGGGGCCACAAGGACTATCTGTCTGTGTGATAGAAGTCTGATGGGACGCCATCACTTGTGAGTTGTGAAATACAAGAAGGTTAATTACCTTTAGTAATGTCTCGATTGAGACATGCAACGTGAGTTCTTATGATCATATTGATCTCTCAGTAAATTCTCTCATCTTAAATAAGGTTTATTTCAAAACTCATAATCCTATAGTCACCAGTGGGTGACATTTGTCTTGATATGACAGCTATCTTTTCAAAGCTTCATGATTCTTGTTATCTCTAATGAATTTCAAGGGGATGCCAGCCAGGTCGGTCAACTCGAAATTCGCTGATAGAAATTAGATTCGAGCGGAATCGCCAAGAGCATGAGCGAATCGCAAAACGAATAGAATATCAGCGGCGTATTGATAGAATTAGTTCGCTCTCTCTCATGGATGTTATGATTAATGGAATGGGTGCAATCTCTCTCTCAAGAGTGTTATGTTAATGGAATCAGTGAACTCTCTCTCAAGGATAGGATGATAATGGCAAGTTGGTCGAGACATATATGTGAAAGGAATAGTGATGTGTCAGATAGATGTCCTATGGTTGGATTGAGGTTTCAGAGAAGTTGTTTATGAATGGACACTATCTCCGGTTTGGCAGAATAAGTGTTGATGATGAAAGAGTTAAGGAATCCCAGTAGTGGCCTTAGTTGATTCCGTGGACGGAATCCTTTTAAGGAGGGTAGACTGTAATAACCCGGATTTTCAGAAATTGATTTTATTATTATTTTAAGAATATTAATGTTTTTCCTAAAATGAGGAGGAAATTTTTTATTTTTATTGTTCATTATTCTAGTTCAAGGAATTTCAAAAGCGAATTATTTAATTATTTTCTGGTTCAGTGTAATTATGAACTATATTATGTGATTATTGTTGGAAGGTGGAATGTATGTGAAGTTGTGTTTATGTGATGATTTGTAAGCATTGTAGGTCGGTGTATTTTTATTTAAATTTTTGAGGATTTAAATATGATTAAATCCTTTATTATTGGTCTTCTAAAAGTTTTATAAAATCATCGGGATTACTAGAAATCCTGAAATCTTTTGCATTATTAACTTTATTAATTTATTTGAGTTTTAAAAATATTAGATGGATTTATTGTGATTTTTAAGAATTTTAAAATGATTTTAACGAATTATTCTTCATTTTAAGGATCAAAACTTTGAAAATTCATATTTAATTCATTTTTGATCCGAAAAATATTTTAAAAATGTGTGTGCTCGTAATGTTGTACTCTACATTTTAAAAATGAAAAGTTTAATTTTTCAAAAATTTTATTTAAATTCGATATATAAAAGTTGTTTATTAGTTTTAAAAGTGAATGAATGGTATTTTAATTGGGCCGGAATAAACTGTTAGCAGTGGTATATTAGTATTGGGCTATGCCCAATATAGAAAAACAGCAGCAGAGAGATAGATATCGGGGAGAGAGAAAGGAAGAAAAGGGGGAGAAAGAAAATTAGGGATTTAGAAAGAAAAGAGAGAAAGGAAAAAGGAAACACTTGAATCCATACTTGAAAATTCTTGGTAATCAAAGATTAGTCATATATACATAGTGGGTGAAGCTTGGATTGAAGGTCTACTTGAGTTTTTGGAGCTTTGGAAAGTAAGAAGATTAAGGAAGAAGATGAATAGTAGTTTTGGGGGAAAATTAGAAGCTTTGTGTGATTGAAGCTTGGTTGTTGGTTTTAAGCTTGGAAAAGGTATTATTCTTGTTTTCTTGAAGTTATTTATGCTTGATTATGTTTAATTAGATAATTAGGGATTATGTAAAATTTGGGTTCTTGAATTTTGGTTTTAATTTGTGGAATTGGTAGTTGATTATGTGTAGAGTCTAGTAGGCAATTCGTCCAGAAAATCAGGGCCTGACCTGTTTTTGCAAGAGGAATTCGAACAGGTTATGCTCTGTTCTGGGCAGTGATCATTTAATGAAAGTTGTTCTATTTGGAGTCTATTTTGTGTAGGAGAAAACGGTGCATCGTTTGGGTTAACGATCTAGGAGAAAATGATATTTTAGTAAAACCTGCGCATAATAGAGTAACCTCTCGGGATTTTGCACTTTGGAACTATGTTTCACCTAGTTAAACTTTGTAAATTGGATTGAAACTTTTATTGAGGATAAATGAAGGAGCTATAAATATTTCAGAAAAAGATTTGGGTAAAAATATTGATTTTCCAATTTATTAAAAATGTTTGAGTATAGTGTGCGCAGTGGTGGCAGATTTGTGCCCTGTTTTGAAAGGTTGTTTTGAGTAAGTTAAAGACCTTATTTGAAGGGGGTTTATAAATGAAAGTTGTTAGTTGTGATCTTATTTAGTTGGATACCAAGTTTAGTATACAATGGATTGATAGTAAATGTTTTAGTGTAGAATTACTAAGGTGTTATAGTTTAAAATGAAAGATGAATTGTGGTTGGAGATTGTGTTGGATATTGATTGATGTTGTTGATTGTTGTAATTGTCGTAATTATTTTGTGGTGTCGTTAATATCCAGGTTTAATGACTATTAGTGGTTTAAAGTATGTGGGTATTATGTGTGGAGTTTATACGACTTGACTAAATGGTAAATGCTTATGTGCTAAATGGGGTATCAAGCGAGTCGTAGTATTTGATGGCTTTACTAATTATATATATTATATGTTATTTATCAAAGCTTAATTGTTATATTCATTTTAATATGTGTTTAACTGCGAGGAGTTGAAATGAGATCTCGAGTCTTAAATGTCAATATTTAAGTACTTGTGTAATTCTCTTCGACTAGTTCCTCGGGCTTACGAATATCAATGATTAACTATCACGAGTATAATTAATATACTTAAGTGATGTGATCATTGATATAGCGTAAGTAATAGTTAGTGCTAGGGGTTGTTCCCTAGGGCTTACGAACATCAATGATCGATTGTCATGTGTATCATTAAAATGCGTGAGAAATACGATCATTGGTGTAGCGTAAGTAGTAGTGTAATGTAAATCATTATGTGCTAGGTGCCGCATGTCTGGGCGGGTACTTTTCTTATTTGTTTACTTTTATGTTGCTGCAAGTTGAGGCAGCTTTATTTTTGGCAAAAACAGGGTTGAATTGTATTTGAGGGGCTGTGCCCATAGTCCGATAAACGAATACTTCATGCCGAAATTTTCTAAAAATCCCCTGCGCTTAAATTTAATTAACTTATTTAATTTCAAGGATTTGAAGGCATGATTTGGCTGTTAACTGTTTATGTGAATATGTGTTAAGTAAATTATCTCGAGGATTAATTGTGTTTTGATGATATATTAAATTGGTTTAAGTATACTAAATGGATATAAGCGTGTTATGTGCATTAAGTGGTATTAGAGTAGCCAACTATAGAAAGGACACCTATAGTTTGACTTTATGTGACTTAGTGGTATTTCCGAGTGGTGTCTACTCGAGATACGAGGTGGGACTGACACGTAATCGTAACAATTACAGTACCATTAGGGCGTGATCAAGTGGAGCAACGTGTATCAAAAAGGAAGGATCGAGACGTCTGATAACGTGTATTTTATACACGTTTTGTCTTTTATTCTTCTGCATTTTTGTTAGTTTCGAATGTTGTTTTATTAATATTTGTTATGTTTTTCATCTTTCAGTGCCTCATGCTTAATTGTTGAAAAGATGACTTAATTTGGGCATGAAAGCAAAGATTATTCAAGAGGGAAGTTAGAAGATGAAAGCTCGCGATGTCGGGAGGTGTTTAATGTATTATCTTGAAGATTTTATCTCGTACGGGCAGCTGTACGGCCGTTCAACAGGCCGTTCAAAGGAGCAGAATTTTCGTACGGGCAGCTGTACGGCCGTTCAACAGGCCGTACAGAGCTGCTGTGTATTAAATGAGAAGTGAACAAGCACATCATCCATAACTTCTAACATCTAACTTCATCTTCAACCTAGCCTCTTCAAGCATAAAATTAGGGTTAGTCAAGTAGATAGAAAAACATCAATTACTCATAATCTAGCATTGATTATGAGTAACTAACTTCATTTATTTGGCTCAAGGAAGGATTTCTTGTACAAAACCAATTTCAATTTAAGTAAGATCTATTTCACTCTATCTTGAATTCTTGAGTTGTATTGTTTATGATTTTGCTTGGAGAATTGTAAGTTGCTTCAATTTGCTCTTCTTGTAAAATCAATTGCTAATTGTTTGTGCTAATCCGTAATTGTTAGTACATTCATTATAGTAGCACAAGTTTAGTGTACCTAAATTCTCAAGATTCAAGTGCAAATACCTTGGTTGAGCTTCTCATCCTTGGGTTTGTCCTAGCCTCTCTTTGTTTGATTCCTTGATTTGGTTAAATTGGTAGTGCTTCATTATTGGTTGCTATTATCAAGAGAACTAATTTATGTGCTTCACTAAATTAGTGTTTTTAGAAGAGAAATAAGTGATTGTGTGCTTCACCAATTATCTTGGTTAGGTAGAGTTGGATATATTTGCTTGTTGTTGGGTTGAAGTGCTTGATTTTCCATTATCCTTGGGTCAAATGTCTCGTATCTTGTTAATTTGCTCATTGTGTTGTTGTGTTGGTAAATTTGGATAGTTGCCATTAACTTAGTTGTATTTTTGTAGCAATTTAGTTATTGTATGCAAGGTGTTTGATAAAACACCTTAACCAATTTCAAAACCCCCCATTTACACACTTCTAGATTGTAAGAGATAATCCACTCGGAATCGATATTGAGAGTCCTTCCCTGTGAACGAACTTCGAAAAACACTACCTTCAAATTGGCGCCGCTGCCGGGGAAGGCAACAATATTAATTTTGAGTTAATTGTTTCTTATATTTTAGATTTTATCTTTGTATATAATTTTTTCTTTCTTTCTTTGTTGTTTTTATTGGTGTGTCTTCATGTTTATTGGAGATAGCCAACTAACTCTTTCAGGAGACGATGGATAATTATTGTGGTTGGAATAATGCTCAAGATTTCACCCACGATCAAGAACGATATCAAGATTTTAATTCTTTTCAGAATTTAAATGCATATCAGGTGAATTCTTTCTATTCTACAAACTCATGCTATGCTCCTTACCCTCCTAGCATCGATTATTCATATGCTTTTGAAAATCAATGTTATGATCCACAATATAATTCCCATGGCCATCAAGGGTCTTCTTCATCTACATTGTCATCACTTGAAGATATGATGAAGCAAATGGCGGCAAACAACCTCCAATTTCAAAACACCACTTTTCAAAGTATATCCAACTTGGAAAAGATAACTTCTCAAATGGAAAAGAACATTTCTCAAGGCATATCCAACTTAGAAAAGCAAATGAGCCAACTAGCCGAAACCGTGAGTCGATTAGAGGAGGTCAATTCTCCTACTAATCATGATTCTTGTTTTGTAATTGATGAAAATGTTGTGCATGATGAATTTGCTTGTTTAGTTGATGATTGCCCTAAGCTTGACAATGATAAATTGGATGTAGTGGAGGATCTACCAAACCTTGAAAATACCTATGAGCTTAATGAATTGATAGATGAGATAAAAATTGAGGAATGTCCAATTGAAATTGAGAAGGAATTAGAAATTGATGAAGTTGAAATTTTTGCTTGGGTATATAGGGATCCAATTTGGGAACAATTTTTGAGTCGTAGTTATAATGATTATTCTGACGATTTTTCTAACTACTTTTCTTTTTTAAAGTCTCTTGAAAATGTGAAGATCATAAAAATATTTTTATATTTTTATGGATCAAATGTATATTTGCACACCTTGTTCTTATTATTGATTCGTAGGTATGTGCATTTATTTGCTTTTTCACCTCATTAGTTAGACTAGTTGTATAAATAAGTCGAGCCAACGACAATAAACAAAGCGCTTTTGGGAGGCAACCCAAGGTACGTATGTATTTATATATTTTTATGCGTGTGTTAGATTTTGTTCCTCGCTTGCATTTATGTATGGTGTTATGCATATTGTGGGTTTAAGGATTGATCTAAATATTAGTGAGTGGGGATTCCATTTTTCATCTATTTTTATTCTAAGAAAATAACCAAAAAAAAAAAAAGTATTTTTGTGGTGTGATTAATGAATTTTATAATAGAGTTTTAAAAAAAAAAAACAAAAAAAAAAATTGTAGTAATAATGTCCCGCTCAATAATATTTAGTATCGTTAATTCTAATTTTTATAATTTTTATGTTTATTCCACTCGTACCTTGATGTGTTTGTTCATGTTTTCAGGAATTATTATTTTATTCAAGCATTCAAGAATTTGTGGAAATTTTCTGTAAAAAAAAAAAAAAATAGTTTTTGTGAAATTTTAGGGTTGCACGGGCTGTTGTACGGGGTGCAGACCGTGCAACAAACCGTGCACCAGCCCGTACCATGTTTTTCTCATCTTCTGTCCATGTTCTAGTTCAAAATGAGGGTATTTTTCAACCCTCCACCCACTTGTTGTACAGCCTGTGCACAAAACAGAACTAAAAAAAAAAAAAGAGCAACAATCACCACACTCTCCTCCCTCATTTCACTTCACAGCCTCCATCCTCACTGCTTCAATCTCTCGACCCCCTTCCTGCAAACCTCGCACATCACCCACACTACAGACCACACCTCCACCTGCAAAATTCCGCCACCTCTGCTACACATTCCTGCCCCATTTCCCACAACCCATCTCCTTTCCTCCTGCCATCTTCCAAAACATCCACCTCCCTTCTCCATTTTTAATCCAAACCATTCCCCCGTTTCTTCCCCTCCATTCTACTGCCACACCGCAACTCCATTCTTCCCGACCCCCCAACCTCCATTTCTCCATCGCAACAGCCCCCTCCTTCCCATTTACCAATCCCACCGCCAGTTCACCTGCAACACCATTCCACCCACCTCGCCAACATTTCACCACCACTACATCATTCGCAGCCCACCATTCCGCCTCCTGCGCCACTTCCCCATCCCCAACTTTGCCACCGCTGTTACAACACCACACTCCATTCCCTTACTTCGCCCCACCGCCCAAAAACTCCACTCCCACGTCTCCTCCATCTCTCCTTCCCCCCTCCAAACCCACCCCGTACACAACCCCCTTCAATCTTCTCCAATTCCCTTACTCCCCCCCCCGGTTCTTTTGTTCCTTCCCCTGTTTATTTGTTTTATATACTTTGTTTTTTTGTTTTTTTTTTTGTTTACTTTGTTTTTTTGTTTTTGTTTTGTTTTATTTCCTTTTATTCACTTCTTATTTAATTTTAATTTTCAATTTTTGATTTTATTACTTTGTTATTTTATTTTATTTTAATTTTGATTTTTTTTATTTTAGTTTTAAATTTGATTTTTTTTTATTTGTATTATTATTTATTATTTTTTTTTTTTTAATTTTAATTCATTTTAAAATTTTATTTTTGATTTTATTATTAAATACTTAGTTCTTTTATTTTAGTTTTAAAATTTGATTTTGATTTATTATTAATTTGTTAGTTTATTATTATTATTATTATTATTATTGTATTTTTTATTTTTTTTTATTTTTTATTTCTATTTCATTTCATTTTATTTTATTTCATTTTATTTTATTTTTTTTTTAAAAAAAAATCAAAAAAAAAAAATTTAATTCTTTTTCTTTTTGAATTTAGTTTTAAATTTTGTAAAACTAGGTAATTATTTTATTTTATTTTAGTTTTAAATTTGATTTTTGATTTTATTATTATTTCAGCTTTAAATTTGATTTTTATTTTTTTATTTTTTTTTATTTTTTTTATTTTTTTTTATTAATTAGTTAGTTATTTTATTTTATTTTATTTTAAAAAAAAACAAAAATAAATATTTTTATTATTTATATATTCTTAATTAGTATATTTTAGTAGCTTTGACGGTGTGGATTTTGGCGTGTCGTTTATTTTTGTAGGGTTGCTTGTGGTTTGTGGCATCAGTTCAAATCTTGGCTTGCAATATTTGGAGTTGGATTTGGGCAAATATGATGGTGCTCCCGATCCTTGTTGCTTATTTTTAGGGGAGTTTTCTTTCACTTTTATTTCTCCCTCATTTTTATTTGTCATGCATGAGGACATGCCTTGTTTTAAGTGGGGGAAGGATTGTTTATTTTGATGTCCGTTTCGTTTGCATTTGTTTGTCAAATTTATGACATTGTGAGCTTGTAGTCTTGTTTTCTCCTATTACGTGTCTAGCATTACCATTTTGATGTGAATCTATAAGTTTGATGCACCTTTTTGCACACACACACTTGAAACGGCATGAAAAGTCTAGCTTGTTTGTAATTAAATTGTGAACATGTCGATTATCTCTTAGAATGCATGGAATCAAATCGAGAAGATGTTATTAAAACTTAAACCTTGTGAGGTCTTGAACGATGATTTCTTTTGCTTGTGTGTTGCTCCCTCTTTATGTGTGTTTGTTGCTCTAGGGCTTGCATTAAACCTTCATTCATGGATGCACCATAATAAGGAAATTCTATTTAGGATAACCTTTTTGACCTTTTTAGCTTGTGAACCATGAAAATAATCCCTAGTTACCCTTTGAAGCTTATATCCATATTTTTCTTCGTCACTTTCCACTTTTATACATGAGTCATAGCCAAATACTTCACTCTCGACCTAGTTGAGCTAGTTGGGTCTTGGAAAGAATTGATTGATGAGCATGTGAATTTGGAGAAGTTGTGAAGAGGAAGAATTATATTTATTTTAAGTGGGAACTAGTTTGATGTGTATATCTAGATGTGGTTCTAAGTTCTTGTAGTATTTATATATGTAATGCATCCCCTTTTCTAAAAAAAAAAGAAAAAAAGAAAAAAAAACAATAAGTAAAGGGGGATGTAAAAAAAAAAAAAAAAAAAAAAAAAAAAGAGAAAAAGAAAAGAAAAAGCAATAAATCTTTGTACTTTATTTTGTTTCAATTTTCTTGGTAAATGTGGTTGTGTTTTGTAATTGTAAATGAGTGAAGACATTCTTTAGTTTGAGAATTTGGTGGATGAAGCGAGCAAGCGTCATTTTGACTCAACTAGCGAGACTTTTACACCTTCCTTGAACTTAAATTTTCACGCCTTCACCCAAGCCTCATTACAACCCATTTTATGAATTCCTTGTTTTTGGTGCAATTCGGAATTTAGGTGAACATGCAAGGTCAAGTAGAGCGCATGCATTTAGACTTGGAGTTGAGTGAAATCTCTAGCCCATACTTGTGTGATACATAATTGAGAGATGTGAGATTTTTCACCATACGATTTCATCTTCTTAATGCGAGGCCATGTATGCTTTGTGATCATCTTGTCTAGTGTTCACGATTGAAGTGCATTCATTCTAGCTTTAATGTCATGGTTACATTTTGCACAAGGTGTGTCATCTTGATTCTTGA
The DNA here is from genome assembly GCA_036435485.1 of Saposhnikovia divaricata. Lineage (NCBI taxonomy): Eukaryota > Viridiplantae > Streptophyta > Magnoliopsida > Apiales > Apiaceae > Saposhnikovia > Saposhnikovia divaricata. Next base: position 126,392,617 of record CM071597.1, on the reverse strand, counting down.
ATTGGTTGTTAGCTCGTTATAGTGAATGACAAGGTGAATAGCTCTATATGTTTGATTTTAGTTACAAGTAGACGGCTCGGACATGTGAGTGTAGTAGTTAGATTATTTAGTAGGTATTGTTAGTTTTTTGTTTATTGGTGATTTTTGTGATTTTGTGGGTACATCATCTACAAATCCTCACGAGACCTCACTCGTCCACTAGGGCTACCTAGGGGTTCCAAGGGCTTGTTGCATATGCCAAATGCAACCGTGATCACCTACGGAAGTGGTACTAGTTAGGAGTATATGGTTATGTTAATTTTAGTTTGCTCGGGACTAGCAAAGTTTAAGTGGGGGAAGATTTGATAACGTGTATTTTATACACGTTTTGTCTTTTATTCTTCTGCATTTTTGTTAGTTTCGAATGTTGTTTTATTAATATTTGTTATGTTTTTCATCTTTCAGTGCCTCATGCTTAATTGTTGAAAAGATGACTTAATTTGGGCATGAAAGCAAAGATTATTCAAGAGGGAAGTTAGAAGATGAAAGCTCGCGATGTCGGGAGGTGTTTAATGTATTATCTTGAAGATTTTATCTCGTACGGGCAGCTGTACGGCCGTTCAACAGGCCGTTCAAAGGAGCAGAATTTTCGTACGGGCAGCTGTACGGCCGTTCAACAGGCCGTACAGAGCTGCTGTGTATTAAATGAGAAGTGAACAAGCACATCATCCATAACTTCTAACATCTAACTTCATCTTCAACCTAGCCTCTTCAAGCATAAAATTAGGGTTAGTCAAGTAGATAGAAAAACATCAATTACTCATAATCTAGCATTGATTATGAGTAACTAACTTCATTTATTTGGCTCAAGGAAGGATTTCTTGTACAAAACCAATTTCAATTTAAGTAAGATCTATTTCACTCTATCTTGAATTCTTGAGTTGTATTGTTTATGATTTTGCTTGGAGAATTGTAAGTTGCTTCAATTTGCTCTTCTTGTAAAATCAATTGCTAATTGTTTGTGCTAATCCGTAATTGTTAGTACATTCATTATAGTAGCACAAGTTTAGTGTACCTAAATTCTCAAGATTCAAGTGCAAATACCTTGGTTGAGCTTCTCATCCTTGGGTTTGTCCTAGCCTCTCTTTGTTTGATTCCTTGATTTGGTTAAATTGGTAGTGCTTCATTATTGGTTGCTATTATCAAGAGAACTAATTTATGTGCTTCACTAAATTAGTGTTTTTAGAAGAGAAATAAGTGATTGTGTGCTTCACCAATTATCTTGGTTAGGTAGAGTTGGATATATTTGCTTGTTGTTGGGTTGAAGTGCTTGATTTTCCATTATCCTTGGGTCAAATGTCTCGTATCTTGTTAATTTGCTCATTGTGTTGTTGTGTTGGTAAATTTGGATAGTTGCCATTAACTTAGTTGTATTTTTGTAGCAATTTAGTTATTGTATGCAAGGTGTTTGATAAAACACCTTAACCAATTTCAAAACCCCCCATTTACACACTTCTAGATTGTAAGAGATAATCCACTCGGAATCGATATTGAGAGTCCTTCCCTGTGAACGAACTTCGAAAAACACTACCTTCAACGTCGTGTAAAGTTCATCGAACTGCTTGGGCAAGATGCCAAGGATTTATTCGCGGTGTTCCGTTTGGTGCTAAGGACCAGAGGCAAGTTTATTTATACATACTCTATCGTTCAGAGTATATTTATTTTGAAATATATGAAATGTGTGGAATAAGACTTCAATCCATATTTGCAAGATTTCTTCTATCTTTATCTTGATAAATTGTTACCTTTAAGTAAAATGGTTTGACTGAAAGTATATGTGATATGGAGAGAGTGATATACTATAAGGGGTAAAGTGATATGGGAAGGAATGGTATCAGTTGTTATTTATGGTTATTTTTATGATATTATGGTATCAGTTGTTATCTAAAGTTATTTTATAATATTACAATTACGTGTAAATTGGGGATATTTGAGTTATAAACTGTTTCAGACGTCATTAATAAATATTTTGTTATATAAGGGGACAAGGGCTGATATTTACAGATTTTCCTAAAAGGGATTTACATGTAAAGTATTTTAGTTGGTGTACTTTAAAAGTATTGATATATGAATGGAAAATGGAAGGGGTTGTCTTGTAATGTATATTTTCGAAAACCCGGACAAAGTTTTTAGAAAAAAAATTTCGCAATAATTAACCTAATGGCAACATCACTAATAAACTAGTGTTTATTTAATTAGGAGATACCTCTGAAAGCATCTACTGATTAAATAAACCTTATTCGTCTAATTAAATTTATTTAATTAGATGCATATTATTTTTAAAACGTTTCTTACAATCGCTTTGTTCCGGAATAATAATAAAGATATTTCGATGGTTATAAATGAGACATTTTCTGTTAAAAATATCTAGAATGATATTGATAAATGTTATTTTAATGGTTATTTAATTCAATGAATATTAATTATAATATTCATTTCAAAAGGGATTATTGAATAGATCTTCTAATTGTTCTAAGGGTGATTGAATATTGCTAAAAGGTTGTTTAAGGAATTTCGTAATGAAATGAATGTATGTCTTGAATTGATACACTGATGATATACCTTTATAAACGTTCTCCAATGGAAATGTGAAATGGAAATGTGAAATGTGAATGGAAATGATATACGGGAATGGAAATGTGAAATGGTGTTGATAAATGGAATAATGATTTTATAAAAAGGGGGATTAGCAACAAACTTGCGTAAGAGGCTGTGTCAGGGCTGTGTGCGACATAGTCTAGCATTCATTATATGATTCGGCACGAAGATGCCAAGGGAGGATGTTAGCAGGTGGCCTTCCTCCAGGGATGATGTTAGCAGGTGGCCTTCATTCCTTCTACCGGTAGTAAAAAGGGACGGGTACGGAGGACGACTGATCATCGTGCCTCACGTATTCGGCAACAGTGAAAACCCCCAAAAAAATTTTTTTTATAAAGAATCGACGATAAAGTCAAATTGGTATACTGAAAAGGGAAAAATGAAATGAAACGATGGAATTATTGTTATAGATGAAGAGAAACTGATTTTATATTAATTTATATAAATGTTGCATAAGAAGGAAATGAGAAGATGATAGTGAGAGATTTATTCAAGTATTCATATTATCTTGGAATATTACACTGAAAGGGTATATTGATTGTTATATTAGTTAAGAAGAGAAACTGATATTATATTATCAATAAGCGATTTCATATTGAATAACCAGCAAGTTATGTTGGTGTATTACTGCGCAAACAAAATGTGGTAATTTATGGTAATAATCTCTTAATTACCTTGTAATGGCATCTTTTATATTATATTGATACATTGTTCAGTTGATATTATTTTCAAACATTATACTTTCCCTATAGAATTTTGTGGTTATAAATGTTTCAAGAAGTATATTAAGTATCAGTTGAATGTTGGAAACCCATGCACATGATGGAATATTTTGTTAAACTCTAGTAATAACTTGCTGAGCAATTCTTTCGCTCATACTTGCTTGTTTTCAAATATTAACTTTTCAGTGGAAGGTAGCCGGACGAGGTTATCTGCATGGCTTAGATGAAGTGGGCAGCGTGCCTTATGAAGACGATATGATCTAGAAAGTTTATAGCTGGAGTAAATTATGTGTAAGTATATTGATGTGTAATATATATGTTAATTTGCGCAAAGTAATACTAGTTGCTGGTGTACTTCTCAACGAAGTTATACTAGTAGTAAGGAGTTGATTCTTGTTTCTAGCCCTATAACCTAAAAGATGCTTGGTGATTGAGGTCTCAATTGTTGTAACTCAATTATTAATGAGTACAGATGGTTTAATGTGGTTAAACATGTGATTTGTTGTTAAGGATTTCCGCGTGACGACCCAATCCCTGACCCCGGATTTGGGGGCGTTACATGGAGTATAATTTAACTGAATTTGACATTTTTAACACGTTTTTTTTAATTTTTTAAAAATTTACTTTTTAAAAAATTTACTTTTATGCATTATTGGTAAATTTTGTTGTTTATAATAAATAAAGTAATATTTTTAATATAAATTTTTTTAGCTTGTTATTTTTAAGAAGGCGTTAACAATTTTTGTTGGAAGGTTTTAACCAACCAAATATACCTTATTTTGCTTATAATAGAACTTTTATAATTTTATAAAACATATGATTTTTTTATTTTTAATAAATTATATACTCCCTCCGTCCCGTTTATATTGGCCACAATTCCTTTTTGCATGTCCCAAAAGTATTGGTCATGTTTTTTAATGAAACAAATTAAGGGTTAAATATGTTAAGTTTTTCTAAATATTGATTATAATAAAGAAATTAATATTTTTAAAATAATTTTTTAAACTTATTATTTTTAGAAAGATGTTAACAATTATTTTGGAAGGTGTTACCAACAAACCAACTATGCGATGCACGGTTTTTTTAAAATTAAATAATATTTTATTTATATTTTAATAATCATATATCTCATATATATTACTTAATAATATATTGGCATAATATATATTATTAAATAATAATCGTTTAATTATATTATATATTGTTCGAATTATGACTATATTTTGTCATAATAATATAAATATAAATGGAAGTATCGTATATATTTACATTCAAAATTTTGTTGATATTATCATATTCAAATTATGATTCCATAATAATCCATAATATAATATTTGTCTAAAATAGAATTTTATATTAATTTGTAATCTTGTGAATTTTTTATTGTTTCTTATATAGTTTTAGTTTGTTTTCACTTTGTTGATTTACAATATGTTGTAAATTTGTTAATAAATATGTGATATTAAAATTATTTAAATTGATTTGGAAAATATTTGACTTCCAAGTAATTGAAAATGTTTAAAAAAGTTGGGTGTAGGTGAAGAATTTTAATTCAAACATAACTAAAATAGTATGTAATTGAATATTAATTGGAGTGTAATTAAAATAGTTTGTTAGTAAGTAAAATAAAATTTTATATGTATTTTAATTTATTTTTTCATTTTTGGAAGGTGTTAACAAACTTTTTGGGAAGGTGTTAACCAACCGACCAACCAACCAATTATACCCTGTTTCGCTTATAATAGTATAGTATAGATTTATTTTTTCATTTTTGGAAGGTGTTAACAAACTTTTTGGGAAGGTGTTAACCAACCGACCAACCAACCAATTATACCCTGTTTCACTTATAATAGTATAGTATAGATTTATTTTTTCATTTTTGGAAGGTGTTAACAAACTTTTTGGGAAGGTGTTAACCAACCGACCAACCAACCAATTATACCCGGTTTCGCTTATAATAGTATAGTATACCAACCGACCAACCAACCAATTATACCCTGTTTCGCTTATAAAAGTATAGTATAGATTTATTTTTTTCATTTTTGGAAGGTGTTAACAAACTTTTTGGGAAGGTGTTAACCAACCGACCAACCAACCAATTATACCCTGTTTCGCTTATAATAGTATAGTATAGATTTATTTTTTTCATTTTTGGAAGGTGTTAACCAACCGACCAACCAACTAATTATACCCTGTTTCGCTTATAATAGTATAGTATAGATAGATTGGGGATGTTTTATTTTCTAGAAAAATTGACTTATTTCAAGAAAAAATCTAAGATTTTCATTTTTTTTTTCTGAAAAAAGCACTTTTTTTTTTTACAATTTATGAAATCTTAAACATTTACTAATACACCCATAAAAAAAAAGAGGAACATGTACCTGAGGTTGACGTTAGGGTGAGATTATACGTATTTGTATTATAAATGCAGGAAGGTAAATTTGTAAATTCAAGATGAATCATTTGTATTTACAAAAGTGCCATTAAATATAGGGTTTGTCTAGTGTGTATCCAAGGACACATGCTAAAAATTCGTATTTGATGAGTTGGAAAATTTTGATTGGTGGAGATTTTTGTGCATGTATGGAATCCATTATTATTAATGAAATTTCTACCAATCAAAATTTGACACCTAAATGAGTACGGATTCTTAGCGTATGTCCTTGGACACAAACTAAAAAACCGTTAAATATATATGGGAGAAGAATATATGAAATTTTTACTAAAAAATAAATCTTATTTTAAGATGAGCCAAATAACAGCATTGACCACGGTAGAATGATTAATTGGGCCTTTAATCCCCTGTGTATGATACTGTTATTCGTAACCACCTCACTTAACCAAACCTAACCTAACCTGTGAGCTCTCTCCTTACTTGAAATTACAGATCTCTCTCACTCCAATTCTCCGTCGATATGTCTCATGTACGTGTATATCTTGATTTCCCCATCTTTTAAATAATTAAATCTTGATTTTTACCTAATTGTTGAAAAGTGAGATCGTGATTTTGTGTTCAGGTTGATAACAGGATCTCTTCGGCAACTAAACGAGCTCGAACTGATGGTATGTTTGTTTGTTTAACTCTTTCTCTGTGATTTTTTACTATGTGTAGTTTTTAATTTGTTTATAATTGTGTATTATTCATACATTGTTCGTAATCGAAAAAAATTGTCTCCACCTATAGCTATTGTCAAATTAAAGCAATTTACGAATTGAGAGAACGATTATATGATATAGTTTGGCATTGAGGTTAATAAAAACTTAATTTGTGTAGTCCTGAAATAAGTGTTAAAATTGTTGATTCTTACAGGTGTTGTTTGTACAAGTTGCAAACCACACTTCCTTTTATAGAGAAAACTGAAGATAAAACTAGTAATTGTATATGCTTACGAAAGCAAATATGTTATTGGTTTACATGGAATATTCTCAGACTTTGTAAATATAAACATTGTTGTTTACTTAATTACATGGATCTCGGGGCCAGCCCTCAAATCCTCTATCATCTTAATTCTATACGAGGGAGAGCTGCTGGACTAACTGTCTGTGTCGTTAATTGGTATTAGGTGGACGTAGGGAAGATGATTGGACTTGTCCGACCTGTGGCAATGTCAATTTTTCATTTAGAACTACGTGCAATATGCGAAATTGCACGCAGCCTAGACCAGCTGATCATAACTCGGTAATGTTTGGTGTCATACTTTGTATACTTTAAAATCATTTGAAATCTTTTTAGTTTTTTGCTGAATCAGTTCTGTGTCGATGCACTTAGAAATTTACAATTGTGTTTTATGAATCACGGGTTATGCAATTATATAAAGCAGTAGCATTTTATAAGCTGTAACATGCATACTGCTAAATATTGGTTGACCAGAGTTACTTTTATTTAAACTCATGTTTTATTCATTGATGCCTGGTGAGACTCACTATTCCTTGTTAGTATGCAACAGACTTGGTTTCTCTTATGCAAATGATTACAATTTCCTTATCTGTTTTCATGTAGTCAGTTCTATAATTCTGCCAGCATCTTTCATATTACATTTTACTTTCACTATGTAATCATTTGAAAGAAGGTAGAAGCTATACAGAATCCTGTTTTGATAATGATTCCTTTTTATTTTCTTTTTTGAATCATAATGATTCTCTTTTTTATTTAATGTGAAATGGATTTATGTATTTATTGTTTTAATTAATATACTGGTTTAAATTCCTAAATTTGATTCAAGAGATATGAACAATTAAGAAGCTTATTCTTATTGTCTACGAGTTTCCAGAGTAATATTAGGTTTTTGTTATTATCCCTTTTAAGGCATGGATAATTGACTCATTAATTGGAATTATTTCTGGCTGTGATCCAATTTCTTACTCTTTTTTCCTTTAAAGAAATCTAATGGGTAAATATTCCTTGAGGCTAATCCATGTTAACTTGCTTAATTGCTAATACAGGTTAAATGGCTCATTGTTCTTTTACTCTTTGTTCATATTTGTTTTGATCAATCTTTTGTCGTACATCTTCCCCTTTCTTTTTGTGCATGTAATTTCAAATTAACTTGCTCATTGCTGAAACATGAGGCTGGGAACAATGTGTAAAAGTAACGAATTCAAAAATCATTGAGAATGGGACCAATCGTAGCAAGATATATGTTTTGGATGTATTAGTCTGTCCAATAATAGAAAAGATATGTGATACATTTTACCTACGATTTCACCCTCTCTCTCCCTCTATATATATGTATGTGTATATATATATATATATATATATATATATATATATATATATATATGTGATCCAATCTAGAAGCAGCCTTTCATCATTTCAACTGTCACAGCCTTACTGGTTTGTCCGTGGTAAATATACCAGGAACTAAAATAAAATGTACTTTATGTTTCAGAAATTTGCTGCCAGGCCAATGCAAACTCCGCAGGGCTACTCATCTTCAGCTCCCTATGTAGGTGCTGGGACGCCATCAAATTATATGGGTGTGCCAGCTTATGGTTCTTCTCTTTTCAACCAGACAGGCGTGCCTCCTTATAATGCTCCCTTTTCGGGGAGCTCTAATTATCACTACAACTATGACAACCGCATGTCTGGAGGCAGCCCATTTCGTCAGCTTCATTTATCTGGTCCAACACCTTATTCAACTGGACCTATGATGGGAAATGGTATCTATGCTTAACATGAAGCTCAGTTTTTCAGTTTGCTTAATGTCTTTCTTGCTTTTACCGGTCACTTTATTTGAGTTGAGAGATGCATTTTAGCAACAATATCCGTGTTTGGTGTTGTTTAAGGCACATATTTTAAAAAGGCGCAAGACCCAATTTTGAAGCGCGACTGGCGAAGCGCCGTTAAGCGCGTGCTTTTTGCTATGAAGCACGGGTGCGGGTGCGTAGTACGGGGATACGGGAATTCGGCAAATTCAAAAATATGAGGATACGGGTACGGCGGGATACGGCAAATATTAAAAATAATATATATATATATAGGCAAGTGCTCAAATACAAACCACTTTTAAAATACAAACCTACAAACCAACACTAAATTAATTATATTTCATTTATTCTAAGGTTCCCGCCAAGGGTACCTTCACAAAAAATGCTTAAAATAATTGGCTCTATCCATAAAAAAAAAAAAAAAAACTTGCCGTGGAAATGCGAAGCATTTAAGACAGTAAACGGATGAGTTAGGTAGTCATGAGGGCCGAAGGCTCTCGACACACCCGTCAATCGTCTATTGCCTTTACCATTGATTGCCATTCCTTACAACTTTAGAATGATAAAGGCACGAAGCGCCGTACAAGAAGGTGCGAAGCACCGTTAACCAGTGAAATCCACTGCCACGTCATCACGTGAACAGTGAATTTTTTTTTTTTTTGTTGGATAGAGCCAATTATTTTAAGCATTTTTTGTATTGGGGTACCCCTAGTTTGGTCATTAGATTAGCTTGAAATATTAGATTATGCTTGGTTTGTAGGTTTGTATTTTAAGGAGGTTTGTATTGGAGTAGCCCCCTATATATATATATATATATATATATGGAAACTGGTCACTAGCCACAGTTGGATATTTTAATATATCCAACCAACCCATCTTATACCATTAAAACGTCCAGTCAACGGTCAGGATGAACAAGAGTTACGCTATATAATATAGCGTATACGCTCTATAATAGAGCGTAATACGCTATATAATGTAGCATAGGTTGTCCCGGGCGCAACCTCTCACGTGCCCAAAGCATCAATATTGTCAAGCATCCCGAAATGGACTTGCAATCCTTATGACTTGCCTCAAATAAATTCCTATATAGATAGGCAAGTGCTGCTGCACCCCAAGCATACCCAAAAATTCTAGAAGTATCAATCAACAAGGGAATTAATCTTGGATGAAAAACATTGTTTGATTTTGTGGGGAACAATATCGCCCCACACAAATAAAACACATACCCTCGTGTATATATTTCTAGAAGCTCCCGATCCTCCTTGTTCGGGCATTTGCGATATCTCTCCCTCAAAAAATTTAATTTCACACCACCTCTCTCCAAAGCATTCTCCCTTTCCTCAAATGAGAGTGTCGGATCCGGCCAATCACGTAACCAAAGATTTTTTACGTTAATTGTGTCACTCAAAGTTACCGCCTCTCCAACAACCGGAAGCCCCGTCAACATGTACACATCTTCAAGTGTCACCGTCATCTCCCCGAAAGTAAAGTGGAATGTGTTGGTTTCCGACCTCCAACGCTCCACTAATGACGTAATTAAAGACACATCATTTTGCATAATGGCTCTTGGGTTGGTAAACATTCCGAAACCCCAATGTTGTAAAAGATGAATTTGATAAGGCTCTAATTCCCATTGATTAAGCAACGAGGTACTTTGACGGATTGTAAGTTTATCTCGATGATCACCAACCCATATTCTACTACTTATATGGTTATCTTGGTCGGTAAGGAGAGAAGGATCAACCGGACCGCAAAAATCTTCCATCTAAAATCCAATACATATAAAAAACTTTAATGCATACAAAAAAAATCCAAACTACACAAATCCAAACTTAATCCACAATTCAAACTTTAATCCAATAAATTTTAATCCTAATAATTAGAAAATTATCCACAAATTCGAACCCTAATCGAAAATTATCCACAAATTTGAACCCTAATTCGAAAATTATACACAAAATCGATCCCTAATTCGAAAATTATCCACAAATTTGAACCCTAATTCGAAAATTATACACAAATTCGAACCCTAATTCGAAAAATTATCAACAAATTCGAACCCTAATTCGAAAATTATCCACAAATTCGAACCTTAATTCGACACTATTCGAAAATTATATACATACATGCATACATGTACACAAATCTACAATTAGATGATTTTGGTGATACATACATACATACTTGTACACAAATCTACACACATCTTAATAATTAGATGACATCTAGATACAAGAAATAGACACGAAATTACTCACTTTATATGAAGAAATGATGAAATTGATGATGATTTACTTCCGATTCCGGTGGATTTGCGATGTCCGGTGGTTTGTGGATGATTTGCTAACTTAATGTTTTGTAAAATAATGTATATGAACCAAAATACGCTATATGATCTTCTGTGTGAAATAAACCCGGTTTCGTAAAAAAAAACCGTTTACGCTATATAGTATAACGTATTACGCTATATTATATAACATAAGTTTAAACCAGCACGTGACAGCACGTGGCAGATTTAGGGATAAAAAGGTAAAAAGGCTTACGCTGTATAATATAGCGTACTACGCTATATAATATAGCGTAAACTTTTAAATCCCAGCCGTCCATATCTTTAGTGGATGGTTATAGATGGGTTGGATCAATATTCAAAAATATCCAACTGTGGCTGTAAAAGACGACCCTATATATATATATATATATATACTCCATAACAAACACCTCATATAACAAACAATAAAGAACACCTCATATCTAATCTAATATAAGAGTTCCGTCATGGCACCCAATACAAAAAGTTGTTATTTTTTTACCCTCTATCCATCCAGCAAAAAAAAATAATAATAAAAAAAACTTTACTGTTCATGACGACGTCACTGATGACGTTAGCATGACGTAATCATGAACAGTAATTTTTTTTAAAATTGTTTTTTGCTGGATGGATAAAGGGTAAAAAAATAACAACTTTTTGAATTGGGTGCCCCTGGCGGGGCCATTTGATCTATTAGATCTAAGGTGTTCTTTATTGTTTGTTATATAAGGGTGTTCTGTATGGAGCAATGACATATATATATATATATATATATATATATATATATGCATATAATTCAAAAGATGCATTTCAATTAAATTATGTAATACCTAGAAATTGCAGAGCACTTAATCAGCAGAAAATACAAACTCAAGTATATTGTATATCTGTATGTATTTGTTTCTGTTCTTGAATTATGTATATATGTTCTAATAGTCAGCTGTGAAAAAGGCTCCTGTCAATTAGGTTTTGAGTTTTGACCAAGTTGGACTACCTTTAAAAAAAAAGTTTTTCAAAAAAAAAAAAGTTGTTAAAAATTACATTTACAGCCATTCCCGCACCCCCATATGTGTATCCCCGCGTATCCCCATCACTGAATTCACGGATACGCCAAATGGCGTATCCCGTGCGTATCCCCGCGTATCCCGGCATATCCCCGCACTGGAACGCACGGGATACGCAGTTCTTCCACCTGATGGAGTTCCACCTGATGGAGTATCCCTGCTTTCTAGCTTTTTGACAGTATTTTTTATCACAAATCTAACAAGAAAATTAAACTTGACTTATCTTCTCATTCAAACATGATGGGGAACATATGTAACATAATAAAAATGTCAATAATGAAGCATAATCAATGAAGTTTAATAGTTCAAAAGCTTCAGAGTCATTTAGCTGAATCTCTAGCCCCTTAAATTCTCTCTTTTTCTCTTCGTCGTCTTCATCTATAAGACCCGATGAAGATGCTCCATGAGTTGCATCTGTGTGAAAAACTGAAAATAAGGATTCTTTTCTTTTACCTTTCTTTTTAAGGGTATTTTTCTCTTTTACAATTCTAAGTGTGCCTTTAACAACTCTGTCCTTGTTTATTCTATTGATTGATATTGTGTGGTCTACATAAGAAAATTATGATCGTATGCATAATCCTGTCCCCAAATATTGATCTTTACATCTGGCCTGTTTGAACATATATACAGTCTCTTCTATTGTTATTGTTTTCTCAAGCTTTAGTTCTGTTGTGTTCACTTTCAGGTGGAATGTACACTGTACCTCCCATGATGAACCGATATGGCATGGGTTTGCCAATGGGTCATGCTGAGATGGTATCATATTACTCTCTTAACTGATGAGTTATGCAGTTTATTTATTTTTGGGGGGAGGGGGGGGGGGGGAGAGGGGCTTATTTCGCTCCATTACTCCTTGGGGCCTAAGCAAACTCAAACTTTTGTGCTACAGGGACCAAGGCCTGGGTTCTTTTTAGAAGATAAAGCTCCAAAGAGAAATGCAGGTATCTGTCATTTTCAAGTTTTAGTACTTCATTAAAAGAGTGGAACCAAAGTTTAATGATTTATTTCATCTCTCTTGTTATCCCGATCTCAGAGGGTACTCGTGACAATGATTGGACATGTCCTAAGTGTGGAAATGTCAATTTCTCATTTAGAACAGTTTGTAACATGAGGAAATGCAACACTGAAAAGCCTGGATCTCAGGTTTGAGCATTTTTCTTCTCCAAACTATTGATATTATTGGCCAATGGTACATGTAGTTATATACTGCATTTGTGCATTACCTTATTACAAAGGCTTTTAAGTGTATATCTTATAAATTAATTTGGCCATCGATATGCAAAAGAGTTCATGAGAGTGTAGAAGTAAATTTTTATTTGTTGACTTGTGAAATTTGCTTGTATATGCAGGCTATGAAGTCAGCGAAGAATTCTAGTAAGTCTTCACTCTACAAGAACTTCTGTCTGTTGAACGGAATTATTGTCATTTGAGTAATAGTTGGAAATCCAACTTAAAAGTACTTCAATACTCATATGTATGTACTTTCTTACAGAACCTGAGATGCCTGAGGGGAGCTGGAAATGTGAAAAGTGCAACAACATCAATTATCCTTTTAGGACGAAGTGTAATAGACAAAATTGTGGGGCAGACAAGCCGTCGGACAACAGGAAGTCCCCTTCAGAACCAGTGGATGATAATGATCAGGTCTGTTCGATGATGTATATACTTTTTATGTACATCTGTTGCTTGATTTCTTTAATAACCTGTGTACATATTGGAAACTTGAAAACAGCTCAAGTACACAATTATTATGTAAAGACTGATGGTTTGGCAAAGCTAATTACTGTTTATTTTATTAAGCAATCAGCTTTACATTTAAGGATAGACCGTTCTTTGTTTTCATTTGATGCTTCTATGTTCATTGATTAATTTAAAGTTGTCTACTGTTCCAGTGAGTACTAGGCATGTTTATGGGTTGAGAAGGTCCAGAGTTGTCGTTCAGCATTCTTCAGTATGGGTCTCCTAAAGTCAGTTGTGTCATCTTCCTGTTGCAGCAAATGTCAGTTACCATGTCTTCTGTTCGTGTCAAGTTGTATTAACTGAATTTATGCAGTCTTATGGATCCTTTCATCAGCTATATGTTGCCTGCCAGTTTGTACTGGTGAGAGTTCCGGGTTTTGTCATTTTTTAGTAGGACTTGCACTTTGGCTGTCATCTAATGTACGTTGGCTGTCATCTAATGTACTTTAGCTGTCATCTAATGTAGTTGGCGCCCAGGTTGCATTTCTCAAGTGATCAAGTGTCTTAAACAACTATATCATGACATGCATACTGTCATCCAAACCAATTTGTTACGTGTCTGCAGTTTTATTGTTATTCGCCTGGAACTTCAATAGTTGCTTTTCTTTAATTTTTATGTGGAGATTATACGACTTCAGTGTCTTAAGTTGGTAATGGAAAGATGTTAGGGTTTTAAATGATGGTCTTTACCTGTGAAATGTATGGTAAGCTTTTTCTTTTATGCCTCGTTCCTGCATTTTAAAATAGGAGGGAAGCAGATGAAGAGAAAGTAACAAAGTTTTCACCTAACTTCATGCTTAATCTAAACTCTTAGTCCACCAATATAGTGTTGTCCTTATTATATGTGTTTATAATTTCAAGGATGAAATTGTGACTGAGCTCTAATCAATTTGCTTTTGTTACAACTCGGGACAACTTGGGAGCATGCAAATGAAAGTAGTTTCACTCCATTACAAAAGTATATAGGAGCTAGTGCAAGTCATGTTATTGCTTCCTGTCTTTCTTCCTCGGCTTTCCTCTCAAGTAACAGGGAGTTGTTCTCTTGTTTGATGATGTTATACAAGTAGCATATTTTGTGATCTACTACTATCTTATTTTTCTTTTCAGTGCGGGTTTGGGCCTTTGGGTGGTCGGGTTATGTTTTAATATAAGATATTATATTCTCACACCTGGGGTATTGAAAAGGTGTGCTTAATAGTCTATACTGAACTTGATTTAAGGATGCCGTTCAAGAAGCACCACAGTTACATTAGGAACCTGTTAAATTTTGTACATGCACATTTTCTGTTTCCGTTATAGGCGGTTTGTTAATATTAAACCTGTTAAACCCTTGGCAATGGTGCATTTTTCTTTTCAAAAGAAACTTTTGACACATTGAAGAATTAATTTTAGGATGTGAATATCTCCTTAATTAAGTGTGAGAAATGCGGCAAATGCAATCTCTGTTACTCAGCATGAGTTATCTATATTTACAGGTATCATACTCCCGAAAAGCTTCTGTTTTCTGTTTATATGATACACTCAAAACTGTAATGGGGGATTGGGGTTGGTGATGTTCAAGGGATTTTCTTAAGAAATGGTACAATAGCTTTTATGTGTAAACAATGACCAATGCTAGGATTGAATTCCTTAATTTCTTAATTATACATTTTTGCATCATATTTGCTATATATACCTATATTTGATATTATGGATTAGGTTTGATAATATTAAGTTGTGCTCTTTATTGGGTTCAAAAAGTATACGTTAAAATATAAAGTAACTCAGACTCGAGCTCGATTTGGGTTCAAAAGCTTTGATATGCCATGTCTAAAGTCTTGTGTTGTACGTAGAACACGTTTTACGTGATGAAATTATTTTTTGTCCCAAATTCTGGATTTGATTTTCGATCCAAAATTTGTAGTCATGTAAGCCTATTTATTAAAAAAGAAGATATTTGTGCCACGTAGATTTTACATATAAAAGAACACTGTTTACTGTTTAGAGTCCAAGCGGGCCATGTCATACGGTGGCTTACGTGTGGCTCCACTCTTTTTTTTTTTTTTTTTGCGGGTACATAGTGTAGGGGCATATCCGCGAAAGTCAACGGAGCATAACAGCTTGCAGGAAAAAACTAAATTACTAAAACAGCATGAGCATCTTACAATAAGAATATAAATCACAGCTGGTCGATAAAGTAAACTACTGAGGGTGGATCTTTACACACTTGTTTTCGAAAAGCTTTGATAGAGAAGACTTTCTCTCTAACCGTATGCTTTATCATGGACAGCAGCCTATCAACATTAAGAGTGGGGCCATTGTGATGGATTCTGTTATTATGTTCCCTCCAAACTGAATGGATCGTCACTGAGATGAAGAGGTAAGCAAGGAATTTCCTCAAGTTGGACACAGGCCCAAATGAAAAGTTACCAGCTTGGCAAAGCTGCCAGGATAAAGAGACCGGAACAGGGCTACCTCGAAGAATTAAACTAGTATGAGGGCATTCAGCAAATATGCGGTCTGCAGATTCAGGACTACTGTGACATAAAACACAAGTTGGATTAACATTGAAGCCAAACAGCAACATTTTATCTCTAATAAGAAGACGATTCTTCATGGCCAGCCACATAAAAAATGAACATTTGGGAATGGAGAACGAATGCCATATCGCTGGAAGCCAAGGAGGAGCAATACCAGTGCTACGAATAGAATGCCAGATGGAGGATATGTTGGGCTTAGCATTGTCATTAACACTTGATCAAAAGTACCAATACTAACAGTGGCAAGCAAGCGGCGAAACTCGAGGGCTAACACATGATTTGAATCACAAGTTCTCCAAACGCCATTATTAATGATGGTTCTGATAGGTGCTAGTTGAAAAGATTCCTCAATAGAGATAATTTCCGAGCCCAGCTGGTTAACTAAAGGGTCTTGCCTTACCCACGGGTCATGCCAAAGTAAAAAAGAAGAATTTCTACCAATTTTGAAAGATAGAAATCTTTTTGCTTCATTCCCTCCATTCAGGATCTCTTTAACACACACCACGCACTTCTAGATGGCAACTTTGCTGTCCAAAAAGCTTTATTTTTAAGTAAACATTCTCGAAGCCAAAGGGTCCATAACGAATCTGCATGAGGTTTGGTAATTCTTCAAATTTTCAAAAAAATGGCAGCTTGATTCCAGTCAACCAGGTCACGGAGGTGTGGCTCCACTCTTGCTCGCGAATGGAGTGATATATAACTTCTAGTCGGTTTAATAAGGTATCTGAATGACTCGAATTCGAGCTTGATTTATTTGTTATCCAAATTGATTACCTTTACGATCCGACTTTATCTATTTTTTCAACTTGTTTATGTTATTGTTAAATTTTGAATATAGTAGTACCTCTTTAAACAACTATGGACCTATGCCCGCGCTAGGCGTGTTAAGACCATCAATATGTTTATAATATATATACACATAAACTAATGATTTGCCCCACAAAAATCTTTAATTGGAAATATCATTTAACAATATTTATTGGCCAATAGTTAATATTTAAAAAATAGTTAAATTATTTAACATCTAAATCCAAAATATTCAACAATGGAATGTAGGAAAAAAACAATATCAATCATTAATTGTTTGTAATAAACTTGGCTTGCTGAGAACATCTCCCGTTGAAAATCTCACAAATATTCTTGGTCACGAAGCCTGAGTATAAGAAAAATTATTGTTTTCAAGAGTAACAGATAAGTAAGATTTTTAAAAAAAAATTATAGTAGTTAAAATCTTACTTTTGTCTTGTCTGATTCACATCTTCATAGTCAATGTTGATGAAGACTCTTGATGATATAGAAGAGCTAATTTGCATCTTACCTGTATTGTAGAAACACTATTACTTAACTAAAGATCCAAAAATATTATTAATATTACAAATTCTCATTACTAACTTTCAGAAAAGATATGTTACCTTTAAAAATACGTGCTCTCATAGTTGTTAACACAACAATTGGGAAAACATCAAAATTGACATAAAAAATCGGTTCCAGATCTGCGATAATTTCATCCCACAATGTGACCTTAACCGATTTGCTAGGTATAACATAATAAGGAAGTTCAAATGCAACAACAGTTAAAGAAAAGTGAAAAAAACAATTATAAATCTAAATTTTTAAGATGGCTAACAATTTATTAATCGGCCTAATAACATTTTAGTAGAGAATGTAAATTAAAAATTTATAATACTTACAAAAAAATAATAATTACATATATCAATTGATACATTGTTTTTATCTTATAATTTTTGTAATTTGTACATAATTCTAGTTATGACATGTTATACCTAGATTAGTGTGGAAATTAAATTTAAAGAATTTTAAGACTTACACAGTATTCTATATTACAATTAATTGTATAGCTACATCCCAAAGTACAAAACTCTTTCTTGCATGCAACTGTCATCAACTTCGCCCCGATTCAAGTTCGATCAAGCTTGGACTGTAGAAAAGACTTCAATCTGGGATCAATAGCTCTTTCAGAAATGGAGGTTTGTTCTAACACTGATCCACGGAGAACTTTTGATTCACCTATTAACCATTATAATTAATGATTACCCATCTAATATACATGTCCTGCATCTAACATTGATGTTCTGTATTTGATTTATAAATTGTATTATAGATATGTATATGTTTATGATTGAATCCATCTTTGACAATGATGCATGTTCAATCAGACTTTTGGTTTATGTTATCGATGTTGAGGATTAAACTTTTTAATTGATGAATAATGTTACTAATATTTATAATCGAAATTTGAAGTTTGTGAATGTGCTTTCTGTCTTGTGATTTAGGATTCTTAGTAAAGTCGTGCGATACTTCCTAATCATGAAGAAATATGCACATAGTGATCTAATATCTGATTAAGTACTTCCTTATCCATTAGGAATACCATTATATGCTTTTGCTTCATATTGTAAGTGTTAGTCACTAAATTTGATTAACTGATTTTTGTATACCCTGATGTTAGTTATCCTATGTTCTTATAATAATTGAATAAGAGTAAGAATTCTTGTTATCTAGAATCAAATTAGGTAAATTATATATACGAATGTTTAATTAATATGTAAGAGGTTCGTACACACCAAATTACCTAATTTAGCACAATTCATATCATATTTTGTATTTTTCAGCATGGATGTAAATCGAAATTGGAAATTCGTCCTGCGAAAGACATAGGTATGATTTCACATTTCAATAAAAAGTAATTTTATAATTAATAAGATAGATTATAGAGTAAAATGAAGTTCATGATAGTGTTAGTGCCCTAGAGACAATGTGATTGTGCTTCTAGGAAATACTTTTGTTAACTAATAATTGTGTTCTATTGATTATTATATGTTAATTTATTATGTCTTAATTTACTGCGATATAAATGTTAGAATAATAAATGTCCTTGGAATATATAATACGTATTCTATATCTTTAAGTATGTGACTTAAAAAAATGAGATTATATGAATAGTGTTTATATTCCTAAAATATCCCAAATCGAGCATTGTTATTATGGGACAATAATAATGCATAAAGATTAGTATGTTTGTTGACTGATGACCACATCTCATTGGTCATAGGTATAGTGATACTAAAGTCAAGAACATAGGTGCATGTAAAATACTACATGGCACTGGATAGACCCACAGTGAGATTCTTCATGTTTAATAAAGTCATAAGAAAGTCTCACAATGATAATGGTGTAATGATCCTCTTACTTGAGATCATTATATTTCTATATGGGGATTAATATACTTTGACTACATTAAAAGTTACCTTTGACCGGGTGATGATAAAAGTGGACATCGGGTATATTATGAGTCGTATGAGAAATATGAATGATAGATAAAGGATTTAACCCTCCTATAATTAGGAGAGATATTATTGGCCTCTTGGTTGAGTGAGACTATGAAATGCATGGCCATGCTCAAATATTGATTTGTTTTTGATAGTCTACTCATTGATCAAGGAAACCCGGATTAAATGTTGAAGAGGATGACTAACAACATGCCTCTAGTTTAATCTATAATATTTTGGTTAAAGGGATTATATTACATAGGAACATTAGCCACGAAAGGGTTAATCGAATCACCGATTTATTATTATTACTTGGGTAGCAAAGATGTATTACTAGATGTCGCTCATTGTTTATAATTTTATATTGAATAATAAAATTATTGCCAACGTAATGATAGCCTACAGGGTCACACACTAAGTATGCTTGAAGGAGAATTGATTTAAATTATTATTTTAAATTAAATATTAATTTGAATTTATTTATGATATTAATTAAGTTAGACTTAATTAATTAATTAAATAGATATTCGAATTTACTAATTATTAGAATTCGAATTATATTAGAATATTAATTAAGTGTGACTTAATTAATTATTTAATTAAGAATTCGAATTTGAGTAAAAGGCCAATATGATTGGGCCATGGAATACTGATTTATCTCTCTATATAAACATCTTAAAGTCTCAAATTAGGGTTAGACTTTTTAGAGAAAACCCTAGCCGTTTGAGAGAGAAGATGGAGATAGAGAGAAATCAGTTTCCGGATGCTAGTACATCGCTCCTTCGAAGATTAAGCATTCGTGTGGATACCGGTAGAGCGTAGATCGTGAGAGCGGGATGCGTGGTGATTCAAGTATCTAGGATCTCTGATGTTCATCCATTATTAAAGCTTCTTTAAGGTAAATCATCAATCTCCGAATTAAATATCATGTTTTTGCATGGATCCTGCGGTAGGGTTTCGATTTTTATTGTTTTTAATTATTGCTTTCCGCTGCGTTTATGCCTCGTAACCCTTCAATGGTATCAAAGCTACTTGCAAAAACGTTTTAATTCGGTTATATGTTACAGTTTTGATATATATATATATATATATATATATATATATATACGAGCATGTTTGATGATTGTCATGTATGATGCGTTGATTTTGATATATATGTATAAACTGTATATTGATGATGATTGAGATGATCATATGATGATTATATAATCTGTATATATACTGATATATATATGATTTATGTTTGTTCTTGATATGGGAATGGTATACGATACGATTTCTATATACGATGTGCAGATTTGGTGAAATTTGCATACTGTGTCCGATTTTCGCCCAAATTACCTTTTCGAAAAGGGAAACGGGCGTCTGAACAAAACTGAATTTGTCACTCGTGCGTTTATAAGGCGTTTAAGGTCGTTTACTACCTGTAAACAGCGATTCAAGTGTTTCTGATTTAATTTTGAATTTTGATTATGCCTTATATGTTCTATGATTTGATCATGATGAATATATGATATTCATGTGGATTGTATAATCATCGTGAGATGATTGTATATATTGTTGTATGTATATGATACATGTTTGTTCTTATTACAAGAATCGTATTCGATTGAATTCTGAAACAGTTGTCGCAGATTTGCTGAAATCTGTATCCAGTGTCTGATTTTTGCAAACGATATGTGTTTTCTGACTGGAATCGGGCCAATGAACAAAACTGATAGAATAGCTATCACCGACGCATCTGTAAGGCGTTTGACGCAGTTTAGTGCCTCAAAACGGCGATTTACTCTTTTTAGAATTTGATTCTGATTTTCTGCTTTTTGCGTTATATGATTTCTATGATTAGATCATGAGAAGTATGATATGGTATGATGTGTTTATGAAATCTGAGATGTTCTTAATTGTTATATGAGTATGGTGATTGGTTATGGCCTTAATGACCCATAGGTTAGTGGTTTTGTATTATGGTTTGGTTTCTAAATACGACTTGCATGTCGTTATTCCTTGTAATTTATTATCTCGAATGTAACTTGAGTTCTCTTGTAAGTTCATTAGATTAGTTTTTATTTTCAATTATGTAATGTATTTGAAGACTCAAGAAGGCTATCTAATGGAGGTGATCTAATGAAGCAATACATGAGGCGATTCACAAGGAAGAACGTTTGTAATAGTTTGTATTTATTTTACCACCATAGACTGACCTTGATCTTTATTATGAGCTTGATAATGATCACATAGGATTGGGCCATAACCAACCACGTTTATTTTATCGCACTTTACATATATGTATGGATGTATGTGCAGAATAACATAGATGATGCATGCTTTAATTAGATTAATCATGTATGTATGTATTAGATACATCACCCATGCCATGCCTGCTTAAACAAGATAAAATCTGTAACGTCTTGAGATTTTAACTTAAACATAACAATTATGAGATTTCTGTGTTTATGAAACACTGAATTAAATACAAATTTTCGATAATTTTGATATGGGGAGATTTTGTCAAAAACGGGATGTACCTGTAAGGAAGTTGGTTATTAAAAGAGGCCGTTTGTGACTCCTCCAACTACCTGGAAATCAAACCATTGATGAATATTGATTTGATGTATTTAATTCAAGGAAAAATTAGGAATCTCTTTATGATGTGATCATGATCGTTATAAATTTTCTAAACCCCTTAACAAAATATTAAGTTTTAATCAGATGCTTTCCAATGAATGAACACTCATCGAATCCTAGATCGATAAGGGGAAGGGCTGTCAGTGGCAGGGGACTCCTATCTATCGTGGTGAGATGCGACGAATATAAACGGTTATATTTGGCCGTTGTATCATTGGGTCTAACTTAACTGAGTCATCATAATAAGGTGAAAATAAACGGTTATATTCAACTATTATGAACTTAGAAGCATGGATTTTGGTAAGATTTATTGGATAAATAGGAACAAATGTTGTTATGTGAACAAATGTTGTTCAACCAAACTATCCAAGAGTTATATATGATATAATTGACAAATTTTGTCTACCTAAATAATCATGTTTTAAGGACTACCAGTGGTTGACTTAGGACATGACGAAATATGGATCTTGGCTCATTAGAAAGATTTATGGGATATACTTTTCGAATTAATAGTAAGGGCTATTAATTTGATAAAAATAGTTGGAGATATATATTTTGAATATATATGAATAATCACTTGAACATAACTTAATAATACCGCAGACTAATTATTTTATGCATTTTAACATTGTGGATATTCAAATGGCAAACAACTCAAATAAACTTCTCTGTACGATCAGTCCTTGAGAAGGACAAGTTGACAGGAACTAACTTCCTAGATTAGCAAAGGAATTTGAGGATTGTCCTCAGGCAAGAGCGAAAGCTCTATGTCATATATATTCCACGCCCTGGACCTCTCTCTAAAGGTGCAACGGAGGCTCAACGAAATGCTTATCAGAAGCATTTGGATGATGACACCGATGTTACCTGTTTGATACTTGCGACTATGAGTCCTGAGCTACAGAAATAGCATGAGAATTTTGATTCTTATATCATGATCGAGCACCTTAAACGTATGTTCGAAGGACAAGCTTGTCAAGAGCGATTTTGTACAAGCAAGGCCTTGTATGCGTGTAAACAGGGTGAAAGGAAGAGAAACTGTCAAAATTATTTGGAGGATCTAAAGAAACTGAATGTTGTTCAGATTTCTGATTCAGGTATTTATGTTATAGAAGTCAATTTGTCTACTTCTACATCATGGGTATTAGATATCGGATGTGGTTCTCACATTTGTATAAATGTGTAGAAACAGCAACGGAGTAGGACTTTGGCGTTAGGAGAATTCGACCTACATGTTGGCAATGGAGCAAAGATTGCTGATTTAGCTGTAGGGACTTATTTATCATTGCCCTTGGGGCTTATTTCAGAACTGGAGAACTGTTATTACGTGTCTGCGATTTGCAGAAACATTATTACCGTTTCTTGTTTGGACAAGATTACTTTTTCTTTATGATTCAGAACAATTGTTGTTCCTTTTCATTGAATAATGTTACCTATAAGGTTTCACGTTTGTTTAATGGTTTATATGTTCTTGATACTCCTGTCTATAATGTAAATAATAAACGTCTTAAGACAAATGACTCAAATCATACATACCTCTGGCACTGTCGTTTAGGCCATATAAGTGAGAATCGCATTTCTAAGTTACATAAAGATGGATACTTGGATAAGTTTGATTTTGAATCATACGAAGAATGCGAACCGTGTCTCATTGGGCAAAATGACTAAAGCTCTTTTTACCTGACAAGGTGAGAGGGCCACCAAGCGATTGGAACTGGTACATAGTGATGTATGTGGTCCAATGCGTACGATGGCAAGAGGTGGCTTTTATTATTTCATCACCTTTACTGATGATTTTAGTAGATACGGATATGTGTATCTTTTGAAGAACAAATCTGAATCATTTGAAAATTCAAGGAGTATAAGGCTGAAGTAGAGAAGCAAATAGGCGAAAGTATAAAACTCTACGATCTGATCGTGAAGGAGAATACTTAAGCCTGGAATTTAAGAATTTCTTAAAGGAGTGTGATATCGTGTCACAACTCATTCCCCCTAGAACACTACTGTGTAATGGGATGTCTGAGAGGAGAGATCGTACTTTGTTAGACATGGTACGATTGATGTTGAGTCAAGGGGATCTTCCAATTATTTTCTGGGGTTATACCCTAGAAACGGATGCACAAACACTAAATCGAGTTCCTTCTAAATCAGTTCAAAAGACACCATATATGAGATATGAATTGAGAAACGTCACAGCGTGTCATTTATGAAAATTTGGGGATATGAAGCGTTTATGAAACGTCTGATCTCAGACAAGCTAGGACCAAAATCAGATTTTGTGGGATACCCAATAGAAACAAAAGGGTATTATTTCTATAAACCTTTAGAGAACAAAGTGTTTGTTGTTCGAACTGCTGTGTTTCTAGGGAGAGAACTGCTTTCTAGGAAAAACAGTGGGAGGACAATAGATCTCGATGAGGATCGAGAACCACAAGATAACGTTGAACCAGAGTTGGAATATGAGCAGAATGTAACTCAAAATGTTGAGAACAATACTGTCCAACAAACACAGGTTATTCGTAGATTTAGTAGAATTCGCCATGAGCCAAATAGATATTATGTATTTATTCTGACTCAAAGTGGCGATGTGATGATCATAGATGATGATGAGCCTCTCACCTACAAAGATGCTATGAAAAGTCTAGATTCTGAGAGATGGCTGGAAGCCATGAAATCTAAGATGGATTCCATGTATGAAAAACCAAGTATGGATTTTGGTTGAACCACTTAAAGTTGGTTTTCAGGAAGAAAACTAAAATGGATGGTAATTTACAGGACTACAAAGCAAGACTAGTGACGAAAGGTTTCAAGCAAATTCATGGTATTGACTATGATGAAACTTTCTCACCAGTAGCTATGGTCAAATCCATCAGGATTTTGCTTGCGATAACAACTTATTATGACTATGAGATCTGGCAAATGGATGTCAAGACCGCTTTCTTAAATGGGAGCTTATAAAAGGATGTGTACATGACACAACCTGAGGGTTTTGTCGATTCAAGGTTTGCTAGAATGGTTTGTAAGTTGCGACAATCCATTTATGGATTAAAGAAGGCCTCTAGGAGATGGAACATCCATTTTGATGAAACAGTCAAAGAATTTGGCTTCATACAAAATGAGGATGAGCCGTGTGTTTACAAGAAGGTAAGTGGGAGCCATGTGGCATTCCTAGTATTATATGTAGATGAAATATTACTAATATTGAATGATATTCCTTCTCTACAGGCTGTGAAGACTTGGTTGGGAAAAAGTTTCTCGGTGATAGACTTAGGTGATGCTACCTATATCGTAGGGATCATGATCTATAGAGATAGATCTAAAAGATTAATCGGCTTAATTCAGAGTACATGCATTGACAAGGTGTTGCATCATTTTGGGATGCAAGAGGCAAAGAGGGGATATGTCCCAGTGTCTCATGGGATAGTGATCTCAAAGGAAAACTGTCCTAAATCATCAGATGATAAGGACTATATGAGTAAAGTACCACATGCTTTGGCAATTGGTTCTATAATGTATGCAATGATATGTACTCATCCTGATGTCTCGTATGCTTTGAGCATGACGAGCAGATACCAGTCTAATCCAGGTGAGGGTCACTGGACAGCTATCAAGAATATTCTTAAGTACCTTAAACGGACTAAAGATTCGTTCTTGATATACGGAGGAGATGAGAAGCTAGTTGTAAGAGGTTACACTAATGCTAGTTTCCAGATAGATAGGGATGATTCTGTGTCCCAGTCTAGATTCGTGTTTTGTCTAAATGGAGGTGCTGTAAGCTAGAAAGTTCTAAGCAAGAGACAGTAGCTGATTCTACAATGGAAGCTAAGTATATTGCTGCCAGTGAAGCAGCCAAAGAGGCTGTTTGGATTTGGAAGTTTATTACAGGACTTGGTGTGGTTCCATTGATCGCAGATCCAGTTGATCTGTATTGCGATAACAATGGAGCCATTGTGCAGGCTAATGAACCAAGGTCCCATTCCAAGGCAAAGCATATACTTAGGAGATATCACCTTCTTTTAGAGATAAACGAGAGAGGAGATATAGATATATGTAAAGTGCATACTAATGATAATGTTGCGGACCCACTGACTAAGGCTTTGTCGCAGCAGAAGCACGAAGGTCACACTAGTTCCATGGGTATTAGATACATGGGTGATTGGCTCTAGTGCAAGTGGGAGATTGATAGTGTTAGTGCCCTAGAGACAATGTGATTGTGCTTCTAGGAAATAATTTTGTTAATTAATAATTGTGTTCTTTTGATTATTATATGTTAATTTATATTGATTATTATATGTTAATTTATTCTGTCTTAATTTACTGCGATATAAATGTTAGAATAATAAATGTCCTTGGAATATATAATACGTATTCTATATCTTTAAGTATGTGACTTAAAAAATGAGATTATATGAATAGTGTTTATATTCCTAAAATATCCCTAATCGAGCATTGTTATTATGGGACAATAATAATGCATAAAGATTAGTATGTTTGTTGACTGATGACCACATCTCATTGGTCATAGGTATAGTGATACTAAAGTCAAGAACATAGGTGCATGTAAAATACTACATGGCACTGGATAGACCCACAGTGAGATTCTTCATGTTTAATAAAGTCATAAGAAAGTCTCACAATGATAATGGTGTAATGATCCTCTGACTTGAGATCATTAAATTTCTATATGGGGATTAATATACTTTGATTACATTAAAAGTTAACTTTGACCGGGTGATGATAAAAGTGGACATCGGGTATATTATGAGTCGTATGAGAAATATGAATGATAGATAAAGGATTTAACCCTCCTATAATTAGGAGAGATATTATTGGCCTCTTGGTTGAGTGAGACTATGAAATGCATGGCCATGCTCAAATATTGATTTGTTTTTGATAGTCTACTCATTGATCAAGGAAACCCGGATTAAATGTTGAAGAGGATGACTAACAACATGCCTCTAGTTTAATCTATAATATTTTGGTTAAAGAGATTATATTACATAGGAACATTAGCCACGAAAGGGTTAATCGAATCACCGATTTATTATTATTACTTGGGTAGCAAAGATGTATTACTAGATGCCGCTCATTGTTTATAATTTTATATTGAATAATAAAATTATTGCCAACGTAATGATAACCTACAGGGTCACACACTAAGTATGCTTGAAGGAGAATTGATTTAAATTATGAATTTAAATTAAATATTAATTTGAATTTATTTATGATATTAATTAAGTTAGACTTAATTAATTAATTAAATAGATATTCGAATTTACTAATTATTAGAATTCGAATTATATTAGAATATTAATTAAGTGTGACTTAATTAATTATTTAATTAAGAATTCGAATTTGAGTAAAAGGCCAATATGATTGGGCCATGGAATACTGATTTATCTCTCTATATAAACATCTTAAAGTCTCAAATTAGGGTTAGATGTTTTAGAGAAAACCCTAGCCGTTTGAGAGAGAAGATGGAGATAGAGAGAAATCAGTTTCCGGATGCTAGTACATCGCTCCTTCGAAGATTAAGCATTCGTGTGGATACCGGTAGAGCGTAGATCGTGAGAGCGGGATGCGTGGTGATTCAAGTATCTAGGATCTCTGATGTTCATCCATTATTAAAGCTTCTTTAAGGTAAATCATCAATCTCCGAATTAAATATCATGTTTTTGCATGGATCCTGCGGTAGGGTTTCGATTTTTATTGTTTTTAATTATTGCTTTCCGCTGCGTTTATGCCTCGGAACCCTTCAGTTCATTGTGTATTTTTAGGGGAATCATTTCCAAAATCAAGTTTTGTATCAGCAAATGTTGAATGCCTACGTTTAGGATCATTTGTAAGTTTATCGACCCTTTAGCATTGTCAAGCATACTTTAGTATCTTGTTGGAACTTTTATCATACTTTACAGATTCTAAATAATACATTCATGTTCACAGAGGGTTCCTTTGCCTTTTCATAAACAATTTGGAAAGAAATTACCATCTCTTTTGAAGATCAGGTGCAAGTCCAATACATGGACCGTTAAATATGATACTGAATTTAACTGCATTTATGGCTTGCGTACCTTTGTAAAGTTTTATGGCATTAGGATCCTTAGCGTAGTTCAGTTTGACTATTATGGTGGTGGCTTGTTCAATGTAAAGATTTATAAAGAAAATGCTATTGAATGTCACTATCCTTTGAGTGATCCAATAGCATTTAAAAAAAGTGAAGCTGCGAAGGAGGTCAATGAAGATCAATTTTTAGTTAATTATGATTCGTTGGAGTATGATAAGCGTCTAGCTGTAATGACATTCAATGGATTTATACTTGATCCACACTATGTTCAGATAGATATCATGTCAATGGACATTGATCCAAAAAATAAAATCCTGGTGAGTTTGCATAACATACACAATTTGTGAATTTGACCAAATGTACTGTGAACATATATAACACATGTCATGTATTTTGAACATTCAAAACAGATCTTGAATCAAAGTCTGGAAAGCTTTTACAAAAACTGGGAGCATGGAAGTAAGGTCAATCTTAGATTTCTTAAAAGGACATGGGAAATCAATGTAGAATGGAAAGTTGGAAGATGTTTGTTTCGAAAGGGATGGCTGGAGTTTGCAACAGAAACAGAGCTTGCTGCTAGGGATTCATTGATTTTGTATAAATTTACAAATGATGATCAACTTTTGAATGTTTGCATCTTCAAAGGCGATGAGTACGTAATTGATCATGGTGAAGGTTAGAAATCATTGTCTTTAATAGATTAATTTTGTCCTATAATAGGATACAACATAATGTAGTTTAAATGTTGACTGTATTTATAGCTAAATACTAAGTGATTCACTGTTGGACATGATATTTGAAACATGATCCATGATTTTCCCAAGATCGTTCTGTTAGTGTAGGTGCCCTAGAGGCAATACATTGTTTCTTAAATAAACCTTATGTCATTTGATTATTAAATAAATGTATTTATTATGACTTTAATTACTGCGATATATTTGTTAGCATAATAAATGTCCTTAGAATCGTGATACACATTGTATAGTTTAAGTACATGACTTGAACTTAAGATTATATAATATATCATATTCTTAAAGGTCCCTAGTCGATTATTATTATATCAGGACAATAATAATAGACTAGTATGTTGTTTGACAGATAACCACATCTCATTGGTTATAAGTATGGAGATACTAAGGTCAATACATAGGTACATGTAGGAGTACATGGTACTGGACAGACCCAAAGTGAGATTCTTCATGTTTAATAAAGTCATAAGAATTACTCACAGTGGTAATGGTGTAATGATCCTTTGACTTGAGATCATTATATTTCTATACGAGGATTAATATACTTTGACTACATTAAAAGTCACCTTTGACCGGGTGATGATAAAAGTGGACATCGGGTATATTATGAATCGTATGAGAAATATGAATGATAGATAAAGGATTTAACCCTCCTATAATTAGGAGAGATATTATTGGCCTCTTGATTGAGTGAGACTATAAAATGCATGGCCGTGCTCAAATAATGATTTGTTATTAATAGTCTACTCATGGATCAAGTAAACCTGGATTAAATTATGAAGAGGATGACAATAAAATGTCTCGAGTTTAATCTATAATATTTGGTTAAAGGGATTATATTACACAGGAACATTAATCACAAAAAGGTTTTATCGGATCACGATTTAAATATTATTTCATTGGGTAGCAATGATGTATTACTAGATGCCGCTCATTGTTTATAATTTTATTGGAGAATAAAATTATTGCCAGTTAAATAATAGCCTACAGGGTCACACACATAGAACACTTTAAAGGAAGAATTAATTTAAATTATGAATTTAAATTAATTAAATGATTAGTTGGATTTTATTATATTAATTAAGTTGGACTTAATTAAGTTATAATTGTAAGAACCCAAAATTTCGGTAGAATTAAAACTTTTCCTATTATGATGAAGTGCATCAATGAATAGTGATTTGGTGGATGAATAGTGATTTTGAGGATTAAGAAAATTTTTCATGCCACCTATGTACGAGACGTAGTGTGGATATTCCGAAGTTATACTAGTAATCTACGGAGTAAATAAGTGTATGTAAATGCGATCGGAATTCAGAATTCCAAATTCTATTTTCGTGTAATATTTGACCGATCAGTGAATTATATATCAGTAATATCAAGAAATGAGATATTTAATTTGAGGAGTTAATATTTTGGAATTTTATTATAAGTGATTTGAGAATTTGGAACGAAAACCACTGAGGAAGTGAAACAAACGTTCTAGAAACCGCTGAAACTTTACAATGAGATTAAGCGATTGAGCGAACGAATCATGGATTAAGGATATGGTATATTAAGAGTCCAAGGAAGGATATATTATGAGAGGGAAAAAGGATTGAGAATAAACTCCTAGAATTGAGAAAAGAGAATGATTGAGAAATCGGGAGAACGTTTTCTGAGATAAAGAGAAATAAACAAGGGATGTTGGAATTAATATTTGTTCGAGGTATTGTGCTATATTAGAGCAATAATATGCAACGTATAAGTTGTAACGTATTTATTTTATTCAAGAAACGACAAGGAAATCAAGGCGGTGGAAAACAAAACAAAACAAAAGGACTTAAGTGCAAGAAACAAGAGACAAGGACTTGGTTGCAATTAGCAAAGGGCTTGGTTGCAATTTAAGTGGATAAGAAATCTAGAGGAGCCAATGAGAGGTTGCCACCTAGCAAGGATGAGATGCATCCAACCAAAAATAGATATATATCAAGTGTATGGCATTATTAGAACATAAAACCAAGAACAAAACCATTCTGCCCAGCAGAACACCTCTCAGTAAAACGGGCCTAGAGCCTTCATTACTCAATGAAATTTTTTGTTCTTTATATGGTTAGAAAGCTGTTAAGACGTTCTACAACTTTCATTCAGGAGCCTTGACCAGGAAACGAGTGCAAGGGCTTCGTTTTGTCTGATCTTTGGGGCGTGTTTTTCCAGTCAGGAAACCCACTTCCATGTTCTTTATTTCTTTGGTGAGATTGAAGATGGTGAGCATAGAGTAAGGCTTCCCCAAGGTTAACCAAGCTTGTTTGAGATTGTAAGAACATCAAGAAGGTATAAAACTCTAACCCCTCTTGGCCATGAATTATTTATGGTGTTTAATGTTAGATCCATGGATGTTAGTG
Source organism: Saposhnikovia divaricata (assembly GCA_036435485.1). Classification (NCBI taxonomy): domain Eukaryota; kingdom Viridiplantae; phylum Streptophyta; class Magnoliopsida; order Apiales; family Apiaceae; genus Saposhnikovia; species Saposhnikovia divaricata. The sequence goes on along the minus strand of CM071597.1, from coordinate 126,361,307 downwards.
TGAATCTTGGACATATAAGTTATGGATGATGTAGATCTTGAGTTTAAGTGTTGTGGTTGTGATTTTTAAGCTTGTGGTTAGTATATGTATCTCCATGTATGTTATAAAGTATGATCTTGGTGATTTAGATGTTGGTTGTGATGTGGATGTAAGATTCTTGGTTGGTTTAGTGGTATAAGCATGCTGAGATTTTTCCAGGAACTTGAACTGTCTTGTAAGAGGATTTTGAACCCCCAAATCTTGTCCCCTGAGGTCCTAATATATATTGTTGGAAAGGTATTTGAATGTAGTTTCCCGAAATATAAGGTTCATGACTAGGTGATGTATAGATTTTGAGTTATGGCCTGAGAACTGAAATGTGTTTCTGGATTCTGGGCTGCACTAAATGGTCCACTTGTGAACCTTGTTTAAACCCCTAAAAATTTATGTAGGATCATGGAAAAATTAGAGAAGCTAGAAAATGCAGTGGTGAAGGCTACCCAAAAAGAATTGGAATAAAATATGTATTTTTCAATTTTATAAAAATGTTAGAGTAAAATTCGCGCAAGGGAAAAAGTCGTAAGTGGAGTGTAATTTTAGGGGTAATGGATATGATTCGGATATGGTAACCAAATTAAGTCGAATAAGTGACGAGCATAATCGAGTGATGACATGAACCTATAGTGGGGCTAGAGTGTCATAAGACGAAGTCATTAAGTTAATTTTGTACCCCCTAAAACCCCGCAATTAAAGAGATATTGATTAAGGTACTAACGAACGGTTATTGCTTATGTATAGATCATTCCACTCCGCACGCTCGACCACCCCAACCTCACCAAGGCAAGTTTACTTTTCAAAACTTACATATACAAGGACTTTCACTGTTGTGTTTATAGTTTTCAATCATATCAAATGTTTATGTTTATCGAAGTATCGATGAAATTGAGATGTATAAGTACATATATGTTTGCACCCCTTGAACTTAGAATGAAATGTTTTCTTCGAACAACGACTCTAGCAATAGAGGTCGTAGCGGTCCGTATATACTATTGACCGGGGAGCGGTATATTATTATATCGTAATTAAATTGTGAAAACCCGAAGGGTCATTCGGGGAGTATCGTATACTCAAGTAATTATTTTTATATCTTCGTAAATACTCAAAATACCTATCTTGGATTAAAAGCTTATTTAATTAAATAATTATTTTATTAATTATTAATATTAAATCTTAAAATATCATTTATTAATTATTGTTCATTATTTTAAAGATAAAGCTAATCCAAGATACCTTTAGCACTTTCAAACTCGAACTCTTTCGAACTCAAAACATTTTTGAAAATCCCCGGTCAGGTTTGCTTCTTGTATGATTTCAAGAATCATCGGTCGACTGATGTCGGACCTCAATTACTCAGTTTTCAATCAAAATCAAGTTTTAAAAGAAAAAGAAAAAGGGACTCTGGCAGGTGTGGGAACCGTTGACGAACGATTCCCGGGATGTGTAAGCGACCGTGAGCCAGGCGGTCCATCAATTATTATTCCGGCCCAGGTGTTGCCGAAGGATGATTACGGATGTAGTTTTCATCGAGGGTGATTACAGATGTAGTTTTCACCCGGGGATAGTTACGGATGTAGTTTCTATCCTTCTACCGGTAGAGAAGACCCGCGGATTATTGGACTTGGATGTGGCGACTGATCATCATCAATCCTTGTCAGGTTTTTATGTTTTCTTCCAGTCCCATCCTCCACTTTGGAAAAATACTCAAACACTGCTTCTTGGGCCTAAGTGCCAAGTTGCCGATAGTGTGGTTTTTGATAAGAAAAATATTGACATCGTGCAGTATCTAGAACTGGAAGATTTTCTATAAAGATTGGCACGTGTTAGTGCACTCTTGCAATTGTTTCAAAGAATGAAATGTTTTTGTATGGGAAACCTTCTAAGCTAATGGAAGGAAAGAGGTTTGCAATGATGTATTCCCTGTACAATATGTTAATCGTAGAGTGTTTTGCCGAAAATGATATACTCATATGTATATATTTTCAAACTTGAGATATATTGAAATGGGAACCTTATAAAGGGTTCATATGTTATTCTTAAAGCTCCTTAGTGAGTATAGATGTTTTATTCAAACTCGGACATATACATTGTCCAATTATGTTTTGAAATCTGAGATATATACCCATATAGTTGGGAATGTTTTCGAAATAAACCACATTATTATTTTACAAAATGGTGAACTTGCTGAGCATTATGTAGCTCATTCTTGCTTTATAAAAACTTTTCAGCAAGAGAAGAATTTGGCCGATTAACTCCGCACCAGCAGAAGAGGAGTAGAAGAATTACCCCGGAGATGATTTAGTTCCTGATAAATACTACAGAGTAAGTCTGATAGGTTTTCAACTGTAATAGTAAGACTTGTCTTCAAGTATAGTTGTATAAGTGGAAGTGCGTAAGACTCTGGATTGTACAGATGAATTGTAATATTTAGTGTTACTTTTGATTATCGTTTTTGAGGCTCTAACTTGTTTGTGCGTAAGATTGAGGTCTGGTCGTATGTATTGTTGAGTTGTAAAGTTAATACAGGTATGATATGGTTGGATGATGATGTGACGACCTGAATCTTTGACCTCAGATTTGGGGGCGTCACAGTAATGGTATCAGAGCGATAAGTTACAGTACTCAGAAATGAGAGTGTTAAAAGTTAAGTCTAAGTAGGAGAATGACATAAGAGATCGTAGTAAACTTATGATTGGACTACTGGAAGAGGTATCGGTAAGTAGAATGGACTGGAGTGTTACTGAAGGTATTATACTAGGGTCGATAGAATCCCTAGAGACCTTCAGAATGATGAATACAGGTTTGAGAGTCGTACATGACCTATCATAGGTAATGATATAGGAAGCAGAGCGAAATCTCGAGAGCAGCTGAGGTAGAGGCGATATTGCCAATATGATCGGATGACTAGGCTGGCATAAATTTTGTGGCCCATACTCCTCCACAGTTTAGGAGGCGGCATTTTAAGAATCAAGAAGTTTGGACTTCCCTACATAATTAAGGGTACTTAGTACTTGGATTAATGAAAGTCTTTTACTTTGGCTATAAGATCCGATTTTCGATAAGTAACGGGTTTACCTGAAGGTTGGTCACTATGTCGTTGTGGATTCCATTACCCTTGATGGCGAATTTTACATGTGTTATACGAGAATGTTACCATAAGACGAGCGTGCTAGATAATTCCACGCATGATTCAGACGCTAGAACATGGTAGTTCAACTTAGAGAACAAACAAGTAGGATTAACAAAGGGACTCAAGAGAAGTTGAACATGGTTGCAACGAGCGATACAGTGATCTCAGAGTCTACCAAAAGAAAAGACCAACGGGTCTAGAGTGGGATCCTTTGATAGAGATGTTATCAGGGACTACGTATATATGTATTATAGACCTCAATATTTTTGGTATATGTTCACATACACACACCCGCCACTGAACCTATGGACTGCACTGAGATCCCTGAGAGATCTCTTTGATCTATTCCCAGGGGGAACTGGCCACTTGTGATTCATGTCGGAAGGCATGAAGTAGGACCCTATGGACTTAGCAGGTGTCCCCGAAATGATGTGAAGCTTGATCTTCAAGATAAAGCACGGAAATGACAGATATATTTGTGAAACCCTAACTCGATAAATGACTTTAAGATGATGATTGAGAGACGCACTAGTTGGTGTCTTGTATTACGAAGACGAAGAGATGGAGTTACCCTCATAGTGGTGATAATGAGATGCACGAATGATTATTAACTTATTTTGGTAACTACCGGCTGGTGCACTACTTCATTTTAAACTGTTCACTAACCATGTTACCTCGATTAGTTTATATCAGGTAACCCTCCTAGCTTTCTACTTCAAACTTGTGGAATAACAACCAGTGATATACTTTCTCGAAACCGGGACTCATCCAAAGTATCTTAATTGATCCCCGAGCATTCTATTTGAAGTTTATAATTATTTCTGCTCAGGACTATTTACACTTTCTTTCAATTATCCAAGGAATGTTCAACAAATATTTCCTTAATTAATCGACGAATACTACTTAACGAATATCGATATTTGATTGCTTCTTTCATACTTGCACTCTTCAGTTGAGCCCATAAATATTCAATAAATTACTGAGGACATGGATGATCTAATGTCCAGACGTCCCTCATGAATTCTTTTCTTCTATTCAAGATGAGATTGTACATCGTACATTGAAATCATAGTAAGGATATCATTTTGATAGTGGTATTCTGAATTTAATTCTATTGTCAGATCTGATAAAGCATGTGTACGGAGGCACCCTTGGGTGGACCGTTTCACTGATAAGTAATATTTGATGAGAGGTTATCGATTGTTCCGATACCTAGAACATTCTCTTCAGATTTTATAGTTTTCTTTTTCAAACTTAATAACTTCTTATTTTCATTCGTTGTCCGAGAAGCCTAAAGTTTCTTCAGTGGCTACGATGTTGAAATTCCGTTCTATCCAAGTGAAACTGGCTAGTCGTTATGTCAATATGAATGACTAGTTGATTGTTCTAACTACTCAAAATTGTAAATGTTGTGAAGAACACCTAGCTAATTGTCCTAGCTGGTGGTGATGTCTCAAATAGGTGGACTAGCAAATTTTGTCTAGCTAGTTGCTAGTGTTTCTTGAAAAGGACTAGTTATTGTTTCACTGGTCCAACTCCCAATTTAATTCATTCTGCAATGCATTTTGCATGTGGTAAAGTATGATGACGAAAGTTTTGACGAATAACTTGATTGAGACCTAATGAGGTCGCCCACTCAACTCGAATTCTACCCATCTTCGTATCAGACTCTATATCACTTGAATATTTTATTCTTTCATTCACACAATGAGAATTCATTTGAAACCACTGATTACTTGAATGATAAACTACTTCATTCTTTAATTGTCATGGAGTAGAATTGCTTTCTATTGGCTGACCTTCATCAATGCGACTTTAGATTTCCTCTTATTATACAGGAGGAAAAGTATCCACCCGATGTAAGAATTGTATAAAGACCGTCTTTATGACTTTTGTATCCAACAATCATTGCCTTGTGCAACATTCTCTATGGTATCATATTACAGAATTATCAGGACGGGAAGGAATAAACCTTGTTGTATTCTTTCTGTCCATCCTTACATCTCCAAAAATCGAGACTCCTAGTATTTGGAACCATCAACATTCTTGGAACATCCAATGTGGAATTATTATTGAAATTATCTTTTGGACCTTGTTATTTTGAAACCATTCCTTTCAAAGTGATTACTCTAAGGTGAACGGGAGGTACAATTATGAACCGTTACACCAATATGAGATCAAAAACCAAATGTTGTAATTGTGCAGCTAGAGCGTTATGCCGAGTAATTATTAAAGTAGAAATAACATGTCGGGGCATACCACAAGACCTTTAATATTAGTGTGGGGAAAGTTATAAGAAATGATGAGGTGGTTGGGAGTACGCTTCTACCAACCGTTGTCAGGATGTTATATTAATGAATTCTGGAGTTACCAAGCCTTTTCCTGATCTAGGAAATGCAAATCGATTGCGATGTAAAACATATCCTTGGAGGAAACTGACATGGAAGTGAGATGGACGAGAAAGGAAGAAATATCGTGGCAAGAATGTGAAGCTTTACTTAGCTTAAAGGGATTGATGCACATAGAGAGACATATAGTTTAACAGGACCCTAATAGCAAATGGATGCATGGAGATATGCCAATGATCCTTCGAGATTACCACCTAATCAAGTTTATTGGGAATCGCAGCCGTATGCAGGCCTCAGGCTGATTGGCGCCAGTTGTGAAGGAGGACGAGCGTATGACATCTTATATATACCATCGAGAACTGATACCCTTACCGGAAATGGAGGAATTGTTGACTAGTTAAAATGAGTAGTTGTTTTTCAAGGATAAGGTTGAAGAGAAGGTTTCACCAACTCAAGATCGACCTCTGTACTGTGCCAAATTTGGCATTTCACACTAATATAAACGTTATAAAATTGTGGTAGTATCGTTTGAATGGACTAATGAGTCAGAAGCCTTTATGGATTAATGAACAAAGTTTTGGGATGAAATGAGATATTAGCAACAACCTCGTTGTTAGCTATACTTGATGATAAAAAGAGGACTTTGAGAGTCACGATGATGCGTCTTTCAAGAGTTTAAGAGGTGTGCTGATGCAGTAGAAAGGGGATGATAGCCTATACTTCTAAACAACATAAAGGTTACGGGATAGGATATACTAACCGTGAGTCTGGGATTAGTCATGATGGCGTTCACACATAAAACTGAGACGTTAACCTTATGAGAAAAGTGTGAAAATTTCTCCACAAGTGCCATAAGTATATCTTCATATTAGAACTAAACATAAGAAAGAGAAGGTGACGAAAGGGAGCAGAGAGTATAATGGAGAAATTTGTTATTACCTAGGGAAGGCCAGTGTGGTGGCCGATACCTATAGAAGGTATTATTCGAAATTGGAATTCAGTCAGTATTGACCAAGAAAATAGAGTATATACAATAAAGAATAATGTTAGAGGAAAATAAATAAATTATGGGGAAGGACAAAGATGTATAGAGAATTAAGAGAATGTTTGGCAAACGGATATGAAGAATGGTATTGGCAAACTATTAAGTAAAAACGCGACATGCCAAAAGCAGAATGATAGAGATCTAGTGGATTAATTCCGCCTGTAGAAAATATTGAACGTGAACAGAATTATAATGAATTTCATAAGTAGGTCGCCAAAGACCGAGCCAAGAGATGGCCCTAGTTGAGTTATAATTGTTGGACCAAGTGATTTACCTACGAGAGACTTTCCATTGAGAAGATTATCGAATATTATACGGAAGAGATGGTGGTGCAATATAAAACTTCTGCAGCGATTACGTCAGATAAAGACTTAAGGTTAAACTTCGAAAATTGAAGGTGCTTTCAGGTATATTTAACAAAGAGATTGAGCGTATGTACTAATTTGATCTGTGGTTGACGGACAGGGAAGAAGAATTATCCAGACGATCGAATTTGTATTTAGTGTCGTGCCTTAGATTTCACGGGGAAATCGAGAATAAAAACTTATCCATGAAATGAATGTTGTTATCACGATCATCACCCTGCGAACGTAAGGACGTCTCTTGTAAAGCGTACTGTGAAAGAAGAAGTTTCGCTTTTCTTGCGCTACGAAGAAGTCAATAAACGAGGGATATAGTAGCTGAACTGGTTCGACATATACCGAAGACTATACAGTATCCATAGCAAGTGGTAACGGCTGACGGGAGGCAACACATGCGTGCTGATCAAGCCAAGGAATGTGAGGAATACCATGCGTATTGACGTTGTCTCAGATTATAAAACGCGACCACAAAGTATTCACGGGCCAATGATACAAGGACTCAACACGGATACTATGAACAATGTAGAAGAGGAACGTATAAGTAGTGGGATAGAAATTTTCATTCATAGCACAACCGATAAGGAATACAGGTCGAGGAGAGCATGCGTTGAGAAACAACATTAAAGCGTTGGTGAGACCAAGGGAGAGAACAATAGGGTTGAAGTGTCAACCTGAGAGTTGGAAAGGGTAAGGTTGGAATTGTATCCACAACTATTATCCTTAGGTTCTTAAGATAGAATCCTTTTAAGGAGAGGAGACTGCATTAACCCTAATTTTCGTGAATATTCGAAACCTGGTCGAATAGTAATTTTATGGGTGGATGAGAAATCTTTGCGATCACGAGATGTAAGAATTATTAAATGAAGATTTCGAATTCATATTACGTCCTTACGGTACAGACGAGCGTATGTAAAAGTCATTAGTTTTTTTTTTACGAAACCCATTATTTCGTATGGTCAAATTTTATGAGATATCGAAGGAGTATGAGGTGGGAGACTTCGTGATGCTAAAGGTATCCCCTCGAAAAGGATTGATGAGATTTGGAAAGAAAGGGAAGCTAAGTCTGAGGTTTATAGGACCTTTTGAGATTTTGAGGCGTGTTGGAAAGTTAGCCTATGAGCTATCCTTGCCCCCGGGCTTGCAGCAAGTGCATAATGCGTTTCATGTGACCATGCCACGACCTACCACCCGGACTTTCGGCATGTGATAGAGTACGACCAAGTAGACCTACAACCAGACTTGACCTATGCGGAGCAACCCGTGGAAATCATGGATAGAGAAGAACAAGTGCTGAGGAACAAGGTTTTCAAACTAATAAGGAATTGTGAGAAAATCAAGATATGGAAGAATCCACCTGGAAGTTGAAAGAGTGAAACAAAGAAGGAGTAACCCCAGTGATTCCTAAACTGATTCCGGGACGGAATCCTTTTAAGGAGGGAAGACTATAAGAACCCAAAATTTCGGTAGAATTAAAACTTTTCCTATTATGATGAAGTGCATCAATGAATAGTGATTTGGTGGATGAATAGTGATTTTGAGGATTAAGAAAATTTTTCATGCCACCTATGTACGAGACGTAGTGTGGATATTCCGAAGTTATACTAGTAATCTACGGAGTAAATAAGTGTATGTAAATGCGATCGGAATTCAGAAATTCCAAATTCTATTTTCGTGTAATATTTGACCGATCAGTGAATTATATATCAGTAATATCAAGAAATGAGATATTTAATTTGTGGAGTTAATATTTTGGAATTTTATTATAAGTGATTTGAGAATTTGGAACGAAAACCACTGAGGAAGTGAAACAAACGTTCTAGAAACCGCTGAAACTTTACAATGAGATTAAGCGATTGAGCGAACGAATCATGGATTAAGGATATGGTATATTAAGAGTCCAAGGAAGGATATATTATGAGAGGGAAAAAGGATTGAGAATAAACTCCTAGAATTGAGAAAAGAGAATGCTTGAGAAATCGGGAGAACGTTTTCTGAGATAAAGAGAAATAAACAAGGGATGTTGGAATTAATATTTGTTCGAGGTATTGTGCTATATTAGAGCAATAATATGCAACGTATAAGTTGTAACGTATTTATTTTATTCAAGAAACGACAAGGAAATCAAGGCGGTGGAAAAGAAAACAAAACAAAAGGACTTAAGTGCAAGAAACAAGAGACAAGGACTTGGTTGCAATTAGCAAAGGGCTTGGTTGCAATTTAAGTGGATAAGAAATCTAGAGGAGCCAATGAGAGGTTGCCACCTAGCAAGGATGAGATGCATCCAACCAAAAATAGATATATATCAAGTGTATGGCATTATTAGAACATAAAACCAAGAACAAAACCATTATGCCCAGCAGAACACCTCTCAGTAAAACGGGCCTAGAACCTTCATTACTCAATGAAATTTTTTGTTCTTTATATGGTTAGAAAGCTGTTAAGACGTTCTACAACTTTCATTCAGGAGCCTTGACCAGGAAACGAGTGCAAGGGCTTCGTTTTGGCTGATCTTTGGGGCGTGTTTTTCCAGTCAGGAAACCCACTTCCATGTTCTTGATTTCTTTGGTGAGATTGAAGATGGTGAGCATAGAGTAAGGTTTCCCCAAGGTTAACCAAGCTTGTTTGAGATTGTAAGAACATCAAGAAGGTATAAAACTCTAACCCCTCTTGGCCATGAATTATTTATGGTGTTTAATGTTAGATCCATGGATGTTAGTGTGAATCTTGGACATATAAGTTATGGATGATGTAGATCTTGAGTTTAAGTGTTGTGGTTGTGATTTTTAAGCTTGTGGTTAGTGTATGTATCTCCATGTATGTTATAAAGTATGATCTTGGTGATTTAGATGTTGGTTGTGATGTGGATGTAAGATTCTTGGTTGGTTTAGTGATATAAGCATGCTGAGATTTTTCCAGGAACTTGAACTGTCTTGTAAGAGGGTTTTGAACCCCCAAATCTTGTCCCCTGAGGTCCTAATATATATTGTTGGAAAGGTATTTGAATGTAGTTTCCAGAAATATAAGGTTCATGACTAGGTGATGTATATATTTTGCGTTATGGCCTGAGAAGTGAAATGTGTTTCTGGATTCTGGGCTGCACTAAATGGTCCCCTTGTGAACCTTGTTTAAACCCCTAAAAATTTATGTAGGATCATGGAAAAATTAGAGAAGCTATAAAATGCAGTGGTGAAGGCTACCCAAAAAGAATTGGAATAAAATATGTATTTTTCAATTTTATAAAAATGTTAGAGTAAAATTCGCGCAAGGGAAAAAGTCGTAAGTGGAGTGTAATTTTAGGGGTAATGGATATGATTCGGATATGGTAACCAAATTAAGTCGAATAAGTGACGAGCATAATCGAGTGATGACATGAACCTATAGTGGGGCTAGAGTGTCATAAGACGAAGTCATTAAGTTAATTTTGTACCCCCTAAAACCCCGCAATTAAAGAGATATTGATTAAGGTACTAACGAACGGTTATTGCTTATGTATAGATCATTCCACTCCGCACGCTCGACCACCCCAACCTCACCAAGGCAAGTTTACTTTTCAAAACTTACATATACAAGGACTTTCACTGTTGTGTTTGTAGTTTTCAATCATATCAAATGTTTATGTTTATCGAAGTATCGATGAAATTGAGATGTATAAGTACATATATGTTTGCACCCCTTGAACTTAGAATGAAATGTTTTCTTCGGACAACGACTCTTGCAATAGAGGTCGTAGCGGTCCGTATATACTATTGACCGGGGAGCGGTATATTATTATATCGTAATTAAATTGTGAAAACCCGAAGGGTCATTCGGGGAGTATCGTATACTCAAGTAATTATTTTTATATCTTCGTAAATACTCAAAATACCTATCTTGGATTAAAAGCTTATTTAATTAAATAATTATTTTACTAATTATTAATATTAAATCTTAAAATATCATTTATTAATTATTGTTCATTATTTTAAAGATAAAGCTAATCCAAGATACCTTTTGCACTTTCAAACTCGAACTCTTTCGAACTCAAAACATTTTCGAAAACCCCCGGTCAGGTTTGCTTCTTGTATGATTTCAAGAATCATCGGTCGACTGATGTCGGACCTCAATTACTCAGTTTTCAATCAAAATCAAGTTTTAAAAGAAAAAGAAAAAGGGACTTTGGTAGGTGTGGGAACCGTTGACGAACGATTCCCGGGATGTGTAAGCGGCCGTGAGCCAGGCGGTCCATCAATTATTATTCCAGCCCAGGTGTTGCCGAAGGTTGATTACGGATGTAGTTTTAATCGAGGGTGATTACGGATGTAGTTTTCACCCGAGGATAGTTACGGATGTAGTTTCTATCCTTCTACCGGTAGAGAAGACCCGCGGATTATTGGACTTGGATGTGGCGACTGATCATCGTCAATCCTTGTCAGGTTTTTATGTTTTCTTCCAGTCCCATCCTCCACTTTGGAAAAATACTCAAACACTGCTTCTTGGGCCTAAGTGCCAAGTTGCCGATAGTGTGGTTTTTGATAAGAAAAATATTGACATCGTGCCGTATCTAGAACTGCAAGATTTTCTATAAAGATTGGCACGTGTTAGTGCACTCTTGCAATTGTTTCAAAGAATGAAATGTTTTTGTATGGAAAACCTTCTAAGCTAATGGAAGGAAAGCGGTTTGCAATGATGTATTCCCTGTACAGTATGTTAATCGTAGAGTGTTTTGCCGAAAATGATATACTCATATGTATATATTTTCAAACTTGAGATATATTGAAATGGGAACCTTATAAAGGGTTCATATGTTATTCTTAAAGCTCCTTAGTGAGTATAGATGTTTTATTCAAACTCGGACATATACATTGTCCAATTATGTTTTGAAATCTGAGATATATACCCATATAGTTGGGAATGTTTTCGAAATAAACCACATTATTATTTTACAAAATGGTGAACTTGCTGAGCATTATGTAGCTCATTCTTGCTTTATAAAAACTTTTCAGCAAGAGAAGAATTTGGCCGATTAACTCCGCACCAGCAGAAGAGGAGTAGAAGAATTACCCCGGAGATGATTTAGTTCCTGATAAATACTACAGAGTAAGTCTGATAGGTTTTCAACTGTAATAGTAAGACTTGTCTTCAAGTATAGTTGTATAAGTGGAAGTGCGTAAGACTCTGGATTGTACAGATGAATTGTAATATTTAGTGTTACTTTTGATTATCGTTTCTGAGGCTCTAACTTGTTTGTGCGTAAGATTGAGGTCTGGACGTATGTATTGTTGAGTTGTAAAGTTAATACAGGTATGATATGGTTGGATGATGATGTGACGACCTGAATCTTTGACCTCAGATTTGGGGGCGTCACAATAATAAAATAGAAAGATATATGACATATGATTTTAATAATTAAGTTTGACTTAATTATTATTTATTTGAATAATAGAATTAGATTTTATTATCATACATGGGCTAGGTTTTGGCTTGGGCTTTTTGCCTTATACTATCATATATATACATGATGATAGTAAAGGAAGGCATAATTTTGTACGCCAAAATTATATTGCAGCCGAAGGAAAATAACCTAACCCTAAAAACTAGATCTCATATTTTCATTGGAGGCTAGTACCTCCCTTCCATTCAAGAATTGTTCTTGGAGTGTTCGTGTGGATACCGTAGAGGGGGCTTCGAAGAGGAGTGCTCAGTAATCGTGGGAGGCTTGCATCTCCATCGTTCTTCGTACGTAAAGCTTTGATAAGGTAAATGTTCTATCTACCATGATTATTCGATATATATTATACATGGATCCGGGGCTTGGTTTCGATTTTTATTTTACTGTTTTCGCTGCGTATTGATGATCGAAACCAACACGTTCTACAAAGTTGTGTCACCTGTTTCTTTGGATGATGGACTAATTGTAAGAAAATAGACATTTAATATATTGATTTTACATATAATATAGTGTTTGCAATATTGCTTTGGATCAGTTCAATATATAGAATCTTTAACATGAAAATTTGGCATACATATGTCTTTGAATTATCAGATTGTACCAAAATTGGTGAAAAAAACTACTTTGAGAAACTGAATCAAGTCAGTATGATGAAAGTTTGTGGTGTGGAATCATCTGTTTCCTATAATCAGTGGAAGGGTTGTCTTAAAGGACTAAAGAAAATTACCGACATGTTCGATATTCGACAAAAAGAAACAATTTTTTTTCACCATGGAACAGGACAACAACATTATCACTGCAAGAGTTTATGGAGTTGATGGAATGGAGATTGACTACTTAACTCGTCCTCTAGGATTAACGGATACTTCTGACCATGTTTGGTTCTGGCATATTGATTGGCCATCCGATGATGGTACTACAACTTTAATATGAAAAAATCAAACCAAAATAATCTACATTCTGATTTTATATTTTTTTCGTTTTTAACGCAAAATCTGAATCTGAAGATAGCGTGGAGGAAGAAGTACCAGAGGTCGAAGCTCGTATTAATGAAAATGTTATGGTTGTTGTAGGAAGCAACAACGATCTCCATTCCTTTTCTACAGCTCTATCAAAGTGCCATGTCCATAATGGGACCCAAGGAGTGGTATGTCAAAGTGCCATTCTGATTTATTGGACAGTTTTATTATAAGATTATTATTCTCAGTTGTTTGTTGCTTTATTACAGAACATTCCAAGGAATATAGCTCCTGAAAATCGAGATTGGATAGCAGGTGAAAGGGTTTTGTTGAGGATAGAAAATAGATCATGGAGCATTGGTTTGGCGGTGAATAATGGGAGAGCTAGATTCTCTGCTGGATGGAACAAATTTGCCAAGGATAATGAGTTAAGAAAGAGACAAATCCTTGTTTTTAATATGATTGAGGGAACAGAAGGAATAATCTTTGATGTTACAAAATAAGTTAACTGATCTTTTACTTTAATCACTAAGTATGTTGGCTTAACAAACCTTGGTTTTTGCTACGATCGAAGGAGTAGTATTCAGAAACATATTGACATATTGATTATTAAGTATGTCAGTGGTGGAATTAGTAAACTTATTAAGTTTCTGAAATATTTTAATTTTGTAAGCTATGCCGCAATATATTTGTTTTGATATGAATTAAGCCATTGGTGCTATGTATCTGATATATCAATAGACTTGGCGAAGAAGCTGTTTTTTTTGGCACTATTATTGCATTGTGCAAAGATTTCCTTTTACAGTTGACAATATTGCAATATGTTATATGTAAATTATGGACTATTAAAAAATCAAATATAGATTAAAAGGAGTTCGAAAATCATTACAAACATGATTGCAAATTGTCAATCAATCCATTGAGTCCAAAAATAGAGTAAATAAAGATAAATAGCAAAGAACATGGCTGAAAACAAACAATTGCTCATTGCTTGTTTTTAATTATTCTAAACAGGCTGATATTGCCAAATTGCTTCCAGCATCAAAGAAATACACATGCTCTCAATCTCAGCACCGCCAACTTAAGCTCATCACCAAGGATTAAGGTTCATATATTTAATTTAGTAAACTGCAGTTAGTATACATTCCATTAACAAAAATGAAGAGTACTATCATATAGTAACCAAACAAAAACTTTACACAAACAAAGAAACGATCAAATATAAAAATGAATGTGTGACCTTCTTAATTTTCTTGGTTACAGATATGCTTGATCCCGGAGTTTCAAACAACTCAATTCCATCCAATATCTAAAAAATTAGACCACAAATATATTAGCTTGCTTTATTGCTGAAATAAGTATAAGGCAGTAGTTTGTAACAGCTTGGTAGATTGTCTTAATTATTTTCTCACCACGGCTTGGCTGAAAGAAGGGGTCTTAGGCACTGGTGAATTGTCCAGATCCTTTGACGCTATCATGGACATATCATATAGATCAACAGCCTCATAGATGTTACTATCACTATTAATATTAGCTTAAGAAAGCTTTATTTTAACTATGATTTCTTTTCCAACAATATGCTTCAAGATAGCTGGCATGACATTATTTGAAGCAGCCAACAAAAACAAATTCATGGTCATAAAAAGGTAGAATTTTTAAAGGTACCAACAGATTTACGTTAAAATTCGAAAATCTTACTTTCTTGTTTTCATTTATGAGGTTAGTTGCTGTAGTTGCCACAATGTGCTTAACAACACGATCCATGAATATGACATTACACGCAAACGTGTTGTCCTCAGCCAGAACAAAAATCCTAAACATGTGCTCACAAAAAGTAATTAAATCAATACCAAGAATTGTAAACCTTTGTAACATTGCATGTTATATGTTCACAAATAGTATTACTATTTAATTGTTTACCTTTTTTCGGCATATGGAAAATTACGTTTACACTCATCACATCTAAACTTCTTCTCAATCTTCTCAACCTCATCATGGTATTTATTGCAGCTATTGTACCACCAATTTTCTTCATCTTCAATCTTGCTTATTTTGAAAGTGACAACTACACATTTCTGAAAACAGAGATGTTACTAAGAATAAGAATATTATAAATGATGGACAACCATGGAATTTACAATCGAAATGTAATATAATCCATGTATGCAAGATTATGGTAATGCATTATAAAAAAATTCTTCACCAAAGGACACCTTTGCAAAATAGGCAGTAGTATTCTTATTCAATTCTTTCAGTGAGACTTTCGGTATGGAAGACTCATTTCGCAAGACATCTATTATTTCGCAAGACCCTTCTTCTGATTTTTATCCTTCTTCGTCTAACCTGTTAGTAATGGTACAAATTAGTCGACATATGTAAACCATCAAAATTAAAGCAGTAGAATCATTATTAGATCTATCAAAATGTTTATGTTGATTGTTTTTTGAAGAATGTACACGACAATTTAAGGGTCATTGGAGACATTCTGTACCGTTCTTGCAACTCATTAACAGGATCAATGTCTAGATTCAAATAAATCTTAGAAGAGGGCAATGTAGCAATCTGGACTTCATTTGTGTCATACATTGAAAGATTATAGACTAATTGAATAACATATAATATACATTGTAACGGGATAAAATACAAATGAAATTTATATACTTCTGAATGAAGTTAGCTTAGTGCTTGTGATGATGGCTATAACACGTTTGTCTACTTGCTTTTTATAGTCCTCGTTTATGGTTCTAGACAAATCTCCCCAAACGCTAACTTTGTGAGACACACTAGAAGAAGATAATAAAAATCTCACGTCAGTATGATCTAAAACAAAACAATAAAAACACTTATAATTATTTAAGTATGTTTAGAACAAAAAGTACAAACCTTCCATCATTTATTTTAAAGCGCACGATTTCCCGTTGGCCAAATTTGGTTGTAATTGGCTTAGATCTCTCAAACTTTTCAATAACACCAATCACGTCTGTAATGTATAACATAGAATTAATGTCAATTAACAAAAGTCATATTACCTGGTTGTATAATTATTAAAAAATTAATGGAAATATGACAAACAAACCTATTGCAAATTCAGGATTCTCATCAATGGCATACTTGTTGAATTCTTGAAATAAATTCTCCTAATTCCATCAACTCAAACTTGTGAACAGGAATCAATGCATCATTTTCCACTGATTGAATTTAAGTATCATTTAACAAACAAATACAAAAATTAGTAGAGACAGGTTTGAGCCTTCCGATTGTGTCCCTAACTTGAAAGTTTTCAATAATGTAGACATTTCCTTCAATAACGCCCTTCCCAATATTATGCCAATTATCAGGATAGACATAAGCATGGACATGTGAGTTCTACAACAATAATAACAAAAACGATGTTAACTATATTTAATATCAAACATGAAAATATTTCATAACAGAGACATGGATATAACTTTTAAATAACAGAGGCAATGGTACTTACATCATCGTCCAACAGGATAAGATTATATCCTTTCACAGTTTGAGTTTCTGGCGATGTAGTAGGCCACATTCTTCTCAATCTAACCTTCAGTCTCCAATTTGTTTTTGATTTCTCAAGACTCTGAATACGATCAAACATAATTCCTTGCATATTTGGCTTGAACTACAGGAATAACAATACAAATAAATATATCAGTAACATGTATAATATATAATTTCATATGTGAAAATTAAACATTTTGAAATGAGATCGATAGTAAGAGTTCTACTTACCGTGACAATAAATTAAAATGCAATAGATAGTAAAACTAAAATGTTTGAGCAAGTCAGGAATCAGGAATCAAGAAGCAAGAATACTTATAATACGTAAACCTAGATGGTATACTTGTCTGAATGATTTCAATGTAACAACTTTACTAAATCATATGCAAATAATTTACATGTCATAATATCAATATCAGGTACTCAAACTTATATCATTAAAGATAAAATCACAAAATCCGCATATGTAATCCTTAATTGATTATATTGTACTCCCTCCGTACCACTTATATTGTCCATCAATCAAAATCCACGTTTTTACTAATTTACTATATAATCAATGTGACCAAAATAAATGGGACGGAGGGAGTAACCAAATTGTTTTAATCTGTTTTTTTATGCGTAATTTAATTTATGTATCTATGTATCGATATGTGAATGCTCATGTCGGTTAATAAGAATGATTAAAATCTTTAAATGGAAACCTAATTTTGACTTAATAATAAGAATATTAAATTGATTATTGATTGAATAATTCTAATAAGGATGATTATAATCTTTAAATTGCAACCTATTTTTGACATAATAATAATGATCTTAAGTTGATTTTTTATTTAATGATTCTAAATAATTTTCATTTATAAGTCTATCATTAATTAAAAAAAATATTTGGATTGATAGTGTGCATCATCAATTAAATCAAAAAAAAAAAGCCAACTAAATCAACTATTTAACTAATCAACTTAATAAATCAACTAATCAACTGAATTAAATCAACTAAATTCAACTAAATGGAATAAATGAGGCAACTATTAAAAATAAATTGATTATAATATAAAATATAAAGAGAAAAAGGACCCTGAGATTGATCTCAGGGAACTTTTCCTAAAATACTTAATAAATATGTTTTAAATTTGATTGGGCCCGCAGGGCTAATTAAAAAAACTTTGATTTTACAAAAATGCCCACCTCTTATTTACATACAAATCCCATGTATCTTAGGGAATTTACCTAAGATACATCTCAGGCTCCCTAATCTCAAATATAAATCTCAAACAGATTGGAAGTTATTTCTTTTTAAAATTACATCCAGATGACAACTGCTCTAAATGAATTAACAACTACTCTAAATAACCACCCTGAGCTTTCAATAAATAATTGTATGAGATATTCATTCTTCATCATTTGTGTGTTGCAAGCAAATTCTTTAAGGTATAAGCAATGAGTTCAAGAAGTGCCAAACGAAAGAGATGGTCTACAATCAAGGACAGAGTCGTGCATGATTTGCATCCTGAACGTTACTTCTGAGGATTTTAACAACGATCTTGAAGAAGCAAATGTATTTTTCGGTGAAATGTTCAAAACAATGGAAGTACGACAATCTCATTTTTATGCTCGTGTAGTTGGACTGGAAGAAAAATATGGGTACTCAAGTCCTCTCATTTTATTTTATCTCTTTATAACTTTCAAACAAATAACCTTTCTCTTGTCATTTTAACATGGCTGTGTATTAATATTTTACCATGTCCTTCAAATTCTATAAGGGAGGTCATTGATATCTTGATGGACGGGAAGAAATCAACAGATGTAGAATCATCAGAGCAGAGAATGGAACTTCCAATAGAATACACAACAAATATGGGCAAGTTTCTTACTAATTCATCTACTTCCCTAAGCATTCACGCTAAAGATTTTAAAGATAAGATGGAGGAAATGATGAGCACATTTCAAAAATTTAGAGATGCTTGGAAGGAAAAGATAAATAACCTAAATATGCAGGCAGACATAATGGTGGAGAACAGAGGAAAAATCAGCGTTTTACTCAATGATTTTAGTCATAATATATAGTTTATAGATAACAATCTACTTTGTTCGTCATTGTATGTTAATTGGAACATGTAGCATGTCTGTTAATTTACTTAATAATGTTCTCTTTACAATGTTGGAAAATAAAACATTATGTTCAATTTATGGGTGTTAAGACATAATCAGTAGGACATGATGAATTGTTAATGTCTATCATATTCTACTTCTCATTGCAAAGTGTCTATCCCTAATTATTAATTTCTTTAGCGATTGCTAGTATGATCGTAAATCATGCTTCACAAAAATTGTTATCACCTTTGCAGATAATTAAATGACTTAAGTGGATATGAGGTAATCTGATTATGCAAACAGAATACACATTCAGTCGTCTTTGTCATTGTTGGCATTGATATGTAATTTGGCTGTTAAGTTTACATTCTTCATCATAATTATATTTGAGACAATTACGGTGAATAAGAACGTATAAGTTATTACATGGACGGTTCTACTTTCGTAGTTCTCATTATAAACGTGAAAGTTACTGTGATAAAACAATTTATGCCATATGGAATGGTGCCTATAGCATCACATCTTACGGATTCTATGTGTCCTAGATAAACTTCTAAAAACGTCAAAATCCATTGGATCCATTATAAAACATTATATGAAAATAGGCAAATATAACATAATTTCATTGAATTTAAATATAAATAAGAAAATACTCAAAGTCCATACATCACCAAAATACTTAAAACATTGCCTTGTTGAGATGATATTACACATTTATTAAAACCTTATTCGAAAAACTTTAAATGTAAAAACGAATGTTAAAAAACCAAATATGTGTAGTACGTCAAACTCATATCTCAACATCATAGCGATATGGAAATATGTTTGGTCAATGTTTCAAGGACCATTCAAGGGAGGCTGATATCCTTCTTCGACCAACCTATTTCTCAGTGATAAGTGCATATTTTTGCATATTTTTATTACCTATTTATTGCTTGAACTCGTATTTTAATAATTTATTTTGTTGCATTTCAGGAAATTCGTAAATAAATAAAGAAATGACAAAATAAAGAAATAAAGTACAAGGAAGGGAAAAAGAGAAAGAGAAAGGACTTAAATGAAGAAAGGAAAAAGAATTAGGAGTTTGGTGGAAAAGGAATCTTGGAGGACATGTGGAAGGTGGAGATCATCCCAACACACTACATAAGTGTATGGCCAAGATCAACTCTTCAAAGCTTAAGGGGGAAGGAAACAAATAGATGGCTAGGATTTCACCACCACACACCACAAATGTATGGTGGGGATTTACCCAACACCCCACTTAACCCTAATTCCTATCCTATAAATACCCCCTCACCCCCCTTGTATTTTAAAAACTTAGATTTTAGGGTAGTTTTAATTTCTTGTATTTTCTATAGTTTCAAATCTTGTAAACACTTTTTATTTTAATGCAAAATTCTGTTTCCTTTAATTTCTCGTCTTGTTCTTTCGTTATATTGCTTTGCCTTCGTTATTTTCGTAAATCAATGTAGTGGACAAAGTAGCGAAAAGCTAACCACTATGGGTTGAAAATAACGATTTTTAATTTCTTGTTCTTAGTTATAAATTTTAATTTTGCCCCTTTAAATTTCCATTTTATTGTGGGCCATTTTAATTCCAAATCATCGTTTTACTGTAATTTTAATTTCGTAGATAAATTTCTTTTTAATTTTAATTACAAAAAAAATTTAGATCTATAAAGTTTCAGTTCGTATTTTCTGTATGTTTTTTTTTAGATTATTTCGAAGCCTTTGTTTTGCTCTGTCTTCTCCATTTTAATTTAAACAAAACCTAACACCCTCTCATTCTATCTATTTCTTTTTCTACAAACACAGACCATTCCCCTGTTCCTTTGTCAATTCCGGCGAACCCACCCATCTCTCTTTCTCTCTCTCTCTCTCTCTCTCTCTGTGTGTGTCTTCTTTCCCCTTAAAACGCCAACTCTCCCTCTACTCCTTTTTAATTAAACGATCACAAAACCCACTAGTCTCCCTTTTCTGCAAACACGAAACTTCCCCTCCCCTCATCTTCTTTTTTTTAGTTGTTTTGTTTTCTCCTTCTTTGATTTCATACGACCCCTTCTTCTTCTTTTTTTATTTCGAATTATTAAACCTCCCTTTCCCCGATTTGTTTTAGATTCACCGAGTGTTTATGAGTTCTGAGTTCTCCCGAGTCGAAACTCATTTCTATGTCATGTATTCACCGTAAAATTTCTGAGTAACAGAAATTTCTAAATTTCTGAGTCATAAACTTTTATGCCGAGTAATTTTTTATGTCGAGTGTTATGTCATGCATTCGGTTTGTTTTAGAGGAAGAAATTTCTGTCAGTTCGTATTTTCTGTATGTTTTTTTTAGATTATTTCGAAGCATTTGTTTTGCTCTGTCTTCTCTGTTTTAATTTAAACAAAACCCAACACCCTCTCATTCTATCTATTTCTTTTTCTACCAGTAAATTTTTATGTCGAGTGTTATGTCATGTATTCGGTTTGTTTTAGAGGAAGAAATTTCTGTGAGTTCGTATTTTCTGTATGTTTTTTTTATATTATTTCGAAGCCTTTGTTTTGCTCTGTCTTCTTCGTTTTAATTTAAACAAAACCCAACACCCTCTCATTCTATCTATTTCTTTTTCTACAAACACAGACCATTCCCCTGTTACTTTGTCTGTTCCGGCGAACCCACCCATCTCTCTCTCTCTCTCTCTCTCTCTCTCTCTCTCTCTCTCTCTCTCTCTCTCTCTCTCTCTCTCTCTCTCTCTCTCTCTCTCTCTCTCTCTCTCTCTCTCTCTCTTCCCCTTAAACCGCCAACTCTCCCTCTTTTCTTTCTTATCACCACAAACTCTCTCCCCTATTCCTTTTTAATTAAACGATCACAAAACCCACTAGTCTCCCTTTTCTGCAAACACGAAACTTCCCCCTCCCCTCATCTTTTTTTTTTTGTTGTTTTGTTTTCTCCTCCTTTGATTTCACACGACCCCTTCTTTTTTTTTATTTCGAATTATTAAACCTCCCTTTCCCCGGTTTGTTTTAGATTCACCGAGTGTATGAGTTCTGAGTTCGCCCGAGTCGAAACTCATTTCTATGTCATGTATTCACCGTAAAATTTATGAGTAACAGAAATTTCTAAGTCATAAACTTTTATGTCGAGTAAATTTTTATGTCGAGTGTTATGTCATGTATTCGGTTTGTTTTAGAGGAAGAAATTTCTGAGTGTTTGAGTTTTTTTTTTTTTTTTTGGTCTGAGTGTTTATGTGTTTATGAGTTCTGATTTTTGTTTATGAGTGTATATGAGTCCTATTTCCGGAATTCTAAATTTTCACCGTGTTTTTAAACTCATTGAGTAATTTGTCTTATGATGTTTGTGTTGAGTGTGTTTTTGAGATTGTAGAGATTAATTTACTGTTTTTCATTTTGCTGTTTTTTTAAGGATCGATTGCTGAGTTATATTGAATAAATTCTGTTCGAGTTGTTTGGTTTTCTGTGAATTCTGGGTAAAGTATTGATTATTGCTTGGGTTTTTAAAGAATTGGTACGTTTTTGGCTAGATTAAAGTTACGGACGAGTCATGTCAAAATTTTTGTTAGAATTTTGTGTAAATAAATTAGTTAAATTTAAATTTCTGCTTTTAATAATTGTTAAAATAATTTTGCTCATTTTACTTTTAATTAATTTGTATAGATTTTTAGAATAAAATTTAGTGTTAATTCAAATTTAGAATTTTTAGTATAGAATTTAGGATCGAATCTAAATGTACTAAAACGAGATTGTGCACTTGCAATCAATTTTTAATAAATATTTTTAGCACATCACTCAGCATGAGAACATCATTGTTCGGCAAGTTAATAAAAATCCTTGAAGAAGGCAAGCTCGAAACTTGAATTCTGTCTGGTACATGATAACTATTAACATTAAGCAGCAAAAGGTAGTATATGTAGGCCAAAGACATTATAGTGCAGCTGATATGAATACCTTTATAAGCTGCAATATTGACACTTGCCAATGTTACAATGACTGGTCTCTCCACATGATCCATGTACAAAGGTTCTGTATTCGTATTTAGCGGACCCCAGAAAGAAACTTTGTGCGACACCCTGTTAAAAAGACATAAAATGAAGTACATGATTCATGTGAATGTACAAACTCAATTATTTGGTATAGAAAAAGGAATTAGTTAAAAGAAAAGTACTGAACAAAAGGTGTAGGAATTGCATTCATTAAAATTTAAACTACCTTCCATTAGTTATTCTGAATTGCACAACTTGTCTTGCACCAAAATGTGTCTGAATTGTCTGTGGTGGTTCTAGGTGTTCCATGACTCCCATGACATCTACAATAAATGAAAAAAAAAATAAAGAGGCTAAACAATGTACTTAAGAAAACATTGTAGGATGAAACTAAAATCACCTGTAGAATAGATAGGTTTCTGATAAGGTTGATATGCACGAACATTCTCAAATAAATCTTCCAGAGGTTTTAACTCAAATTTGTGGTCAGGTATGATATGGTCATCATGAAAAAAAGGAGCGATAATAGTAGAAGGAACAAAAGTGATGCACTTAGCGCTACTAACAGGACGATAATAACCAAATGCTTCGCGAACTTTGACATTGCTAATCTCATATAAGCCTCCTTCCAAGATAGCATTATGATAATTAATCCAAAGATCAGGTGTCACCATTGCATGCATATGAGTGTTCTGCTTACGAAGCAAACATTTTATGGAAACATGTAAATTTATGATAAAAATACTTAAGTTTAAAATAAAAACAAAAAAAACTAAAACATAATTGGTATTAAGTATTACCATGGAATCCAAAAGCATCAAGTTGTGTCTGATTACAACACCTGCATTGGATAACGTATCCCACATCCTTGTAACACGAACCTTCAATACCCACCCAATCTTAGATTCATCAAGTGTGTTAAGATGGTCATACATGTTCATGATGATCTGCTAAAAAAAGTATCAATACATCAATATAATAAAAAATGACAGAACATTGGATGATATCATATAAAAAATGCAAGACAAATCCTAATGCATAATATAGGACAATTAAGAAATATTCGATACTGAAAGCATAATGTAAACACAAAATAGTTGACCTGCAGGTGAAGAACTAATAATATAATGTAGGTTAAAAAATTTAAACCATACAGGCTTTTAAGATTTTAAAAGATATCTCTGTGTATATATTGTAATGCGTGCATTTGTTCTTCATTTTTTTATATATCAACTAATTAAGTATTAAGTAAGAGTAGCTGATTTATCAATCATTTTAAAAGAAATTCAAAACATTTACTCGTATATGTTAAATAGGGATTTGATTGACATAAGATATAAGATATAAGATATTATGTGATACTCGTATACTCTTTTATATTTAATTAAGAATTTAATTGACGAAATATATTTCTTGTCAATGATTGGATGTGTTTTGATATGGTAAAATAAAGTTTGTTGTATGTTAATTAATAATTTGATTGATAGAAGATATTATAATATACAACGATTACTTCTTAAACAATCGTCACTATTGATTAGAACGTAAAGGCCCTTTGGATAAGTAACTCTGGAAATGGCAATGTATAGCTGGCCATGGCAAAAAACAGATTTCGGCAAGTACAAACCTAACCTGCAGGTGAATTGAGAACAATTGAGAAGTATTCGATACTGAAATCATAATTTAAACACGACACACTTAACCTGCAGGTGAAGAACTAAAAAAATAATGTAGGTTAAGAGCTTTAAACCATATAGGCTTTTAAGATGATATCTCTGGTTATATAGTGTAGTGTGTGCGTTTGTTATTCATTTTTAATATATCAAAAAAAATAAGTATATAATGGAGTAGCTGATTTATCATTCATTGTAACAGAATTTCAAAACATTTACTCATATATGTTAATTACGGATTTGATAGATAGGAGATAGAAGATATTATGTGATACTCTTATACTCTCTTTGATTTAATTAAGATTTTGATTGACAAAAATTATTTCTTATTAATTAATATAAATTTTTTTGTTGCTATATCTATCTTTGTAATTCATTAATCTAAATTTATAAACAGAGTAAATCATATCTCATTAACATTGAAATTGATTTCTATGACACATACATTATGTAGATGACAACTTTGTTTTGGAGAAATGCTAGATTCCAAATCAATTTAACGTGAGAAATTGAAATGATTAGAATTTTTTAGTTTTTCCAAACCAATTTATTGTAAGTGTGATCAATTGACATGATTTGAATTTTTTAGTTTTAAAGTTTTTTATATAATGGAGGCAAATTTGTGCAATCCTCCATCAGAGCAAAAAAATAAACGTGTTTATTCTAATTTCCATGATTTGATTTTAGTCAAATCATAACTACTCCTATATATATCTTCTTATTTTTGTATCTCTTTAAGGCTTCTATAGTATATATAATATATATTATATACCGTATGGTATAAGTATACATATAAAAAAATTGCATAATTTTTCATCTCTTTATTGTAGTTCTGTGCACAGCAATATGAATCCGGTAAGCATGTTATGTGCATTCTTTTCCATCCATTGATGAGTGCTCTACATTACTTGCAATTATGAAACATTTACATACATTTGAAACTAAATAACCTGATTTTTTTTGTTCTACAACAAGTTCAACTATTAACGTCAGTAAAATGTATAATCTCATTTTGATTATATATGATATTATTCAAAATTTTGTTGTATATAACTTGTTAATTTCTCAGTGTTTTGGTAATTTTGCATATTCAGAAAAAAGACCAATAAGGAGGAGTTTTGCTGCAGGAATTTCAGAACACAACTCATTTGGTACACTGGTATGTCTTGAAAGTACATAGTTTTATTTTGTTCAGCATGTTCAAATAACATACAATTCCTTTAATATAGTACATGATTATCAGAGAGTACCTGAACCATCTGTAGAGGAGTTTGGCGATAGCATTCCTCGAGATATTAAGATAAAATGCAATGGAGGTATCATGTGGAAAGGCCTATATGATAGTGGGACAGGAAAAATTATGGGATTGGAGGAATTTATGAAGGCTCATAAGGTCAAACAAATGTATACTTTACTCATGGATTATATCGGGGATGGCGATTTTAATATTCAGATATATAATTCGTACGGGTTAGAAGTATATCAATACAAATGTCTTTCGTTTAGAACTGAGGATCCAAAATCTAAAATAAACTTGAGTGAGTATGTCCTTGGCCTTGATCAATTAGAAGATGAGAAGGCAAGGTCGCTGTTTTTCAGTAGTGCCTACGGAAGGGATTTACGTTACTACGAATTAAGCATACATGGACCTTATTTTCATGCAGGGATGAATACGATGGTGAGTATATGATTAATGCATTTATTTTTAACCTGTATTTTGTCTTTACCAATTTTTCAATTTTTAATACCTTGTTTTTTTTCAAACATATGTTACCAAAAAAATTATCCGATTTATATAGCAAGTGGAAAAACGGTGATATCATAAAATTACATTTCCTGATAAAATATTGGGAAGTAAGTATTGAAGTTTCTGGCGATGATCATTATCTTGGAAATGGATGGAGTTATTTTGTGAATGATTGTGGAATTAAGAAGAACGACATTCTCATTTTTAACGCAGTATTTGAACAATTAGAGGATATGGTGCAAGTGTGTTTGTTCAAAAGTGATGAGATTTACAGACATGATTTGAGATCAGGTATATTCTATATTGTGCAAATAAATATTAACCAAGTTTATTATGAAAATCATGATTTATCCGCTATTTTTGTAATTATTGTCTAATTCTACTTGTTTTCAACAGGATTACGAAGTCGTCCTGCTTCATTTTTTCACATCCTAAATTTGCATACGTTCCATCATAAAGAGATCGTAAGTTGACTTATATATTTATATTACTTTTTTTACCATATATAGTTTTTTACTTTGTATAATAGTAGTTATGCAAATGTCATTTACATATGCTAATAAACAATAATGTGACAGGTTCCTCCCATTCTTGTCCGAAAATTTTATTCTGATATTGTATCAAAGGTTGATAAAATACGTTGTGGTCAATCCACTTTTACAGTATCATATAATACAAATACAAAGGCTTTGAAAAATATTCAGATGATTTTAGAGAAGTATGATCTCAAAAGGAATGATACATTTTTCCTGACAACAACCGATAATCATGAGGTTGACATGCAAATTTATCGAAGGGATGGACTCGAAGTTGAATATCAAAGTGAATATGAAACACATATTATTAATCAAGGACATTGGTTCATGAATGATACATGGGATAACTTATATTCTGGTAATTCCACTCAAATACACTATTTTTATATTTAAGTGATACCTTTTACGGTTTCTAATTTTTCTATTAATGATGGGACATTGTGTATTTTTGACAGTGAAAAAAGGAGAAGATGCTGAAAGTCGGATTTCCAATGAGATAGTGGAAGATACTAATGAGGAACCTGCTGATCACATTCTAGGAGAATTTTTGGTAACTCTTTCAAGATCTAATGTCGATTCTCATTGTCATGGAGTGGTATGATTTAATTAAGTGTAACGTTTTTTACAATGTTGATAAATAGATATTTTCGTAATCTTGTATATTTAACAACCATTATTAATTGTAGTACATTAGCAAGGATCTTGAAGAATTTATAAGCAACGAGAATTCTGATCAAATTTTTTTCTTGGTACGAAACGGACTACAATGGAATGTTGAGATAAATGTCACAAATGGTCGAAAAAGGTTCTCTGCTAGATGGAGTACCTTTGTTTCTGATAATGACTTAAATGAGAATGATATAGTTCAATTTAGCCTGCGAGGAGATGGAGTGACTTTTGACGTAGAATTAGTTGAGGATTAGTTCTCTATTGTTTTTAATAAAAGTGTCAAAACATATTTGTTTTGTTGATGGTTTGCATGTACAACTTTAAGATATGTTGCTGAATTTATTGTTATTGTTGTAATGTCCAGACATGCTATATTTTATAATGCAATTTTAATATTATGAACAATTTAGTTTGGAGGTGCTATGCATGACACAACAGGTGGATTAGTTTTTCTCCTTCCATGTTATGAAGTACTAATTGTGCGTAGCTGTTGATGCAATTAACCAACATAAATTACAAATAAGGTATATAGAATTTAAACAGCACCTACAAAAAGATATGGAAACATGGAAAAAAATCTTTATATCTTTATAGTCACTTAACATGGAAATTTTTTTGTCCCGAATATAATACATGTCTATGGCAAAAAATATCTTTGTAATTTACATTTATTGATGAATAACAATTTGCAATTTACATTTGCCAGTATAAATTAGAACCAACATTATCAATTATACCCATAGGCATCATAAAAGTGTGAAAAGTTTAAGTACTAATATCCGATGATCTAATCTAATCTAATCTAATCTAATCTAATCTAATGTAGGCAAATTGTAAAACACTTCTTCAAAAACAACGTTTTCTGTAACATTAGTGCTTAAACCATCGTCACTATCGATTAGAATGTAAAGGCCCTTTGGAGAGGTAACTCTGGAAATGGCAACGTATAGCTGGCCATGGCAAAAAAAAGATTTGGGCAAGTACAACCCTACCGTGTCAAGTGATTGTCCTTGGCTTTTGTTAACAGTCATGGCAAAGCATAGCTGCAAAGGAAACTGAGTCCATTTAAATTCAAATGGCCATTTCGTGTCAGTTGGAACCATATCAATTCTTGGAATGAGGTGTTTCCTGCCAATGTTAGATCCATAAAGAATCTGGCACTCTATGCTATTTTTTTACATGCTGTAACTACCATTCGAGTCCCATTGCATAGTCTAAGAATTTGGTTCAAGTTCCTCATAAGCATCACAACAGAACCAACTTTGATCTTCAACTCATGTTTTGGTAGACATGGCATATTAATTGAATTTAGATATTCAACTGGAAAAGCCTCGTCAAATTCATTTTCATCAACACCACTATCTTCAATGGAATCTTGACTAAGGTAGATATGTGTGGTACCTGGAATCTTGTCAAGCAGCACTGAATTTATGTCATCTACAACAGCATTTGTTGGTGTCAAAATTGCTCTGGATCTTAGATATGTATGTGAAGAAATATTTTTGACAAAGTTGGGATATACTATGTCACAAAGAGTCTCTATCTGCTTCTCCGAACAACGAACAACGGACAACAAATTCGTCAGGAATTTTAACCTGAATGGAAGATTGGTTATCTGCTTGGATACCATTATCCAACTTACCATCTCCAACCTTTAACTGCCATTCACTAAACTGCTTTATTATTTCATTTTGTTGAGGTGAAGTCCCAGAATGAAGACGCATGTTTTGTTTTAACAAAAAAACTTGGCAATGATCCCATAATCTGGATTTATTCAATGACGCACAAACAATTTCTGCTCTTGTGGCCTTTGGTATAACAGGTAGGATTTGATGGAAATCCCCACCGAATATTACTGTGATACCGCCAAATGGTTTTCTGGATCTAACAGGATCAACAGAGGACATTATATCACGCAAACTTCGATCAACACATTCAAATGCGTGACAATCCTACACAGGTATTTCATCCCAGATTATCAAACTTGTATGTTGTAACAATTCTGCAATGTCAGTTCCATGCTTTATTCTAGCCGTTGAGTATTAATCAAGTTTTATTGGAATATGGAATCGAGAATGAGCTGTCCTACCACCTGGAAGCAACACAGCAGCAATTCCAAAGGATGCCACAGGAAGTACTATCTTCTGTTCAGAACGCAACCGACAATAAATTATCTGCCATAAAAAGGTTTTGCCACAACCACCACTTCCATAAACAAAGAACAGACCACATTTATCATGCTCAACGATATCAATAACAGAATGATAAACTTTCTTCTGCTCAACATTCAATTTACCATAGTTAACATCATGTTTTTCTTTCATCTCAACCTTGTCATATCCAGTTTCCTCAATTATGAGACGATTTAGATCTGTACATCTAAAAATATCAGGAGGGAAAGGCATTGTTGGGTAATCCTTCAAACTTTTACCAATATCATTCATGAGCTTTTCTATTTCTGAAAAAACATAGTACTTAGCATTGTTAAAATATATAAATAACAAAACAAAAAACTGCAAATAAACTTAACATTATCTATAATCTATAATTTTAGAATCACCTGCAAGAGCATAATTTTGTAAATCCGAATCAGAGAGTTGCAAATCGTTGTTTCCCGTAAGTCGTCTTCTATTGTGAAGAATGTCGTCTAACATAAACCTCCAACGTTCATTCCATAAACTAAGAGGATCTGAAACAGAGCTATATGCTAATATGTTGACAAACATTTCATGCAACTGATTAGGGAATGATGAGTTTGCATTCTCTAACAATGCCTCATGTCATTGTCTATCGTCCTCCAGAAGGCCAAGTGCTCTACATGTTTCTTTAAAACTATCGTAAACGTGTCCATCTACATTTCTCACATCTTGGACAAACATCCTTTTTTTCTCATTAGTAACGTGCGTAGATAGAGCAAGTCTCCAGCAGTTGCATGTACTTCAAAAAGCCTACCAACAACATCACCTCTCTGCCTTAATCTCCATTTGCATTCCCTGGGAAGCCAAGTAAAGTGACTTGGAAACTCTAGATATGTGTATTGCCGAGCAGTGGAAATTTCCTTATTTGCTAAAAACCAAGCTTCCAACTTGGTCCTTTTTGAGATTGCACGATCACAAACTTTTTGCAAAGACTCCCCGATTTTAAAACTAACATATTTAGAATCAGGCAGATGGACAGGTAATCGGTCCACGGATGGCCAACGTGAATGGATGTCAAAACCAAAAATTCTCCATGATGCCTCAGAAGCACATACGTAATGTCCATCAAGATAGTGCTTTACTTCATCAAGAGATTTTTGTCCATTTCTTGTTGTATTAAGCGACGCAGGTCCATTTTTCTTTTTTAGCATCATAGTTGCATTGTCATGTCCTTTTAAGCAATACTTGAATAAGTATTTTAAAGACCTTGAATTGTTGCAAATTTCCAGATTTATATGGCATTGGAAACGGACCAACAAATCTCTATTAAAAGGTACCACATACTGATTATCTAGTAATGCACCTTTGACTTTAACATGCGCACCATTTTTGCGTCTTCGATAAACTGGAAATCCAGAATCATCAAAACATGTATTTCCATTGTACCTGGGGATACATAAGCATTACTTGTTAACATAGTTTATAAAATCACCTAAATTTAAAAGTAATGACATGTGTATTCAAGCATAAAATAGTCTTAGAGAATTACTGGTACCTCTTTGGGAAATGGCACATACATTTCCCCTTTACCATACACGGATAATAGGTAAAATCTTGACCACATGGTCCATGTATCTTATAATTTTTAACTGCTGCATATCCGAAAGGATCGGTATTTTTATCTGGAATTTCTGCAGAGACCAAAGCATCTATTTGTTCTACATTCTTTGGCCTGTCATCTGGGTGTAACCATATTAGCATATGGGCATGTGGTAAACCCCTTTTTTGAAACTCAATCACATGCATTATTGTTCATGAACATATCAAAAATTATAAAAGTAAGTTAGGTAATGACATATAATTTAATATTCATAATTCGGAATATGAAATTGTAATTCTAGAATAATGGACACGGGATAAAGTAACAAAACTCACTTCCAATGCATCTGCCAAAGTAGTTCTTTTTCTTGATCAGATCAATGAGTTGTTCCAACTTCATCTTAAAAACTCTTTCTACTATGTCAGGTGCATCACAGACATCAACATTTGGCAAGTGCTTCATCATTTTTTTAATTTCAGGCCACTTAGAATTACATGTCATTGTTAGAAACAAAGTAGGATGTCAAATTACACGACACAAAGCCAATGAATCCTTAAAGTATTGAGACATGTGACGTTTAGATCCAGCGAAAGAAGCTGGTAGAATTATGCATTTCCCAACATGATCTGGATCATTTTCTCCCTTTTTTATTGCATCACGCACTGAAGTATACAGATCTGACCGAATTGTGGTCTGATTTCTACTAATCCAATCCAATCTGTACTGTTCAATAGCTGTAAATGCATCAACCACATATTGTTACCACAATCTCCCACCGAGATGAGGAGTTAATCCTACGTAATCATTAAAAATCCAAGTAAACAAAAACTACAAAAGTATTCATATTTATACATATATATGAATACAACGTGTAAAAAGAAATATGTGTGTTAAAAATATATGGATTTGTACCTTCAGTAAGACGTATCATTAATTTGTAGCAGTAGTATTCCTTCATTGAAACAAATTCTCTATGCTTTTTCTCTTCATCTTCATTGTCATCTTCTACAACCATTTATTTTTGTTTTTTTATATTCTGATGAGTAGGTTTAATTTACTGTGTATATTTTGTCAAATTTTTTTTTACTATGTATATAATTAAACAACAATCACAAAATCCCTTTATTTAGTTTTTACTCCTTTAAATTTTTTAATTTATTTTTTACTTCTAAATACGTACTCATCAGAATACGTCGAGCACATAATTTTTGATAAAATTATAATACTTTATAAATTTTGGGCTCGTTTATTGCTGTGATTCCTTTTTCTGGATTCGTTTGGATGTTCTTGTTTTTATTGTTGTAGTTTGGATTCGATTGGATACGTGACTCCCATTTTTATTTGACAAACTCTGATTCATGAGTTTCAGGATGGGGAGTATGTTACCATATATTATATTAGTATTTTATTGGATAATTTCAGTATTATAATAATTTCCTTATTAGGATAATTTTCTTTAATATCATTTAATTATTAGATATATAAATCAATCTTTTATTATAATTGTAAACAAATTCACTATGATTTAATTTTATTTTTCTATCTTCGCTTCATACTTTGTGTTTAAAAACATTGAACTTTTAGGTTGGTAAATTGTGGTGAACTTTGATTTATGGACTATGGTGATAAACTTGCTTTTTCGGCTTGCATGTCGAGTAGTGATGTTACAGATTATGCGGTATTTGGGCCTTTGAGATATTTGGTTTGTGTGGGATACTCCGAAAAGGTTATTATATTGAAACATATAGAGTAAGTAAGAAAACAATGTATAGCTTATACATGCTGATAGCCTGAGACTCTGATAGGGAAGTGTAGTTTGGTGGTAAGATAGACATTCTATGGCTGATAGTTCCACGCCTGATTCTTTAATCACGCTGGGATGTATTTCATATTTTTATTCAGTTAAGGGGAGGGATGTTCCTAAAGCCTAGGGGGCGATAATTTGCATATTTCATGGTTGTTAAAACCACGCAATCTTAGCTAATTAGCAAACTTGTTCAAATTTTGTAATCAACCTTGTCAGAAGTTCAAAATATCCAACTGCGGGTGTCTAATCCTATCATCATATTTGGAAACAAAAAACAAACTTTGTGTATCATTCGAATGATTGTTTTCTTCTATTATAAATTTTGTTGATAACTTCAATGTAGATGAATGCTGCAGTTATGCACTAAGAAATAATAAAATAAATAAATAAAGAGTAATGCTAGGTACCCCAAAATATTTACCAAAATTTTTATCATATGACGTATCATGACATATGGCACATTCTTTTTCGGTCACTATATCGCAACTGGGATTCATTGCCAACTTCTCATATAGTTTCTCCCGACTGTGTGCTGAAGTAAAACATGGTTTGATAGGCTACTTTATACAAGTAGTCCAGGACCTACAATCCGGACTTGTTGAGGACATCAAAGCTCGGAGCTTCCCCAATTAGCCAATCCAGACCCGCGAATACAGTCAAGGCCTTGGGGGCAAAACACGTGGCACCACAACTCTTTGTAATCATTAATGGCCCCATTTGACAGTGACAACTAATGATTACCAATAATGAGCACAATCCAAAAATGAGGATGTCACACTCCAAAAGATGACTGACACACTTTCCCACAATTATTCTCCTGGACAGGTGTAATGCATCTGCACGTCCAAGGTGATCGACCTACCTAGAATCCAACGCTCATGATTAAAGGTACCAACCCCTAAACCCTAATTCTTGGCCTATAAATAGACCAAGAAAAGAAGGTTTAGGGGTTACATTCTCTCTACACACTTACCACCTACACACACCCTCCACTTTTAGATACTTCATATTCTTGATATTATCTTCCAAAGCCTTCTCTCAGTCTCATGCTAGAGGCGTCGCAGGTCCAAACCCCTCTCCCGAAATTGTTTTCTGGTAGCCCAACCACCAGCTACACCGTACCTGGGCGAGGGAACGGCGGAGGAGGAGCCCCATCGGAATCTGGAGTTATCATTGGCGCTAGAAGGAGGGGTGTGGCTCTGTCCATTGATCTCGGTGCCACTGGACTCGACTCCATCAACAAGCTCTTGAAAAAAAGTCCAAATAAATCAGTAAGATCTAAAACCACCTGAACCTTAGTTAAAAATGCAACTTTTACACCCTTTTCAGTTATGTATACATGTCTTTAGCCTCGTCTAGCCTCTAATAACCCAGATCTATTGCTTGTTTTTAATAAAGTTCTGATTTATAGCTTTTACACCTGATTAGTAGCTAGATCCGTAGCCATGACTGTCTAATTTGTTGATGTTTTGGCTCGTTCTTGCTTGCTTTTGTTTTGATCCAAAAAATACGTGCATACATACATTGTTTTCTTGAAAACCAACTCAGATCTGTTATAAAACTTGTATCTTGTAAGAATTATTGTCTTGGAAACCATATTCTGTTGGAACCAAGCCGAGGGGAAGTTAATATACCCAGAGACGATCAACCACTGACCAGCTACAAGAGACAAATTTGGGCCCCGACCTACCCCTAGTCCCGGCTACTGACAACCCGGTTCTAGAGAGGATAGGGATTGGACCCGGAGACGCCAGAGTTACCATCGAGGTAAATCAGTACAAGTATACTGATGTGCCTCTTGCTGCAATGCACATGGAAAACCTTACCCCAGAAGAACTAGCAAAGGCAATCCGGACCTTCCGAACCCGGAGACAAGCTCCCCTCGAACCAGAACAAGCTGAAAATTCTCAAGATTCCGAGCATTTCCACCGGTCCCGGAGGTCAGTCTTCGACCGGATCGGGGATAAAGGCAAAGGAACCCAGAAGAATACCACTCATAAATCCTAGAGCAAGAACAAAGAAAACGAAGCTGAAAAACTCAGAAAGATGGCTGAACTCAGGGAGAAAATCCGGATGGAAGAAGAGGCTAAGCTGGAACTCAAAGTCTAGAAAAGGATCCAGGAAGAGGAAGACCGAATCCTAAGGAGGTCCGGATCCAAAAGAATCTATAGAGACATCAGTCCGAAGCCCATCTCTGACGAGGAGGATCCTGGAAAAAATCTAATTGACATGATTCATGAGCTGCAGAAAAAGGTGGGTAACGACTCCGGACTGGAAATTGAAGGAACCTTGACACCATTCAGCCGATCTCTGGAAGCTATGCCAAGGCAAAAAGCTTGAAGCACTACAATTTTGACTCATTCGATGGAATGGGGGACTCTGAAGAACATGTCAACTACTTTGAGCAGATTCTCTCATTTACTTCTACAATGACCTAACCAAATGCCAATTCTTTGCTTCTACTTTGAGGGGAGGGGCCCAGAGGTGGTTCGACAGGATTCCCTCCCGTAGCATCCACAGTTGGAAGGAATTCAGAGAATCCTTCCTAAAGAGGTTTAGAGCCAATCGCACTCATGAACTCCACATGTGCCATTTAGAGACTATCCGGCAATATGAAAATGAATCTCTCTCCGATTACATGAATCATTTTCAAGAAGCCATCAACAAGATTTCGTGCCTAGATGAGCGTGAAGCTCTAAGTCTCTTTTGGAGGAACCTAGACCTAGAGCTTAACGAAAGATATGTTTACGAACTGATCAACAAAGAACCCCAGAGCCTGGCAGCAGCGTATGCTATGGCTGCTCGGTTCATCAAAGAAAGTGATGTGCTGCAGGCAATGAGAATGACCTGCCAAGGAACCTCTTCAACTCGAACTTCGGACGATCGCCCCCGAGCTGATTATCATCAAATAAACGGTTCAAGCCGAACAGGCAAAGTAACCATATTCAAAGCTCGCAACCCTCAGTACCAGACAAAATCTCCGAACCAACATCCAAACCAGAGTCAAGGCCCCCGAAGCCCACCAAATCGGAGCCAAAGCCCGAACCTGAGTGGACTCCTCTAAACCGAACCCAGGCCGATATACTGAAGGAGGTCCGGGATAAGCCATATTTTTACTCTCCTAAACCAATGCTGACAGCTCCAGAAAATAGGGCTGCACACAAGCAGTGTGATTACCATGGAACCCATGGTCATACTACTGAAAATTGTCTCTCCCTCAAATATTTCATTGAAGACCAAATCAATAAAAGGAACATGGGCCAGTATATTGCAAGAAGAACAATGGAGAAAAGAGAAAGTTTCGGATCAGGAAAGAAGCATGTGGTCAATGTAGTGATGGGAGGATCCAGATCACCCCCTTCTAGTCCAGGCTCCGGAGATGAGGTGATGATGGTTCAATCTTTCCCCGAACAAGTCATAACTTTCAGCAACTCTGACTTTGATGGTATCGGCCCGAATCATAATGAAGCTTTAGTAGTTAGTCTGGAGATAGCCAACAACGAAGTAAGGAGGATCCTTGTTGACAACGGATCATCAGTTAATATTATTTTCAAACACACCATGGATAAGATGCAGCTGGGCAGTGTGAAAATGAATGAACGTAGAGCGGACCCTCTCTTTGAATTTGGAAATAACTTGGTTCCGATCCAGGGGACTCTATACCTTCCGGTCCTATTCGGAACCAGCCCCAAACAAATAACCCACACAGTCAAGTTCTATGTGATCAATTCCCCCTCATCCTACAATGTGATTCTGGGCTGTCCAACGTTAACCCAGCTCCGGGCCATTACCTAAGCCCCACACTTAAAATTCAAATTCCCTACCCCTTCTGGGATTGGAGAAGTCAAAGGAGATACAGAAATGGCACGACGTTGCTACGGACAGGCCTTAATAATGGCCGAAACTGATCCGAAAAACAAGAGAAAAGCTTCCTCATATCAGAAGAACATAAGCCGCAAGAAGCACAGGATAAACTTCAAAAAAGGGCCCGGACGTGAAGTACAAAACATTGAGAGTATTGAAGCACCAACCAAAGAAGCCCTAATATCTAAAGCACGCGAGTACCTGGATTCGAACACTCAAGCCCGAATTCAGAAATTTACTTCTAAAAAAGAGCAAGGAAAAGTGGAGCCAGCAGTTCAAACCGAAGCCATCCCAATCATGGAAGGGGATCCGGACCGAAAGATAAAGATTGGTTCTGGTCTTCATCCAACTTTCAGGGCTAACCTAATTCAACTGCTCAAAGATTACTCTGATATTTTTGCATGGAGCCCGGAGGACATGCCTGGCCTTGATGAATCTGTGGCAATGCATACCCTCGATGTGCTCTCGAACAAAAAGGCAGTGAAACAAAAACGGAGAAACTTTGCTCTGGAGAGACAGAAAGCGATCGATGAAGAGGTAGAGAAACTTCTCAAGGCTGGTATCATCTACGAAATCAAATACCTGGACTGGGTAGCAAATGTGGTCCTGGTCAAGAAACCAAATGGAAAATGGAGAATGTACGTCGATTACACCGACCTTAATACAGCTTGTCCGAAAGACCCTTACCCATTGCCTAGTATCGATCAATTTATCGATGCAACTTCTGGACATGTAATGTTCAGCTTCATGGACGCCTTCTCCGGATACAACCAAATAAAAATAAACCTGGCAGACATTGCCAAAATAGCCTTCTTTACTCATCGGGCTGTATACGCCTATCGATACATGCCATTTGGGTTAATGAATGCCGGATCTACTTATCAAAGAGCCATGGTCGAAATATTCAAAGATCAGCTTGGTAGAAACCTAGAGTCTTATGTGGATGATATGATAGCGAAGTCAAAAATAGTTGAGGATTCGGAATCGGGATTTGACCCAATTTTCGAGAAAGACTCGGGATTTGACCCGGGTTGTCACATATGGTATCAGAGCCAGGTTCTCGAAAGCTTGATTCGTCGAGTTGCCGGACGTGGGGACATGAAAGCTGGTGGTATTATCCCACAATGGATAGAGGTCCGGAGGTGGGGACACGAAGCCAGCCGGTATTATCCCACAATGGTTAGGGAGGAACGATCTTGGACCTATGGAATTTCCGTTCGGCCTGACGAGGACGTCAGGAGTTTAAGTGGGGGAGTTTGTAACACCCCAATCCCACATCGAGGAGATTTGGGACTTTAGTTCAGTTTATAAGACAAAGTATTACTACTAAGTGCACCAACAAAATCATGATATTTTGGGGGCCTGTAGTGGTCTTGTGGACTACCCAAGTTGGCTGCATTTAGGCGAGTTTGTAACACCCCAGTCCCACATCGAGGAGATTTGGGACTTCAGTTCAGTTTATAAGGCAAAGTACTACTACTAAGTGCACCAATAAAATCATGATATTTTGGGGGCCTGTGGTAGGCTTGTGGACTACCCAAGTTGGCTGCATTTAGGCGAGTTTGCTTTGGCTTATTTCGGATTCGGAATCGGGATTTGACCCGATTTTCGAAAAAGACTCGGGATTTGACCCGGGTTTTCACATATGGTATTAAAGCCAACTCTCGAAAGCTTGATTCGTCGAGTTACC
This sequence comes from Saposhnikovia divaricata, assembly GCA_036435485.1. NCBI lineage: Eukaryota > Viridiplantae > Streptophyta > Magnoliopsida > Apiales > Apiaceae > Saposhnikovia > Saposhnikovia divaricata. The sequence goes on along the minus strand of CM071597.1, from coordinate 126,322,683 downwards.
GGAGGTGGGGACACGAAGGCTGGTGGTATTATCCCATAATGGATAGAGATCCGGAGGTGGGGACACGAAGCCAGCCGGTATTATCCCACAATGGCTAGAGAGGAATGATCTTGGACCTATGAAATATCCGTTCAGGCCTGACGAGGACGTTAGGAGTTTAAGTGGGGGAGTTTGTAACACCCCAGTCCCACATCGAGGAGATTTGGGACTTTAGTTTAGTTTATAAGGCAAAGTACTACTACTAAGTGCACCAACAAAATCATGATATTTTGGGGGCCTGTGGTGGGCTTGTGGACTACCTAAGTTGGCTGCATTTAGGCGAGTTTGATTTGGCTTATTTCGGATTCGGAATCAGGATTTGACCCAATTTTTGAAAAAGACTCGGGATTTGACCCAGGTTGTCACAAGAAGCACATGATGTGTGTTTTGAATGTAAACAACCCGGTCACTTTAAACGGGAATGTCCAAAGTTGGCTAAAGGTCGAAGTCTTATAGCCGAAAATGGATGGGATTTAAGCGAGAATGAAGAAGCTCCCGAACAAAGTGAAGAAGTTGTTAACTTGCGTTTGATGGCGATCGGTGATGAAGCTACACCAACGAAAACCTCCACTACTAATCAAGAGGTAACCCTAAACTTTACTAATAATGTGGCATCTTGTAGTAGTGATAATTTTAGTATAGATTTATTTAAAATAGATCATGCAAATTTGGGTGTCTCGGAGCTTATTAATCTTGTAAAAATGCTGAAAACGAGTCATGATGAAATTAGCCAAAAATACATCACGGTTAGTTCCGAAAGGAATAAAATACGGGATGTGAATGTTGAGCTACAAAAAGAGGTCACTCGTTTGACCGATATCCATGTCAAAGGTGTGGAATATTACGAATTCATTTCATCTCAAAATGAGCGCTTGAAACTTGAAAATACTAATAAGGATGAAAATATTCGAAATCTTGAGATTGAGAATATATCCTTGATACTTCAAGCCGAAGAGATGGAAAATGAAAAAGTTCAATTATCTACTAACACTAGTGATCTCCATGTTGAGATGTTGAATTTAAAGATTCAAAAGGAATCTTTGATTGGTGAAAATGAGACACTAAGTGAAAAGATAAAAGAACTCGAACAATCTCTAACGGGAGATATTGAGGAAGAGCTACGTGAAGCCATAAAAGAAAAAGAATTAGATTGTCAAGTTACTTTATCCGTTAAGGATTTCGAACTTGCCAACATTAAAGACTTACTTGAAACCGAATCAAAGGAACGAGAGTATGTTGTCTCTGAACTCAAATCGGTTATCTTGGAAAGTCAAAGGCTTCAAAATGAAAATAGCAAGCTCTTAACTCAAATCACTCATCAAGAAACCTTTCTCAATAATAAGATTAATATCTTTTTAACGGAAAAGGAAAATCTTGAGAAAACCGTTAGACAATTCACCAAGAGTAATACTATATTGGATAGTATGGTATTTAACTCAAATGTATCATTTAACCGAGAAGGTTTGGGATTTAATATGAACTCTCCTCCTAAAAGAGAAGTTCAAGTTCCTAAGACCTTTAAGGATACTACTCCTACATCATCATCGAGTAAATGTTCGTATTGCAATATAAGTGGACATATAATTCTTTATTGTAAAGCTAAAAATGATGTAAGTAAGGGGAAGTATAAATGGATACCTAAAGGTGAATGTTTGAAAAATGGTAATAAAACTAAAGGTGCTAAAAAGAAAGAAAATGTCTTTGTAAATGACAAGAAGCAACCTAAGTTTCATTATCATCAAAAACCGATTAGCTTTCAACAAAGGAACATGAAAAATCAAGCAAGTACTAGTACCAACAATGCTAGTTCTTATAAGGTTCCTAAGCAAGGTTATAATGCTAGAAATCCAAATGGTTATGGTCATGTAAATACTTATTCTATGCCTAGAAACACGAGTCATTTTAATGCTAGATCGAGTCAACATGCTAATGTGAGTCATCATGCTTATCCTAGAATTAATAATGCTCATGTTAGAAATAATCATGTTAATTATCGTGCTAATAATCCTTCTAGAGATTCCGTTATCACTATATTTCCCCGTAGTGATAATAGAAATACTTTTCGTGATAATTCTAGATATGCTCCTAGGAGAAATCCATATCATATTTCTAATAGGAATCAAGAATCTAGAAATGATATTGTTTATGTGAATGATTATCATATGCCTCGATTTATCTATGAAAGTACTCGTTTGCCTTATGATGATGTGCTAACACCCGGACCCTCAATTAAGAAGGGTACCAAAAGGTTTAATTAATCTTGTATGTAGGTGTGCCTTGCTGCTAAGAAAGATGTGTGGTACCTTGATAGTGGATGTTCTCGACATATGACCGGTAATAAGTCTTTGTTGAACAACATTAAAAAGGTAACCGCCGGAGTTGTAACTTTTGGAGATAGTAGCAAAGGTGACATTATTGGCATTGGTGACATTGGTAATGAAAGCTTCAAAATATGTGATGTACAATTAGTCACTGGACTAAAGTACAACTTGCTTTCAATAAGTCAACTATGTGATAATGGTTGCAAAGTGATATTCTTTCCATCTCATTGTGCTATTTATGACAAAGAGTGGAAACTAATTCTAAAATGTCCACGAAGCAAGAATGTTTATTCGTGTGACCTCAATGATTATGAAAATATGTGTTTGGTATCCATGAATGAGGATCCATGGTTATGGCATCGACGTTTAGGTCATGAAAATATGAAACTCATCAAAAATATATGTTCGAATGAACATGTACGTGGTTTAACAAAACTCAATTTCATAAAAGATCATATATGTGAAGCTTGTGAAATTGGCAAACAAATTTGAGCATCTCATAAAGCCAAATTCATGGTGTCTACTACTAGACCACTAGAGCTTCTACATATGGATCTCATCGGACCTGTGCCCGTACAAAGTTTGGGAGGTAGTTCGTATACTCTCATAGTAGTCGACGACTTCTCACGATATACGTGGACGGAGTTCCTAAAAGCAAAAAGTGATGCTTTTCCATCATTTGCTGCTCTTTGCAAAAGGATACAAACTCAACAAGAAACGTCTATTGTTCATATAAGGACGTATCATGGTAAAGAATTTCAAAATTCCGAGTTTGTTGATTTTTGTGAAGCTAATGGTATTACTCACGAATTCTCTCCTCCTTATACACCTTAATCAAATGGGGTCGTTGAAAGGAAGAATAGAACATTACAAGAAATGGCGAACACGATGCATAATGAATATCGTCGACCTAAATATTTTTGGGGCGAAGCCATGTCAACAGCTTGTTATGTTCTTAATCGAGTTTTACTACGACCTATTAATGTGAAGACTCCTTATGAGCTTTATTTTGGTAAAACTCCTAAGATAAGCTACTTTAAGGTCTTTGGAAGTAAATGCTTTATTTTGAATACAAAAGATTATTTAACGAAATTCGACCCAAAATCTAGTTAGGGTGTATTTCTTGGATATTCAAATACAAGCAAAGCTTATCGGGTATTTAATCTTAAAACTTTAGTGGTGGAAGAATCAATGAATGTTGTGTTTGATAAATCAAAACCAATATCAAAGTATAAAGATTTGATTGAAGAAGAAAGTGATCCAAAAGAAGATTGTCATGATAACGTCGAGAATGTTATTAGACAAATTGAAACTTTTGATCAAGGAACTACAACTCCTAATAATCCTCTCGAAATAATTGAGGTCAATAATAGATTACCTTCGGATGTACCTGGGTTAGAAATCATACTATCGAGAATACCGTAGGTGATAGAACTAAAGGTGTCCAAACTCGATCTCAAGTGCAAAACATTGTTGGTCACTTAGCTTTTCTATCACAAATAGAACCCAAAACTGCAAAAAAAGCTTTATTGGACGAGGATTGGATTCTTTCCATGCAAGAAGAGTTAAACCAATTTACTCGTAGCAACGTTTGGGAACTAGTTCCACCTCCACCCGATAGTTCTACTATTGGAACCAAGTGGGTCTTTCGAAATAAGTTAGACGAAAGTGGAACAGTGGTAAGAAATAAAGCAAGACTAGTTGCTCAAGGATATACACAAATGGAAGGTATAGACTACGATGAAACTTATGTTCCCATGGGTAGACTCGAAGCAATTCGAATGTTCTTAGCTTTCGCTTGTCATAAGGGATTCAAAGTTTATCAAATGGATGTTAAATCGGCTTTCCTAAATGGTGTCTTAGAAGAAGAAGTTTATGTAAGACAACCACCGGGATTTGAAGATTTGGAACATCCGGAATATGTGTATAAACTTTATAAAGCCTTATACGGACTAAAACAAGCTCCAAGAGCTTGGTATGAGCGGTTAAGCAAATTCCGAATTACTAGTGGTTTTAAAATGGGAATTGCCGACATTACTCTATTTACGAAGTATGAAGGTGATGATATCTTGCTCGTTCAAATTTACGTAGATGATATTATATTTGGGTCAACCAAAGAATCACTATGTAACGAATTCTCGAAAATAATGAGTAAAGAATTCGAAATGAGCATGATGGGAGAACTAAATTTCTTCTTAGGTTTACAAATTAAGCAATCTAACGAAGGCATTCATATATCTCAATCGAAATATTGCACCCCTTGCAAGGAAATGTTTAAGAAATTTCAGATGGAAAATGCAAAACCCCTTAGTACTCCTATGTCTCCCTCGGAGAAATTAGTTGCGGATGCTACCGGAAATTAGTTTACTTTATATCACCACTAGTAGATCGGATATTCAATATAGCGTTTGCAATTGTGCTCGATTTCAAGTGGAACCTAAAGAATCTCATTTATCTGCGGTTAAACGGATATTTAGATATCTTAAAGGTACCACAGAATTCGGTCTTTGGTATCCGAAAGGACTACCATTCGACTTAGTGTGCTATTCCGACTCGGATTATGCGGGTCATTTAATTGATAGAAAAAGCACAAGTGGTACTTGTCAATTCCTCGGTGGATGTTTGGTTTCTTGGTTTTCAAAGAAACAAAACTCCGTATCGTTATCTACCGCGGAAGCCGAATATATAGCGGCGGCAAAATGTTGTGCTCAAATCTTGTGGATGAAGGAAACATTAGCCGACTATATGATTAAATTTGATGCTATATCTATTTTGTGTGATAATACGAGTGCGATTGATTTAAGTAAAAATCCGGTATCTCACTCTCGTACTAAACACATAGATATACGTGATCATGTCAACAAAGGCGATATTTTAATGGATCATATTGATACTGAAAATAATGTTGCCGACATATTCACGAAACCGTTGCATTCCGAAAGATTCACTAAATTACGTTTGCTTTTAGGAATGTTGGAATATCCACAATAATTAAATATAGTTGATTTCTATATTTAATTCAAGATTTTATTTGAAATTCAAATCACTTGATTTTTCTAGTCAAGTCAATCAAGCGTATTATGTGAGCGGATTTTCTAGAGAACTTCGGTACTCGAAGATTCAGATTTCTCTACAATAAATTTGATTAAAAATAGACATTATAAAGTTAATGTTTATGTCTTGGCTAAAAACCATGTTGAAATATTTTAAATAAAATAAAATTTTAATTGGTTTCAGTTTTTCATGGCCTTGAAATACGTAATGTTTCAAAACTCGGGCAAAATGATGGAAACTAATTAAAATGTGTCTAAATTAGAGATCTAAAATTTTAAAATTTTGATCTCATTTTTCTAAGCATTCTAGAATTTCTGTGGAATTTTTATGAATTTTTATCTATTTTTACAAATTTATTTTGTAAAATAAGATGTAATTTTCATAAATAAAACTGATTTGTAAAAATTACTTTTATTCTCACAAAATTGATTTATGCAGGTTATATCAGGATCGTTGGATCATATTTGGAACAATCTCAGTCGTTTAAGCCAATATATATATATATATATATATATATATATATATATATATATATATATATATATATATATATATTCTTATCTCAAATTCCCTAACCCTACAGTATCAATCTCTCTCTCTCTCTCTCGCATCTTTTTCTCTCTCGCCTCTCAACCGGCGATTTCAATTTTCCGGCCTCATCTTTGTTCTTTTACTAAATATGAAAGTGTCAAATGCAGCATTTATTCTATTAATTTCATTCTTCAATGCATCAGTGTAAGCTTGATTATCTGGATTGGCATCTTGATACATCCGAAGGACTCTAAGAAATTGTTCATCATTATTCGTGGAAAGTTGTGGAAGACTCGGTAACTTTCTAGCCTCATCCCATTTCGGACCACTCTTGTATAGTACATCAATTTTCCTTGCCTAAAGATCCAAATGATGTTGACGTTGTTTTTCAGCTTGTTCTGTCTTATGAACTTCTTATAATTTGTCCAACATCTGAGATGTCTTAGCTAATCTTTCTTCTTTCATCAAACTGGCTTCCTGCTCTCGCATCTTCTTATCAAACTCTGGTATAGGTGGCTGTTGTTTCCACTCACTAAGATCAATTTCTGGTTCAAATTCAGCTTCAAATTCACCAATTATACCCACTGGCTCAAAGGCATCAAAGTCATCTACTTCTCTAGCATAGTAAGCACTATCTGGTAACTCTACAGCTACACCTTTTCCTTTTCCACTTCCACTAGACTTCTCCCCCTTAGATTGCTCCCCCTTACCACTTGTCTGCTTCTCCCCCTTAGTTGGGTTATCCTCTACAGATTTGTCTTTGTTAGCTCCAGAATTTCCACCAGCTTCACCATCACCATTACCTCCACTGCCTTCAAAGTATTCCCTTTGTTCAGGTGTGATGTTATGAATGGGTTTTACAATGTCATACAAATGATCCTGACCTTCATAGAGATAGTCATATTTCTCTTCTAGATATGTAAAGTTACGGTCATAGAGATCAGCATTTGCATGCATTTCTTTGTGAAGTTCATCCACCTTGGTAGAGAGGTTATCAATAGCAAGTAATATATCTGACCTTTCCGAGGCTACCTGGGTGTTTGACTGTAGTAAGGTTTTTAGGGTTAGAGTGACTGTGTTCTTTATATTCTGAATTTCATCTTTGATCACAGTGAGTTGGTTGTTGACAGAGGTGGAAGAAGAAGACCGTTCATCCACTTGCGCTTTAAAGAGTTGTTTCTCAGCTTCACTTTCTTCAAGTTTCTTCTGCAATGTCTGAATCTGTGCAAGTAATGAAAAAGTATTTGTGCTAGTGTGTGCGCTCACCTGAAATCCACTCAAATGTGTTTCACTCACCTCACGTGTTAGTGTTTCGCTCATATTTATGGTGGTCCTCACATCACTCAACACAAGCTCCTTTCCTTTTGATGTACCTGCAGAAGAAATCACCCTATCCTCTTCAAGAGAGGTCAGTGGTGGTGAAATGGGAGTTCGTAAATCCCGATCCTTAATCAAATCTACCTTTTCATTTGGAATTAAAATCTGAATTGCTTCAGTGGTAGATTGATTAAGTTGCCTTCCACTTTCTCCAGCTGAAGCTGCGAGTGAAAAATCCCTTGAGGGAGCCAGGAATGGTCCTCCTGGGAGGGGAGATGATGACTCTATTATTGGTGGCAAAGGGTCAAGATTTCCCTCTGAAACCTGTGAAGGTTCTTCTACCGTAACTATGGTAGGCACTATTTCAGTAACAATCCTATTGTGCACTCCTTGCTCAGTGTCCTTAGCAACATCAGATTCTAAAGTTATGTTTTCCCCCATTGTGAGTAACAGGGGTGTGCTTGACTCCGTACAAGGTGCCATGGCCGATTGGCAAAGTTCAATGGACTCATCATGTTGAGAGAATGGTTCCAGTACCAGTTCATATGCCATTTCAAAGTCCATATCCTGTTGGGAGGATATGGATGGGCTTACAGGTGCCTCAAGTAATAAATTTCTTCTCTTCTTTAGTGGAGGCAGAGTTGTGGGGTCACTCATTTCTTCACTACTTCTTTTAGTTCTTTTTACTGGCAATTTCTTTCTGGATTTAGGTTTTGAGATTTGAGTAGACTCTTTGTTTGGCTCTAAGACCTGGGTTAGAGGTTATGGTTCTACAACCTCTTGGTCTCACCTATCAACCACTTGGGTTCCAGAAACAATTTGAGTACAGAAGTAGTTTTAGAGATAGATGTTAATACATGTGCATCAGTTGCTTCAGAAGTCCCAATTGGAGTGGCTTGATCCACTAAAGGTTGAGCTTCTGGTTCAGGGACAATTGCAAGTATGGGTTCCCGTTGCTCAATGGCTGGCTCAGGTTGTTGAGGTGCTGGTGTAGGTATGACTGGCAAATTTATGAATTGTGCGAGATGAGGTGTAATGAACACAGGAATGTTGAGAAACTTTCTGCTAGTATCCAGAAAAGTGAATATCTTCTTGGATTGTCTACCAAACAATACAGGTGGATCATTGCGAAAGGATGCTTGAAGCTCATTAGAAATCAGATGATTAAAGATTAACAATAAAAATCTAGGGTAAAAACATTGAACTTTCTTACCAGCATCAAAAGCCTTTCTAGCCTTAGACATACGGTTAAGAATCACATTCCAGATTAAATTACCAATATCAATTCTGCGGTTGTGAACAACTGCATAGCCAATGCACTGCAGTATATGTGAAATATGATTGAAGTTACCTTTTCTAGAGTTGGCAAACACCTTGGAGATTGTATCAAAGAAAGTATCCCATTCTTAAACCAGGTTCTTTTTCCTCAGATTATTAAGATCCAACATCCCATGATAGCGAATACCAGTGAAAAAATTTGATAACTCAGCATTAGAAGGTAAAGCTTCAAAATTGTCTGTCGGAAGATTTAAAACACCCCTGAGGATTGACTCATTCACTTCGTACTGTGTGTTGTTCAATGAGAAGGAGAAAGGTCTTAAGTCTTCAGACACCACAGCAGTTGTGCACATAACCCTAAGGGGTCCAATTTTTAACGGAGCATCCAAGGTTATAGCAGTACTAATGAGGAAATGCTCGTTCAAAAATCTGATCCAAGGCTTAAACCGGTCATAGGCACAATCATCCGGATTAATATATCCTACTAAGTTATGCTTAACGATCTCAAAATTATCAGTCACTACCATTTTTTTAACACACAAATACATACTACATGTTTAACACACCAAATTTCAAGAAATTACCAAAATTCAAAATTTTCAGAATTAATAATTAATTAAAATTAATTAAAAATTCGAGTTAATTCAAAGTTGTCATAAAATTCTCAAATAAATTATGTTGTTCTCCTAACCACTGTGAGTCTCAATCTATTTTTATATTTTGAAACAAAAATCTATAACCCCAAGAACTCAAGAGAAACCGATTGGTTTTTCAAAAATTTCAATTTTTAAGATCTTAACCAAATATCGATTCAAACCAATCAATGGAAAGAGCTATGAACGATCTGTTCAGAAGTGGTCTCGGAATTCAGAATGGTTGAGGAAATTTTGTCAGAGGTTCGACTAGGAGATGCGTGTATATGTATGTATATATCAATAGACTCTGTGTAAAAACACGAGAGTGAGCAGCGGCTGGGAGAAAAACTGATCTGGGAGAGTTTTTTTTGTTTAAGTACGAAAGAAACTTGTTAAGACAATCTAGTGATTGTCTTAATGACTATCTTAATAGGCAAAAGACTTATTAAGACATTCGGTGTAAGTCTTAATAGTTACTCCCTCCGTACCATATTTCTTTTCTTGTTTGCTGAATTTCACGGGTTTGAAGATAGTGGGGAATGAATATTGTTTTTTTATGGTGTAGTGGGTGTTGAATATTGTTTTCAAAGATTAGTGGGAATTGAATATTATTTTTTTGGAGTAATGGGTGGAGTAGTGGGTATTGAATATTATTTTTAAAGAGTAGTGGGTGGAGTAGTGGGTATTGAATATTATTTTTAATAAGTAGTTGGTGGAGTAGTGGGTATTGAATATTATTTGTAATGATTAGTGGGTGGAGTAGTGGGTATTGAATATTATTTTTAAGGAGTAGTGGATGGAATAGTGGGTATTAAATATTAATTTTTATGGCAAAAAATAGAAACAAGAAAAGTAATTTGAATATCCTTAAAAGGAAAGTAGGAAAAGAAATAAGGGACCGGGGGGGGGGGGTAATAAAGAAAAGAACTGTTAAGACAATTCGTTATGACAATTTAAAAATTGTCATAACGATTGTCTTAATAGTAAAATACTGATTATTACAATCGAGAAAAAAAAAAGAAAAATAATAAAAGAAAAATAAAAGAAAAATAAAAATACAAATACAAATACAAATACTAATAGTCTTAATAGTTGATAAATGAACTGTTAAGACAATCTTGTTATAACAATTGGAAATTGTCTTAACGATTGTCTTAATAGTTCAAACCGACGAGGGACGAAACTAAGAAACTTAAAAACTAAGTGACTAATTCGAAATATACTAAATAATTTACATAATAATTAATAGAATCACAGATAATTTACAAAAATATTAAAAAGACCATAGATTGTCCCGTAAGCGGAAACGAAGCATTAATACCAAAAGGACAAACACTACAAATTATTAAATAAAATATTACCTATTTACATAAATATTTAATGTATGATAATAAATCTATATATTTTCAAATAAAATAACTTTCTTATTAGAAAATTGTTTAAAGCGAAAATATGATTTACTAAAATACCACAAATATACAAAAGTAAATTAAAATAATGAAATTTTCAATAAAAATAGATTTCTCAAATATTTCAACTTGTACAATTTTAAGAAAAAATATTTTTAGAGAAAATAAATTATTCTAAAGTGAGAGAAGTATGTAGAAAGAGTATTAAGAAGATTATGGCAATGGTTTGAGAATAAACAAGCAAGATGATAAGTTGATAAAATAATTATACAAGTGATTTTAATGAAACAGAAATATTAACAAGGTAATCACTTGTAAATTATTAAAGAACAAACCTCAGATATTAACTAGTTTAATTACTAGGACTGTTTAACATACCCAATTCACCAACAATTCTAGTGAATGTGGATTCGTCAAGAGACTTAGTAAAAATATCTTCTATTTGTTCTTCCGTGGGTATAAAATGTAATTTCACGGTACCATTCATGACATGCTCTCTAATAAAATGATACCTGAAGTTGATGTGCTTGGTCCTCGTGTGTTGTACAGGATTGTTGGAGATAGCTATGGCACTCGTATTGTCACACAAGATTGGAATCTTGTCAAGTACAGAGCCGTAGTCACGTAGCTGATTCCTAATCCACAAGATTTGAGCACAGCAGCTTCCAGCAGCAATGTATTTAGCTTCGGCTGTTGAGTTGGAAACTGTTTGTTGTTTCTTGTTGTACCATGAAACCAGTCTTCCACCAAGGAATTGACAACTCCCGGATGTACGTTTTATATCTACCACACTTCCTGCATAATCTGAATCTGTATATCTAACAAGGTTAAAACCATATTCTTTAGGGTACCAAATACCTAAGTTAGGTGCACCCTTAAGATATCTCAAGATTCATTTAACAGCAACGAGATGCACATCTCTAGGATCTGCTTGGAACCTTGCACAAAAGCATGTAGAATACATAATATCTGGTCTACTTGCAGTAAGATAAAGTAATGAACCTATCATACCTCTATAGCTTGTGACATCTACCTTTGCAGAATTTTCACATGCCCCAAATTTGATATCTGTAGATGATGGTGTCCTTAATGGAGATGAGTCCTCCATTTGATATTTCTTGAGGAGCTCTTTGACATACTTGGATTGAAAAATAAGGATTCCATCTGATCTTTGACTTACTTATAATCCAAGAAAGAACTTCAGCTCACCCATCAGGCTCATCTCAAATTTACCCTACATTAACTTTGCAAATTTCTTGCACAGAAGATCATTAGTAGACCCAAATATTAAATCGTCCACATAAACTTGGACTAGTATAGTATCATTCTTATGTTTCTTTGCAAAGAGAGTTTTGTCTATGACACCTCTAACAAAACCATTTTCAAGTCAGAATTCAGAAAGAGTACCATACCATTTTCTTGGTGCTTGCTTAAGGCCATAGATAGCCTTGAAGAGAAAGTAGACATGGTCCAAATGATCTGGATCTTCAAAACCAGGGGGCTGTTCTACATAAACCTCTTCATCTAGCTTACCATTCACAAAAGCACTTTTGACATCCATTTGATAAACCTTAAAGTTTGAGAATGCTGCAAATGCCAAGAATATTCTGATAGCCTCAAGTCTAGCCACTGGTGCATAGGTTTCATCATAATCAATTCCTTCAGCTTAGGAATAACCTTTAGCAACCAGTCTTGCTTTGTTTCTTGTCATAGTGCCATCTTCATCTAGTTTATTTATGAATACCCACCTAGTATCAACCACTTTCTTGTCTTTAGGTCTGGGTACCAGCTTCCACACTTCTTGTTGTTTAAATTGATTGAGTTCATCTTGCATAACAATCATCCAATCAGGATCAGAAAGAGCTTCCTCAGTTTTCTTAGGTTCCATTTTAGACAGAAACCTTGAATAATTACATTGATTCTGATATGCTCTTCTAGTTCTTACACCAACATCTGGATCACAAAGAATTAGCTCAAAGGGATGAGCTCTGTTCCAAAAAGTCTATCTGGGAAGATTAGATCTTGATGATTTACCTTGTTCTTCATTGTGATGTTGGAGTATGACTAGTTCATCCTTCATTGTCTCCCCCTGAGTTGTTTCCTGGTTGACTTGATGATTGTTCAGGAGTGTTAGGGGTATCTCCAATATTATCATTGTTTCCACCACCACCACCCTAATCATCATCATCATTAATGTTATCATTATCAACAACATCAGGTGGATTGTCACAATCTGAATGTGAATCTAACATGTCATCAAAAGTTAATTTCTCATATGGATCTTCTGTTTGGATACTGGGGAGTTAGTGTCATCAAATGTCACATTGACACTTTCAAGCATTTTCTGTTGATCAATTACATACACCTTATAAGCTCTTCTTGTATAACCAATAAAAATTGCTTCATGTGCTTTGGCCTCGAATTTTCCACCACGATCATCTCCTTCTTTAAGCACAAAACATTTTGCTCCAAATACATGTAAGTATTTGAGTGTTGGTTTCTTTTCATACATTATTTCATAAGGTGTCTTCCTTAAATCTTTATTGATAAGAGTTTGATTCTGGGTATTACATGCAGTGTTGACAGCTTCAGCCCAAAAATATAAAGGAAACCTTGATTCACTTAACATTGTACGTGCAGCTTCAATCAAGGTTCTATTCTTTCTTTCAACTACCCCATTTTGCTGAGGAGTTCTTGGAGCTGAATACTATCTTGTTATGCCCTTGTCAGCACAAAAGTCATTTAGAATTGCATTCTTGGATTCAGTTCCGTTGTCTAACCTTATTGCTCTTACTGGATGCTTTGAATCTAGCTTAATCAACTTGATGTGATCAATCACCAATTGTGGAGTTTCATCTTTGGAATTTAGAAAAAGAACCCAGGTGTATTTTGAGAAGTCATCAACAATCACGAGAGCATACCTTTCCTTTGACATAGACATCACATTAACTGGACCAAAAAGATCCATGTGTAGTAATTGCATAGGTTCAGTTATTGATGATGTGTCAGTGCTCCTGTGAGTTGCTGTTTTCAATTTCCCTTTTTGACAAGCATCACAAAGTCCTTCCTGAGTAAATTCAATAGAAGGCAAACCTCTCACTAGTTCTCTTTTAACTAGATAATTCATTGTCTTGAAGTTATGGTGACAAAGTTTCTTATGCCATAGCCAACTCTCATCTGTAAATGCTTTATGTTAGATATCGATTCAAGTGATGATCAGGATCTGGACTACTGATCAGATACTAATGCTGACGTCATCAGTATTGCACTGTCAGTATTAGACTATCATCAGTATTGGAGGCTGATCAGGATTACACGAGGATATACATCAGTATAGGAATCAAGGGAGATTGACATGTCGGTTCCTGATTTATAGGAACGCAGCTATCATTCAAGATATGTACTAAGAGACGTATGTAATTGATTTGATATATCTTGTAATTGATAGGGCAACTGTGTGTAGTATATAAACATAGTTTAGGTTTTACATTATGTAATCGCTTACACGAGTTATCTTGTAACCTAGCAGCTCTCAAGAACATAAGAATTTCTTGATAGAGTTTGTAACAGTTTTATATCAGAGTTAATAAAGCTGTTATTTATTCATACTTGTGTTATTATTTCTGTTTAAGTCAAAAATCTTATACAATTGTATTCAACCCCCCTTCTACAATTGTTCTTTACTGGGTAACAATTGGTATCAGAGCCAACTGATTAATCACAATCAGAAATGATCTTAAAATGTCATCATTGGGAAAGTAGCTCTGGTGAGAGGACTCAAACACAATCTGCTTAGTGTTAGTCAAATCACAGACAGAGGTTATCATGTCAACTTCAATGATTCTCACTTTGAAGTGATCAGTAAAACATCTGGAAGGATTGTGTTAACTGGTCAAAGACGTGGTAATATTTATGAAGCCAACGTCTACACAAATACTGATGGTCCCTCAACATGTCTCATTAGTAAAGCAACAGTAGATGAAAGTTGGAATTGGCACAAGAAGCTTTCTCATCTCAACTTCAACAACATCAATGAGTTGGTTAAGAAAGATTTGGTGAGAGGATTACCTAAAGCATTGTATACTCCAGATGGACTCTGTGATGCATGTGAGAAGGCTAAACAGAGAAGGACATCATTCAAGAGTAAATCTGAATCCTCAATTGATGAACCATATCACATGCTACACCTTGACTTGTTTGGACCAGTCAACGTTATGTCCATCAGTAAGAAAAGGTATACTCTAGTCATTGTTGATGAATATACTAGATTTACCTGGGTGTATTTTCTACACAGAAAAGATGAAACTACTGAGATACTTTTGGACCACTTGAGACTCATTGAGACTGGCACAAAGTACAAAGTCAAGATTCTGAGAAGTGATAATGGAACTGAATTCAAGAATTCATGAATGGAAGAGTTCTGCAAGTACAAAGGAATAGTTCAACAATTCTCTGCTCCTGGCACACCTCAGCAAAATGGAGTAGTTGAAAGGAAGAACAGAACTCTTATTGAAGCTGGTAGAACAATGTTGGAGGAAGCTAAACTACCTATATATTTCTGGGCAGAAGCAGTGAACACAGCGTGCTATACTCAGAACATTACTTTAATCAACAGACATGGTGCCACTCCTTATCAAATGATTAAAGAGAAGAAGCCAAGTCTGAAACATCTACATGTGTTTGGCTGCAAGTGCTTTGTTCTTAGACCTCAACCTGAACAGCTAAGGAAAATTGAAACTAAAGCCGATGAGGGCATTTTTATTGGTTATCCAACTTCAAGAGCCTTTAAAGTCTAAAACCTAAGAACAAGAATAGTCATGAAGTCTATCAATGTTTCTTTTGATGATAAGAAGATAACAGGAATTGCTGAAGACTCACATGACAGTTTGATCTTTGCAAATGAAGCTACCAAGAATTCTGATGAAGTAATGTCAGATACTTATACTCCATCAGATCCTGACGATCGACCAATGCCTGATGAAACACCAGTTACTGATGATGACTCAAATAATGCAAATGTTGAGGGGGAGCAACAGCAAAATAACATTAGTACTGATACAACTCAAACATCAGGAGGAGATTCATCAGAAACAGATTCAAGTGATAATCCTGACAGCACTTCAGGAGGAGATAGCACTATCTCAGGGGGAGCTTCTAATAATTCTAGTTCTTTTAAAGATAACACCAATCCAGAGGGAGCATCCAATTCAAGGAATGATTTACCATCAGCAAGGAAATGGACCAAAAATCATACTCCTGATTTAATTATTGGGAATCCTGATGCAGGTGTTAAGAAAGGAAGTGCAACTCAGAATGAATGTTTATATAATAACTTTCTGTCAAAGGAGGAGCCTAAGAAAGTTGAAGATGCACTCAAGGATACTGATTGGGTTACAACAATGCAAGAAGAACTGAATGAATTTGAAAGAAATGAAGTCTGGAAACTTGTACCAAGGCCAAAGGGTAGATCAATTGTTGGTACAAAGTGGGTGTTCAGAAACAAGACAGATTCAGATGGCACTATTGTGAGGAATAAAGCAAGGCTAGTTGCAAAGGGGTACTCTCAACAGGAAGGAATAGACTATGATGAGACTTTTTCTCCTGTTGCAAGGCTAGAAGCCATCAGAATTTTTCTGGCATATGCAGCCCATAAGAAATTCAAAGTTTTCCAAATGGATGTTAAAAGTTCTTTTCTGAATGGAGAATTGGAAGAGGACGTATATGTTGAACAACCTCCTGGCTTCATTGATCCTAGATATCCAGATCATGTCTATAGACTGGATAAAGCACTTTATGGACTAAAGCAAGCTCCAAGAGCCTGGTATGAAACTCTGGCTCAATTCTTACTGGAAAGTGGTTTCAAAAGAGGTACAATTGATAAAATCTTACTATCAGGAGAGAATGAAGAGTTAAAGGGATAGTGGACAAGTCTCTAGGTGTTAAATAGAGATGGGAGAGTAACGAAGTCA
The DNA here is from genome assembly GCA_036435485.1 of Saposhnikovia divaricata. Lineage (NCBI taxonomy): Eukaryota > Viridiplantae > Streptophyta > Magnoliopsida > Apiales > Apiaceae > Saposhnikovia > Saposhnikovia divaricata. Next base: position 126,306,130 of record CM071597.1, on the reverse strand, counting down.
AGAAACGCTTCGTATTCTGGTTTTAACGGTACCAGGTATTTTGAGATAGTGATATTTAATTTTTTAAATTAAATATTTTATTTTCATATTTTTAATCATTATCACAAATGCATTTCTTAAATAATACGAGCGCGTGTGTTTTATTCATTGATACATATAGATACACATCGTAAGTCGTGTCACGTGCGGTTATCACCACTCTCTCACGTAATTTGGTCCATTACTTATTTTGCAGAAATCGATTACTGACACCTGTCTTTGAGAAATCATTAATTTGTCTAAAATCAATTTAGTTTTCTAAATTGATTCATTATTCTCAAAACTATCAGTATTGTCTTTTCTCTGTATCATTGTTCAAATATAAACCCTAATTGCTCAAAATTTCAATCTCTCTCTGTCACAACAAAAATGGAGAATTCATCATTTGTAAACAATAAGGTTGTTATCAATGATGTCACTTTTGCTCCTAACAACTATGTTTCTGTTCCTGACCATCAGGAACTATCGAATGAATTTCACATCATTCCGGATTTCTTATCGTCTAGTCCGATTAAGTATGCTTTAATGGCACCCGCCCAAGTTTCTTTCAAGTGTGTAATGCAGGTATGGCATACCGCTGTCTTTGGTGTATGTGAACCCTCAGGAAAGTGTAACACACCCAGATCCGGGGTCCGGCATCCGGCCGTTACGGTCTCCATTTCTGTCCACAATACTTGAACTTACTTCAACATAAAATAAATTACATCTTTATGACCCAACACAACAATATAAAGCACACCCGTTATAGTCCCAGAGATGAAATCAGAGTAACAATCATATTTTATTAATCACACTTTGAGTTCTTACAACCCAAAAGAATTAAAATATAAATACATACTCTTTGCCATCCATTTACATAAGTCATACTAGCCCATATACTTGGTACTGAAAGAATGAATCTATCCTACCAATAGATTCCTCTTCAGCTCTGGTAGTCTCATCGTCCTCGTCAGCGTCGAGTGCGCCTTGTGCGAGTTATCTGGTCTAGCTTTTGTTGTGATATAATAATAAAGCAAGGGTGAGCAATAGCCCTTAACAATAATGTATAACTGAACAATAATATATAACAGTTCAAAAGTATCTTTCAAACCATATGCCATGCATTAACGAACATAGTGCCAGTATAATACAAATGATGAAGTTACAAGGTAAGCAAAAGTACTTTCAGTTTTGAACAATTCTGAACCCTGTCAACAAGAGTGATACTTCATATTGCAGACAATAAATAAATTTGGATGATGAACTAATGCTGGAGTATTCACCACGCCCGCTGTTCCAATCCTTACGATGATCAGTCGCAGATTGTACAGCTCAAATTAGTTTTACTACCGGTAGAAGGAAGAGCTGACGGATTTACTTGTCTACCGCCCTATTAGATCTCCCCGGCCAACGGTTGGGCCAAATGGGATGGACCAGCGCTACTCGACCTCTTACACAACTCCTAGTTCGAATAGAATCATTGACTCTGAACGTAAAGTTCGTCCCCCTTTCCCCAAGTATAATACTTTTTGATAAGACTCCACAAAGTAGTCGTATCTAGTTGGAAAGGAAAATTCACCAATATTTACCAAGCTGCTGCTTGTTAATGGATACCAACTTGTTCCAACACTCTTACCCCTCGAATGATGAGAAGGTACACAAAGATTCAATAAATGAGTAGCAACCATGCTGCGAATGAAAAGAATAGTTTCAAAAGATTTATGACCGGGAAGTCCACAAGATAAATAACATTTCTCAAGTAAGGTTCCCTTATAATTTGAAAGATGGATTTGAATGAAGAATAAAATTTTGAGAACCTTTCTTGATAAAGATAATAATAACAAGTCTCCAAAATAATTTACATAATATTTGGAGATCACGGATAATACTTTGAATAGGGAAAATTATTTTGAAACTAGCTTAAAAGAATCGAATAAATATTTCAAGAATATTTATTAAATCATAAATATTTAAAGAATATTCTTAATATAGAATATTGCTCAAAATATCCCTAGAATAAATATTCACAATATTATTCATTTAGTAAATAATGAATATTCATATTAATAATACTTAATGAATGAATAAAACTCAAACGAATATTCGAAATAATATTCGTTGAATAAATAATGACCAAATTAATATTCGAAAATAATATTCTTTGAATATATAATAATCAAATGAATATTCGAGATAATATTCAATAAATAGATAAGTTCCAAATGAATATTCAAATAATATTCGATAGGTAAATCAACCTTAAATGAATATTGAAAGATAATATTCATTAAATGAATAACGTTCATATGAATATTCAAAATAATATTCATTAAATAAATAATATCAGACGAATATTCAAAATAATATTCATCAACTAAATAATGGAAAAATATTTACTTAAATATTTTCCTCCGATAATAATCACGATATATCAACAAATACTGACTCCCGGTCTGAATTCTAGGAATGAGACTCATATGCCCTTTGCTAAGGGTCTTACCAAAACAATCCGGCTTATAACTGATAATTCGTATCTAGTCTATAAGCCAATATCAATTCAGGGAACAAGTATCATAATATAATTTGACAATAGGCATGCATGCTATGGCATATGTATCAGAAACAACAGATATACATATTATCACAACAACAGTTCCAAGGTATTGGAAACTTGCCTGGTAATCGGGTGTGGGTAGAGATAGCGTGTCCTGGGTCTGCTCGATGATCTATAAACAATCATAACATTCGAGATTAACCACTTAACACCTTTTAAAAGTCTAAGTATAAACTTCACTTAAGTCAAAACACGTTTTCAAGTAATCTCGTTATGCACCCTTTTGTGTAACTCTTTTTGTCACCGATACGGTCTGACATTTGTTCGTTATTAAGACATGTCATCAAACTTACACTTGGTATATACTTAAATCGTATAAGTTCTAAGGTTGGTCGTTTACGAACCAAGATTATACCTCGAGTTTTATCGCCCGTTTTCTAAGTGAATTTCCAAAGTTATAACCAAGTGTACTTTTAGGGGTTCGTTCGCGCTTAACTTTGATTCAAACATTTTTATAAAATCGGAAAACGATCCATTTGACATGTGGTTTACTCTCACATCTTTCTTATGACCCCTAGTATTTAATTACCAAGATTGGTCACTGAATTAACTTCGTTAAAGGGTTTCAATTTCAATTACGAACTCGCATTTACGGTTTCGAACTACTTTTAGTAAATCGGCCATAATTCCTAAACCGTAAGTCCGTTTGTTTCGATTCTTACGCCAAAACGATCTATGACTCGAGATATATAAGGACATGTCATATAATCAACCAGGTCAGGAATTAATGCCAACTGTTATGAACGAATTCTTAAGGTTTAACGAAAATCGGGCATTACGACGGCTATAAATCGATCGTTTCCAAATTTACCACAATCAAACCAAGCCACACCGGTCATACCATACATCTCATACACATAATATGCATCTCAAAAAGTCCAAAAAAGGCCTCTTTACCAACATGTTCATTATTTCTTAAATCACTAAATCAATCTCATAATCATGCTAGTTATAACACCATAATCATAACTAAACTAACAATCACCAAGAACATCCATAAACTTAAAGTAAGGGCTAGGGTTTTGATGAGATATACCTTCCTTGGAGAGTGATAGAGCCTTACTAAGCCTTTATCTAGTACTTGTGTGGCCTAAGCTAGCTTAGATCATCCAAATCAAGCAAGAAAACAAAGTTATTTTTTAAGGGTTACTATTCATCATCACTTTTGTAAAAATCATAGAAAATTGAAAAATAAGATTTTGGCTCTCAAAATTTTTACCACATCTTGGCCTCTTCATAAGCTTTGTTTTGAGTCCTAGATCATCAAATTTGAAGCTTCCTATCTAGGGTTTTGAGCCCTCTTTTTCCGCTGGACAGAAACTGGTCAGATTTGTTTCCCCAACTTTGAGCATGGATTTGACTAGGCTATACTACTTGGATTGCAATGAAATTTTGAACGAACCTTACCAATGGAGTAGAGAAGCTATGGTTAAAATTTGGTGATTTTATAATGGGTAGAAGTGGAGATATGAATTTTCTTCTTTGAGGGTGTTCTGCTGGGCAGTTTGAACAAAATGGAGAGAATGGAGTTTTTGATCTTTGATTGCTTGGTTCTCTTGCATAATACACCTCATCTTGATAATATCTAGCTAAAGTAGCTTTATTAAAGGTGGTGTGGTCATGCATGATGCAATCCAAGAGACATGTGTTGATGTTTAGTGGTAGGATGGTGTAATCTTGCTAAGTACTTGGTTTAACTTGCTAAGTACACTAGTTGCTCATGTAACTACTTAGTTACTTGGTCTTATCCTTTTGCACATGAATGCATCTTGATTCCCTGCTTGTTTGTTTGTCCGGTTATTGCTCAATTCATTGATCGTTCGGAGGAATATCTCGAAGATTTCTAGTTAGGGTTTCACCGGAAACCGTCTTAATATTTATACTATCATTCTCCATTCTCTTTAATAATTCTTGAATCCATATTCCTTAAATCTTTTCAATAATCGTTTAAGTCTTTCAGTGTCCAGGGAATTCTCGGGGAAAATAAAAGTGCTATTTTTCAGAATCCGATAACTTTTACATACACTCTTTTTCCCAGTGGATCATTAATACGAACTCAGAAATCCGTTCCGGGTACCTCTATATAGTGTCGTCTAATAATATTCCTAATTCCACCAAAACACTATTCGTCACTTATTCTTTCTTTATTCCTTATAATCAGAAATAAGGTCCTTGTGCTTTCCCGAGCGTTCTTTAACCCTTTTTACGGAACCACTAGACTTATACTAGATATCGATTTGGATGACATGAGACTACTTCCTCTGTGTGTATGCCATATCCTACTTTCTTGACGATAGATTATTCTTACCTAAGTTGTCAACCCATTGCATTTTTCATGACATATAAATATTGGAATCAATATCCATTCCATAATAAAAGTTTTAATTCCTACCAAAAATCGGGGTTCTTACAATCTCCCCTCCTTAAAAGGATTCCGTCCCGGAATCAGGTAGGAAACAAAGAGTCATTTGTCTGTTGTTTCACTTTTCAGCTTCCCGGTCAATTCTTAATCATTCAAATCCTTTTTACAGCACATCTCACTAATGCTACAGTACTCCCTTTATCCTTTTATTCAACTTTGCTGCTTTTCGTACAACACACTATCCGGGTTATGCTCTTACCCAGTCATATACTATTATCCTTATTGGTATATGCAGTGACTTTGGTATCACTATCGTGCTGCGAATTCGGAGATAACCTTACTTGCACTATGCATTTCCTGATCACTTTAATCTTCGTAATCCCGATCCGTTCGGAGAAGTGGAAAGATTTATTGAGAGATCACTGTGATCAATGAACATTTGTTATATTGCATAGTTAGTACATAAGGGGGCTAGCCTTTAGTACTTGACAAGCAATTAAACAAGTTAGGGTATTCCACTTAGACTTCTATCACACAGACAGATAGTCACGTAGCAGTACCTCCCCTCCTTAAAGGGTTGTTCTTCTCAATTCAAAAAGAAGATGAATAAGAGAGAAGAAAAGAAAAGAATTTCAAAGAATTATAGAAAGTTTTCATGATCGCAAAATATCATGCTTAGAATTTACCTCTGAACTATAGAGGTTCATTAGAAAAGAAAATAATCGTATTCGTATCAAGTACTACTTTATCGTAATCTCACGTGTTAACATATCCTTACCTCTCCGTCCATCATTCTATGGACCAATACTTTTGTTCAATCTTAGCAAAACTCACTTTTGGAAATCCTTCATCCTCTCAGGTCAAATCTTAGTTTCTCGCTTGACATCATTGTTACTGACATTCCATACCACACTACTAACTTTTTCATATATATAATACTAACACTATCAGGTTGTCATCCCGAGAATTCATTAGAAAGCCCATTCATTAATCCATTCATAACATTCCTTGCTTCACATTCCATAGTTGCTTTCCCAGACTTTTCTTTATCAATCACATCCTTCGTATTATCTGATTCATATCCAATTCTGTTATTTACCTCCACCGTCATCTCTTTATTGAGACATCTTTTGCACTTAATACCTCCTTATTGGTATCCCGTCACATTTACTCTATAATCATCATATTATTCCAATTTAAACCCTCCGAAATGAATCTGGCCGATTCCTTTAACTTAGATCCAATATAATCTACTTCTGCCAAACTTGTTTCTCATCACTTGTTCTTTTCTATTCGTGATTTTTTCACAGGTTGTTCTTCATAAGTCAGACCAGGTCGTATATCTACCTACTCGTACTCTTATCATCTGTCGAGCATCTACGTTTTACTGGCATAGCCTTGCCATATGAAACGCGTTACGATCATGCTATAAGTTTTGGGGGTAAAGTTGGCTCGAATGCCACCTTCCGAACACTTTTAAACTCTCAGATGGCCCAATAAATCTCGGGCTCAACTGCCCTTCTCTCCAAGTCTCATTAATTCTTTCCACGGAAATACCTTTAGCATCATGAATCTCCAACCTCGTATTCTCTATCTTGTTTGCGCAGAAATACACTAACGTAAACTTGCTTGTCATTCATCAACAAGCCATTTAGCTTATTAATAGCAGCAATATCCTATCTTTGCGTTGTCATCTACTTTCTTAGAAGAATCACCACTACATTAATGTAGTCCATTGTTGAATCACCATCATTTGCTGTTTACGTAGTGCTTTTATAGTTAATCAGACGGGTTTCATAGTTGTCATATCCAAAATTCTCTAGGAATACGAACTAGTCACTATTTCTTATTCATATGGAATACTTCCTGAACTTGATGTAGGTATTAATGAAGCAGATAAAATCGTAGAAGAATTTCAATCACCGCAGCTATGCCAGGTTGATGAAATTATTAATCACATGTCTTCATTAGAAGACTGGAAACTTCACGATTCACTTAATCAATTTCGTATCATGGTCCTGGTTTACCTCAAAATGGGACCTTCTAAGGTATGTAATATGCTTGAGACGATATCAGGAATCGAATCTTTACTTAAACTATTCTTATGGTTGCTTCTTACACAATCATCAGAAGGAATGTAAATCCTCCACCAGAATATGTCCTTTGAGTCATTCTCAATATCATTCTGTTTCTTTGGTGTGAGCATCTATAATTACTCCTCTATACTTAAAGTGTCGGCCACCTCATTGGCCTTTCCTGATAATAATAGTTTCTTGCAATCAATGCTGTCTGGGTTTATTCCAACTTAAATTCTCCTATCTCATTTTCATCATTGTTGGGTGAAAGTATTCTCTCTTAAACTCTGCTGAAGGAGAGAAAATATAGATCAGTCTTTTTCCATAAGTCATTGCTTCCACCTTTCGGTATGAACTCTATCACAGTTACTCCAAATCATACCTAGGATATTTCTTCTCTTAGTTCTTTCTTGTTTTAGGATAATCTCAACCTTTATTGGTTCAATCCATACTTTCTCATGGTTTCACACATGCCCCCTCTGGCATTATTATTAATATACATTCCTTACTAAACTTCCATTTTGAAGTTCAGAATGTTACCTTTTTCCTTATAGGGTTTCTTAGGTCATCCTCATCATTCCCCCTGTATATTCTAGGTACAGGGTATATCAAAATATAACTAATCAATCCTATAGCAATTCTGTTAACGTACCTTCCGAAACTCCTTCCCATAAATCCTTAAATGTTATTGTTGTCTCATTCAATCCAACTTATATCATCCGAATTCATGATGTCTTTAGTAGGGGTAATGCCACCCTTTGTGCATCCCCAGGGTTCATCTTGATTTATGGATATTCTATCCTCAATTCTATTTTCAAAAATACTTACATCCTTTAGTTAACAATCACTTCATAATTCCTTAATAAGGGTCTCTTTTCAATCGTTCACATCTTGATAATCTATAGGTAGCTTCTTGCTAACCTTCTATTTCAAACAGATGTCAGTCTACATGGCCTTCAAAAGACAACATATATTTATCTGTTCTTCTTTCAGAATTTGGTAATGGCAACAAGGATGTTCTGGAAGATATTGGTCGTGTTCAACGTGAATTTCTTAGTACTTATCACTCTTCTTAAAGATACTAAGTTTCGGATAACATTTACGCTTCGTACTGCACCATTTCTAACAATCTTCATAAACTTTCATTGATCATTTTCCTTAGTAATAATACATCCATGGTATTTACAAAATCCCAACATTATGTACCTCAATTCACTATAGTTGGGTTTCTAGCTCTTAAGCTGGTCAATCATATACACCTGAATTACTTCACTTTGTATCAAAAGTTCTCGCGGTTGGCGCTCGGTTAGAAGCACCCCGCTTTGTCCTTACATTGCTGGTCTAGTCACTTTATAATTCTTCACCACATGGCCCCAAATGGCCGCGCTACTGTATGTGAGTTTAGGGTTAGCTAAAGGCATTAATTTTCTAGCAATTGCCTGGCATAGTGCCTCCTTCGTCCGTAGCGAAGATAATTTATCTAGGGTAGGTTACGCTTATCAATATGCTTTTTCCCGCATACTCTTAAACTTCTTCTTTTTGTATTTGTTCACTACTTTCCTTTACACCGCAATTCTTATGTACCAGAGTAGCATAGTCACTCAACTTAAGTACTGCCACTCTTTGTTCATTCCTCTTCCTCAATACCTTCTAACCTTTCCAAAATTTTACTCCATATAAATCTCAATCGACTTTTCGGTACCGTCTCCGGGCACCTTTCCTTTATTTTTATCGTTTCACATTCTCTTATCGATCCCACGTGCTACACAAGCCTACACTTTTGGCATAATAACCTTTTCATTTAAGTCAATCCCGGAACTCCTCAGGCCGTTTTTATTTTTAAGTACATTTCCTTTTTACCTTCCAATCTCAACTTCATCATTTTATTTCTATAATCAATCGCAATAATCAGGGTCGGTCCACCAACCCCTATAGCGGCTACCTTACCCAATCCACGGGGTTAGCCCCAGTTTCCGTTCTCATTAGTGACGTTCTCTGATAATCAGAAAGACAAGGTTTGCCAAAGTTTGTTGAATTTCTTTCCAGAATCAGGAAAATTTTGGTTAATCTATCCACCCACTGGTAACAATCAAGAAGATCAATTTCGAAACCTAAAGATCAGTTCTATGAACATCCTAGCAGGTAGAATCGTAAGCAGTTATGATACGGAATGCTTAACATGAAGTTGGAAGTTTAACTACTTGAAAGGAATCAAATATATACATCCCATAGAAGGGAAATCAGAAGTTTCAAACTGAAACATGCCACATCTTCCTGATGCATATACGTCCTAATAGTTGATACTACCAAATGTTAGTCTACATAACCACCAGTCTCAGAAGGACCACTACCGTCGGAGTTAGTCGTTTCACAACATTGGCACTATCAAGGCCATCCGAATCTGGTGAACCGTGCTGTCCGAATGCATCCGCAATTACTCTGCCGTGCTATATAAGCACACCACCTAAACCTATATGAGGTTCATCATAATATATCACAAAGTCTTCCTTCTTCCATTAGGCAATGGCAACGCTGGGTTGCCTCCAATTTCCTCTTTAGCTCCAGGAAGATTTTCTCACATTTTCCTTAGTTGGTGTGGTTGGCCTTTCTCAATTGAAACTGCCTTTACTCTGCGGGGTTAACCAATCACTACTCACTATTGATCGTGTGTCCTACTAACTAAACTTTATTTGACTAGAATTCATACTCCGAGAACTTGGCATACACTTACTCCTTTAGGTTTCACCTTTAAATCATTTTCCATTACCTCTAACCACTGATCGTATTACTTGATCCATTTATGATTCAGCGTCGGGGTCAACTTAATGTAACTACTATAATCCATTCAAGGAAATGAAAGAATTAATATTCCTTTGAATCACATGCATCTAATGTTTCTGATTCATCATTTCACTGAGTTGAAATAAACCTATGCTTAGTCCTTGACAGTAGTCTTATTACAAGTTTATCATAGACTCACTGGTCTTTCTCTCTTATAGGTTCTGAGATCATCGTTTCTCTTACTACTTCCTTATATAACTTTATCCAATCATGTCATTACTTCCCAATGTCCTTACTTTCTAAGCTTTACTTTCTAAGCTGATCCATTCCTAAGATGAACATTTCCTTTGAATAGAACCACCTCATCAATCTCAACTTGACTTCATAATTCATAGCTTATGAAATCTGCCTTCTCAGGGCGAATTACTATTGACAATATTTACACTAATCCTTTTATCAAATGATATGGCACTTGCTACTTTTATCTCAACTGCTCCTGGAGACCCTGCTCCCCGTCCCATATCGATGTCTTTGATACTCATACATCATTCTAACTCTTTCTCATTAATCTGAAGGTCTCTAAGGATTCTTATCTATCCCCATATAAGATCTCGAGTAATTCTTCCAATCCGTCTTACTTGCTGGTACTACCTCTGGTAGTTCGGCTATAAGTCCAATATGCATCCTTAGTGCTCTTAACAATATCTCAGTTCTTTATGCTTACTTCTCCGAGCACTATACCTTAACTCTTACAGTTTCTCTGGCTGCAGTCCTCATTTCCTCAAGGGTAAACTCTTTATCCTTAACAGGATTCTCCTCCTTAACTGGAACCTCCTTCGGGTCCTCAGTAGGGTACTCTATCGAGTCTTCAAGCCGATCCTCAACGTATGATAAAGCATCCTCGAGATGCTGCTCATAAGTCTCAAGGTCCGTCGCCTTTACTCATTGATACAATATCGAGCTATGTTACTTTCATGATATTTAAGAGTTCCCATAAGGGTTTTATATGTCAATACTACATTAAGTAGTCCGACTATGAACTTTGCAAGAGTTCTTATTATCTTAGTGAATTTATTGTTTTATCGTCGCGTCATCTCTGGGGTTTATAACGTGACGCTCTGATACCATTTCTGTAACATCCCCAGATCCGGGGTCCGGGATCCGGCCGTTACGGTCTCCATTTTTATCCACAATACTTGAACTTACTTCAACATAAAATAAATTACATCTTTATGACCCAACACAACAATATAAAGCACACCCGTTATAGTCCAAGAGATGAAATCAGAGTAACAATCAAATTTTATTAATCACACTTTGAGTTCTTACAACCCAAAAGAATTACAATATAAATACATACTCTTTGCCATCCATTTACTTAAGTCATACTAGCCCATATACTTGGTACTGAAAGAATGAATCTATCCTACCAATAGATTCCTCTTCAGCTCTGGTAGTCTCATCGTCCTCGTCAGCGTCGAGTGCGCCTTGTGCGAGTCATCTGGTCTAGCTGTTGTTGTGATATAATAACAAAGCAAGGGTGAGCAATAGCCCACCAACAATAATGTATAACTGAACGATAATATATAAAAGTTCAAAAGTATCTTTCAAACCATATGCCATGCATTAACGAACATAGTGCCAATATAATACAAACGATGAAGTTACAAGGTAAGCAAAAGTACTTTCGGTTTTGAACAATTCTGAACCCTGTCAACAAGAGTGATACTTTATGTTGCAGACAATAAATAAATTTGGATGATGAACTAATGCTGGAGTATTCACCGCGCCCGCTGTTCCAATCCTTACGATGATCAGTCGCAGATTGTACAACTCAAATTAGTTTTACTACCGGTAGAAGGAAGAGCTGACGGATTTACTTGTCTACCGCCCTATTAGATCTCCCCGGCCAACGGTTGGGCCAAATGGGATGGACCGGCGCTACTCGGCCTCTTACACAACTCCTAGTTCGAATAGAATCATTGACTCTGAACGTAAAGTTCGTCCCCCTTTCCCCAAGGATAATACTTGTTGATAAGACTCCAAAAAGTAGTCGTATCTAGTTGGAAAGGAAAATTCACCAATATTTCCCAAGCTGCTGCTTGTTAATGGATACCAACTTGTTCCAACACTCTTACCCCTCGAATGATGAGAAGGTACACAAAGATTCAATAAATGAGTAGCAACCATACTGCGAATGAAAAGAATAGTTTCAAAAGATTTATGACCGGGAAGTCCACAAGATAAATAACATTTCTCAAGTAAGGTTCCCTTATAATTTGAAAGATGGATTTGAATGAAGAATAAAATTTTGAGAACCTTTCTTGATAAAGATAATAATAACAAGACTCCAAAATAATTTACATAATATTTGGAGATCACGGATAATACTTTGAATAGGGAAAATTATTTTGAAACTAGTTTAAAAGAATCGAATAAATATTTCAAGAATATTTATTAAATCATAAATATTTAAAGAATATTCTTAATATAAAATATTGCTCAAAATATCCCTCGAATAAATATTCACAATATTATTCATTTAATAAATAATGAATATTCAAATTAATAATACTTAATGAATGAATAAAACTCAAACGAATATTCGAAATAATATTCGTTGAATAAATAATGATCAAATAAATATTCGAAAATAATATTATTTGAATATATAATAATCAAATGAATATTCGAGATAATATTCAGTAAATAGATAAGTTCCAAATGAATATTCAAATAATATTCGATAGGTAAATCAACCTTAAATGAATATTGAAAGATAATATTCATTAAATGAATAACGTTCATATGAATATTCAAAATAATATTCATTAAATAAATAATCTGAGACGAATATTCAAAATAATATTCATCAACTAAATAATGGAAAAATATTTACTTAAATATTTTCCTCCGATAATAATCACGATATATCAAAAAATATTGACTCCCGGTCTGAATTCTAGGAATGAGACTCATATGCCCTTCTCTAAGGGTTTTACCAAAACAATCCAACTTATAACTGATAATTCGTATCTAGCCTATAAGCCAATATCAATTCAGGGAACAAGTATCATTATATAATTTGACAATAGGCATGCATGCTATGACATATGTATAAGAAACAACAGATATACATATTATCACAACAACAGTTCCACGGTATTGGAAACTTGCCTGGTAATCGGGTGTGGGTAGAAATAGCGTGTCCTGGGTCTGCTCGATGATTTATAAACAATCAGAACATTCGAGATTAACCATTTAACACCTTTTAAAAGTCTAAGTATAAACTTCACTTAAGTCGAAACACGTTTTCAAGTTATCTCGTTATGCACCCTTTTGTGTAACTCTTTTTGTCACCGATACGGTCTGACATTTGTTCGATATTAAGACATGTCATCAAACTTACACTTGGTATATACTTAAATCGTATAAGTTCTAAGGTTGGTCGTTTACGAACCAAGATTATACCTCGAGTTTTATCGCCCGTTTTCTAAGTGAATTTCCGAAGTTATAACCAAGTGTACTTTTAGGGGTTCGTTCGCGCTTAATTTTGATTCAAACATTTTTATAAAATCGAAAAACGATCCGTTTGACATGTGGTTTTCTCTCACACCTTTCTTATGACCCTTAGTATTTAATTACCAAGATTGGTCACTGAATTAACTTGGTTAAGGGGTTTCAATTTCAATTACGAACTCGCATTTACGGTTTCAAACTACTTTTAGTAAATCGGCCATTATTCCTAAACCGTAAGTCCGTTTGTTTCGATTCTTTCACCAAAAAGATCTATGACTCGAGATCTACAAGGACATGTCATATAATCAACCTGGTCAAGAATTAATGCCAACTGTTATGAATGGATTCTTAAGGTTACCGGAAATCGGGCATTACGACGGCTATAAATCGATCGTTTCCAAATTTACCACAGTCAAACCAAGCCACACCGGGCAAACCATACATCTCATACACATAATATGCATCTCAACAAGTCCAAAACAGGCCTCTTTACCAACATGTTCATTATTTCTTAAATCACTAAATCAATCTCATAATCATGCTAGTTATAACACCATAATCATAACTAAACTAACAATAACCAAGAACATCCATAAACTTAAAGTAAGGGCTAGGATTTTGATGAGATATACCTTCCTTGGAGAGTGATAGATCCTTACTAAGCCTTGATCTAGTCCTTGTGTCGCCTAAGCTAGTTTAGATCATCCAAATCAAGCAAGAAAACAAAGTTAGTTTCTAAGGGTTACTATTCATCATCACTTTTGTAAAAATCATACAAAATTGAAAAATAAGAGTTTGGCTCTCAAATTTTTACCACATCTTGGCCTCTTCATAAGCTTTGTTTTGAGTCCTAGATCATCAAATTTGAAGCTTCCCCATCTAGGGTTTTGAGCCCTCTTTTTCCGCTGGACAGAAACTTGTCAGATTTGTTTCCCCAACTTTGAGCATGGATTTGACTAGGCTATACTACTTGGAGTGCAATGAAATTTTTCACGAACCTTACCCATGGAGTACAGAAGCTATGGTTAAAATTTGGTGATTTTAGAATGGGTAGAAGTGGAGATATGAATTTTCTTCTTTGAGGGTGTTCTGCTGGGCGTTTGTACAAAATGGAGAGAATGGAGTTTTTGATCTTTGATTGCTTGGTTCTCTTGCATAATACACCTCATCTTGATAATATCTAGCTAAAGTAGCTTTATTAAAGGTGGTGTGGTCATGCATGATGCAATCCAAGAGACATGCGTTGATGTTTAGTGGTAGGATGGTGTAATCTTGCTAAGTACTTGGTTTAACTTGCTAAGTACACTAGTTGCTCATGTAACTACTTAGTTACTTGGTCTTATCCTTTTGCACATGCATGCATCTTGATTCCCTGCTTGTTTCTTTGTCCGGTCATTGCTCAATTCGTTGATCGTTCGGAGGAATATCTCGAAGATTTCTAGTTAGGGTTTCACCGGAAACCATCTTAATATTTATACTATCATTCTCCATTCTCTTTAATAATTCTTGAATCCATATTCCTTAAATCTTTTCAATAATCGCTTAAGTCTTTCAGTGTCCAGGGAATTCTCGGGGAAAATAAAAGTGCTATTTTTCAGAATCCGATAACTTTTACATACAATCTTTTTCCCCGTGGATCATTAATACGAACTCAGAAATCCGTTCCGGGTACCTCTATATAGTGTCGTCTAATAATATTCCTAATTCCACCAAAATACTATTCATCACTTATTCTTTCTTTATTCCTTATAATTAGAAATAAGGTCCTTGTGCTTTCCCGAGCATTCTTTAACCCTTTTTACGGAACCACTGAACTTATACTAGATATCGATTTGGATGACATGAGACTACTTCCTCTGTGTGTATGCCATATCCTACTTTCTTGACGATAGATTATTCTTACCTAAGTTGTCAACCCATTGCATTCTTCATGACATATAAATATTGGAATCAATATCCATTCCATAATAAAAGTTTTAATTCCTACGAAAAATCGGGGTTCTTACAGAAAGCCTAACTTGTCCTTTACATACAATGGAGTTACACATCATGTCACTCCAGAAGTGGTTGTTGAAGCTCTACAATTACCTTCTCTCAATGGTAAGACTCCAGAAACAATTATTGATGCTTCTTTGTTGGAGTTTGCTACGAGTCTTTCTTTGTTGGAGTTTGTTTGAGTTCACAATTATTAGATTATCCATATTTAAAGGCCTTGTGAATTTATTTACATCCAGTCCTTCTAATTATGTGTAAAATAATTGCCATGTCTATAATTGATATATTTTCATTGGTGATTATTTAAGGATAATTTAAATACTTAAGTGCTAATGTCTAACTATTAGATTTTTAGTATTTAGTTATTTATTATTTATTATTTATTTTAATTAATAAATATGCAGCATAACTAGTTGTACCTATTATATTAATAATCTTTATTAATGTTTTGGTCATCAATTAGTTGCAAGATTTTAATTCTAATGAACTTATCATTATTGCAATTTTCAGGAATCCACTAAAATTAACATCATAAGTAGCATAATTAGTTGTATCTAATTTGTTTTGACTTGTATCATTTAATGATATTGAGTTAAGATATAATTAACAAACTCATTGTAATATATTAGTATTTGTGAAATTACTTAGAACTCCTCTAAGTAAGCAATGACTATATCTTTAATTCACTCATACTAGTATACATAGAGTGAAAATTCTTTTAAGTAAATCTATGGTTAGTGCATTTGTTCTTATGTTGAAAGTGAGCATAACTATTTACTTAGAATAATTTTATATACTTATTTGAAATTTCTAAGCACTTTAAAAATCGATGCCATATTCAATGGTTCATGGTGTATGAGACTTACAACATTTTTCTAAGTTTGCAAACAAAACAACTTTGGTAATTGAGTCTTTATTTATTGAACCAAGCTTGTCTAGAACTAGTAGTTGTTAGGAGTTAACAATTGTATAGTATATGTTGTTGGATACTAATATTTAATCTAATGAATATTTAGTGTTTAACAATGATTATTTTATCTTCATTAAATTATGACTTGAAGCAATTCAATGGTTTATTAGTTCATAATTTAATTTAAGTAAAATAATTAGAAGCACAATTACTTGCATTTTAAAATGTTTGATAAATATCAATTGTTGGTATTTTATTGATATTTATTGTGGTCTTCAACCTCCATTTTATTGCAGACTAATTGTGATATATTAGCACTGGTGATATTACATAGGTTTTAGTCAAAGTGAATATTGCTTATCTATGAATCATTAGTGTTAGTATATATTAGATGTTTAACATTTTCTAAGTGTAAGTGAGACAACTAAGGCTATACTCTGTCTCCTATCATGTTTTAGAGTGGTGAGATTTTTCATATGTAAATTCTCTAATTATGGTTGTACACCACTTCATACATATGATATTACTTAAAATATTTTCCCGCTAAGTAATGCAGCGCTAATGGAGAGACATTTGTTATCTGTACTTATGTACTTGGTAATATTTTGTTACATTACCGATATATAGGCTAGTACAGATCTTGTATTTGGCTTATATTTTCTTTTATGCCTAATCTTGGCATAAAGATTGTGCTTGTATAAGTCTTGTCACTCTCTACTGTGATAAAGTTCTTTGTACATTTTAAGCACTTAAAGAAAATCTTTCTTTCTTAAACACTGCTAAGTCAAGAGTTTGTGTCTTTTTCAAATCAAAAGACATGATAATATATTGTTTTATGCATAAATATAGACTCTTGCACTTTTACAGTTTTTAAAAGAATACTCAAACTTCTTTCCACAGTTGTGGTTGCTTCATAAAACGTTTTGAAATCATAATTGTACATCATTTTTCTCAAGATAAAATGCAATATTTTCACTTAAGCTTTCAAAGATTGAAATGCATTCTATCTCCATATTGCTCTATCTGTTCTGTGATGCAGGTTCATGTAACGCCCTAGAAAATCGCATTTTTGTAAGTGTTATTCAATATTAATAAATGTGGGTTATATTGTGTGGATATTGTTGAGAAGGTAAAATATGTGTGAAATCATGTTTGTGTGTTTATGTGATGGTTGATGTGTGTTATGCAAGTCCATGTAATTTTATTTGTATTTTTGACGATTAAAATCTATTTAAAACATGCATTATTATTCTTCTGAGATTTTTATAAAATCATTGAAGTTTTTAGAAATCATGAAATCTTCTCTATTGCATTGTTTTTATATTTAGAATTTTGTAAAAAATATAAGTTTAATTTTTTAGGCTTAAAGAATTTTTAACTGATTTTATAAGGTATTTTTCTTTTTAAGGTTTAAAATTATTAATTTTAAAATTCATAACTTTTGATTTAAAATTTTTAAAAATATTGTAAAAATATGCTTATGATCCTCATTGGGTGAATTTTATTTTAAAAATGTAAAACTTCATAATTTTTATTAAAACCTATTTATTCTAGATTTTTATTTAGTAAATAGTATAATATTGACCTTATTGCACTTTGTAACCCTTAAGTATTTGCCAAAATCACATAGGTACCTTTATTTTTTTTGCTGGCACTTCACCTCCGGTACTTCCTTTTCTCTTTCAGTTTGCAACCCCTGAATATGATTTCATCAAAACGTCATTATTTGTAAGGGGTATTTTAGTCCTTTTATTAATAAATATATTTATTTTACATGAAATATATAATTTATTTTACATAAAAATATTATAATTTAATTTATATTAAAAAAATATAATCCTTTTTATTTAAAAACATTTATGCATTATTTGATTTAATTGAATATATAATGCGATGATGCAGTTGTAAACTATTTTTTTCTTAGAAATAATATACTGCAGTTCAAGATTATTTTATTTAAAAAATTTACGAATTTCTCTTCATCACAATTTCTCTTGGACGGTTAAAATTATAAATTATAAAATTTTTAAATAAAATAATCTTAAACTGCATAATATTATTTCTAAGAAAAAAATTAGTTTACAATTGCATCATTGCATTATTCAATTAAATCAAATAGTGCATAAATATTTTTAAATAAAAAGGATTACATGTATTAATATAAAATAAAATTATAATATTTGTATGTAAAATAAATTATATATTTCATGTAAAATAAATATATTTATTAATTAAAGACTAAAATACCCCTTACAAATAATGACATTTTGATGAAATCATGTTCAGGGGTTGCAAACTGAAAGAGAAAAGGAAGTACCGGAGGTGAAGTGCCAGCAAAAAAAATAAAGGTACCTATGTGACTTTGGCAAATACTTAAGGGTTACAAAGTGCAATAAGCTCTATAATATTTTAAGAGGTATTGAGGGGAAAAGTACTAAACTACCCTTGGGCCATATAAACCCCATTCTCCCCATTTTCTTTCCCCGGTCTTTTCATTTTCTTCTCTTCCTCTCCCCTGCCGTGAGTTCTCTTGTTTGAATATGCCTTGAATCTGTAATTCCCCAAACGCTAGGACTTCGGGTATCTTGGGTTATCTGTTTTGTTGCTGAAAATCTCGTAGTCAAGGCCTTGTTCAGGTCAAGGCCTTTAGCTTGTTGCTCAAGCCCCTGAGCCTAACATAGACTCCACAATCTGTTTTGGGCCTAATTTTCTGGACTTTTCTGTAATCGCCTAGAGAATACTATAATATACTCTCTAGGTCATAACCTATGCTGTAATCTACAGTATATTGTAATCTGAAATATGCTGTAATATGTAGTATGTTGTAATCTGTATCCTAAAGATCAATAAAATTTCTCTCTGCCTATCTGTGTTCTTCCTTTACGTTTATTATAATCTTTCTTGCTTCCGTTATAACAAACTGGTATCAAGAGCTTGGTGTTCGGTGAGAAAGATGTTTGGTGGTATTAACGTAAAGGTCGACAAATTTACTAGGAGGAATAGTTTCAGTCTGTGGCAAATCAAGATGCGTGCTTTATTAAAGCAATAGGGGCTTTGGGCGCCGTTGAGAAAGAAGTCAACGGCGGATCCTAAAAGCGCTGAGATGGCCAGTCTAGAAGAAAAGGCACAGTCAAAAATTATGTTGTGTCTTGCAGATGATATTATTACTTAAGTCACGGAGGAGGATACCGTGATTGGTTTGTGGTTAAAGCTTGAAGGTCTCTACATGACAAAGTCTTTAACAAATAAGTTGCTTCTAAAGCAACGTCTATTTAGTCTGAGATTGCAAGAAGGTATGCCTCTTCGAGATCACTTAGATCAGTTAAACAAAATCTTATTGGAATTGCGTAATATTGATGTTAAAGTGGAATATGAGGATGCTGCTTTAATTCTGTTAGTTTATTTGCCATTATCTTATGAGAATTTTGTGTAGTCATTTATTGTTGGTAAAGATACTATTTCTCTAGAGGAGGTTAGATCTGCTCTCCATACTAGAGAGCTGCGCCATAAGGCGGTTGGTACAGGTACAGATAATCAGGTTGTTGGATTAGTAGCCAGTGAGAGTAATGGACATGGAAAGTCGGGGAAGAATAAATTCAAGAAACCAGTTCCTAAGGGTCCAAAACCTAATGATATCTATAATTACTGTAAAGAGAAGGGACAGTGGAAATCTGACTGTCCCAAGAAAAAGAAGCAACAAGATAAATTGACAGGTACTGCTGCTGTAGCTGATATCAATTATGAAGAAGATATTGCTCTAGTTGCCGATGAGCACAAGCATCACTCTGATGTGTAAATCTTTGACTCTGGAGCGTCTTACCATATATGTCCGCGCAGGTAATGGTTTACAACCTATGAGCAAGTAGACAGTGGCAATATTTCTATGGCTAAAAGTTTTGCTTGTGAGACGGTTGGAATATGCTCGATTAAAATTCGAACACATGATGGTAAATTCTGCACATTGAATGATGTTAGGCATGTTCCACTTATGACAAAGAATCTGATATCTTTGAGTATGTTAGATAGCAAGGGTTTAAGTTTTCAAGGTGAAGGTGGAGTTCTACATGTCTACAAGGGTTCTAATATGGTTTTGAAAGGTGTTAAACGTGGTACCTTGTATCTTCTTCAAGGTTCTACGTTATCAGGTTCTGTTGCTGTCGCGTCCTCGGAGATTGATAAGATATACATGACTCAGCCAGATGGGTTTCAGGTTCCTGGTAAGGAAGACTATGTTTGCAAGTTATTGAAGGCTTTGTATGGACTAAAGCAGTCTCGAAGGCAATGGTACAAGAGAATTAAGGTGAGCAAAGTGGGTACTGCTGATAACCCAACTGATATGCTCACCAAGCCAGTTCCACATAGCAAGTTTCAACATTGTTTGGACTTGCTAAATGTTGGGAGTTGTTGATTGCCCTTTTGAGGGCAAAATCTGAGGCAGTAGAGTTTTTTCTGGTACATCTGGCATTATTATGGTGCATATGGTACATCTGGCATTATTATGGTACATCTGGTGCATCTAGCATTATTATGGTGCACCTCGTACGTCTATTATTTGCGAGATGATTCAAGTCAAGGTGGAGATTTGTTAGAATATGCCTTGAATCTGTAATGCCCTAAATTCTGGGACTTCGGGTATCTTGGGTTATCTGTTTTGTTGCTTAAAATCTCGTAGTCAAGGCCTTGAGCCTAAAGTCAAGCCCTTTAGAATTGCTTATGTTCGGGTCAAGGCCTTTAGCTTGCTGCTCAAGCCCTTGATCCTGACATAGACTCCACAATCTGTTTTGGGCCTATTTTTCTGGGCTTTTTTGTAATCGGCTAGAGAATACTATATATACTCTCTAGGTCATAACCTATGCTGTAATCTAAAGTATGTTGTAATCTGCAGTATGCTGAAATTTGTATGGTGTAATCTGTATCCTCAAGATCAATAAAACTTTTCTCTTTTGCCTATCTATGTTCTTTCTTTACGTTTATTATAATATTTCTTGCTTCTGTTATAACATCTCTTCTCTCTCTCTCTCTCTATCTCTCTCTCTCTCTCTCTCTCTCTATTTTCTTCAATTCTTTTCATTTCTTCATGCATATGTAAGTTCAAATCATTAATTAAGAGTGGGTTGTTATTGTTTGATGAGTTTTGTGTGTTTGTATATATATATATATATATTTATATATATATATATATATACATATATATATATATATATATATATGTATATATATATATATGTTCGGTGTGTGTATGTATGGGTTGGGGAGGAATTAAAACTTACATGCAAGTGTAGAAAAGGGATTAATTGATGTTGTGTTGTAATGGGTTATTGATCAAAACGAGTTTGGAGGTGAAGTAGGTGTTGTGGCGCCGGAATCCGGCCACCACCGAACCCCCACCACCGGAAATGATCATCAAGAGATCCGGTGGTTTAATTATTGTGATTCAATGTTTTGTTATGCTTGTTGTGATGATTCTTATGGCAAGTTGTGATTGCATATTAATTTTTAATTGAGGATTTAAGTTTTTAATCTTGTAAATCATGATTTTGGATCTGGGTTAGCCTTAGATTGTTGTTGTGATGACTTTGTGAAAGGAAATTGAGTTGCATATCAATTTTGAGTTAATTTGGTAAATTTTTGAGATTGTAAAGTCTATCTTTTAAGTGGGTTTGAAGGTGTATGTGTAAGATTGTGATTGCTAGCGGATTTAGTAAATTTGTTTGTCTGAATTCTTGTAAAATTCATATAAAATTGAGTATTGATCAGATTATGTTGATTTCAGAGTCCTTAGAAAGGTATTTCAATTATCTACGATTTTTGTTCTTTGTGTTTTCCGAAATTTTATTCATAAGCGCATGTTTTCTGCACTTTAGTAATCTGCCAGAAAGATTTTAACATTGAGAATCCTGATTTCTAAAATTCATAGTAAATTGAGTATTTATTCAAAAAATCTGAGTAACATCATTCTAGAAAGATCTTTTTTAACTCTACGTTTTTTGTTTACATTCCGCTGACAAATTCTGTGATCTAAGTCTCTTAAACTTCAAAATACTAGTGTGCTCAGGGACCGATTCTATTCCAGCATTCCACATTTTAATTGTTTCTGAATTAGTTACTTCTTCGTTTTTGATGAACCTTATCATTCTGGAAAGGTCACGGAATTCTCTTCAAGTTTTGTGTTCTGTACTTTTTAATTTGGAGTCATCGTAATAGAGTAAAATGGGTTTCTTTCGGGCTGATCATAGCTGATTTTGGTTGTAAGGGTCACATTTGTATATCTTGGATTTGTTTATAAGTATGATCGTGATCAATGTTAAGTAACTATGTGTATACTTGATAATACATGTTAAATGATATTACGAAATGTTTTAGTAGACATTAAGTGTTAGCATGAGTCTATGTGGATTTCTAGTTGATTTTGTCGGATGTATTCCGACAGGTTAGGTCATATTATAAAGGAGGTGCTGTCCAATTTTCGTTAGGATTATTTCATAATTCTTATAGTATTTCAATAAGGACTACTTGTGTATTAATGTTATATGTATGTTATAAGTTATAAGTGGGAATTAATAATACGTGTTAAGTGTTTATGTGGTTTATCTGATTGTATTATACTATTCTGTGAATATGATCAATATATGCTATACGTGTTATGTTACAAAGCGTTATAGGATTCGTTTTTGTAGAATAGATTGAGATAATTAAGATTATAATTGTACTGAAGTATTATATAGGTACCTGTAAGAGGCCGGTTAAGAGCCAGTACGGAGAGTAAAAGGAATTCTGAGAAAGTAGAAAATTATCGGAGTTGACAAGCGTATTGGTATCGAGGTTGACGAATCAAAGAAGAAGGACGGATGTATAGTCAAGTAGAGACTAACGTAAAGTGAGTAATGAATCAATGTATTGAAACTTGAACTTCGTGTATTGAGGCAAGTGTTACTATCCCTCACTTATCGTTCAAGTGATGCAAATCTGATTTAGTTATTTATAAAATATTTCTGTCAAATTATTTTTCAAGTGTTAACTTCAACTTTCTTGTATATTGTCAATTACATATTTCATATACCGTAATCTTACCATATTCTTGCCATACAATAATACCTTTGTTGAACCCTCGAATCGTACCCTCGAACCAATTCCAATTAATATCCAGTTTATATCCTTGATTGATCATTCCAGTTGTTATAATACCTTTAATCAGTATCTCGAATTCATTTGAATAGTTTATTTAGATTTACATTTAAATTGTTGAAAATCATAATCCCTCTTATATTCATAACTTGAACAACCTTATGTTAGGCTGATCTTTTGTCAGTAAGTGTAAGGAATATTCTCGAACTCCGATATGGAAATCGTTGACAACTGTTCAACTTGGTTTTTAAAATCGTGGGATTAAAAATAAAAATGTTTTAGATCGTGATGCCGGTTTGTTAAATTCAACAGAAAATTCAATGGTATTTCCTTCTTAATTTCAGTGGTTCAGAATACATTAAGACAGTTAAAGGATTTATGATTATTCTCGTTTAATTAATTAAATCAACTAGTTGATTTAATTAATGAATTAATTCATCAAGAATTAATTTATTTATTAAATTAATTAATAGATTAATTAAATCAGAATAATTATTTAAGTTTAAATAATTCAATTAAGTTAAATGATTTTACTTAAATCATTTATTCTGAAAATTGAATTATTAAGGCGATCTGAAATAGTCTTAACGATTGTCTTAATTGTGTTAATCTGTTGGTCTTATTGAAAAAGAAGAACTATTAAGACAATCCTAGGAGGTCTTAACGACTGTCTTAATAGGTCTATTAAGGTCTTACCGACAGTCTTAATGGGTTCAGTTGAAGGTCTTAACAACTCAAAGAAAGTCTTAACGACAATCTTAATGGAGAGCTGTTGGTCTTAATGGAACAAAAGTGGTCTTAACGATTGTCTTAAGCAAGGATATTTCAACAGAAATAGAGACAGAAGACTTGATGGACTTAAATAGATCAACAGAGGCGGCTAGAGATATATAGAACATAATATCCAACCGAAAAAAAGCTGCAGACTCCATTTCTCTCTCATATTAAACCTAGAACAGCTCAAGCTTTTAATTCACCATAAATACTCAAGATCCTTGTTTGTAATATTGTATCCATTTGAACTTGTTTAATTATCGTTCTTGTACTACTAGCGAGTTTTTACTCCTAGTTCATATCTCGATTTTTATTAAAAAAATTAAGAAAAGTTCATGTCGATTTTATAATTTGTTTTTATTAACTTGATATAACTCTGTACTGATTTTGTAACAACCCTCAAGTTTAATATATCGTTATATTTAACTTGAACTTTGTTTCATTTAATTCCGCACAAATTTCTTTAAATCTAATTTAAATCCTAGGGACAAATTTTGAAAGAAAATGTATAGATTGTATTCAACCCCCCCTTCTACAATCTTATTGGACCTAACAATTTCGGGATCCCTAGCATTGCTCTTTAAGTAACTCTTCCAACATAAAACGCGTGAAGCCAGGAGGATAAGTAGGTCCCTTTTAGGGCCCCATTTGTCAAATCTTAACTCGAACTTTTAAGTTATTATTTCGGATTAAATTTCGTATTTACATATTTTTTTTAGAGAAAATGTGTATGAGAAGTTTAATATTCGTTATCTTGCAAAAATAAGTTACTTATTTCAGAAAAAAGTACATATGGACAGTGGATGTTCAAGGCATATGACCGGAGAAAGCTGGCCCAGTGGTTACCTTTGGAGATAACAACAAAGGTAAAATTGATGGATATGGTAGATTGGAAGCTGGTAATGTTATCATTGATGAAGTGTCTTTTGTGAAAGGACTTGAACATAATCTGTTAAGTATCAGTCAATTCTGTGACAAGGGTTTTGAAGTTTTCTTTAACAAGAAGAATTGTCTGATCTCACACAAGAGACATGAACAGCCTGCACTGATTGGAGTTAGAAAAGGCAATTTGTATGTAGCCAACATGAATTCTAGAAGCACTGAAGAATTCAATTGCTTCTATTATAAAGTGTTACCCGGTAAAGAACAATTGTAGAAGGGGGGTTGAATACAATTGTATAAGATTTTCGAATTAAACAGAAATAATAACACAAGTATGAATAAATAACAGCTTTATTAACTCTGATATAAAACTGTTACAAACTCTCACAAGAAATTCTTATGTTCTTGAGAGCTGCTAGGTTACAAGATAACTCGTGTAAGCGATTACATAATGTAAAACCTAAACTGTGTTTATATACTATACACAGTTGCCCTATCAATTACAAGATATATCAAATCAATTACATACGTCTCTTAGTACATATCTTGAATGATAGTTGCGTTCCTATAAATCAGGAACCGACATATCAATCTCCCTTGATTCCTGGACTGATGTATATCCTCGTGCAATCCTGATCAGCCTCTAGTACTGATGATAGTCTAATACTGACAGTGCAATACTGATGACATCAGCATCAGTATCTGATCAGTAGTCCAGATCCTGATCATCACTTGAATCGATATCTAACAATCTCCCTCAATTTGTACTTTGTGAAATAAAGCACAAATTCCTTGATTCAGTGATGTCAAAAACTCAAAATAAAATTTTACAAGAAATCCTCAGGCTTAGTCTCAGAAATTCTCACAAAGAAATTACTCATCTGCAAGAAACTTGATAATAATTCTTCTTCTTTAATTTCAAGAATTTGAATCAATCTTTTCTTCAGATTCCTGAGTTCTTCATCTTCCTCATTAATCTAATAAATACCTGCCCTGAGATTCTGAATTGAGCTTCTTGGTAAATCTAAATCTCCCAACAGTAAATATGCAAGTTCTTCCCATCAGGATTCAGAGATAATTGTTCTTGATAAAATATCACTTCTTTAACAGCTGAACCCCTATGCATTTTAACTTCTTGTCCTACTGTATTCAAGTATACGGGAGTATAATTACCATCATACCTTGATCCTCCATCCAAATGTCTGCATCTAATAGTTCTGAGAATCATGGTACACCAATTATTGTAAACATCACCTTCCTCATCATGAATTCTTTTATTCTTGAGCACATAAAGAACGTATTTCAGCTCTTTTGTTGATTTGCACAACACCTCCTGAATAGTCAGCTTCTTGACACTCTTGTCTTTCATGAAATACAATAACTTTTCTACCTTCCTAGAATCAACATTGCAAGCAACAATTGCAACAGCTTCAAGTTCCCAAAGATCATCAACTGTTAGTTCATCACCAATTCTTTTCACTAGAATATGTTGATCTGTCTGTCCAGTAGAGATAATTTCAGTTCGATTATGACCAATACCTCCTCTAGTATAAGGTTCTAAACCCTTCAAGCTAGACTGAATATCTGCCCAAAGTAAATTAGATTTTTGAAGAGTTTGTGAAGTACCAACTTCAGATATTAAAGGAAGTTCAGTCATAAGAGTACTTGATTTAAAAACAACTGGTCCTTGATTCAACCATTCATCAGTACTCTCCCCTTTCTTGTTCTTCTTCTTCTTAACTGGCATCTGTTGATGTTCTGGAATAGGTCTACTTCGATCATACCACAAAAATCTGTTTGAACCAGCCAGATCTTCCAAGTACTTTCTGGTTTCTTCAACCTCAGTATCTTTTGCTCTTTTTCTGGCCTCCTTTTCTTGTTCATCAACCTCGAGATTGTGAATTTCAATCACAACAGTAAGAATCATGACCTCAAGTTCTTTCAAGATTTCAACTTCATCAGAATCAGGAATAGCAGATTGAGTAGCTCTCACAGTAACTTTACCTCTTCTAGCTAACTGTGGTCTTTCATCAACAGCTTCTTCAGGTACATTAAATTTGTTATCTGGAGTCAGTGTAAGAAGTAGTGGAGATTTCTTCTTCTTTACTTTATGAGAATCTTCAGTTATCTCCTCAATTGTGATTCCACTAGACCTTGTCTGTCTTGAACTTGTTTGAATAGGCTTTCTTTCTCTGCCTCTGCTTCTACCTCCTCTGCCTCTTCCTCTACTTGTAGCAGGAGCTTCTCAACCTTCCTGCTTGAGATAAGACACTACTCCTTCATTGGATTGACATTCTGTCCTTTGTCATAGAACTGTATAATAATAAGAAGATTTATGTTGTCATTCTTTATCAAGAAAGATAATTCTAATTGTTATCCTTGATTCCAATTATAAATTGCTATCAATGATACCAATTATTGTTTCTGATGACATTCCTTTTTCAACATAGCATTTGTCCCGTAATGAAAACCTTTGCTGTCATCTCCAAATATTATTAACGAAACAGCTTTCTCATTCATATTTGATAGAAGGGTTCTTTCTTTGATAATATGCCTTAAGTACAAATACTATGAACACATATGAATCGATTAACTTGTTATGCCCTGCACTCACAAATGGATTAAAAGTTCTTGGTACCCAACTTATTTATTTGGATCCAGATGGATACGAGATTTGTCTTTTGACAGTAATAACAATCGCTTCAATCTTAACATGCTTATTCTTATCTTTGACTGGCCATTTCTCCTTTTGAACAGCCTTGACAAAATAGTCACTAGGCTAAGAGCGTAATGGTTCCTTCCACACTTAAGGAGGACTTGTAGTCTTTGCCCTATTGGGATTCTTAAACATGCTTTTTCTATAATCAATGCAAGTACTAAGAAATGCATTCATGACATTAGAATAAGAAGGCTTGACAATAAGAATACATGGCATACATTCAGCATTATAACATTGCAGATAAGAATTATGCAAATTAGGCATTTTATGCATTTTAGAAAATTCAGTACTTTCTACTTTAACCTATCTACACAAGAGTAACAGGTAGCAAGCAGATTTACAGATATTTAGTAATTTTCTAAATACATATGGAATAGAAGACTTATTAATTAAATCACTAATTCTATCCAATCCATTCATGTTGTTGTATGGCATCTTATTGTCTCTATTACCTAGGTCAGTTTTAGATACATCTTGGTGTTCTACAAATTCTACTGACACTAAAGGTAATCCTTCCATCTTTTAAACTTTTACTCCTTAACAAGAAATACATGATGTGTTACGTCATTAGAGTGCGACTATGTGAGTAGGAGCAAATCATAGACATTAGCAGAGGTATTAAATCACATAAGATTTAAATCAAGTTCCAGCAAATGTTCAGGGATACACCTAACCTTCTAGAACAACTTATCTAATTCTAGATGTTCATTTTACAGCATAGAAGATTAAGTATAAAATGTACTAACTAAACTCATAAGTCCAAGCGTGCATTATCTTATCCTTAACAATCAATTGAGCATTTAAGTCCTATGATGCTAACATGTTGACATGAGTCTAATACAATTCAAAACTTAATAATCATACAGTTATGAATTAGATAAAGGTACACTAGTTAGAGTGTGTACCTGTGAAGTGCTTAGTGATTCATCTCCAGTGTTGGTCATTGATGCCAGATATCCATGAGGTTTATCATCGTCACTGATAGAATCAACCTCGTATTTAACATCACCAGCAAGTGCTTTCTCTTGTTACATCCTCACTAATGCTTTGTAATCTGCTTTAACTCGACACAATCTCTGTCATCATTTGCTTGTTCAGGCTTCGTCAAATTATATAGCAAAACCCTGATAGTTACTTGTCACATAACTCTTGACATAGCTGTTACCATCAATCTTGTTTCTGTTTACCACCTCAGTCTTGTAACCACCTCTTGAATTGAATCCTAAAGAGTCTCTACTTCGAAATAGATAGGCCTGATCCCTGGATATAGCTTTTGTACTCCTTCAGAATCTAATATGACTAAACTTCCCTGACAAGTGAAACACTGCCTTGTAGTCCAGTCTTTCAAGGTCTTCTAAAGTGTACAAGTCCTTTTATCAACCTGAGCTTTCTCTGATTCAGCTACTAGTCACTCTTCTATTCTGTTCTGAAGACATTAATTCTTTTAACTGAGATGATGGTATGTCCTGTACCCCTACGATTTTTCATCCAAGAATTTAACTCAAATTAACCAAAAACTGTACCTAAATTAATTTCTTCTTTTGCAGCTTCCGAAATATTAGTGGGATCCTATGGAGTAAACCTTTAAGGAAATTAATACCACTATTTCTTCACCTATTTCAGAATTAACTTCATCGAATTTTCTTCAATCAATTTGAAGTTAGCTTCATTCAAATGAAATGAACCATTTTCTAACTTTAAATAAAAGCAAAAAGAATTATATTCGATAGTTGTTAGTCACATAGGCATATCTGTAAACATCTAATAACAAGCCTAATTGTTTATAATGTCTTGCATTACTTACATGACCCCTTAACTAGGGAACCCATTTAAGTATATTCTCTACTTGTAATTGTACTTATAATAGGCACCAACTCTAACTGTGTATTTGTATATGTTAATGTCATGAAATAATGTTTGGAAGAAGATCCGGAGATCATGCCCCAAACCTGAAGAACAAGAGTGAAGATATAAACTCAGTTAGAGGTTGAAGATTGAAGATTTGCCTAAGTACAAATTCGAGAAGTAATTTGGTCTATTCTAGAAGTCAAGGTTTCGAGAAGTCAAGGATTCGACATGTCTAGAACTATATTAGAGAACTCAGGATGTCAACAAGTAAAAGTCACATTCGATATCTCAAGTACTCAGAAAGCTATTCGACATCTCAAGGATTCCACAAGTAAAATGCACTATTCGATAACTCAAGGTTTCCAGAAGAAAAGACTCATTTGAGAAATGATTCGATATGTCAAGAAAAGCTAGTTCAAGAACTCAGAGTTATCAAACTATTCAACACAAGTTCTCGAATCTAGTACTTAATAAGTTCTCGAATGACAAATTAATGAAGATATTCAAGTCAGAAAATCTACAATAAACCAAAATACTTAGAGTGACACATTACTGTAAAGTGTGCATGGAAAGTCTACAAAGAAGCATAGAGAGGTATTCAAGGGAACAAGCAGCTAAAGAAGTGGATCTGAGTAGGTTAAAAAGAAAGTCAAAATCACATGTTGCTCAGACGTGTACCAAAAAGGGATAGACAAGTTAGAAAGTAGATTTGTCTATTACCACATTTGTAGTAAGTAGGGTTGTACACATGTTCTATAAGTGTAGCCTCACTTCTTTAGCAGTTAAGTTTTTCATTGTAATACAGAGCAAATATCTCTTTGAGAAACGAAACTGAGAATACTAATTTTTGTATTCCCAGGTTGTAGCATACTTCAATCTAATAAAATATTAGATTATTAAAGTGAATTATTTGTGTTTTATTTCCGTACATTATATATGTCAAACACATACACATTCTACTATAAAAATCAAACATAGATTCAAACAAACTGAGTTTCAAGAATATTCAAGAAAAGTTTGAAAATACATTCACCCCCCCCCCCGGCTCTGTATTTTCTTGTGTGTATTCCATACTCAACAATAGTTTTTACAAAAACCATCGAATAGTTTACTTCAGTTAAACTTAAATAAAAATAGAACTCCTTTAGATCGTTTTTTAACAAAACCATCGAAGTGGGTTTTTACTATTGAAAATAATAAAATAAAACTTGAATTCCACTTTGATTGTTTTTAACAAAAACCATCGAAGTAGATTCTCTTTCCATTTTTGTTTTTATTTAATTTCTATGTTGCACATAAGTTTAACAATCCTTTTAGAACCAATGGCTTCGGATATTTAATATTCTAAATTCCAAAATTTTTAACTTTTTGAAAAATAAAAAAATTTCGAAAACTTGTCTGTTTGGTCTAAAACACCGGATAATTTGTATATCGATCAACAAGCTCTAAAACCAATTGGAGGACCATAAAAATAAGGATCTTGATTTGTGTGTCAAATCGGATACAAATTGTTAGGTCCAAAAGTATCGTAGAAGCGTGGGTTGAATACGATACTCACTAAATATAAAAATTTCTTTCGAATCTTTTGCGGATAAATACATTTATGTTCGGTTAGTGGGTTCTTGTTCTCTAAAGTTTGTATGGTGTTTCGATTTCACTCGGATAATCAACTGATTAGTTCTAAATCAAAACAAACAAACCAAATCACAAGTTCGGGGTAAATATCTTTTATTAAAAATATGAACCCTGAGGGTGTTGCTACAAAATCTAATCCGTAGATTAGTTGCTACAAGTTGTCACTACAGTTTATCAATTCACATCAAAGAATTTGGTTCGTTAATAAAGATTCTATAGTAAAATCTTCATTGTAGCTTTCTCGTTTCTCAAACTCTCTGGTGTATTCTTGTCTATAGAAGATGAGAGCTTTTCACAAAACTCTTCACAACTTTTTGAACAACTGAAGAAGATAATATCTTCTGTCTACTATTGTAGTATTTTAAAATCCATCAAAGCACTGTTCAACAGACATCAACCTTGACAAGTCTTCTCTGCTTTTCTTCAAAAGAAAATCAGTCGAAAGAACAAAAAGAATTAAGTAGAAATGATTATCAATTAAATCATTTCTAACTTTTAAAAGTAAAACAAATAAATTGCCATGTCAATTGTTTTTATGAAAAATACTCGAGGCATATTCATAAGCCTTTCGATTAGTTTTTCTGGAAAAGTACTTTGCTAACTCTTTCGATTGTTTTATGAAAATAATCGAAGTGGAGCTTCATCTTTAAATAATACTTTCCAATTCCTTCAAAAAAAATTTATAAAAACAATCGAAGTTTGTTTTTACTTTTATTTAATATTTTGTCAATTCCATTTCAGTCACTGTACTTTGCACTTCTTCTTTTCGGTAACTGACTTTTCAAATTTTCATTTAAGTCCCTAGACTTCTTTTCTTTCAAATCACTTGAGCTGCAAATTTTCTGACTTAGAAATTCTAGCTGATTTGTCTTTTGCTTTTCGGAATTTCAAAGTCTAACTTGAATCAATTCTTTGATGCTTCCAATAACATGTTGATCTCCTTCGTACGTGGTGTCACCTCGTACACTATTCTGGTTTACAGATAACTAACACTGGATTCAATCTTCATGTCTTCTCTGCTTTCCAATTGACAAGTTATTGACTGTTCTTGGTTACTTGAAACACTGACTCTCTGTAAACATTGTACTTTCAATGGAATCCTTTCTGGTACTCGTACAACATCTTCATTGCTACTACAATCTTGAATACTTAGATATGTTCTTCACTGTCGCTTGAACATATATATGAACTTCTTTCAGTGAGTATAACTTCAAGACTGTAGCTATCTTCCTGAACCTTTGTCTTTACCCTATTTTCCATTCTTCTAGATTCCTATGCTTTCTACACTGTCTATATCTTAGTCAATGCTAATACACTGAAATCTTCTAGTGACACTGTATACTGAAACTTCAATACTTCTGAAACCCTGAAAGTCTTCAAACCTTAATCTTCACCGAGGCATGATCATATTAATGAACTTCTTAATATGAACTTCTTTTAGTGACCCTTAAACAGACTTCAAAATTACTTTTCATATTTTGATTCTTTGTATTTATCATGTCTTTATATCTTCTAGATTTTTTGTGTGGTCGCAGTATTATTTACCTGTCCTGTTCTAGTGTTGAGTGATCATGTCTTCCTATATTTACTGAAGGATTTTTTGCATATACGGAAGCGTGAATCACAATTTATATCACATATATCACATATATATCGCATACAATTCATGTATAAGTTGTCGGATCAATTACTAACATTTAATGACGATCAAAGGAGGCATTAAGAGGCTCCTAGCAGTTGCTCCTCAGTATGTGAAGCACTCTACCGGTATCCACCAAGAGAGGAATTTAATGGAGGGAGGAAGAGGGGTTGGGAGAGAATTAGGGTTGCCTCCTTCTTCTGAAATCTTACGTAAAAACAACTAAGGCAAATAGGGTTATAACATTATATTTATAGGCAAAAAATCTCAGCTGATTTTTTCCCTTATAATTATTAACCCTTTTAATTAATTAATCTCATTAATCAATTAATTAATAATTAAAACTATTTTAATCATTAATTCTTTTTCTAAACTCTTTAGAAAATAATTCTCTCTCTGGATTTAATTTCTTAAATTAAATCCTCAATTAATAATATTAAGAACTCTTCTTAATTAATTTATAATCAATTAAATCTTATTTAAGCAATTATAAAAATTTCTAATAAATTATTTATTTCACAAATAAATAATTACTAGCCATTATTAATTAATTCCTCCACCAATAAATTAGTCTCTTTTATTGTGTGACCCTGTAGGTTCAATATTAAGCCGGTAGTAGAAATAAATAATAATAAAACTATTTTATTATTATTTATATGAATTCTTCTAATTCATTAAATATAATTAAATAAATAATTAATCATATTTATTCTACATCGTGAGGGATACTTCTCAACATATCGCGACTATCCGGATAATATGAATTCACTGCTTAGAATACCTGGAACCTGGTCAGTGAATAGTTACCGTACAATCAATTCCTTCCACCCTACAATATCCCGATTAAAAACAAGGCATGGAACTCGTGTCAAGCCTATCAAATTTAATCATATGATTCCTTATTCATAATGCATAGTTCATATTAATGCAAATTAGAAACTCCTTTCTAATTTCATTCACTCTGGCTAGAGATTCCTGAATTAGCATCATAGGATATTCTCTTCCTTTACTGGAAGGGGTAGATCCTTTATTGACCGTTAACTATCTCCATACATAAATCCCTATGCCCAGAATAGACCTAATGGATGTCCTTGAGACTAAGGACTAAACCAAAGCATAGTTCATTATATACAAGATTACTCTAACGATCTCAAGTCTAAGGACACTTGTACAACTATCACTTAGTGACCAACTACTGACACGTGAGTAAACTCCATTAGTTGTTCCACTGATCGAGTCATGTTCAGTGAACTTATTCCATAATAAGCACCTACATACTAGCTATAGTGTCACCACACAAATGCCTATGAGAATAGACATCCTTCCTAGGAAGCTAGCATAGTATGTACAGATCTTTACGGATTAATTAACTTCCAATCAGTTATCCTATGATCAGGAACAGTTTAAGTCTAGTGTTATCATCTTCTAGATCTCATTATTATAATCTCATTATAATTCTAGAAGCATTACTCTAAACTATTGAACATCTAATTTAAAACACTTTAAATAGATGATGCCCATGTTCAGACAAATATGTCCTTTATTAATAATCATAAAACCTACTAAGATTGCAAGAAAGTTTATCCTAACTCATCATCCATGATTGGATTTAGGACACTTCTCTTTCAATCTCCCACTTGTACTAAAACCAATCACTTCGGTATCCTATACCCATCTTCACTATGTGAAGATCAAAGTGAGTCTGAGAAATGGCTTTAACAATGGGTCTACTACGTTGTTTGTGTATGTCAACTTTCACCATGTTGACAACCTCTCTTTTATCGATCTCCTTAATCGGATGAGAGAGCCACAATAAGGGTTCAGACCTTAGATGGGATCAAGGTTCCTTAGCATGCGTTAATCAGATGCCCTTGAGTTGTCACATTACAACTCAATGGCTTATTATCTGCTAGGAACTAACCCAACACAGAAACTTGTTTTCCAATCCACTGTTGCAACACTCTTGCAACAAAACACACTATGTTTTCTGATCTAACATTAATGAGTGTCTACTGCTTGAAACTATTTCAACTCACTGTCTTTCTACTCAGGACTATCAAGTGCCCCGAAATGAATCTACTATCAAACTGATCTTGATTAAAACTTGAGTCTACAAGGACCTTTAGTTTTAATTTAGATCCATCAGAGAAAATAAATATATCGCCATGCCTTCTCAAGTATACTACGACATTTTATTTTCATCTGATCCTTTTCTCCTAGGAGTAGATTGATATTTTCTTGTCACGACAAGAAACATCATTACTTGTACATATCATGTAACACATAATGGATTCAAAAATGAGTCTCAGAGACTTTCCATGCACGTGTCCTCTCTCACGGAGAGATATTCTCCCATGTTCATCATTATGAAACATCACTTGGAGTGTCCATGCTAAACACTTTAGCATCCAATCAATGTACATTATTTACGTCAGACCTCTTATCCTAATCATGATCTATCAACATAGATCATCACCCTTAGTTTATTCGAGGCCTAACTCTAGTCCAAGAAGAAATTCTTTGATAGCTTAATTCTAATGAAAACCAAAATTATCAAAGGTATATTTTCACTAATATATCCACATATATTACTTTATTACATCACTCCCACTAAACGGTACCATTAAATGGATCATTCACCTTTTTGATAAAGTCAAACTCTTTGACTATCTCATCAAAATTAATGTCCATTGCCGAGAAGCATGCATGTGAATTTTTCATGGTTTTGATCATGGCTATTCGATAAAGGTTTCTTTAAGGTGATCACATTACCTTCACTTAAACCTTTACAACTATCCTGGATTTATAGGTCTCTACCTTGCAATCCATTCATAAACTCTCTTTCAAAACCATTATAGATTCCATGACACTCTGTCACTTCTCAGAGTCATTAAAACTCAAAACATTATCGTTATCATTTATAGTGGATATCGCATCACCATTCTAAATGATGAAACCATGATACCCTCCTAGATTACAACAATGTTGTTGTACAGAAAGTTCAATTACTCAAATAGGTTCCTTACTTAATCCGCGATGATTTGTGGTTCTTGAACTTCATCAAGTTCACTATAGCTCCCACTGAGCCCTTGAAGGGTAAACTAATTTTCCAAAAAGGTGGAGTATCTACAAAACAAAACACTCCCAGTGTCTATAAAATATATACTCCTTGCTCAGCAAGATTGCATATAGTTGTCCTAAACTCTGTTTAAGACTAACCACAAACCTTCTCTATTCAGATTCAGTCTCTAACTTATTCAACTCTTGACATAGCTTAGACAACCCCAAATGTCAAGACAATTGAGACTTGTGTTTCCTTAATCGACATCTCATGGAGACTTTAGTTAACGTGTGTTGAGGATACCGTATCGAGTAGTTTGACTATTCTACTAAGTCATTTTCTTAATAGATACCGGAATTATTGATATCATTCATTATGAACTGAACCTTATCTAACAAGAGTCTTCAGTGAACTAACATCACTATATGTGAGATAATTCAGGAACAGACTATTTAAATATTGACAAACCTCAATCTCATTGAATGTTTCTAATACTCGTAAATAGTTCGTTGTCATACCTCAGCATTCATTGAACCTATCAATAAAACTTGGATTTTGTATTTCAACAAATACACATATCCTTATTTACAATGATCGTCATTGAATGTGACAAGGTATCAAACCTGATCTATCTCATTATATCTAGTTTGTTCAATATGAAAAATATAATCCATAAGTCCAACAGCACGACAAATCAACAAGTTCTCATAATTGAAACAACAATGGTTGTTATATTTCAATTATGTAGGATTTCATCGACGTCTAGCTATCTAGTTGTCCTTTGGTTAAGATTCGTAATCCTTGAACCTAACTGGTGTCTAATACCCAAGTAGATGATTGACTTATAGACTTATTCATTTCAACTATTAACAAACTTATATTGAAGTTGAGGTTACACTAACCTTTTACTTCCTTGATTCTGTAAGACTTATCTTACATAATCCAATTCCAATATCCTATCCTTATTCAGTGGAAGTCTAATACCTTTGCTTTCTTGGCTAACACTTAACTTAAAGATTGTGTCTTTTCAACTCACCTTCCTATTCCTATAATAAGACCTCAAGATCACATCTTGACTTTATTATTACAATGAGATTTCAAGATCACATCTTGAATTAACTATATATCTATCTAAATACCAGTTATATTAACGAACAATCTAATTGATCATATAAAACAAGGTCATTGACAGACATATTGCTAAACCGTTGTTATCGATAAACAACATCGATATCTTATATCTATGTCCCTAACTTATTCATCTAACAACCCTTGTAGATGAAAAAAATGAGGCATCTCACTCATCGTTAGATACATCTCTCATAACTTGCGAAGATTGGTGAGTTCAAGACGAAAAACAATCTATTCTATTTGTGAAAACAATTCTCACTTTCCTTGTCAACAAGTCATTGACCTAGCATCTATTATGCTATTTCTACAGTGCAGAAGACATCACATTTATATTTTAAATTTTTTAAATAAAATTAACAACATAAGTAGAATATTCGATTTTATAATCTTAACACCAAATGAATCGGGTCTTTATTCATTGGCGGCTCCCACTATTTTATCTAAGTTATATAACCCTCTCTATGTATAACTGAGCATTCACAATGCTAGTGAGAATAGGGATCCTACTTTCCATCACACAACCCCGGCTGTGGCACGAAACGCCATGTGATGTTCCATAGGCAGACAACTCTTGTCAATTACATCTCATGTTAATCCCTTATAAAACTTTAGCCTCTTGAATCATTGAGTCACGGCTGTGGCACGACAAACTCAATATTCTAAGTCAAGTCAAACCCAACATCTCGTTCAAATTGAATCATATTTCAATAGCCCACGGCTGTGGCAAGTAACGACCATTGAACTCTAATTAATTCACGCATCTAATGTAATAGACTAGTACCCCCTATTTCAAAAACAAAGCCCTCGGCTATGGCACGAAATGACAATGCCCTAAAGTAAGAACCACTTTCTACCATGTTGGAAGGCTATGACCGACACAAGCCCGTTGTGCCCTTGGCCATTTTATCACTTGATATTTAATAAAAGAGGGTTTTTATTTTTACTAAGGTCACGAAACATTTTCGTATGAACCTATAAGTCTAACGTGTTTTAAGTTTAAAAGATAATATAAATCTATAATAAAAACACTACAAAACTCAATATTATCAAGTCAGGTGAGAACCAACATCTCGTACAATTAAATCAGATTCCAATAGCCCACGGCTGTAGCACGTAACGACCACTGAAATCTAATTTTTGTACACATCTAATGTAATAGACAAATACTTTCATGTTGATCGGTAACAAAGCCCTCGGCTGTAGCACGAAATGACAATGCACCAAAAACAAGAAACACTTTCTATCATGTTGGAAGACCATAACTGACACAAACCCATTTGTGTCTTTGGCCAATTACAACTTGACTTATTTAATATTAGAGGGATTATATTATGTTACAATAATAATCATATTATAAAGAGATTCTTCCTTTTGAATTAAATATTTCAAATCAATAATCGATAATTGGATGATTCCCAGATCGGGGGGAGCATTGTCAAGAGGCGTCACTTAATACCCCTTTCTTACAGATCGTAATCCGTTTTTGACAGAATCATCCTTTCTCTCAATATTGAAAATTCATATTTAATTACTTGTTTTACAAACACAAGAATCTCATGATTGTATACATAATATTAATATTAAACTTGTGAAACAATTTCACAAATCCTAAATCTGCTAAACTACGCCTTATGTTGATTTAAGTTCACCTAAATCTATTATCGCATGGTAAACATAGGCATATATCACATATATTAACATAAAGGAACATAAAGGTAGGTATGTTATAACATGTAACACAATTATATACATCTCTATGCATCATAAATTGCATTAATAATCAATTAAATAATTAAAAGCATGAATTAAAACACTTTTGAAGCAATAAATAATTCAAAATTATTTTTATAAAAATATTTGACCACACCATTAGATCCGTCTCGAAAAAACGAATCCAACGATATCTTGCACGCCCAAAACGGAGTCTCCAAGCTCCCAGAATAAGCAAAAGAAGAAAACGGCCACAGGACTGTCCTGTAACGCATTTCAGGAGCGCGTTACAGGCTGTAACGCATTCCAGAAATGCGTTACAGGCTGTAACGTGTTACATTTATGCGTTAAAGGCTGTAACACATTCAGCAAATGCGTTACAACATTCCAGCCTTTCAAGACGTCAGCATGACGTCACGATGACGTCATGCTTTGACTGACAGCACATTTGGCGCGTGAGCCACACGCGCCGGCGCGTGGTACAGCGACGCGTGGCCCAAACGCGCCTGACTTTGCCGAGCAGTCCTTCTCCCCTTTCTTTATTCACAGTCGACAGCATACAGTAGTATTTCATTACAGCAATAACAATTATAACAACATGCACTACTGTCAGTCAGCCTGAATCAATTACATCCAATATAGTCAGACAACAATTCAGTACAATACTTCGAACATGTCAGGCATCAGTCATGGCATCAAATTCCATGCAAAATTCAATCAATTGACACACATAATTCTCATCAGATATATATTTTATTATTACGATTTTAATAAAATAATTTCAAAAATTCATAATAAATAATCTATACATCAGAAAATTATGAAAAAAATATTCAGACGATCCACAACAATTGTAGAACCCAGATCTGTGGACAAATTTCAAAGAAAAATTTATTTTGAATTAATTCATAACTAAATCAAAATAAATTTGTAAAATCCGTAATAAATTCATACATCATGATTAAATTATTAAAATTTACAGATAATTCTATATGCATACAACCTACAGCTCTGATACCATTGAAGGATTTTATGCATATACGGAAGCGTGAATCACAATTTATATCACATATATATCGCATACGATTCATGTATTAGTTGTCGGATCGATTACTAACCTTTAATGACGATCCAAGGAGGCATTAAGAGGCTCCTAGCAGTTGCTCCTCAGTATGTGAAGCACTCTACCGGTATCCACCAAGAGAGGAATTTAATGGAGGGAGGAAGAGGGGTTGGGAGAGAGTTAGGGTTGCCTCCTTCTTCTGAAATCTTACGTAAAAACAACTAAGGCAAATAGGGTTATAACATTATATTTATAGGCAAAAAATCTCAGCTGATTTTTTCCCTTATAATTATTAACCCTTTTAATTAATTAATCTCATTAATCAATTAATTAATAATTAAAACTCTTTTAATCATTAATTCTTTTTCTTAACTCTTTAGAAAATAATTCTCTCTATGGATTTAATTTCTTAAATTAAATCGTTAAGTAATAATATTAAGAACTCTTCTTAATTAATTTATAGTCAATTAAATCTTATTTAATCAATTATAAAAATTGCTAATAAATTATTTATTTCACAAATAAATAATTACTAGCCATTATTAATTAATTCCTCCACCAATAAATTAGTCTCTTTTATTGTGTGACCTTGTAGGTTCAATATTAAGCCGGTAGTAGAAATAAATAATAATAAAACTATTTTATTATTATTTATATGAATTTTTCTAATTCATTAAATATAATTAATTAAATAATTAATCATATTTATTCTACATCGTGAGGGATACTTCTCAGCATATCGCGACTATCCGGATAATATGAATTCACTGCTTAGAATACCTAGAACTTGGTCAGCGAATAGTTACCGTACAATCAATTCCTTCCACCCTACAATATCCCGATTAAATACAAGGCATGGAACTCGTGTCAAGCCTATCAAATTTAATCATATGATTCCTTATTCATAATGCATAGTTCATATTAATGCAAATTAGAAACTCCTTTCTAATTTCATTCACTCTGGCCAGAGATTCCTGAACTAGCATCATAGGATATTCTCTTCCTTTACTGGAAGGGGTAGATCCTTTATTGACCATTAACTATCTCTATACATAAATCCATATGCCCAGAATAGACCTAATGGATGTCCTTGAGACTAAGGAATAAACCAAAGCATAGTTTATTATATACAAGATTATTCTAACGATCTCAAGTCTAAGGACACTTGTACAACTATCACTTAGTGAACAACTACTGACACGTGAGTAAACTCCGTTAGTTGTTCCACTGATCTAGTCATGTTCAGTGAACTTATTCCATAATAAGCACCTACATACTAGCTATAGTGTCACGACACAAATGCCTATGAGAACAGACACCTTTCCTAGGAAGCTAGCATAGTATGTACAGATCTTTACGGATTAACTAACTTCCAATCAATTATCCTATGATCAGGAACAGTTTAAGTCTAGTGTTATCATCTTCTAGATCTCATTATTATAATCTCATTATAATTCTAGAAGCATTACTCTAAACTTTGGAACATCTAATTTAAAACACTTTAAATAGATAATGCCCATGTTCAGACAAATATGTCTTTTACTAATAATCATAAAACCTACTAAGATTGCAAGAAAGTTTATCCTAACTCATCATCCATGATTGGATTTAGGATACTTCTCTTTCATATACTGCCTTGTACTCTCACCAACAAACATTAAGTTTTTAACTATTGTATATTGAATTAAGTAAAATGCATAAATTAGTATAATTCATTTTATTTACATTTAGATAATTGAATTTAATTTTATTTGATATCTAAAATTATTAATAAATTATTATTTATTAATTTATTTTAATTAATATTTCCTTACATTAGAGAAATTTTTTTTATTCCAATTATAATAATGTATTGAATGTGATCCAATAGCTCAAATAAGAAAGAGTTTATCCTTTGTCATTCCAAATTGTGATTTCGATTCTTAGTCATTCTGAAATTTATCTAACAACGAGTAATTTTTAGTAATTTTAAATTTTACTAAAAAGTAATTTATCAAATTTATTCGTGGTTGAAAGTTTTCAAGATTTAGCTTGGTTCATGGAATTACTAAACATCCATTGGCCTTTGACTGTTTTTCATGCCCTAATTGTGTGCGAACATATTAGAATTATATAATACGAAACGATCTGGAAATTAGATGAACAATATATTACTTTTCTTGTATCAAATAAAAAAATGGATAATTGGAATTCAATTTTTTTTTGAACATATAATCAAAATTTTCAACAAACAATTACTACGATAATTAAATTCATGTAATAGAAAACCTACAATTTTTACATATTTTAAATGGTTTTCCTATTTTTTTAAGATTTAAATATTTTTTACTCTAATTTAAAATTTGGTATTTACCAAAAATACCATTTTTTCTAAGTTTCTTTGCGATTTTACCATATTCTCAAAATATTTAAAAAAATGCCTTTTAAAA
Organism: Saposhnikovia divaricata; assembly: GCA_036435485.1. NCBI lineage: Eukaryota > Viridiplantae > Streptophyta > Magnoliopsida > Apiales > Apiaceae > Saposhnikovia > Saposhnikovia divaricata. Next base: position 126,263,840 of record CM071597.1, on the reverse strand, counting down.
AAATATTTTGTGTAAATACCAACTTTTATAAAATATTTTCAAAAATACATTTTACAGCCAAATCAACCAAATGCAATTTATTTTTACATATTTCAAAAAATAATTGGTTGGATTTTGATGATTTTCTATTCGATTTCGGTGACAGATCTATACTAATACTTTTCTAGCCAAAAGTCTTTTATCCTTGTATGACTTTGGAAGTTAGATAGTTACAAATTCGAATATTTATATATGTATATATGTATATATTTCTGTGTTAGTTACAGAAGCATGCCTGTACACATACTTATAGCAAGCCTATTGTGTAGTAATGCCTTGCCTTACTTGCATTACTTACATGACCCCTTAATTGGGGAGCCCCTTAGTTAGTTTTCTGTCATGTATTTGTACTTAGTGATTAGGCATCAGACTCAGTTGTAAATTGTACAAAGCAGTCTCACAATAATGCTTGAAAGAAGATCCCTGGATCATGCCTCAAGGTAGAAAAAAGAAGGCTACATAGTAAACTCAGTTGAAGTTTGAAAAGTGAAGAAAATTTGTCTAAGTATAAATTCGAGTAGTCATTTGTTCTATTAGAGAAGTCAAGGATTCAACATCTCAAGAATTCGATATGTCAAAGACACTATTCAATATCTCAAGAAGTCAACAAGTCAAAGCTCAGTTCGACATCTCAGGAATATGTTAAAGACACAATTCGATATCTCAAGGATTCCACAAGTCTAAAGACTAATTCGATATCTTAAGAATTCCACAAGTCTAAAGTCTAATTCGTTATCTCAAGGATTACAAGTCCAAAGACTAATTTGATATCTCAAGGATTCCACAAGTCTAAAGACTAATTCGATATCTCAAGGATTCCACAAGTCTTAAGTCTAATTCGATATCTCATGGATTGCAGAAGTAAAAGACTCAATCGAGAAATGGATTGGATATCTCAAAAGAATTGATAAAAAAACTCAGAGATGTCTAGCTATTCAAAAGAAGTTCTCGAATCAAGTATTTAGCTAATTCTCGAATGCTTCAAAAGACAAATTACAGAGATTCTCATGAAAAAAATCTACACTTACCAAGGCACCTGCAGTGGTTCAATTGTTGCAGTGTGCACCTCGCAAGCCTACAAAGAAGCTTAGAGAGAAATTTAAGGAGAAACAGCTAAAAAATTGGATCTGGTTAGTATGTAAAACAAGAAGAAATCACATGATACCAAGTTTTACCAGAATAGTATAGACAAGCTTAGCTTACTAGTTAATCTGTTACTAGTTTTGTAAAGGTGGACTGTGCACATGTTCTATAAGTGCATAAGCTCACCTCTTTAGTTGTTAAGATTCCCATTATGCTATCAAAGAATATCTCTCTGAGAAATCGAAATCGAGAATACACTTTTTATTCACAAATTGTAGCAACCTTCAAATCTAATACAACATTAGGTTTAAAGTGACTTTGTGTGTTGTTTACATTATGCAATATTTTTCTTTTAATACATATTCAACTACAATTAACAAACACATTCAAACAGTTAAACAACTAAAAGAAAAGCAAAGAGCAGTTTGATAATACATTCACCCCCCTCTGTATTATCCTAAATGTATTTCATACTCAACAGTCTATGTAACAGCCCCAGATCCGGGGTCAGGGATCCGGTCGTTACAGTCTCAATTCCATCCATAATACTTGAACTTGAACCAACATAAGTTATATTACAACCTTGTGACCAAAAAACAACAACATACAACATACCCGTTATATTCCCAGAGAAGAACTCAGAGTAACTATCAAATATTATTAAACACAAACTTGAATTCTTACAACCCGAAATAATTACAATTTGTCTTTACATACTCTTTTCCATCCATTTACATAAGTCATGCTAGTAAATACATGATAAGTGGATTTTATATCCACTTGGAATGCCTCAGTTCGGCTTAAATTGATTGTTTTGGACTCAAGATGTTGTAGTTTTGATGTGTTTTGCTTAGTTGTGCAGATTTACGAGAATGTTGATTAAAGTTGATGCTTCTATTGTTTTTGGAGATTTATTTGATTAAAATTCGGATTTTCCGGGAAGGCTGCGCAGCTTATACTGTTTTGGCCATATCTGGAGTTCTAGAAGTCCGTTTTCAGCGATCTTACTGCCCACGCGAAGCTTGAGAGATTTTCTACAATATGGGATAGGAAGCAGGTGCAAGGAACGTGCTGATTAAATTCGCGCACGTGATCTTTTAAAAGAAGGATATAAATTTACTGTTTTGCCCTTTTTCTAATTCTAATTGTATTCTGGACAGTTTTGGTACCTTCTTTAAATTCTAATTGTAATAGAAGGTAATTGCTTGTTGGGCAAGATTAGGAGTATCTATATAAACACATCTAGGGATCGGAAAAACATTATTAGGGGTTCATTGTTAGAGAGATACAATTTGTACGCAACTTTTAGGATTTTTTCTGGAGAACCATTATTTTCTTTGAAGATTGAAGTTAAAAGGTTTCTTTTCTATATTCTTCTAATTATGATTTCTTCTATTAATTCTTGTTTTGTTAATTTAATCATGTGTAACTAATTCTCTAATCTGAGAATTGGGTAGTATTCCTTGGTATTCATGCCGGTTTAATTATCTGTGATTTTCTTGCTTTGCTGATCGTTTATTGAGGGCTTAACACAATTAGGGGAGTCATGAACCTTTGATTTGATTTTAGGGATTGTAATAACTTGGAAGAGGAGTTGCAATTTTAGTACAGGATTTAACAGACATAACTCGAATATTTGATTGGAAGATTAATAGGAGAGTTGTGAGACTTATAATTCTTGGTGCGTAATAGTTTATGATTGTATTTTGATTGTATCACGGAAGTGACAATTAAGGTGTAGTTGTAGACACTATATTGTATCTTGGAAGAGAACATTATAACCTTAGAAGAATTGTTTTCAGCAGAGTAAGAACGTAGATGTCACATAGATATTGAATGTGCATTGAAACCAAGTGAAGAACCCCAGTTCTTCGATTGTTTTCCTTATATATTTTATTCTCGATTGATAATTAGTCTAATTTAGATTAAAAACAAACCAAACATTCTTCTACACTTCTAAATTGTGAGAGATAGGATACTTGAACTTGATATTACATTCAGTCCTTCCCTGCGAACGAACAACAAAAATACAAATAACAATACATCTGATACTTAAAAGCTAAAACTAGCCTACCAATAGCTTCCTCTTCAGCAATGGTAGCTATATCATCCTCATCAAGTTGCGAAACGTTCCCCATCCGCTCATGAACTGATCGCTTATTCAGGTTCAGCTCGCCTATCTGTTGTTGTGATATATTTAAAACAAAGAAAGGGTGAGCAAAACAGCTCACCAAAATAGTTTGTATCTATCTACACTATAGATCAACATGTTTCTTAACATTTCTGAAAACCTTTTTTATGCATACTATGAGCAAACTCTCATCATAATATATAATGAAATTTCATAGACTTCAATATAGTAATATCATATTCCAGAAACCTTTGTTACGTAAAATATAAACAAAGTTTCTAATATAATGTAAAAGATGAAGTTACAAGGTGGTTCAAAATAACTTTTCCGTAATAATATCTGCTATGCAGAGATAATATAAGCAAGATATCAACATATATCTCACAAGGAGGAAATTGCAAGGTAATTATTGCAATGTCAGTTTTGAACACTTTTCAAACACTGCCCACACTTATCGATCACCCAGCCGTAGCTTTTCGATCGGGGTGCTCTCGATATTATTGCGGAAAATATCCAAATTTGGATGATGAACTAATACTGGAGTACAGACACGCTAGAAGCCACAACCTTACGATGATCAGTCGTAAGTCGTGCATCTCAAGATTTGTTTCTCCACATGTAGAAAGAAGAACATATGGACACCACCATACACCGGATCTCCCTAGCCAACTTTGGGCATAGAAGGGACCGGCGCCACTCGGACCCTTTTTCAATGATGGACTGTCCCACAACCTCTTACATAGATTTTCAATGATGGATTATCCCACAGCCTCTTACACAGATTTTCATTGATGGACTGTCCCACAACCTCTTAGACAAATACTCCTAGTTCCAGTAAATCCATGACTCTGAAACATAAAGTTCGTCCTCCTTTCCCCAAGTGTAATACTTATTAATGCAACTCCACAAAGTAGTTGCATCAGATTGGAAAGGAAAATTTCACCGATATTTCCCAAGCTATTGCTTGTTAATGTATGTTGACTGGCAACACTGAAGGTACGAATGAAAATAATTTCTTTCAAAAGTTTATGACCGGGCAGTCAACCATTATAAATAACAGTCTCTCAAGTAAGGTTCCATATATTTTGGGAGTTTGAGCGAGCATTTAAATCTTCTTAAAAGACAGATTTAAATGGAAAATAGAGTTTGGGAACCTCCCCTTGATAAAATAATCATAAAGAAAAATTTTCATAATTATTGAAGGTCAAATATAAATTTCAAATAAGAAAAACCATTTTTAAAACTAGTTTAAAAGTATTTAATAAATATTCAAATAGCATTTATTAAATCATAATTGTTTAAAGAATATTTTTAGTCAAAGTAATTGCTAATAATTAACCCTCAAATGAATATATAAAATAATATTCACTTAATAAATAAATCCTTAAATGAATAATCCAAAATAATATTCATTAAATAAATAAAACCCTATATGAATATTCAAAAATAATATTCATCTAATAAATAAAACCTTAAATGAATATTCAAAATAATAGAATAATATTTATCCGACATCTATATCGGAAAAATAATCCACGAGATATACAGAAATATATCAACTCCCGGTCTGTAATAAAGAATCATACTTAACTAAGTCGTCTAAGTTTTAGGGTCGATCATTACTCGAGAAGATTATACTTCAAGATATTTTGTCTATTTTCTAAGTGGTTTTCAAAGTTATAACTAAGTACTCCTCTAAGGGTTTCCTTCATACTTAACCTTGATTCGAACATTTTTATAAAATCGAAAAACCATCCTTTTGACATGAGGTCTTCTCTCACACCTTCCTTATGAACTCTAATATTTAATTACTAAGATTCCCAACCCAATTTATCATGTTTAGAGGGTTCAATTGCAGTTACGAACTAACACTTGCGTTTACGAAAGACTTTTACGATTTTGACCATATCACCTAAACCGTAAACTCTTTTAATGTGATTCTTACGGCAAAATAAACTAGACAACCATATCTTTATATCCATATGCAGTGGTAAGTCTAGAAATGGTTTTATGGTCTCGGGCCTTAATTGTTTTCAAGGGTTAACAAGATTTCGCCATTACGACGGCTACAAATTGAACATTTCCATTTTACGATCACTCCAAACAACCAACCAAAACAACCCATACATCCTCAACCTCAACAAAACATCCATTTTACATCTATAAGTCAAGTGGTGAGGCTAAAATCCATCACCCATCATTTTACACATCAAAACAAAGCCAAATATCTAAGGATGTTCCTATTACGCACTAATCTTTACATAACATCAAAACCATATCAAAAACTCATAAGAACTCAAAGGGTGGGTTAGGGATTTACCTTCCTTGATACTCTAGGAACACTAGCAGAGCTTGTCACACCTTGGCAGACACTTGCTCCTTTAGGTTTTATCTTTAAAACATTCTCTATTAACTCTTAACCACTGATCGTATTACTTGATCCATTTATGATTCAGCGTCAGAATAAACTTAATGTAACTACTATAATCCATTCAAGAAAAAGAAAGAATTTAATATTCCTCTGAATCACATGCATCTAATGTTTCTGGTTCATCATTTCGCTGAGTTGAAATAAACCTATACTTAGTCCCTGATAGTAGTCTTATTACGAGTTTATCATAGACTCACCGGTCTTTTCCTCTTGTAGGTTCTAAGATAATCGTCTCGCTTACTACTTCCTTATATAACTTCATCCATTCATGCCATCACTTCCCAATGTCTTTACTTTCTAAGCTGATCCATTCATAAAATGAACATTTCCCTGAATAAAACCACCTCATCAATCTCAATTTGACTTCATAAATTATAACCTATGAAATCCGCCTTCTCATGGCGAATTACCATTGAAAATATTCACACTAATCCATTTATCAAATGATATGGCAATTGCTGCCTCTATCTTAATTGCTCCTGGAGACTCTGCTCCCCGTCCTATATCGATGTCTTTGATAATCATACATCATTCTAACTCTTTTCTCATTAACCTGAAAGTCTCTAAGGATTCTTATCTATCCCCATATATGATCTCAAGTAATTCTTCCAATCCGTCTTACTTGATGGTACTACATCCGGTAGTCCGGCTATGAATCCAATATGCATCTTTAGTTTTCTTAATAATATCTTAATTCTTTACGCTTACTTCTCTGAGCACTATACCTTAACTCTTACAGTCTCTCTGGCTGCAGCCCTCATTTCCTCAAGGGTAAACTCCTTATCCTTAACAGGATTCTCTTCCTTAGCTGGAACCTCCTCCGGGTTCTCAGTAGGGTACTCTATCGAATCTACAAGCCGATCATCAGCATATAATAAAGCATCATCGTGCTGCTGCTCGTAAGCCTCAAGGTCTGTCGCCTTACTCGTCGATACGATATCGAGCTAAGTTACTATCATGATACTTAAGAGTTCCCATTATGGTTTTATATATCAGCACTACATTAAGTAGTCCGACTATGAACTTAGCAAGAGTTCTTATTATTTTAGTGAATCTATTGTTTTAACGTCGCATCATCTCTGGGGTTTATAACGTAACGCTCTGATACCATTTCTGTAACAGCCCCAGATCCGGGGTCAGGGATCCGGTCGTTACGGTCTCAATTCCATCCATAATACTTGAACTTGAACCAACATAAGTTAAATTACAACCTTGTGACCCAAAACAACAACATACAACATACCCGTTATATTCCCAGAGATGAACTCAGAGTAACTATCAAATATTATTAAGCACAAACTTCAATTCTTACAACCCGGAAGAATTACAATTTGTCTTTACATACTCTTTGCCATCCATTTACATAAGTCATGCTAGTAAATACATCTGATACTTAAAAGCTAAAACTAGCCTACCAATAGCTTCCTCCTCAGCAATGGTAGCTGTATCATCCTCATCAAGTTGCGAAATGTTCCCCATCCGCTCACGAACTGATCGCTTAGTCAGGTTCAGCTCGCCTATCTGTTGTTGTGATATATTTAAAACAAAGCAAGGGTGAGCAAAATAGCTCACCAAAATAGTTTGTATCTATCCACAATATAGATCAATATGTTTCTTAACATTTCTGAAAACCTTTTTCATGCATACTATGAGCAAAATCTCATCATAATATATAATGAAGTTCCATAGACTTCAATATAGTAATATCATATTCCAGAAACCTTTGTTAAGTAAAATATAAACAAAGTTTCTAATATAATGTAAAAGATGAAGTTACAAGGTGGTTCAAAATAACTTTTCCGTAACAGTATCTGCTATGCAGAGATAATATAAGCAAGATATCAACATATATCTCACAAGGAGGAAATTGCAAGGTAATTATTGCAATGTCAGTTTTGAACACTTTTCAAACCCTGCCCACACTTATCGGTCACCCAGCCGTAGCTTTCCGATCGGGGTGCTCTCGATAATGTCGCAGAAAATATCCAAATTTGGATGATGAACTAATACTGGAATACTGACGCGCCAGAAGCCACAACCTTATGATGATCAGTCATAAGTCGTGCATCTCAAGATTTATTTCTCTACATGTAGAAGGAAGAACATATGGACACCACCATATGCCGGATCTCCCTAGCCAACTTTGGGCATAGATGGGACTGGCGCCACTCGGACTGTAAGAACCCAGATTTTTGGAGGAATTAAAACTTTTACTATATATTGGTGCAGAAAGGAATAGGGGTTACGACTACAATGTATTAGTGGTTATAATGAATGATTATATTTAATGGATTTGGATTCCAGTGTTTATATGCTATGAATGTTGCAATTGGTTGACAAGGTAGATAGAATAATCTATCATCAAGAAAGTAAGCTATGGTATTCCAAGAAAGGAAATATTCTCATGTCATCCAAATCGATATCTGGTAGCTCATGTCATCCAAATCGATATCTAGTAAAAGTCCAGTGATTTCGTAAAAGAGATAGGGAATGCTCGAGGAAGCACGAGAACATCTTTTTAAGTGCAAGGAATAAAAGAGAGAAAAAGCAATGAATAGTGTTTTTGGTGGATTTTGGAATATTTTCAGACGACACTATATAGAAGTATTCAGAATGGATTTCTGAGTTCGTATTGATGATCTATAGGCAAAATAGGTGTACGTAAATGATATCAGATTCAGAAAAATAGCACTTTTATTTTCTCCGAGATTTCCCTGGACACTGAAGGATTTATTAAAGAGATTTGAGGAATTTAAATTCAAGGATTATAAAGGAGGATTGAGAATGGTATTATAAATATCAAGAAGGTTTCCGGTAAAACCCTAACAAGAAATACTTGAGATATTCCTCCGAACGATCAATGAAATTGAGCAATAACTGGACAAAGAAACAAGCAAAGAGCCAAGATACAAGCATGTGCAAGTGGATAGGATCAAGTAACCAAGATAGTTACAAAGCTAACTAGCAACTTAGAAGCTAACTAATCTAGTTAACCTAATTACATCATCAACACCACTAAAACTCAACACATTGCAAGAGATGATGCATTGGATGACCAAAGCACTTTAATAAAGTAGCTTTATGCTAGATATTATCATCAATAATTCATATTAGCCAAGGATGAGATCAAAGCAAGCAAGTAAAACTCCATTTCTCCCCAAAAATAGCCATTCGGCTTTTGCTACAATTCCAATATCAAAACCAAGCTTCCAATCATCCAAGAATTCTAAGATCAATTTGGTGAGTACTACAATTTATAACTTAGATATCCTATGAATTAAAGTTTATGATGAATAGTAACTTTCAAGAACTAACTTTGATTTCTTGATTTCTTTAGATGATCTAAGCTTGGTTAAGGTAATCTAAGGACTATACAAGGCTTAGTAAGGTCTTTACATACTCCAAGGAAGGTATATCTCTCATGAACACTAGATCTTACTTTGAGTTTTGTGAATGTTCTTGGTGGTTTTAGATGAGTTATGATTATGATGTTATTATAAGCATGTAAGCATGATTATGTAGTTGGTTTAGTTGATCTAAGTGATATGATCCAAATGATAGTGAAGTGAGATGTTCTTGGACTTGTTAAGATGTATGGTATGCCCAGTGTGGCTTGGTTATGTTATGATAAGTTTGGAAATGTTCGATTTATAGCCATCATAATGGAGAAATTTCGTTAACTCTTAAAAAACCGTGCATAACAGTTGGGTTAATTTTCTGATCATGATGATTATATGTCCTGTCCTTATAGATCTCGAGTCAAAGATCGTTTTGGCGTGAGAATCGAAACATTTAGACTTACGGTTTAGGAGTTATGGTCGATTTAGTGAAAGTTGTTCGAAACCGTAAGTGCGAGTTCGTAACTGAAATTGAACCCCCTTAACATGATTAATTCAGTGGCGAATCTTGATAATTAAGTATTAGAGATCATAAGGAAGGTGTGAGAAAAGACCTCATGTCAAACGGATCATTTTTCAATTTTATAAAAATGTCCGAATCAAGGTTAAGTACGAGGGAACCCCTAAAAAGAGCACTTGGTTATAACTTTGGAAAACCACTTAGAAAGCGAACAATAAATCTCGAGGTATAATCTTTCCTAGTAAATGACCAACCTTAGAACTTAAATGACTTAAGAACCTACCAAGTGTAAGTGTAATGACATGCTGGGATAATGAGCAAGTGTCGGGTTACAATGGTGTTAATAAGAGTTACACTAGAGGGTGTATAACGAGATAACTTGAAAATGTGTTTTAACCTAAGTAAAGTATATACTTAACCTTTCAAAGCGTTAAGTGATTAATCTCGAATATTTTGATTATTTATAGATCACCGGACTGACCCAGGACACACTATCCCTACCAGAGTACCAGGCAAGTTTTTAAACATTTTGAAACTGTTGTTGTGATTTGGTTTCTGTTATACATATGCCATAGCATGCATGCCTTCTTTCAAATTATATTGTGATACTGGTTTTATGATTTAATATTGGCTTATAAGCTAGATATGTGATATATTAGTTATAAGCCGGATATTGCTAAGACCCTTAGTGAAGGACATATGATCTTCATTCTTCAAATATAGACCGGGAGTCGGTATTTCTGTATATACTGTGATTATTTTCTGAGGAAAATATTAAGATAAATGCTTTTCCATTATTTCTTTAATGAATATTATTTTGAATATTCATTTGAGTTTATTTATTTGTTTAATGAATATTATTTTGAATATTCATTTGAGTTTTATTTATTAAATGAATATTATTTTTGAATATTCATTTAAGGTTTATTTATTTAATGAATATTATTTCGAATATTCATTTAAGGTTTGAATTTTTTATTGAATATTATTTCGAGTATTCATTTAAGAAATTATTATTTAGTGAATGTTTTTATATATTCATTCAGGGTTATATATGAGCAATATTTTGATCAATAAATATTCTTTAAATATTTATGAGTTAATAAATATTATTGGAATATTTATTTAATACTTTTAAATTGGTTTTCAAAATAAATTATTTTATTCAAAAAATCATCTTTGATCTTCAAATATTATGTAAAATATTTCTGAGCCTTATTATAATTATTTTATCAAGGAAAGGTTCCCAAAACCCTATTTTCCATTTAAATCTATCTTATAGGAAGATTTAAATGCTCGCTCAAAAACTTTCAAAATATAAGGCAACCTTACTTGAGAGCTGTTATTTATTTTGTTTGACTGCCGGGTCATAAATCTTTGAAACTATTCTTTTCATTCGCAACTCAGTTGTTATTCATCAAATTGAATCTTTTGTTACTTCGTCATTGTTCGAGGGGTAAGATTGATGGAACAAGTCGATATCCATGAACAAGCAACAGCTTGGGAAATATTGGTGAATTTTCCTTTCCAATTAGATACGACTATTTTGTGGAGTCTTATCAACAAGTATTATACTTGGGGAAAGGAGGATGAGCTTTACGTTTCAGATTCATGGATTCTATTCGAACTAGGAGTCGTGTAAGAGGCCGAGTAGCACCGGTCCATCCCAAAGGCCCAACCGTTGGCCAGGGAGATCTAAAAGGGCGGTAGACAAGTAAATCCGTCAGTTCTTCCTTCTACCGGTAGTAAAACTAATTTGAGCTATACAATCTTTGACTGATCATCGTAAGGATTGGAATAGCGGGCACGATGAATACTCCAGTATTAGTTCATCATCCAATTTGGATATTTTCTGCAACATATCGAGAGCACCCCGATCGAAAAGCTACGGCTGGGTGACCGATAAGTGTTGGAAGGATTCGAAAAGTGTTCAAAAAAAAAAACTAGCATTGCAATAATTACTTTGCAATTTCCTCTTTATGACATATGTTGGTATCTTGTTCATATTTTTGCATAGCAGATATTTCTACGGAAAATATATTTTAAGTTACCTTGTAACTTCATCTTTTACGTTATACTGGCACTATGTTCGTCAATGCATGGCATATGGTTTCAAAGATATTCTTTTAAAACTGCTACATATTATTGTTCAGTTATATATTATTTTGGTGGGCTATTGCTCACCCTTGCTTTATTTATTATATCACAACAACAGCTAGATCTGATGGCCCGCACAAGGCGCACCCAACGCAAGCAGGTGACAGCCGTCAGAGGGTTACCCGCTAATGTCACAGCCGCCATTGCGGAGGTAGGAGCAGCCAATAAGCTAGACTGGCAGCTTTTATGTATCAGACTTACTTATATGTATGACTTATGCTAATCAACGGCAAGAATCTATTAAACTTATTATGTAATCATTTTGGGTTGTAATAACTTATAACTTGTGGATCCTATGATGAGAGATTTATTTCAATTTCATCTCTGGTACTATAACTTGTGGTGTGGTGTGATATTATTGCGGGGTCATAGCATGCTGTTTATTTATTTTGATTCAAGTGCAAGTATTATTTATGGAAAATGAGACCGTAATGACCAGGTCCCCGACCCCGAATCTGGGGCTATTACATGGACCCTTTTTCAATGATGGACTGTCCCACAGCCTCTTACACAGATTTTCAATGATGGACTGTCCCACAACCTCTTACACAAATACTCCTAGTTCGAGTAAATCCATGACTCCAAAACATAAAGTTCGTCCTCCTTTCCCCATTTGTAATACTTGTTAATGCAACTCCACAAAGTAGTTGCATCAGATTGGAAAGGAAAATTTCACCGATATTTCCCAAGCTATTGCTTGTTAATGGATTATAACTTGATACTCGGATTACTTCTCGAATAATTGAAGAAGTAACTAAATTATGTTGACTGGCAACACTGAAGGTACGAATGAAAATAATTTCTTTCAAAAGTTTATGACCGGGCAGTCAACCATTATAAATAACAGTCTCTCAAGTAAGGTTCCCTATATTTTGGGAGTTTGAGCGGGCGTTTAAATCTTCTTAAAAGACAGATCTAAATGAAAAACAGAGTTTGGGAACCTCCCCTTGATAAAATAATCATAAGAAATATTTTTCATAATTATTGAAGGTCAAATATAAATTTCAAATAAGATAAACCATTTTTAAAACTAGTTTAAAAGTATTTAATAAATATTCAAATAGCATTTATTAAATCATAATTGTTTAAAAAATATTTTTAGTCAAAGTAATTGCTCATAATTAACCCTCAATTGAATATATAAAATAATATTCACTTAATAAATAAATCCTTAAATGAATAATTCAAAATAATATTCATTAAATAATTAAAACCCTAGATGAATATTCAAAAATAATATTCATTTAATAAATAAAACCTTAAATGAATATTCAAAATAATATTCATTTAATATAAAATAATAGAATAATATTTATCCGACATCTATATCGGAAAAATAATCCACGAGATATACAGAAATATATCAACTCCCGGTCTGTAATAAAGAATCATACGCCCTACACTAAGGGCATTCGCAAAAACCCGGCTTATAACTAATATCTCAAACTTAACTTATAAGCCAATTACCAAATCATAAATCAAGTATCACAATATACTTTCGAAAACAATTATGGATGCTATGAGCATATATCGCAGAAATCATATTTATTCACAACAACAGTTTTAATAAAAGGTTTGAAAACTTGCATAAGCATAATCAAAATATAATAATTTGAAAACAAAACCTTAGGGTTGGAAAACTTGCCTGGAAGTTCTGTAGGGGTAGTGTGTCTCGGGTTGGTCCGATGATCTATAAATAGTCAAAATATCCAAGATTAATCACTTAACACTTTGAAAAGCTAAGTATATACTTTACTTATGCTAAAACACGTTTTCAAGTTATCTCGTTTTGCACATTCTAGGGTAACTCCCATTGACACCGTTGTGATCCGACACTTGCTTGTTATCAAGGCATTTCATTATACTATACACTCGATAGGTACTCAAGTCGTATAAGTTTTAGGGTCGATCGTTACTCGAGAAGATTATACTTCAAGATCTTTTGTCCGTTTTCTAAGTGGTTTTCAAAGTTATAACTAAGTACTCCTCTAAAGGTTTCTTTCGTACTTAACCTTGATTCGAACATTTTTATAAAATCAAAAAACGATCCTTTTGACATGAGGTCTTCTCTCACACCTTCCTTATGACCTCTAATATTTAATTACTAAGATTCGCAACCGAATTTATCACGTTAAGAGGGTTCAATTGCAGTTACGAACTAACACTTGCGTTTACGAAAGACTTTTACGATTTTGATCATATCTCTTAAACCGTAAACTCTTTTAATGCGATTCTTGCGGCAAAATAAACTAGACAACCTTATATTTACATCCATAGGCAGTGGTAAGTCTAGAAATGGTTTTATGGTCTCGGGCCTTAATTATTTTCAAGGGTTAACAAGATTTCGCCATTACGACGGCTACAAATTGAACATTTCCATTTTACGATCACTCCAAACAACCAACCAAAACAACCCATACATCCTCAACCTCAACAAAATATCCATTTTACATCTATAAGTCAAGTGGTGAGGCCATCACCCATCATTTTACACATCAAAACAAAGCCAAATATCTAAGGATGTTTTTATTACGCACTAATCTTTACATAACATCAAAACCATATCAAAAACTCATAAGAACTCAAAGGGTGGGTTAGGGATTTACCTTCCTTGATACTCTAGGAACACTAGCAGAGCTTGTCACACCTTGGTATAGTTTTGGTTAGCTTCAACAAAGCCTAAAAGCCATGAATCAAAACATGGAAACAACTTAAAATACTATTCATTACTATTCATGGTCATCTTGTAAAATTCGTGAAAAATCGAAAATTAAGATTTTAGTTCTCAAATTTTTAACACATCTTCTAATCTTCAAGGGATTTCCTTTGAGTCCTATCTCATCACCAGGGGATGCTTGAAGCTCTACTTATTGGCGTTTAAAAGTCGGTGCAGAAACTGCCAAGTAACAGGGCAGTTCGGCTTCTTTAACTTGGGGGAGGGATTTGGCTAGGCTACACTCCTTTGTTGGCCATAAAATTTCGAACGAATATTCTACATATATTAAGGAAGCTATGGTTCAAATTTGGTGATTTATGAATGGGTAGAAGTGGAGATATGAATTTTTCTTTGAGCTTGGTTTCTGCTGGGCAGTTTTGGGAGAGATGGTGTTTTGCTTGCTTTTTCTTTGCTAAATGCTTGATATCCTTGATATTATCTCTTCATCTCCATAAAGTAGCTTTAATAAAGTTGCTTTATCACAGCCAATCATCTTGTGCCACTTGTTGGCTTATAAACACATTACTCCCTTTTTGGCAAAGTGCAAACACACCATTGTAAGGTTAGTTGACTTGCTCTTTGGTCACCTTAGTTCCTCGTTCTCCCACCAATATGATTTCCTTTATGTCCTCTTTAATAATTTTAATATGTTACAACTTATATGTTGCATTTCACTGCTTCACTGTGGCACAATTCCTTAAATCCATATTATGTCCAACATTCCTTGTTTATTCTCTCTTTAACTCTTGTACTTAGAAAATGTTCTTGCGCTTTCTCGAACATTCGCAATCTCCTTTACGGAGTTGCTTGACTTTCACCAGATATTGATTTGGATGACATGAGCTATCAGATATCGATTTGGATGACATGAGAATAACTTCCTTTCTTGGGATACCATAGCTTACTTTTTAGACGATAGATTATTCTTATATAAATTGTCAACACATTACACCATTCATAGCATATAGACACTAGAATCCCCATCCATTAAAATATTTGTTCATTAAAACCACTGATACATTGTAGTCATAACCACTATTCAGTTCATACACCAATACATAATAAAAGTTTTTAATTTCTCCAAAAATCTGGGCTCTTACAGTCTATATATGTATTAACTAAAATCGAAGTTGATGTTGGTTGCTTTAGGTTTAGATTTTGGGGTTAAATGGCATTTTCATCACTCAACTGACGTCTAACTTGCAGGTGGATCATTAAACTCAAAAAACATTCATATCCGTTAAGTTAAGTTTGACTTTAATTGAAGTCCGTTAAATATTGCTTTGTCAACCCAACTCACTTGCCACGTAAGAAAAGGATGTGTAAATTGAAGGGATAAATAGAGAAAAGATCATTCAACTGATGCCCAACTTCCAAGAGGGTCATCGAACTTGAAAATTTTTGCAATATAGTCATCGAACATAAAAAAACCTTTCATAATAGATATGAAAGCATTATCTTAATTTTTATTTCAGTTACAAATAAATTCTAGTTTAGATATAAAAGCATCAACTTAATTATTATTATTATTATTATTATTATTATTATTATTATTATTATTATTATTATTATTATTATTATTATTATTATTATTATTATTATTATTACCCAGTTGAAAACCTAAAAATATAGTTTCGATTATTAAAGAATTCATGTTTTACTTGACACCGTTAAAAATCATCAAAATTTTATACTCTTAAAAATTCCATTACTAGTGTAAATCAATATTATTACAAATGTGTATTTTAATTAACTATGTCAAATACATTATTATTCTTACTACTAGCAACATACTAAAAGATTTCTAATTTAATATAACCTTAAAGCATTGTTTTTTAACTATTTTTGTACAAACTACATAATTTTAAATTAATATAACTTTATAAAATAATAGCTTTATCACATTATGGAAACAAGTATTTTGATTAAAAAGATAAAATAAAGAGCTAGTTTAATGACTTGATTGCAAGTTTTCTTGAGTTGAATGACCCATTTGCAAAGTTCGATCTGAGTTAAATAGTATTTTAGCGATTAACGAACCACATCAGCATTTCATGTCACATTTCCGTTTGATTTTTACGATTTCTAACGATAGTAACTTGATTGAAAGTTTTGAAAAGTTTAATAATTTGACTACAACCTCTTTGAGTTGAATGACCTACTTACAAGTTAATTCTGAGTTTTTTTTTAGGGTAAATAAAAGTTTCATTACTTTAAATCATCTTCCAGAATACATAAAAGATTAGGGGGAACAGGCTCCCCTCTATAAATACAACCTGGATCTGAATACGATGAGCTAGCTAACCAATCAGCTGCCTTATTCCCAGATCGTTTAACAAAGACAATACTTAAATTGTTATAGGACTCAAGAATGCTTCTACATTCATCTATTACACTACCAAACGGTGAATAGATTTCCTCGTACTTTAGCACAGCATTCACTACCACTTGACAATCGGATTCCACTACAAAGCTCGATTGAAGATTGGATTCACTGCTTCCTACACCATTGTCGATCACAGTTTTAGTCCAACTTAGGGCCTCCCTAATGCTCACAGCTTCAGCAAAAACGCTCTTTGGATTACCCTTAAAACATCGACGATTTGAATAGAGAAGTTCTCCCTTGTCATTTCTCACCACCCAGCCCACTCCAAACTGACTAGACCTCTTGAAAATAGCAGCGTCGCAGTTGCTCTTAACACACCCAACTTCTGGTTTTGCCCATCGCTCAGCACTACCAGTTGAAAGAACTGGTACTCGGGATGAAAAATCCCTTTTTTCCTGGGCATCTTTCCACTGTGAAAGATATGCAACTGCAGATGTTACCACATTCCAAGCTCGTACATTCTTATTATTCCAAACTACATCATTCTTTGCTCTCCATATGTTCCAGCAAACCATGCTGATTTTAGCCACTTTTCCTTCATCTGTTCCATTACGAATGAAAACCAAATCAATAGATTCCATGAAGTGTAAAAACTGACATTTGGGCATATTAGACTCCAACGATTCTTTGCAAATAGATAATGAATAAGACAATGAGCTGTGGTTTCCATGTCACTTCCGCATAACGGACAAATATCATCTGTCTGCACCATCCTTGTTTGAAGCTTGCATTTCGTTGACAGACAACTATTTAAGGCCCTCCACATAAAAACTTTCACCTTTGCTGGAACTTGAATCTTCCAGAGGTCCCTCCAAAACTTGTTATCATCGTTAACAACCCAACTGCCATGATCCCTCTGCAACAGTTGATATGTACTTTTAAATGAGTAGTGCCCATTCTACTCAAAACACCAATATCTGGTATCTGATCGTTGACTTCTGCATAACACCACGTCATAAATAGCTCTCCTGTCACGATCAACGAACAAGTTATCAACCACATTCTTGTCCGAATCTCTAGTATCTGTTTTAATCAACTGATTTACTGTCATCCCCTGTAAAACTACATGATGAGTAATAACATAAGGATTCTGCAGGTCTGTTAGCCATGGTTGATCAACTATCGAGATGCTATGTCCATCCCCTATCCGCCACCTTGCTCCTCTTTTCAGTAACATCTGGGTTTCCAGGATGCTTCTCCAAACATAACTGGGATTGCGTCCCAGCTTTGCTTCCAAAAAATTACTTTGAGGGTAGTACTTCGCTTTAAAGACACGCCCAACAAGAGAATTCTCAAACTTTAACAACCTCCAACCTTGCTTCCCCAACATAGCTAAATTGAAATCTCTTATTTTCTTGAAACCCATACCCCCATTATTTTTGTGATTACTTAAGTTGTCCCAGCTGCACCAGTGAATCCCCTTATTCTGTTTTGAAGCCCTCTACCAGTAGTTACTAATCAAACTCTCAATATCCTGGCAAACTTTGTTTGGCAGTAGAAAAACACTCAGAGTATAAGTTGGAATGGACTGCAAAACCATTTTAATAAACGTTTCTTTTCCAGCTCCTGAAAACCATTTGCCATCCCACCCTTGAATACGCCCCTGAATCTTATCCTTTAAGCTCCCGAAAACAACCGATTTATTACGACCAATTGAACTAGGAAGACCAAGAAATAAACTATTATCATCCATTATCCGCATCTCTAAAGCATTGATGACACTATTTTTAACCTCCGGCTTCGTGTTTTTGCTGAAAAATACTGAGGATTTCTCCACATTTACCTTCTGACCAGATGCACCCTCAAATATTTTCAAAATCTCCATCACTCGCAAAGCCTCTTCCACTGTTTCCCTGCAATAAATATAGCTATCATCGGCAAACAACATATGAGATATAACTGGAGCTCCTTGCGCAATATTACACCCATGTAACCATTTTTCATTCTCATATTTCCGAATTAATCCAGAGAAACCCTCAGCGCATAGAATAAAAAGATAAGGAGAAAGCGGATCCCCTTTTCTGATGCCACGAGAAGGAACCACCTGGCCAAAA
This sequence comes from Saposhnikovia divaricata, assembly GCA_036435485.1. NCBI lineage: Eukaryota > Viridiplantae > Streptophyta > Magnoliopsida > Apiales > Apiaceae > Saposhnikovia > Saposhnikovia divaricata. The sequence continues at coordinate 126,244,985 of CM071597.1, read as the reverse complement.
ATCTCTCCCCCATGAGTTATAGAATAAGTGACTGATGTTACACACTCCATCACTAAACTCACCCACTTCTCACAAAAACCCATCCGTTTCATTATGGCTTCTAGATATTTCCATTCCATCCTATCATACGCTTTTCTTAAGTCTAATTTCATCGCCATAAACCCCGTTTTTCTTTGTTACTTTCTTTTTAAATAGTGAAGAACTTCAAAGGAAATCAGCACATTATCAGAAATCAGCCTCCCTTTCATAAAAGCACTTTGGTTCTCAGAAATTACCAGAGGAAACAGCGTTTTTAACCGGTTAGCCATTACCTTGCTAATGATTTTATAAAGAACATTACATAATGCAATTGGTCGTAAATCACCCATCCCCACTGGACTCTTTTTTTTGGAATAAGCACCAAAATTGTTTCATTCAACTTGGTTGGAAGCTTCCCGTTTCTGAAAACGTTGTTAACAAGGTCCGTCACGTCTTTTACAACAATTGGCCAGGACTTCTGATAAAAACCGGGAGTATAGCCATCACTCCCAGGAGCCTTATCAGGGTCCATACTAAAAAGAGCAGCCTTGACCTCGTTTTGTCTGACCCTCTCAATAAGCATATTGTTCTGAGATTCCGAAATACCAGGTTGAATCTCCCTGACCACTTCTTCATAATTATTTCCCATTTTCGAGAATATACTATGAAAATAATTCTCCATGAGATCATGCAACCCGTTTTCACAGTTCCTCCAAGTCCCATTATCATCTTTCAGCTCATGAACTAGATTACTTTTCCTTCTTTTAGACGCAGTATTATGAAAGTACTTAGTATTACGATGACCACACTGCAACCATAGTTGCTTCGACCGCTGTCTCTAATAAACTTCTTTTTGATGATAAACCTCTGCACGCCTGATTTTGGTTTCCTCGTAACGACATACCGAAACTGCATCCATCTAATTCTGTAGCTTTTTGAGCAGCATTTTGCACTCATTAATCCTGCTCCAAAAATTAATAGTAATCGATCTCCCCCCATTCATCTAAGACAACTTTGCACCTTTTCAGCTTTTCCTGAACGGAACTCGATAGCCCAATGTTCCAGTTATCTTTAACCAAATCCACGCACTTCTTGTCCGTTAGCCAGGCATTTTCGAACCGAAAATGATGAACATAATTATAACCTGGTACTTCTACAGGATGCATGAATAATGGACTATGGTCTGACAAAGTAACTTCTAGATTGAACAGTCTAGCTGACTGAAATGCCTCCCACCATTTTGAATTTACCATAGCTCTATCGAGTCTGATCTCAGTCCAACCTGGAGAACCTCTACTTTTTTCCCACGTAAATTGGTGGCCAATTAAATCCAAATCTGTAAGATCACAATCCACCACTGCTTCATTAAAGCCGTCTAATAGAAATCTCGGATATGGCTTACCACCCCTCTTCTCCCCATTGTGCAGGATGTTGTTGAAATCCCCTATAATACACCAAGGTAAAGTCGAGACTTCGTTTAGACTTCTCAACAATGCCCATGTATAATGACGTAGACTACGATTTGGTTCCCCATAAAAGCCAGTGAGACGCCACTCCATCATATTATGAATCTTAACCACAATGTCGATGTGATTTACCGAAAAACCTAACACCTGCGCGATATTCTTGTCTTTCCACATCATAACTGTTCCCCCACTTTGACCCCTGGATTCCACACAAAAACACCCTTCATACTCCATCTGCATGGCTATTCTCTCCATAGTAATTTTATTCGACCGAGTCTCACTTAAGAAATTAAAATCGGGTTTCTTTTGATAAACTATATCTTTTATGAATTGAATAGTCTGTGGGTTCCCAAGCCCACAGCAATTCCAACTCAATGTACTCATGATGCTTGGCGGGCCTGGAGTCCAGAACCCGCCCCATACAAGTTTTTTGGAAGCCCATCAATTTCGGTAATAAGCCCATCTTTAATATTATTTTCTTTCCCTCCAACATTCGTCCTCCTTCTTTTTGGGTCCGTTATCAGTAATTCCTCTTGTAACTCCTGATTTTCTTCTACCAAATTAACAACCTTATCTTTCTGCGCCACAGTATTCTCATCAATCTACATAGAACATGCTTCATTTAAATTTTTTGAATTATCCTTTCCACCATTATCCCCTGAATTAACTCCCTTTGTTACGCCATCCCTCGAAAATCTCTCTTCCGTTGGTTGCATGCCGCCGTTCTCCCCAACGATAATTGTCTCCTTCACTAGCCCTGCACTATTTTTCGATCTCTTCAACAATACTAGTTCTTGTCGAAGCCATTTCGAACCAATATTTAGGACTGACCGTTTTGGTGCTGCTCTCAGCCATGATCCATAAGGTTTCTTCATAACGTCTCCCTCTTGCTGGAATAACTTCGGGCAAAAACGTTCTGAATGTCCGATAATACCATAAATAAAACGGAACGTCGGAATATGTTCATATTTAAAATTCACCCAAACCCATTCTCCACCTTTGTTCTTCAACTTCATTTTTCTACAAAGTGGTTCATTGATGTCTATCTTCACCCGAACCCTATAGAACTCTCTCCATTCCCAGAGAAGTTGTTGGCATCATTCTGTACAAAGCTTCCAATGTAGTTGTCTATATCCTTAATAACTCTCTCCGACCTGAATCCCGCTTGCAAGTCATGTACCTGAACCCATATATCAATATGGTTCAGTTGCATATTAATGGGATCATCCCCCTCCTTCATACGTTCAAAAACTAGCAGCACTCTATTGAAAGTCCAAGGGCTTCCCTCTATCCCCCTCTTAATGTCCAGTTCATGGTAGAATTGGAATAGATACAAGTTTGGCCCCAACTCCTTCACATATAAACCTTTGCCAGGTTTCTATAATCCTGCCAACGTATTTTGAATTGCTTTGAAATCAACCGGAATATCCATCAAAAAACGCCCAACTAAACTCCATCTCGTATCTATATCACATGTTTCCTCCAATTCCTCATCATACTCAACCCTAATCTCCTCTTTTTTCGCAATATCCAGTGCTGCATATTTGTCCTCGATTTCTCTCATGTATTTAGACTGTTGATCCATGGCTAATAAGACAAGAGAAACTTAAACAATAATAAAAAACGACTTGACAGAAAACAAAAACTTAACAGGCCAAAAGACAATCAACTCATGTCATTAGACAAGACCTGAACTTAATATCAAAATTGCTAAAAGTTTCAATTAAGTGAAGGAGGAGGAGAAGATAGATACGAGTCTATCAAATACCTTTGATACTAAGATATAGCTTAAGTTGATTCTGAGTTGAATGATCCTTTTGCCATTTAACCCTTATATTTTGGAAATTTGGTGTTGCAGTTGGTAGACTTTAGTTGATTTTGGTGGATTGTGAAAATTTTATGGTTGAATTTGCATATGTTGCTGCGTAGCAGGTTGCATGCGGTTGCATATGTGGTTGCAAACACTTGCATTTTGATGATTTGGTTGCCAGAACGTATTTTTGCAAATATTTTAAAAAAGTTGGTATTTTTATTGAAAACAAAATTTAAAAGGTATTTTTGCCAAAAAAAAAAAAAATTTGGGCTTTGGTATTTATGAAAAAAACTCTTTAAAAATACTTAATATAAAATTTTACTTCTTGATTATTAAAATTAACAAAAATAAATAGTAATTGACAATAATATTCCATATTTTTTTGTCTATACTTTGATTTTGTTTTTATAAGATTTAATATATACAATACTATTTTTTCTCATACACTTTAATTTTCTAATAATAAAGTTGAAGAAAATTTGAATTTAGTAAGAATGATTATTTAACAAATATCATAATAAAATGTATTATTTAATATTCAATGTTATAATAAAATTGATACCAACTTATCTATCAATTTAGTTAAACGAACCAACCGAGCTCTGGCTCATAAAATTATTTGGAGAGGGACTTGCTCCTTAATGGGTGATGGTGAAAAACTATGCACGTTATTGCAAGATTCGCGTGCTGATTCGTTCGGTAGAATTGTCTATTGTTGTGAAAGACATATAACGGTACATAATTATAAATACGAATTTATCTAATTTGTGTGGAGTGATATTCTTTTTAAAAAATATTATTTATTATGTGAAATATGTATAGTTTATCCCGCTTGATCAAATTTTGTACTAATAAAACTTAACCAAAACAATAAATCTATACTATACTATTATAAGCGGAATAGGATATATTTGGTTGGTAATTTGGTACACTTTTTTTGGTACAGTCAATATCAACCGTTGGATTTTAAGTCAGATTAATGAGAATCGTTGGATGTAATGCTAAAAAAATATTCTTTTTATAATATATAAAATACTCCTATAGGTTCAAGATTCGAATACCGTCAACAACATATTATTATTAACATTTATATCATCCTATAAACTACTCCTACAAGTTCAATGTTCGATTTCCCTCAATAACATATTATAGTTAAAAATTTATATTACTCCCTCCGTCCCACCCATTAGTTCACATATGGGTTCGGGCACGGAGACCAAGGAAATATATAAAGAAAGGGGTGAAAAATGAGAAAATTGAGTAAAGTGGTGGGATCCATAAATATATAATGTATAAAGTGGGTATAGTGGAGGAGAAAAGTGAGTAAAGTGATGAGACCCATAAATATATAATGTATAAAGTGGGTATAGTGGATGAAAGTAATGGATGTAGTTGATTTTTATATATATAAAACTTTACTATTTTAGGAAAGTTTTGAAATGTGAAGAATTGGATGGGACATCCCAAAAAGGAAAGTGTGAAGAAATGGATGGGACAGAGGGAGTATCTATTTTCACCATAATGTTATTAAACATTTATATTACCCCTTTCGTCCCACTTATTGTGTCCCATTTTGACTTTTCAAAGTCAAATTCATCAAAATTTGATTGTAAATTATAATTTATTATTTTATATTTTTACAAGTTTAAAAATCAATTTTAATAATACTTCACATAAATTTTCGTATGATCATTTTTTTGTAATTTATATATTTATCAATATTTATTGATTATTAGTCAAAACTCGATCAATTTGACAAAAGTAAGGGGATAGAGGAAGTATATTCTAAACTACTCCAAAAATTTCAAGGTTCAATTCTCGTCAACAACATATTAAATTTATATAATTATTTATCTATGTTCAATATACAAGCAGAAAACTATCATTTAGAATACTATCAAATACATATTATTATATTTTATTATATTTTATAATATATTTTCTTACTAATTAAAAAGCAAATATTAAAATTATGAATAATAAAATACAAATATTAAATATTAAGATAAAAATATTTAAAATCTTTCGTGCATCACACGAATTACAAGTTAGTATAATATAATATAAATTATGACCATTCATTATTCTAATCGATGGAAATTATCATGTTGCTCCGATAGTTCCTAACGTACGTACGATTGCTAGGGATAACACATCACATAATAAATAGTTATTTTATCTCCAAATATGAAAAAATGATAAAAATACCATTTTTTTTTATAGGAATACTGGTTCTAATTTTGAGTTTTTCGGTCAAAAATATCAATCTATTACACATTTTAAAAATGGCAACACTAATACAGATTTCACAAATAGGTATCGCATAAATCAGAAACAAAAAGGAAAGAAAAAATTGGAAAAAATTAATTTGGTGGTGTTACGCATCCGGTGAATGCGTATCAACTTTGTGATGACGATGATGCGCATTCTTAGAATATGTATTTGGTATTTAATTTTTTGTTCAATATTTTTTTTAATTTTTATAAGATAACTATTTCATAAGTGCGTAATAGAATAACCAATTTCAAAATGTGTAATAGGCTGATATTTTTGACTAAAAATTTTAAAACTAATATTTACGTAACAAAATTTAAAAAAAATGACATATTTAACCATTATGCCTAAATATGTGTTACTTTTTAGCCTCTAAAATGCAAAAGCAGATATCACATTTCTTTCTTCGACAGGTCCAGAATAAATAAACAAGGCCATTTTGGTTATCAATTCACCATAATGCAAGCCTTTTTATATGTACCCCATTATATATGGGGATACAGAGGCATAGGCCATAAAGTGACATTTAAATAGTGATTGTGTAATGAATTATTGTGGGGGGATAGAAAGAAATGGATAAAGATAAGCGCATGTGCTGGGCTAACAAACATTTTTACCACCATATTTATTCTCTCCTCTTTCCTTGCATAGATTCTTCTGCCTATATTTCCTGTCCATAAAATCATATACATACATACATACGCACACACTCGTGCTTTTTTATTTTACATATAATTGGCTTATTTGAGTTAGTCAAACAACACCCACATGCTCTTGATTAGCTTCTTCAAGTACTACTTCTTAGTTACTAACTAGATTTGGTGTCAGATTCTTTGCTCTAGTAACTCTGATTTGATTTTTCATTTCTTGGGTTTGTGATTGGTGGATAAAGATCAAATTTTTAGCTTGGGAATCTTGAGGGATTGGTTTGATTCTTGTTTTGTTTTGGTTTGGTGGGTGTTTGGCTATAAGTATTGCTTATCTTTATAACTTGTTGCAGCATTCCAGTTTTCAAGATATTTTGGGTGGATAAGGTAGTTTCATCCTTTCCTTTGGCATCCTCCTGTCTTATATATAAAAGTATACTGCTATTTTATATTTACTGCTCTTGAGATGGCTCATGGGCTGTGGTCATATCAATCTTCCTTTCCCCTCATTCTTTACCTTCCTTTCTTCTTTTAAGTTTGATGTATGTATATATTGATCTTGTGTCTATCTAGACAGTTGTGAGGATTTGACTGTGGGAGCTTTCTATTTCTATTTTTATTTTTATTTTTTTTTATAATTTTGTAGTACTATTCTCTTGGGGATTGGTTATTTAATTTGATACTGTTTGAAGGAGTAACTTTATTGTTGTTACTGTTGTGGATGAGTTATTTTTATGTTGTTGGGTTTGCTCTGAAGGTGGGGCACTTGCTGTTGATGCTATGGGGATGGATAATATCATTGATTTCCATGAGTTGGTTCATTAATGGAGGAATTATGAACAATAAAAATAATTTGCTTGGGGATGGTAGGAAGCTATGGGTGGTGTGGTGGGATAAGATCAGTGCTTATAAGATTCATAGTCTCTTTTACCAGTTTAGTAGTCCTAAGAGATTTCGAAAAAGCTGGTGGAGGAATCTTTTGGTGACATGGGTGCTAATAGGAACCTTGTTTTCCATGTGGGTATTTTGGTACATGAACTCTCAAGCTTTGGAGAAAAGGAAAGAGACTCTTGCAAGCATGTGTGATGAGAGGGCTAGAATGTTACAAGATCAGTTTAATGTGAGTATGAATCATGTCCAAGCTATGTCTATCTTGATTTCAACCTTTCACCATGCGAAGAATCCCTCTGCTATTGATCAGGTGCTGTCCTCTTCTTCTCATATATCCGACTGCTTGCTAGCTATGCGTGTGTTCATGATTCTGTCCTTGATTGCCTTAACTTTTCTTCTAGCCTGCTTATTGATATAATTGATGATAATACAATAATGTTAATTTCACAAATAAGATTTCTAAGAATGATGCATTAGTAATTGTCCACGGCCGCTAGATCTTAGCTCCATTAATGCTATAATCTCTGTATTCTACAAATACGAATCTAAAGTTCAATTATGAACGTGCAGGGGACCTTTGCCAGGTACACTGAAAGAACAGCTTTTGAGAGGCCCCTCACAAGTGGCGTGGCATATGCTGTAAGGGTGCTCCACTCAGAAAGAGAACATTTTGAGAAGCAGCAAGGCTGGACAATTAAGAGGATGGATCCTCCCGATCAAGTCCCAGTTCATAAGGATGTAGATGATGGAGAAGAATCTGAAGCCACGGAGCCATCTTTAATTCAGCCCAATCAGGAGGAATATGCTCCAGTTATTTTTGCACAGGAGACTGTCGCTCACGTGGTTTCCATTGATATGCTGTCAGGGAAGGTAAATTTGATCTCTTTGATTAGCGCATCTGGGGAATTCATCAAGTTTCTAGCTATTTCGACTGATTTTTACTGTTATTAGCTTTTCATTTTTTAGAATCACCTTAAAATATGGCATATCATATTTACACTTGATCAGTTAGAGCCTCAAGCTTATTTTCTGTTTAAAGCTGGCCAATGTGGTGTAAAGTATATAAGCTGCATATATTAATGTTGTGCATCGTCTTGCTGCTTTAGTATAAAGGAATAATTAAAAACTGTGGAATAAGTATATGGGTGGGTGGGAAGTTCGATATAACGAATACTCCTCTGTAAATAAAAAGTGTAACATCTTAGATATCAACAGGAAGATCGTGAGAATGTCTTGCGTGCAAGAGCATCTGGAAAAGGGGTTCTCACTGCTCCTTTCAAGCTGCTCAAATCAAATCGCCTAGGTGTCATATTGACTTTTGCCGTCTACAAGAGAGATCTTCCTTCTAATGCAACACCAGATGAGAGAATTCAAGCAACTGACGGGTAAATTTATTATTCATATATTTAACTTTTGCAAGTTTCTAACATTGCCTTTAACTATTATCATTTGCTCCATAATGGATATCATCTTGTTTTGCTGACACCAAAAAGATATATAAGGCATCAATATAAGAAAGTACTGTTATTTCGGTTAATATGATATTCAAACAAAGTTCGAACTACTATTTATATACCTAAAATTGAATGACCCCCATGTAATGCGGGTAACTATAAGGTTTCTTCAGAGCGCTTATCTGTACTAAACATTAACCAAGAGAAAAAAGAGAGGAAGTTTCAACACAGTGAACCTTATCATGCTAGTTATATTTGCCAATCAGGTACCTTGGTGGAATATTTGATATTGAATCGCTTGTGGAGAAGTTACTTCAACAGCTTGCGAGCAAACAAACAATACTCGTGAATGTCTATGATACCACCAACCTATCTTTCCCTATCAGCATGTACGGTTCAAATGAGTTTGAAGATGAGTTGGAGCATGTTAGTCCACTTAACTTTGGAGATCCCTTCAGACAGCATGAGATGCGTTGTAGGTGAGTGATGCAATATTCTACTTGGAAATGTTATAAATTTAGATCAGCATTATAATTTCTTAGGTTAGTAGACTAAATCACATTTGGCCACACATTAACATATATAATCAGGCAGAGGAATAATTGTCATTCCATTGGATGGATGTAAATGTAGATGTAAAATATAATCTAGCGTTCCTACATTACCTTAATAGCTTCTCTCTCAAACAGTTAACGTTCTTACACTTTTGAATTGAAACACTTGATTGCGAAATTGGAAATTTTGCGTCCAACAGAATATACCCAATGATGGCTAGACCTATCGCAAGTGGGTACAAGGTTTTTAGTTTTCTCTTTTGGCAATGATTACAAAGTTTTAGTTGCCTCTTTGATTATGGGGCTCAAATGTCGTTTAGTTCCCTTTCAGATTTGAGCATTCCCTTGCAATTTGAATCTATTCTAAGTTGTTTACTGCTGGACGACTTTTGATGAACTCGGATATTGACAGCTCTTGTAATTACATGCTATTCCTCACAAATATTTGTGCAACTATTATCAGATAACCTTAGTAAATTTCTTCTTGGTGCAGATTTAAGCAGAAACGCCCGTGGCCATGGCTAGCAATAACTACTTCATATGGGATCCTTGTAATTACACTTCTTGTTGCTCAAATATTTCATGCAACTATGAATAGAATAACCAAGGTTGAAGATGATTTCCAAAAGATGAGGGTGCTCAAGAGGCGTGCAGAGGCAGCAGATGTTGCCAAATCACAGGTAAATACCTTTTTAGTAGTAATTTAAACAAAGTTTAAGGTCTTAAATTTTTTTTTGATGTAATCTTAATCATCTATCTCCTTTCTATAGTTCCTTGCTACCGTTTCCCATGAGATCAGGACCCCGATGAATGGTGTGCTGGGTATGCTTTAAATAATCTCCATTAACCATCATACTCTATTAGGCAACACAAACAGAAATGTCAGGTATTTTTGACAAATCAAGTTTCATATGAAGTTTCTTCACTGCAGGGATGTTGCATATGCTCATGGACACAGATCTTGATGTAACTCAACAAGATTATGTTAGGACTGCACAGGCGAGTGGAAAAGCTCTAGTCTCTCTTATAAATGAGGTTCTGGACCAAGCAAAGATAGAAGCTGGTAAGCTAGAGCTTGAGGCAGTGCGGTTCGATTTGAGAGAGATATTGGATGATGTCTTGTCTCTATTTTCTGGAAAGTCTCAAGACAAGGGAGTTGAGGTAAACTATATGGTTTTTGCAGTTACCTTCCTCTGTTCTCAGTTTGCCTTTCTGGCTTTCTTTTTTCTTGATATTTTACATCTGTTCTAAAATGCTTTTTTATGTAACAGTTGTCGGTTTACATTTCTGAAAAGGTCCCTGAGATGCTAATTGGCGATCCTGGAAGATTCCGACAGATTATCACAAATCTTATGGGCAACTCCATTAAAGTAAGTCTGTAAACGCAACACCGTTGTTAAATATATGACATGGGAATCGTAATAGCGGAATTTGCACTAAGAAATATACTAATTAATGTAAGCAAAAATTTCCATGGTACAACGGTGTGGCATGTACGTAGCAGTTAGAAAATGCTCATGGGACTCATTTCATTATACAACCGAACATATCTATTTCGAAAAGGTGAACTTGTAGTAAGTATTTATGTTCATACAGTACATGTATCCTCCTTGTTACACTGGACTACCGTTTTCCATAGCTTCCACAAGGCAGATTTATTTGTATATCTTAGTTTACACAATTCTTCTTGAGTTACTTTACGTATTCTGGTTCTTAAAATGTAAATTGCTCTACAATGGTTTTTCTTTTATTTTACAGTTCACGGAGAAAGGGCATATCTTTGTAACGGTCCATCTCGTTGAGGAGGTGATGGACATGACTGAAGTTGAGAAGGAATTATCGTGGCAGAACACCTTAAGTGGGTTCCCAGTAGCAGATCGAAGCAAGAGCTGGGCAGGATTCAAAACACTAAATCAAGAGGGGTCAACTTGTCCTGTATCATCTTCTTCTTCTGAAGCTATCAACCTCATTGTATCAGTGGAGGACACTGGTGTTGGAATCCCTTTAGAAGCCCAAACCCGTGTTTTCACTCCCTTTATGCAGGTAGGACCCTCTATTTCTCGAACACATGGGGGCACAGGTATTGGATTAAGCATTAGCAAGTGCTTGGTTGGCCTTATGAATGGTGAAATCGGGTTCGTAAGCTTACCCAAGATAGGATCCACCTTCACATTTACTGCTGTATTTACAAATGGCGGCAACAGGTCATATTCACAGAAGATTCAGCAAATCAACCAGCAGTCAGGGTCTATTGAATTTCAAGGCATGAAAGCCGTTGTTGTGGACAGTAGGGAGGTCCGAGCAAAAGCATCAACATATCATATTCAACGGCTTGGGATCCAGGTGGAAGTAGTCTCTGGTTTAAATCATGGTTTTTCTGTCATAAGCAGTGGAAAAAAAGTTATTGACATAGTCCTTGTTGAACAAGAAGTTTGGGATAAGGATTTGGGCATGTCAGCACTCTTTGTCAGTCGATTGATGAATTTTGACCAAGGTGTTCCTCCAAAAGTATTCCTTTTAGCGAATTCTGTAAATTCTAGCAGAAATGGGCATGAAACTTTGGGCAACTATTATCCGTATGTCATTGTGAAGCCCCTGAGAGCAAGCATGCTGGCTGCTTCTCTACAACGCGCCACAGGTGTCAAAAACAGAGGAAATCACCGAAATGGGGAGCTCCCAAGTTTGTCTCTACATAGTCTTCTCCTTGGTAGAAAAATCCTAGTTGTAGATGACAATAATGTTAACCTCAGAGTAGCTGCTGGCGCACTGAAAAAGTATGGTGCAGACGTTGTCTGTGCAGACAGTGGAAAGAAGGCAATATCCCTGTTGGAACCCCCACACCAGTTTGATGCCTGCTTCATGGATATCCAAATGCCTGAGATGGATGGGTATGTATTAAATCTTCTTTAATAAGTCACCATCCTACTGGCTCCTTGCCAATAAATTTATTCACTTTTTCTTGAGATGTTTCTAAATCACAATACATTCAATATTTAACTTTATCTAGTCACCGGACAAATTGAGAGGTTTAGTCTTGTGTACGAGAGTGCATTAAGCAGGAACGTTCGAAGCTTATCTTTGTGGCAGATAGTTGCAGCTTACATCTATGCGAGTCATAATACATTACCGTCTGGAAGCTATCTTCCATATTTTGTTTTTTGTTATTCTGTACATTTTTTTTTGAGTTTTTGCTTAGTTTTAATTGTTGTTATCAGTTAAGATTGCTTATCTAGTTGCATGTTAAATGTTTTTGTTAAAAAAGAGTGGTTTTAGATAAAGGTCGTGTCATTTTGTTCACTATATTAAATGACTGATGGTGAGTTTTTTTCTGATAAAGGTTTGAAGCTACGAGAAGGATCCGAGACATGGAATCCAATATCAATGATCGAACTCAACAGGGAGAACTATTGAGAGAAGCTCACAAAGATATCTCAAGATGTCATATTCCTATTATGGCAATGACAGCTGATGTGATTCACGCTACCAACGAAGAATGCCTAAAATGTGGAATGGATGGTTATGTATCAAAACCATTTGAAGCTGAACAACTCTATCGTGAAGTTTCGCGCTTTTTCGTATAGTTCATTAAATCTGCACGAGAGTGCTTCTGGTGCAGACCTGTCCATAATATTAGCATTGTTGCCTACTCCGTGAGACATCTAGTTGAAAGGCTTATGGGGGGTCCAGATACTTCCCAATAGTAAGTTCTTGCTTCTTAACGAACCATTTGTCAGTTCCAAGTTTGTTCGATTGGGCTTTTCAGTAACCATTTTAGCATTTATCTAATTTATAGACTTACTTTGTTGTTTGTCCAGGAACCCAATTTGTTTTACCAAACTGGAGGTGTATATAGTAGGCATTTAGATGTGGGAATTCTTTGTACAGATTGTGAGCCAGTTAACACAATTCATTTTCCACGCAGAAGTTTTGATCTCATTATCTTCCGAGATCTTGACTAAAAGCCTGAGAAGCATTTGAAGGACATGATAAAGATACGGTCTGGGGGGTTTCTCGGAATTAGGTCTTTGTATCATAGAGATTAATATATACAGTAATAGTATGATTAGCTACAGAGAGAAGATTATGCAGCTTGTGTATATATTTATAAATACCTTCTTCTATAGATTACATGTAGTTATACTAGGACAATGCTCAGCCGATTGTGTATGTTTTGTACATTGCCAATTGTCCGATCATTTATGTCTTTATGACTTCTTGTAAGTAGTAACTGGTAATGTGAAGCAAATTTGAGTTAGATTGTATATCTATGCAAGTACTTGAGTTCTAGAATGTTACAGTAAGACTTAGCTACTGATACGGATCGGGTGGATCAGTTGGCTGAGGAATATGTGGCCCAACTAGATAGAAAGAAATAGCCCATAGCATATTCATAAGTCCAAGTTTAGGAAGCTTCTTCTGTTATGTTCTTATTAGTTTACCACTGGAAATTTTCTTGATTAGATTTTATTAACTAGGATATTTTGGTTTGATTTGGTTTTCCTTTGATTTGATCTCATTTGTTTCAATAAGATCTTTGTGATTGATCCTGGAGATCTCCAGAGTATGTGTAAGTCAAGACCCTTCACTTATAAAAAGGGAGCTAGACATATGTACTAGACATTGAAGAAGAAATAAAAGTATTATTGTTTGGTTCTACTCTCTCACGAGTTTGATTTTTATCATATTTTTGTTTCCGTTTTGCGTCGGTATCAAAGCTTGGAAGTATCCTGATGGCAAATGGCAATGGAAACAATACAACCCCTAGTACTGGTGGCAGCAACCATGGGGGTGAAGAGCTATGGCGAGTGGTGAATGATCTCACTGCAAGGTTCGAGAGAACCACCGTAGCAATTGAAGAAATGCATACTGCGATCGCAGCAATTAGCCGAAATGCTAATGAAAATCGCGAGGGAAGGAATTACATCATTGCTGGCCGTTATAACCAGCAACGTAGTGGTGATGGCAACCAATGTCGTGGATTCAACCGAGCACAACCAGGCTTTAATGATGAATATTCAGATGATGAAGAGCATCAGAATAATGGATATTGAGGTGGCAGAAGATGGTATGAGAGGCAATATAACTACCGCATCAAGGCAGAGATCCCCAACTTCTATGGAAATTTGGACTTGGAGGCATTTTTAGACTGGATTTATGAAGTGGAGAAGTTCTTCGATATAATGGACATACCGGAGGACCGCCAAGTTAAAATTTTGGCGTATAAACGTCGTGGCGGAGCTGGTGCTTGGTGGGAGAATCTGCAAGACACCCGACGTCGTCAAGGCAGGAGGCTAATCACAGTGTGGACTCGAATGAAAGAGCTTATGAGGGGTAGATTTTTGCCACCTGATTATGAACAAATATTCTTTCAACACTATCAAAGTTGCTCGCAAGGAAACAGGAGTGTCTCGGAGTATATAGGAGAATTTTTGAGATTGCAGGCTCGGTGTCATTTAGCAGAGAAAGAGGAGCAAGAAGCTATGCGTTATATAAACGGTCTAAAATATGAGATTCAGGACAAGATGGGATTGGAGACAGTGTGGTCGGTCGATCAAGCACAGAACCTAGCTCTGAGGGCGGGGAGATTGCTGGCCAAGAAAGGTTCAAACTTTCCGAAAACACCTCATGAAACAGCTCGATCTAATAATTATGTGCCACGTCAAACACAAGGTGTTGCAAATCAGACCTCTCCTATAACAAAGACCGAATCTGGTAGCAGCAGTGGAGTAAATAAGCAGAATGCAAACCCACCTACCAAGACAAATAACAATCCATATGCCAGGCCTACCTTAAACAGATGTTATCGGTGCAATGAAGTTGGTCACATGTCACATGAATGCCTAATGCGAAAGCCCGTACACCTTGCTGATCATGAGGGAGAGGGTAATGTCCATAACGGTGAAGAGTTTTCTGATAACGAGGTTGATGAAGTTGCTAATGAAGACGGAGAACCCTGTTAGTTTCGTTGTACAAAGAATCTTATACACGCCAAAGGTCCAGGATAATTCTCAGCGAGCTAAGATCTTTCAATCAAAATGTTCAATTAATCAGAAGGTGTGCAATTTAATTATAGATAACGGTAGTTGCGAAAATCTAGTCTCTAAGGCCTTGGTTGAGTACTTGAAATTACCAACAGAACCACACCCAAACCCATATCAGATTGGGTGGATTAAGAAGGGGCCAGCCACTAAAGTAACACAAGTTTATAATATTCCACTTTTAATTGGGAAGACCTATAGTGATGAAGTAATTTGTGACGTGGTCGACATGGATGTTTGTCATGTGCTCCTGGGCAGGTCGTGGCAACATGACATCGATGCAACTCATAAAGGGAGAAAAAACATCTATATTTTTAAATGGAAAGGAAAACGAATTGCCGTAGTACCAACAGGAATTGAGCCAGAGACTCCCAAAAATGAAGGCAAAGCATTTATATCATTAGTAAACTGTCATCAGGAGTTTAATAGTTGCACTCAAGAGTTTGAAGCTGCATTTGCCTTGGTGGTAAAAGGGGTGGAAGAAGAGTCAAAACAGGAGGTTCCTGAACTAGTTAAGCCTTTGCTCAAGGAGTTCGAAAAGATAACATGAGAGAACTTGCCAGATTCCTTACCTCCGCTTCGCAACATTCAACATCAAATAGACTTTATCCCTGGAGCCAGTCTTCCAAATTAGCCACATTATCGAATGAGTCCAAAATAAAGTGAAATTTTACAGGATAAAGTTGAAGAACTTCTTCAAAAAGGACACATCCAGGAAAGCATTGGTCCATGTGCAGTTCCTGCTCTTCTCACACCTAAGAAAGACGGAAGTTGGAGGATGTGCGTAGATAGCAGGGCCATCAACAAAATCACCATCAGGTATCGATTTCCTATTCCACGGCTCGATGATTTGTTGGATCAACTATGTGGAGCTAGTGTGTTTTCTAAGATTGATCTACGCAGTGGTTACCACCAAATTCGAGTTAAGCCCGGTGATGAATGGAAGACGGTATTTAAAACAAAGGATGGTTTATACGAATGGTTGGTCATGCCTTTTGGATTATCAAACGCCCCTAGCACTTTCATACACCTAATTACACAAGTGCTCAAACCATTCATGGGAAAGTTTGTGGTCTTTTATTTCAATGACATCCTTATTTATAGCCGCAATAAAGAGGAACATTTGGAGCATTTGCGTGCCTTTTTGTCAGCATTACAAGAGAATGAATTATATGTAAATCTGAAAAAGTGCACTTTCATCACGAATAGATTGCTCTTTCTTGGATATGTTGTTAGCTCCGAAGGTATCCATGTGGATGACGACAAGATCAAAGCTATTAGAGATTGGCATCCCTTAGAACGGTGTCCGAAGTTCGTAGATTTCATGGGCTCGCAACATTTTATAGGAGATTTATTCGCAACTTCAGTAGCATCGTCGCACCTATTACAAATTTTTTAAAGAAAGGTCAATTCCAATGGAGTGAGGAGGCAGAAAAGGCTTTTGTTGAGGTCAAAAAGAAGCTGACCACAGCACCTGTGTTATCCCTTCCAAATTTTAACAAAATATTTGAGCTGGAGTGTGATGCATGCGGTACTGGCATTGGGACAGTGTTATCACAAGAAGGCAGGCCCGTTGCTTACCATAGTGAAAAGCTTAATAACGCTCATCAGAAATGGTCAACATACGATTAGGAGTTATTTGCCATCATTCAAGCCCTTAGGCATTGGTAGAGCTGGCAATTCGTCCGTTTCGTATACTTTCGTGTCATGTACTTTCGTGTTTCGTGTACGTAAAGTCAAATCCAAAACCGACCCGTTAAGGATTCGTTTCGTTTCGTGTTCGTGTACCTTCATTTTGAAGGGTTTCGAGCATCAAACGCAGCGAAAAACAATAAAATCGAAACCCAATCGCAGGATCCATGCAAAACAAGACGTTTAATTCGTAGTTATGAACGTTTACCTTAAAACGAAGCTTTAACAAATTGATGATAGATGGAGGTCCAAAGCAATCACCACGCAGCCCTCTTCGAGATCTATGTTGCCAAAGTAGTCCACACGAACGCTTGATCGTCCAACGATCACCGGAGCCGGTACTAGCCGAAGAACCTGCCTCTCTCTCTCTCTCTCTCTCTAGCCTCCCACACGTTTTAATGAATTGCAAGAGTGTGTTCCTAAACAATACATCATAATGTATTTATAGGGAAGAGAGATTGGGCTAAAACCCTAAATCGAATTGGGCTTCTCCAAACCCATTCTGATTTGGTTTTATTATTAAATTCGAATTCTCTTTAATAATTAATTAAGACCTACTTAATTAATTAATAACCAATTTCGAATTTAATGATTTAATTTAAATTCATAATTTAAATTAAAACTCATTTTAAACGTTCTTATTGTGTAACCCTTTAGGTTATTATTACGTTGACAATAATTTTAATATCCAATAATAAAATTATAAAAAATGAGCGGCATCTAGTAATACATCATTGCTACCCAAGTAATAATAATAATTGGTGATCCAATTAAACCTTTCGTGATTAATGTTTCCGTGTAATATAATCCCTTTAACCAAATATTATAGATTAAACTCGAGGCATGTTATTGGTCATCCTCTTCAATGTTTAATCCGGGTTTCCTTGATCAATGAGTAGACTATTAAAACAAATCAATATTTGAGCATGACCATGCATTTTCATAGTCTCACTCAATCAAGAGACCAATAATATCTCTCCTAATAATAGGAGGGTTAAATCCTTTATCTATCATTCATATTTCTCATACGACTCATAATATACCCGATGTACACTTTTATCATCACCCGGTCAAAGGTAACTTTTAATTTAGTCAAACTATATTAATCCTCGTATAGAAATATAATGATCTCAAGTCTAAGGATCATTACACCATTATCACTGTGAGTCTTTCTAATGACATTATCAACATGTAGAATCTCACCGTGGGTTAATCCAGTGCCATGTATAAAATTACATGCACCTATGTTCTTGACTTTAGTATCACTATACCTATGACCAATGAGATGTGGTCATCCGTCAACAAACATACTAATCTTTATGCATTATAATTGTCCCATATTAATAATGCTCGATTAGGGATATTTAGGAATATAAACACTATTCATATAATCTCATTTTTAAGTCACATACTTAAAGATATAGAATACATGTTCTATATTCCAAGGACATTTATTACTCTTATATTTATATCGCAGTAAATTAAGACATAATAAATTAATGTAAAATAATCTGTAAAACATGATCATTAAATAACAAAATAGTGTTTCCTAGAAGCACAACTACACTGTCTCTATGGCACTAACACTATCAATCTCCCACTTGCACTAGAGCCAATTGCCCATGTATCTAATACCCATGGAACTAGTGTGACCTTCGTGCTTCTGCTGCGACAAAGCCTTAGTCAGTGGGTCCGCAACATTATCATTAGTATGCACTTTACATATATTTATATATCCTCTCTCCTTTATCTCTCGAAGAAGGTGATTTGTCCTAAGTATATGCTTTGCCTTGGAATGGGACCTTGGTTCATTAACCTGCGCAATGGCTCCATTGTTATCGCAATACAGATCAACTGGATCTGCGATCGATGGAACCACACCAAGTCCTGTAATAAACTTCCAAATCCAAACAGCCTCTTTGCCTGCTTCACTAGCAGCAATATACTTAGCTTCCATTGTAGAGTCAGCTACTGTCTCTTGCTTTGAACTTTTCAAACTTACAGCACCTCCATTTAGACAAAATACGAATCCAGACTAGGACACAGAATTGTCCCTATCTGTCTGGAAACTAGCATTAGTGTAACCTCTTACAACTAGCTTCTCATCTCCTACGTATATCAAGAACGAATCTTTAGTCTGTTTAAGGTACTTAAGAATATTCTTGATAGCTGTCCAGTGACCCTCACCTGGATTAGACTAGAATCTGCTCATCATGCTCAAAGCATACGAGAGATCAGGACGAGTACATATCATTGCATACATTATAGAACCAATGGCCGAAGCATATGGTACTTTACTCATACAGTCCTTATCATCTGATGATTTAGGACAGTTTTCCTTTGAGATCACTATCCCATGAGACACTGGGACATATCCTTTTTTTGCCTCTTGCATCCCAAAACGATGCAACACCTTGTCAATGCATGTACTCTGACTTAAGCCGATTAATCTTTTAGATCTATCTCTATAGATTCTGATCCCTAAGATAAAGGTAGCATCGCCTAAGTCTTTCATCGAGAAATTTTTTTCCCCAACCAAGTCTTCACAGCCTGTAGTGAAGGAATGTCATTCCCTATTAGTAATATGTCATCTACATATAATACTAGGAATGCCACATGGCACCCACTAACCTTTTTTTGTAAACACACGGTTTATCCTCATTTTGTATGAAGCCAAACTCTTTGATTGTTTCATCAAAACGGATGTTCTATCTTCTAGAGGCTTGCTTTAATCCATAAACGGATCGTCGCAACTTACAAGCCATTCTAGCAAACCTCGAATCGACAAAACCCTGAGGTTGTGTCATTTACACATCCTCTTCTAAGCTCCCATTTAAGAAAGCGGTCTTGACATCCATTTGCCAGATCTCATAGTCATAATAAGCTGCTATCGCACGCAAAATCCTGATGGATTTGACCATAGCTACTGGTGAGAAAGTTTCATCATAGTCAATACCATGAATTTGCTTAAAACCTTTCGCCACTAGTCTTGCTTTGTAGGTCTGTAAATTTCCATCCATGTCAGTTTTCTTCTTGAAAACCCACTTGCACTCTATGGGTTTTACCCCATCAGGTTGTTCAACCAAAGTCCATACTTGGATTTCATACATGGAATCCATCTCAGATTTCATGGCCTCCAGCCATCTCTCAGAATCTGGACTATTCATAGCATCCTTGTAGGTGAGAAACTCATCATTATCTACAAGCATCACATCGCCACTTTGAGTCAGGAGAAATCCATAATATCTCTCTAGCTCATGGAGAATCCTACTAGATCTATGAACGACCTGTGTTTCTTGAGCAGTATTGTTCTCAACATCTTGAGTCTCATTCTGCTCATGTTCCAACTATGGTTCAACATTATTATGTAGTTCTCGATCCTCATCGAGATCTATTGTCCTCCCACTGTTTTTCTTAGAAAGCAGTTCTTTCTCTAGAAACACAGCCGTTCGAGCAACAAACACTTTGTTCTCAGAAGGTTTATAGAAATAATACCCTTTAGTTTCCAATGGGTATCCTACAAAATTACATTTATCTGATTTCAGTCCTAGCTTATCAGAGACCAAGCATTTCACAAACGCTTCACATCCCCAAACTTTCATAAATGACACGCTATTACGTTTATCAGTCCATATCACATATAGTGTCTTTTGAACCAATTTTGAAGGAACTCGGTTTAGTGTTTGTGCAGCCGTCTCTAGGGCATAACCCCAGAACTGATTGGAAGATCCGCATGACTCATCATCGATCGTACCATGTCCAACAAGGTACGATTTCTCCTTTCAGACACCCCATTCCATTGTGGTGTTCCAGGAGGAGTGAGTTGTGATACGATACCACACTCCTTTAGGAAATTCTTGAATTCCAAGCTTAAGTATTCTTCCCCACGATCAGATCGTAGAGTTTTAATACTTTCGCCTAATTGCTTTTCAACTTCAGCCTTATACTCTTTGAATGTTTCAAATGATTCGGATTTGTTCTTCAAAAGATACACATATCTGTATCTACTAAAATCATCAGTAAAGGTTATGAATAATAAATGCCACCTCTTGCCATCATACGTATTGGACCACATACATCACTATGTATCAATTCCAATCGTTGGTGGCCCTCTCACCTTGACTGGTAAAATGAGCTTTAGTCATTTTGCCAATGAGACATGGTTCGCATTCTTCGTATAATTCAAAATCAAACTTATCCAAGTATCCATCCCTATGTAATTTGGAAATGCGATTCTCATTTATAAGGCCTAAATGACAGTGCCAGAGGTATGTGTGATTTGAGTCATTTGTCTTTAGACATTTGTTATTTATATTATAGACAAGAGTATCAAGATCAAGAACATATAAACCATTAAACAAAAGTGCAACCCCATAGGTAACATTATTGAATGAAAATGAACAACCATTGTTCTGAATCAAAAACGAAAATCCAATCTTGTCCAAACAAGAAACGGAAATAATGTTTCTACAAATCGCAGGCACGTAATAACAGTTCTCAAGTTCTAAAATAAGCCCGATGGTCAACGATAAATAATAAGTCCCTACAGCTAAGGCAGCAACCTTTGCTCCATTGCCAACACGTAGGTCGACTTCTCCTTTCACCAAAATCCTACTCCTTCGAAGTTCTTGCACATTCATACAAATGTGGGAACCACATCAAGTATCCAATACCCATGATGTAGAAGGAGATAAATTGACTTCTGTAACATAAATACCTGAATCCGAAATCTAAACAGCCTTAAGTTTCTTCAGATCCTCCAAATTATTTTTACAGTTTCTCTTCCAATGACCCGACTTCATGCAATAGTGACAATCACCTTTTGCAACACCTCCTATAGGCATCAAAGCCCTTTTAGGAGTTTGTCTTGGATTAGCATTAGATTTGGATCCAATCCTCTTCTTGCCTTTCCATTTCCAATCGAGGAAGTTTGTTCTTGTCATCTTGTCCTTCTCAAGGACTGATCGTACAGAGAAGTTTATTTGAGTTGTTTGTCATTTGAATATCCACAATGTTAAAATGAATAAAATAATTAGTCTACGGTACTATTAATTTATGTTCAAGTGATTATTCATATATATTTATAATATACATCTCCCATTATTTTTATCAAATTAATAGCCCTACCTATCGATTCGGAAAAGTTTCTCTCAACCTTTCTAGTGAGCCAAGATCCATATTTCGTCATGTCCTAAGTCAACCACTGGTAGTCCTTAAAACATGATTATTTAGGTAGACAACAGTTGTCAATTATATCGTATATAATTCTTGGATAGTTTGGTGAACAACGATTGATCTTATCTATCTAATATAATTTTAACCAAACTCTATGCTTCTAAGTTCATAATAGTTGAATATAACCGTTTATTTTCACCTTATTATGATGACTTAGTTAAGTTAGACCCAATGATACAACGGCCGAATATAACCGTTTATATTCGTCGCATCTCACCACGATAGACAGGAGTCCCCTACCACTGACAGCCCTTCCCCATATCGATCTAGGATTTGATGAGTGTTCATTCATTGGAAAGCATCTGATTAAAAACTTAATATTTTGTTAAGGGGTTTATAAAATTTATAACGATCATGATCACATCATAAAGAGATCCTCAATTTTCCTTGAACCAAATATTTCAAATTGACATCTTAAATTTTTCATTTCCCAGGTAGATGGAGGATCCCAATGGTCACACTTAATACCCATTAACCTTACGAATATGCATATCTGCTTTTGTCAGAAAATCCCAATTTTAGATATCAAAAATCCATATTTAATTCCGTGTTTTAAAAATCCATATTTCATAAACACAAGAATCTCATGATCGTTTGTTAATTTTAAAATCTTGAATCGTTACAGATTTTATCTTGTTTATCATGGCAAGCATGGCATGGGTGTCGTATCTAATACATACATGATTAATCTAATTAAACATGCATCTTTATCTCTACACATACATTGTATCGCTTACATTCATATATATGTAAAGTTCATAAATTAAACGTGTTTGGTTATGGCCCATACTATGTGATCTTTTCAAGCTAATGAAAAGATCAAGGTCAATCTATGGTGGTTAACAAAATACAATTTAAATACATGTCTTCTCTATTGCATCTTCGTGGGGAATCGCCTCCTTGCTTCCTTGTTCTTCTTGTCTTCTTTAATAGTTACATTGAATAATTGAAAAACATGCTACACTAATAAACTTACAAGATGAACTCGAGTTACATTCGAGATTTATTAATTACAAGGAATAGAGACATGCAAGTCGTATTTAGAAACCAAACCATAAAATCAAAACCACTATCCTATTGGTCTTAGGGCCATAACCGATCACCATGCTTATATAACAATTAAGAACATGTAACCATATCATATTTCAGATGATCCAATCAAAGAAATCATATAACGCAAAAATCAGAAAATCAGAATCAAATTCTAATAATAATAAATCGCCGTTTTCAGGCACTAAACGGCATCAAACGCCTTACAGATGAGTCGATGATAGCTTTTCTATCAGTTTTGTTCAAACGCTCGTTTCCAGTCAGAAAACACATATCGTTTTAAAAAATCGGACACTAGACACAGATTTCACCAAAATCTTAACAGTGTATACAGAAATCGTATCGTATACAATTCCCATATCAAGAACAAACATAAATCATATAAATATCAATATATATACAGATTATATGATCATCATCAACACATCATAACATATCATATCAAATATGATCTAATTTTCAGAAAATTCGAGATTAAATCACAAAACTATAAATCGCTGTTTACAGGCAGTAAACTACGTCAAACAGCTTACAGATGCAAACCTGACTATGTCAGTCTTGCTCAGTGGCCCGATTCCAGTCAGAAAACACATATTGTTTGCGAAAATCGGACATAGTATTCATATTTCACTAAATTTGCACAGTTTTCAGGAAATCGTATCGTATACAATCTCCAAAATAAGAACAAGCATGTATCATATACACTCAGCAATTTATACAATCATCCCGTGATTATACAATCCACTAATAGATCATATATTCAAAACATATACATACACATCTCGTATAATCACAAAACCATGGCAAATCACATACATGCTTACATACACCAAAACTGTTAAACACATAACCGAATTAAAAGCATTTTACAAGTAGCTCTGATGCCATTGAAGGGTTTCGAGCATCAAACGCAGCGAAAAACAATAATTAAAATAATAAAATCGAAACCCAATCGCAGGATCCATGCAAAACAAGACGTTTAATTCGTAGTTATGAACGTTTACCTTAAAACGAAGCTTTAACAAATTGATGATAGATGGAGGTCCAAAGCAATCACCACGCAGCCCTCTTCGAGATCTATGTTGCCAAAGTAGTCCACACGAACGCTTGATCGTCCAATGATCACCGGAGCCAGTACTAGCCGAAGAACCTGCCTCTCTCTCTCTCTAGCCTCCTACACGTTTTAATGAATTGCAAGAGTGTGTTCCTAAACAATACATCATAATGTATTTATAGGGAAGAGAGATTGGGCTAAAACCCTAAATCGAATTGGGCTTCTCCAAACCCATTCTGATTTGGTTTTATTATTAAATTCGAATTCTCTTTAATAATTAATTAAGACCAACTTAATTAATTAATAACCAATTTCGAATTTAATGATTTAATTTAAATTCATAATTTAAATTAAAACTCATTTTAAACGTTCTTATTGTGTAACCCTTTAGGTTATTATTACGTTGGCAATAATTTTAATATCCAATAATAAAATTATAAAAAATGAGCGGCATCTAGTAATACATCATTGCTACCCAAGTAATAATAATAATTGGTGATCCAATTAAACCTTTCGTGATTAATGTTTCCGTGGAATATAATCCCTTTAACCAAATATTATAGATTAAACTCGAGGCATGTTATTGGTCATCCTCTTCAACGTTTAATCCGGGTTTCCTTGATCAATGAGTAGACTATTAAAACAAATCAATTTTGAGCATGGCCATGCATTTTTATAGTCTCACTCAATCAAGAGGCCAATAATATCTCTCCCAATAATAGGAGGGTTAAATCCTTTATCTATCATTCATATTTCTCATACGACTCATAATATACCCGATGTACACTTTTATCATCACCCGGTCAAAGGTAACTTTTAATTTAGTCAAACTATATTAATCCTCGTATAGAAATATAATGATCTCAAGTCTAAGGATCATTACACCATTATCACTGTGAGTCTTTCTAATGACATTATCAACATGTAGAATCTCACCGTGGGTTAATCCAGTGCCATGTATAAAATTACATGCACCTATGTTCTTGACTTTAGTATCACTATACCTATGACCAATGAGATGTGGTCATCCGTCAACAAACATACTAATCTTTATGCATTATAATTGTCCCATATTAATAATGCTCGATTAGGGATATTTAGGAATGTAAACATTATTCATATAATCTCATTTTTAAGTCACATACTTAAAGATATAGAATACATGTTCTATATTCCAAGGACATTTATTACTTTTATATTTATATCGCAGTAAATTAAGACATAATAAATTAATGTAGAATAATCTGTAAAACATGATCATTAAATAACAAAATAGTCTTTCCTAAAAGCACATCTACACTGTCTCTAGGGCACTAACACTATCACATTTCGTGTACATTTCGTGTCATGTTTCGTGCAATTTTTGAATAAAAATAAAAATATTTAAATATTAAATTTTTACTAGTCGAGTCTTAAATCATTGTCATAAAGAATCAAGTGTGCTCAAGTCTTGTGAAACAAAAATTTGAAACTATTTTGTATTTATCTTATGTAAAATTTGTATATAAAATATTATTTTAAAAAATGTATTCATATGATTTTAGTAAAATTATTTAAATATTTATTTATTTCGTGTATTTTCGTTTCGTGTCATGTATCCAAGGGTAAACCCAAAACCGACACTAAATTCATCCGTTTAATTTCGTGTTCGTGTACCGTAAAGGTCAACCCAAACCCGTAATTTTCGTGTCGTGTACGAAATTGCCGGCTCTAGGCATTGGGAGCACTATCTTATTCAGCGAGAGTTTGTTATATATTATGATCATCAAGCTTTAAAGTACTTTCAAACACAAAAAACATTTGAATAAGGTGCATGCCAGATGGGCTACATTTGTTGAAAAATTCAACTATGTGATCAAACATAAATCTGGGATTTTGAATCGTGTTGTAGATGCACTTAGCAGACGAACCACTTTACTTGTCACCATAAAAAATGAAGTTGTTGGTTTTGAACATCTAAAAGAATTGTACGAGGAGGATCCCGATTTCAAAAGCATTGGGGAGAAGATAAAGATGAATTAGGTCTCAGGTGTCTTCCTACTTCAAGAAGGATTTTTATTTAAAGGCAACCGATTATTCATTCCACAAACATCTCTCCGTGAAAGGCTAATTCGGGAGCTTCATGGAGGAGGCTTGGGAGGACATCTTGGTCGGGATAAAACGGTGACAATGGTAGAGCAGCGATATTACTGGCCCCAATTGAAGAGGGATGTTGCGCATCTAGTCCAAAGGTGTCATAGCTGCCAAGAAGGAAAGGGTCAAGTTCAAGATACAGGTCTATACATGTCTCTTCCTGTACCTACGAAACCATGGGAAGACCTGTCAATGGACTTCATTTTGGGCCTTTCTCGTACTCAGCGAGGGGTGGACTATGTCTTTGTAGTGGTGGATAGATTCTTTAAAATGGCTCACTTTATTCCATGTAAAAAAACTTCAGACGCTGTGCATGTGGCTAGGCTGTTTTTTCAAGAAGTTGTTAAATTACATGGACTGCCAAAGACTATAACATCTGATCGTGATAGTAAGTTCTTAGCGCACTTCTGGTTAACTTTATGGAAATGTTTTGGGACAGAGCTTAACTTTAGTAGCACGGCTCACCCTCAAACCGATGGACAAACTGAGGTTGTGAATAAAACTTTGGGAAATTTGATTCATTGCATTTGTGGGGACAAGCCGAAACAATGGGATGTAGCCTTGGCACAGGCAGAGTTTTCGTACAATAGTGCTATTCACAGCTCAACTAGTGCCTCTCCTTTTTCTGTTGTGTATACTAACATACCAAGGCATGTGGTGGATTTGGTTGCCTTACCAGAGCAGCTTAATAATTCTGCTAACAAAATGGTGGATGATATTCAGAGGACACAAGAGCAGGTAAAGATGAAGATAGAGGAATCCAACGCGAAATATAAGGCTACTGCTGACAAACATCGGCGCACTAAATTTTTAAATTTGGAGATGAAGTGATGATTTTATTGAGGAATGAGTGATTTCCGATACGAACTTATCAGAAATTAAGCCCGAAAAAGTATGGCCCCTACAAGATACTTAGAAAGATAAATGATAATGCATATGTGGTGGACCTTCCTAGCACAATGTCTATTTCCAAAACATTCAATGTGGCGGATATTTATCAGTATTATCCTCCGGAAATCAGCAAGTATCCTGATAACTCGAGGTCGAGTTCTTTTAAAGTGAGGGGGAATGATACAGATTGGGTGGATCAGTTGCCTGAGGAATATATTGCCCAACTGGATAGAAAGAAATATCCCATAGCATATTCATAAGTTCAAGTTTAGGAAGCTTCTTCTGTTATGATATGATTAGTTTACCAGCTGGAAATTTTTTGGTATGATCTGATTAGATTTTATTAACTAGGATATTCTGGTTTGATTTGGTTCTCCTTTAATTTGATCTCATTTGTTTCAATAAGATCTTTGTGATTGATCCTGGAGATCTCCAGAATATGTATAAGTCAAGACCCTTCACTTATAAAAAGGGAGCTAGACATATGTACTAGACATTGAAGAAGAAATACAAGTACTATTGTTTGGTTCTACTCTCTCACGAGTTTGGTTTTTATCATATTTTTATTTCCGTTCTGCGTCAGCTACGAATTTACAGTACTAAATTTAATCTCCTCTTAAAAGTTTAAGTACTTGAGTTCTAGAATGTTACGACTTAGCTATGAATTTACAGTACTAAATTTAATCTCCTCTTAGTACAAGTACTTGAGTTCTAGAATGTTACAGTAAGCGTGTGTTAGAATGTTACAGAAAGTGTGTGACTTAGCGTACGAATTTACAGTACGAATTTACGGTACTTAATTTAACCTCTTTGTTTAAGTACTTGAGTTCTAGAATGTTACAGTAAGCGTGTACTAAATTTAATAATTTTCTCTTAGAACTTGTTTTTAGACTACTTGTTAAACATTGAGAAACATCCAAGATTTACACCGGATGATTACATAAACTAAAATGTTCGTTTTCTCAAATATGTATTTGGCCCTTACGTATAGTTACATCTGGGAAAATGTGTCTGGATTTGAAGAATAGAATTGAAATACAAGGAACCGAATTCGATTTTATATCCGAATTGAAAAATACAATGATTTTTTAAAAATCAATTTGATTCGATCTGAAAAATACTCGAACCGAAAATTTAATCGAAAAAAGTACAAAATACTAGACATGATTATGACCTGGAATCGATAAAAATCGAATAATAAATTATCCGAACCAAATATGATCGAAATATTGGATATGATTTAGATCCAAATTAGAAAAATGATTGTTGGGATTTATGGGTGATAGCTTAGAGACAATTTAACTAGATTTTATCATACTTAGTTTTTTCTAAGTAGAACATACTGTCACAGCCAGAGTATGTTCTTGTGACCAAAGTAATTGCTGTAATTTAATAGGTATGTATCTTGGAAGAAGTTCAATCAAATGTTCATGCCTCAAGATTACACCAGTTCGACAACAAAAATAAATGTTATTGTCACAACATTGACAGTAAGTGTGACAGCCCCAAATCCAGGGTCAGGGATCTGGTCTTCACGGTCTCAATTTCCATCCACAATATTTGAATTTACACCAACATAAAATAAATTACAACTTCGTGACCCAAACCACAACATAAAACACACCCGTTATAGTCCCAGAGATGAACTCAGAGTAACTATCAAATATTATTAACACAAGTTTGAGTTCTTACAACCCAAAAGAATTACAATTTAACTTTACATACTCTTTGCCATCAATTTACATATGTCATATAAATAAATACATTTGCTACTCAGAAGTTGAAGGCTAATCTACCAGTGGCTCCATCCTCAGCAATGGTAGCTACATCATCATCCAGTTGCGGAACATTTATCATCCGCTCGCGAACTAATAGCTTAGTCTGGTTCAGCTCGCCTATCCGTTGTTGTGATATATTTAAAACAAGGCAAGGGTGAGCAAAACAGCTCACCAAAATAGTTTATAACTATTCAACAATATATATATCAACATGTTTCTTAACATTTCTGAAAACCTTTTTCATGCATACTATGAGCAAAATCTCATCGTAATATATAATGAAGCTCCATAGACTTCAATATAGTATTTTCACACTCCAGAAACCTTTGTTAAATAAAATATAAACAAAGTTTCCAATATCGTCTAAAAGAAGATATTGCAAGGAACATCAATATAATATTTTCACAAAATCTCTGAAAACCTTTCTTATATATATAAGGTATAAACAAAGTTTTTAATATTATATCATCTGTATAATGAAGTTCAAGATACTTCAATATATTTCCCATCATAAACTTCTAAAATTCTTTGTTATATGTAGATAGATAACAAAGTATCAATATATAGTATGAAGTTCAAGATACTTCTGAGTATGTATTTCTTTCACAAAATGTTTGAAAACCTTGGTTGTATAAGTATTAACCAAGTTTCATAATTGTAACTTATAGAAAGAAGTTACAGAATAAATCAGAGTCAAATCTTTTCATATCACCCTTGAGATCCTTTGTTATATCAGTATAATCAAAGTCTCAGTATATATAATTCGAAAGATGAAGTTACAAGGTTGTTCAAAATAACTTTTCCGTAACAATATCTGCTATGCAGAGATAATATAAGCAAGATATCAACATATATCTCAAAAAGAGGAAATTGTAAGGTAATTATTGCAATATCAGTTTTGAACACTTTTCAAACCCAGCCAACACTTATCGATCATCCAGCTGTAGATTTCCGATCGGGGTGCTCTCGATAATGTTGTAGAAATATCCAAATTTGGATGATGAACTAATACTGGAGCAGTGACGCGTAGAAGCCACAACCTTACGATGATCAATCGTACGTTATGCATCTCAAGAGTTATTTCTCTACATGTAGAAGGAAGAACAGACGGATTTACTTGTCCACCGCCCCCTAGAACTCCCTGGCCAACGGTTGGGCCAATGATGGACCGGTGCCACTCGGCCTCTTACACGACTCCTGGTTCGAATAGAATCCATGACTCTGAAACGTAAAGTTCGTCCTCCTTTCCCCAAGTATAATGCTCGTTAATACAACTCCAAAAAGTAGTTGAATCATATTTGGAAAGGAAAATTCACCAATACTTCTCAAGCTATTGCTTGTTAATGGATATTAACTTGTTCCATCAATCTTACTCCTCGAGTGTTGAGGAAGTAACCAAAAACTCATTTTAGATGATAGCAACCATATTGCTAAGAAAATATTTTTAAAATAAGGTTTCCCATATTTGCTTATGTTTGAGCGATGAATAAAATCCTTTCAGAAGATAGCTTTTTATATAAAACTGCGTTTGGAAACCTTTCTTTTGATTTGAATAATAGTAATAGGGTTCATAAATATCCTTCAAAATTATTGAAGGTTCAGATGGTTTTTAAATCATATAAATCATTTCTTGATTTAATCAAAAGTATATAATAAATATTCAAATAATATTTATTAAATAATAAAGGAATAAAGAATATTTTAAAATAATTTAATTATATTTAAATCTTTAAATGAATATTCAAAATAATATTCATATAATAATTAATCAAAAAAATTTGTTAGTGAAATCTTTGAATGAATTTTCTGTATAATATTCATTAAATAAATAATCAAAATAACTCTGATAATTAATGCTCAAATGAATATTAAAATAATATTCACTTAATAGCGTAAGATATTTGAATAATGTTTATTCAATATTTTAAAACAATTAAATAATATTTATTCGATAATATCGTTCATCAGAGAATAACCCTTAGTTATAAAATACTTTTATCGTCAATAAATAACATCTTTGATGAATATAGGAAACAATATTCATTGATCGTTTAAAAATAACGAAGTAATCTTTATTCGATAGTATTTTATTAAAATATACCCCTTAGGGTTCGCGGAAGAATATCATTTATCGATATGCGTTGAAATATATAACTCTACTGTCCTATACTAAGGACATTCAAATACCTCAACTTATAGCTAGTATTTATACAACTAGCCTATAAGCAAAATCAATTTCAATCAATACATATATAATAAGATACTTGGGAAAATCATGCATGCCATGCATATACTTATCAAAACAGTTCGAAAACATATATGCATATATCGCGAGTATGTAATTCACATGCATCATATAACCATTTGAAAACATTTATACATGTATATCATCAGTGTATCAATTCAAAACATACATGCATTTCACTGTGTAGTATATATATATATATATATATAACAAAACATTTGATCACAACAACAGTAGTTTAGGGTTCGAAAGCTTGCCTGGTACTCCTGCTATGCTAGTGGTATGACTCGGGGTGGTCTGGCGATCTATAAATAACCAGAACATCCGAGGTTAAACACTTGCACTTAAGTATATACTAGTACTTAAGGTATAACATAGTTTTAACTAGATTCTTGTAAATCTTACGTGCGCACCCTCGACTCCAACAATTTTAATAAATCGAAAAATAATTATTTTAATGAAAACTCTTCTCGAGGGGCTTCGTAACTGTCCATAGTATTTTACATGAAATTTCCTTAATTAATCTCGTCCATTAAGGTTCTCAAAACTAACTTCAAAGGGACAACATATGTGCAGTTTGGTTTTTCGTGACCGATGTTCATTAAAACGGTCGTTTCTCCTAAACCGTTTATCCGTTCCACATGATCTTCATATCAAAAAAAAGCTTAAAACATTTCACAACCTTTCATGGTAAAACTTGAAGCTAACCAGTGAGCTTTCATGTCCGAAAGTTACATACAAAACAGGGCAGTGTAAATTTTAGCATTACGACGGTTATAACTCGAACAATCCAAATTCGTACATGCCTCAAGCACATCATTAAAGCAACTCATGGCTTAACAACATCAATTACTACTAACATCAAGAGGCTCTAAGGCCAATGGTAAGGTCTCATGACCACCACACAACATAAACATAACAAATCAAGTCTTAAACAACTACTAACACAACAATCAAGAACTCATCTTGCAACCCACTTAAGATCTCATCAAAAATCCATAAAACTCAAAGGTGGGTTAAAGGTTTTACCTTCTTGGAAGCTCTAACAATACTATCAAGTGTTTATAATCACTTAACAAGCTTTAGATAGTTCTTATATAGCTTAAACCCTAAGAACAAAACAAGAAAACAAGTTAGTAATTTTCGGAGTTACTATTCATTGTCATTTTGTAAAATCTATATAAAATCGAAAACTTAGGGATTGGTTCTCAAATTTTTACCAGACTTTATACTCTTCAAGGGCTTTCTTTTGAGCTATAGAGCATCAAATTTGAAGCTTCCTAGCTAGGGTTTTGAGCCCCATCTTTCTGTTGGACAGAAACTGGACAGTTTTGGTTCTCCAAATTGGAGGAGGAATTTGAATAGGCTACACTCCTTTGTTGGCTATGAAATTTTGAACGTATGTTAAACATGTAATGAGGAAGCTATGGTTCAAATTTGGTGATTTAAGAATGGTTAGAAGTGGAGATATGAATTTTTCTTTGAGTGGTGTTTCTGCTGGGCAGTTTTGGGGAGTTTTGGTTGCTCTTGATTTCTTTCTTTTCTTCCCACCAATCTTGACTTGTCAACCCACTCTATGAACATAATATCTTGATATTTCAGCTGTGTATTGGCTGTGTTTGGTCCTTGGTTCTTGTGCAAAGTGTCTTTAAGAAGCTTGCTTGATATTTGTTTTGTCTTTGGTTTGATTTCAGTGATTTAAATCACTTAACTTCTAAATTGTTTTGATTTAATCCTTGATTAAATCATTTAATCCACTTGATATAATTCTCATGATGATCATGTAGGATATTTAATCTTGTTATGAACTCAATCCTAAATCCATAATTCGTTCGCTTTATCGCTTAATCTCGTTATAAAGTTTTAGCGATTTCTAGAACGTTCGTTGCACTAACTCAGGGGTTTTCGTTCTAAATCCTTAAATCACATTAAATAAAATATACAATATAAAATCCTTGAATCCCCAATTTAAATATATCACTTGTCTTGATCGCATTGATATGCTCTTTACTGCCCAGTCAAATATTCCATAAAAATAAACGTTGGATTTTCTGAATTCCAATCGCGTTTACATACACTTATTTACACTATGGATTACTAATATGACTTCGAAATATCCATACCATGTCTCATACATAGGTTGCATGAAAAAAATTTTAGTCCTCAAAATCACTATTCATCCACAAAATCACTATTCACTGATGCATTTAATCATAATAAGAAAAGTTTTAATTCTATCAAAAATTTGGGTTCTTACAGTAAGGTTACAAGAAGACAGCATGTTGCAAGTCACGACAACAGAATATCCATCTGACAACAATATTGGCGGAAGCATGAGACAACAACATTCTCAAAATGTTTGACAGCAAGTTTGGAATTCCTGACAGTAACATTGGCGGGGATTCATACTGTTAACCAAGGAACATTCTCTTGACAGCAAACTTGGCGGTTAAAGTTACTATCTCACTGAATTATTTAAATTAGAATATATCTCAGTCAAACCCGTGACAATTTAGATGTTCAAGAAACAGATTTGCTGCAACTTGTCAAAGATTGTAGCAGACCTGCAAGACTACGACAGAAGCTTGAGAGATCACAAGACAAAGATCGTCAATTCAAGAGTATGACAAATCTACATCTACTAGAATTGTATTAGCTTGAATTAGAAAGAATCTAGGTTGATTTACATATAATGATAACTCTGCTTGTATAGCAATTTAGGAAAGTCATATGGGTGTGCAAATTGTAAGGAGCTGCCACTTGAAAATGACAGCAGCTCCACAACCCGTGTGACAGAGATGTTAGAGCAAATTAGTCTATATAGAGAATCATTCTTATCTTTTTCTGTATTCATTGTAACAACTGGTATCAGAGCTAACAGATTGATATACTAATCTGAGATCATGACGAGTATACAGAAATCAAGTGGTATCAAGATTCCAGTATTTGATAAAGAGAACTACAACTTTTGGAAAAGAAAGATCTTGTTATATATCAAAGCTGCACATCCACTGTACTTGGGAAGCCTTGAGAATGGCCCCTTCATTCCTCAGAAAGAAGTAGTTACTGTTACTGTCAATGGTGAAGTAATTCCAGCTCACTGGGTTGCAAAGAGACCCTCAGAATACACAGAGTCTGAGAAAGAAAAAGTAGCCTTGGATGACTACTTACAACTCATCTTGCTTGACTCTCTCACCTTGGACAAAGCCATGTGTGGAAATGTTATGGGATGCTCATCTGCTAAA
Organism: Saposhnikovia divaricata; assembly: GCA_036435485.1. Lineage (NCBI taxonomy): Eukaryota > Viridiplantae > Streptophyta > Magnoliopsida > Apiales > Apiaceae > Saposhnikovia > Saposhnikovia divaricata. The sequence continues at coordinate 126,210,507 of CM071597.1, read as the reverse complement.
GAGATGTGGAACAAGATAGAGTTGCTGTGTGAAGGAAGTGAAGAGGTTAGAGAAAATCAAAGACAAATTCTTGTGTCACAATATGAAGCCTTTATGGCCAAGCCTGGTGAAGAGCTTACTCACATGTTTGAAAGATTCAGTAAGCTAATAGCTGAGCTACAAATTCATGGAAAGTTCTTTGATAAAAAGGAGATTAATGTCAAGTTTCTGCTCACACTTCCTGAGCACCTTGAGCACAAAATCACTGCCATAAGAGAAGGGAGAAACTTGAATGATGTTTCTCTTAAGACTCTTTATGGTGTGCTTAAGTCATATGAACTTGAACTCTTTCAAAAGAGAGCTATTCAAACTGGAGCCAAAGGAAAGATGGCAAACATGTCTAGTGCCCTTGTAGCTCATGAGCCACGTGTCTCTCTGCCAAGTGAATCTTTACAAAGTTCACAACCAACACAAGTGCCATATCTGAAGATTGTGGAAGTGTTGGATGATGAGGAGAAAGTGGTTCTATAGCTCAAAGATATTGAAGATGAAGACTTCTACTCATTAGAAGAGATTGAAAGCATGGATAATCCAACCATGGCATATATAGCTAAAAGGTTCAAGAATATAAAGTTCAGAAGAGATAATTCATATAAGCCACAAGGTCAGACATCTAAGTTCAACAAGGGAAACTCTTCAAAGGCTGCTGGTGGTGCCACAAGAGGAGGATACAAGACAGGGATGGTGGATAGGTCAAAGTTCAGATGTTACAACTGCAATAAGCTAGGTCAGTTTGCCATAGAGTGCAGAAGGCCAAAACAGAATTAAAGAATGGAGAAAGGATCTGGAAGTCAGTTTAAAAGAAATCAAGGAAGAGCCTATGTGGCTGAAGGAAAATGCTGGGATGATTTTGATGATGAGGAAGAAGAAGAGTTTGTGAATCTAGCTCTCATGGCTAGATCTGATGATGAAGCATCAAGCTCCTCAAATCAGGTACCATCTCTCATCTTACTTGATATGTCTAAAACTGAGTATAAGCAAACTATTGAAGAATTAAGTGTTGAGATGATTAATATTCATGTTAGTTTATCTGCTGTTAATGAAGAAATTTCTAAGTTAACTAAACAGAATGAAACACTCAAATATGAGAATGAATTGCTTTTGCTTAAGACCAGTCCATTAGATTCACTAGCTCAAGAAACTGAAAGACTGAAAAATGATGTTGTCTGTGCTAAGGAGATAGAAGAATTCTTAAGAAATCAAATTGTTGAAAATGAATTTAAGCTTAAGGCCTTTAGAAATTCTTCTAAGTTAGTTCAGGAATATCATGAGAATCATACTGAGAACCAAAAAGTTGGAATAGGTTTTGACTATGGTAGGAGGCCTGGAAAGGCAACTGTGATTGATGATTGTTCAGATGGTGATGCTGTCAAACCTCATATTCTGAAGAGAGTTTTTAAACCTATTTTCAAAACTGTTCAAGCTGATTTTGATGAGAATTCCTTGCTCATCAAACAAGAACTTCTTGATGAAGATGAGTTTGTTGACAGCACATCTATTGATGGAAAAGATACTGTCAAGATTCCCATGATAGAAACTTTACCAAGAAATCAGACAGAATGTTCTAAAGAAGCTGTCAACAATGATAAGACAGAAACTTTCAAAGATACTGTCAAGAGAGTACCTAAGACAACAACTTCTAAATCTACTGTCGATGAGACACATGTACGAAAGGTATGTCAAGGGTAACTCGACAGCAACTTCAGGACATATTTTCAACTCAGATGCCTACAAGTCTAAGAATAGGAATGGCAAGTTAGGAATTGATAAGAAAAATGGTTATGCTTATGTCAAGAATGCTCCTAGGAAACTTTGCAATAATTGTGGCTCCTCCCAACACTTAACACATGTTTGTAAGAAACCTATTGAGAACAAGGTTAATGGTAACTTACATCTCCCATTATGCAAAGAACAATGAATGTTTGCAGTAACATTGACTGTATGCCATGCAAAATCACTGCCATGAGTAAATGTTTTAATCTGCCTATTTTGTCTACTGAAAAATGCTCCTATATGCAAACTATTGAGACTTCTGAGACTTGGTCTTTTTCTTAGTAAATGTCACTAAGAAAAAGACCAAGTCTTATTCTAAAATTGAGTGGGTAGCTAAAGATGTCAAACAAGTAGACTCAAGTGTTGATTCAAGTGTGGATGTTGATGATATAAAATGTGATACTGTAACAGCAGGACCCAACAAGGATTGGGTACCAGATGCAAATTAAATATCATCTGTTTTGCAGGGCAAGAAAAAGAAACAGGTCATGGGGATCATGGACAGTGGATGTTCCAGACACATGACAGGTGATAAAGCCCTGCTATCACATTATGTTGAGAAAGCCGGCCCAATCATAACCTTTGGAGACAACAGCAAAGGTTACACTGTGGGATATGGCTGTCTGGAAATTGGAAATGTTGTCATTGAAGATATTGCTCTTGTGGATGGATTAAAGCACAACCTACTCAGTGTCAGCCAATTCAGTGACAGAGGATTCAAGGTTGATTTTGATATGATGGTTTGCAACATCTATCACAAGAAGAATGGAAGCCTTTCTTTGAAAGGAGTCAGAAAAGGAAGCTTGTTTGTTGCAGACCTAAACTCTGCTAAGAAAGACAAGGTTTACTATTTCTACAATAAGGCAACAGTTGGTGACAGCATGCTTTGGCACAAGAAACTCTCTCATCTCAATTTCAGGACCATGAATATACTGATGAAGAAGGAATTGGTGAGAGGACTACCTCAACAGGAATTTTGTCAAGAAGGACTGTGTGAGGACTGTCAAATGGGAAAATTGAAAAGATCTGTGCACAAGTCAAGCAATTGAATACCAACACTGAGCCACTCAAGTTAATTCACATGGATCTTTTTGGTCCAGTAGATGTTCAATCTCTATCCAAAAAGAGATATGCCCTGGTAATGGTGATGACTACTCAAGATACATTTGGGTAAAATTCTTGGAATCTAAGGATGAAGCAGCTCAAGAAATCATTGATCACATAAGGGTTCTTGACAGAACTCCAAATGCAATAGTTCAAATTCTAAGAAGTGACAATGGTACTGAGTTCAGAAATGCCACACTTGGGAACTTCTGCAAAGATGAAGGCATTGTACAACAATTCTCCACTGCCAGGACACCACAACAAAATGTAGTTGTAGAAAGAAAAAACAGGACTCTTATTGAAGCTGCTAGAACTATGTTGAATGATGCAAAGCTACCAACATACTTCTGGGCAGAAGCAATCAACATAGCTTGTTACTCACAGAACAGAACCTTAATCAACAAGACTCATGGGAACACTCCTTACTACCTGTTGATAGGAAAGAAACCTACTGTCAAATATTTTCATGTATTTGGAAGTAAGTGTTTCATGATGATAGACAACCATGAAAGGAAAGGAAAGTTTGATGCTAAAGCTTATGAAGGCATTTGCATGGGATGCGATTAGAAAGGGCTGCCTATATAGTCTATGTCATATATCACAAAGTCATTGAAGAAAGTGTGAATCTCACATTTGACGAGACCAAGTTTCCAGGACTGCAAGAAGATGGTCAAATGCAGCCTCTTAGATTTGAAAATCAAGGTTACTTGGAAGAAGAAGAAATTGTTGCTGAAGAACCTACTTGTACTCAGACTATTGAATTTGAAAGAGATGCTGTCAACACCAATGACGCTAACCAAACTCCAGCTCAATCTCAGACAGTAACATCTAATCATCAGAATGAAAATGATTCTGGAGATAATGAAGAGCATGAAGGAGAAAATATCATTGGTGGAGAATCAACCTCTCAAGGAGGAACTGATCAAGCAGATCAAGATAGAAGCTTGCCAAGGACCACCAAGTGGAACAAAGATCATACCAGTAATTTAATTATTGGTGATCCCACTACTGGTGTAAGGACAAGGAGAAATGTTTCTGCTGACAGCATGTTTTCATGTTTCCTATCTTAAACTGAGCCAAAGACAATTGATGAAGCATTATTGGATTCTGATTGGGTGATAGCTTTGCAAGAAGAGCTTAACGAATTTGAGAGAAATAATGTATGGAAGCTAGTCCCTAGATCAAAAGGGAAGTCAGTTGTTGACACAAAGTGGGTTTTCAGAAATAAATTGGATGAAAGTGGAAATGTGACATGAAATAAGGCAATGCTAGTAGCTAAAGGTTACTGTCAACAAGAAGGGATAGATTATGATGAAACTTTTGCACCTGTTGCCAGACTTGAAGCCATTAGAATATTTATAGCCTATGCTCCTCACTGTAACTTCAAGGTGTTCCAAATGGATGTCAAAAGTGCCTTTCTCAATGGAGAGCTAGAGGAAGAAGTGTATGTTAAACAACCACCTAGATTTGAGGATGCTGAGTTGTATGACTTTGTCTACAAACTGTTCAAGGCACTCTATGGATTGAAACAAGCCCCTAGAGCTTGGTATGAAACTCTCTACCTTTCTAATAGAGAATCAATTTAGAAGAGGTGTAGGAGATAAGACATTATTCTACATGCATCATGGCAAGGACATCATTTTGGTACAGATATATGTTGATGACATAATCTTTGGTTCTACAAATGAAAAGCTATGTGAAAAGTTTTCATCTCTCATGAGAAAAAAATATGAGATGAGTATGATGGGAGAACTGTCATTCTTCCTAGGTCTACAAATTCATCAAAAGGATGATGGAATCTTCATAAGTCAAGCTAAATATGTCAAGGAACTCCTCAAAAAGTTCAATTTGGAAGATGCATCACCTGCCAAGACACCTATCTCTACAGCAACCAAACTTGATTTGGATCCTAAAGGAAAGAAAGTGGACTTTAGCACTTACAGAGGCATGGTTGGATCTTTGCTATATCTAACTGCTAGCAGACCAGACATCATGTTTGCTACATGTCTCTGTGCAAGGTTTCAGGCTGATCCAAAAGAGTCACATCTAATTGGCATCAAAAGAATTTTTAGGTATCTGAAAAGCACTCCAAACTTAGGCCTTTGGTATCCTAAGGATACTGGATTTGATCTGATTGGATATTCAGATTCAGACTATGCTGGATGCAAGATTGACAGAAAAAGCACAACAGGTAGCTGTCAATTCCTTGGTGGTAGATTAGTGTCATGGTTTAGCAAGAAGCAGCATTCTGTGTCTACATCAACTGCAGAAGCTGAGTATATTGCAGCTGGAAGTTGCTGTGCATAAATTCTTTGGATGAAAAAGCAGCTATTGGATTATGGTCTAGAGTTTTCCAACATCCCTATCTACTGTGATAACAATAGTGCCATAGCTATCTCAGACAATCCATTTCAACACTCCAGGACAAAGCACATTGATATCAGACATCATTTCATTTAGGGAACTGTGAAGCTGGTTTATGTTCCCATAGATAAGCAACTTGCAGACATTTTCACAAAGCCATTGGATGAAGCAACCTTCAATAGGTTGGTAAGTGAATTGGGAATGGTAAATCTGGTATGTTAACTTACTAGTTTTTACATTTTCAATATGTTAAATGCAGCTCGTGACAGTAGCCTTCAATGTTGCTGTCATGAGAAGTTCCTATCTTATGTGCTACTTGCTTTGACAGCATGTCTGCTATGACTATGCTAAAATTAAAATTACATGTTTGTCATAATTTATGTAATTAGTAGTCACGTGACATTAACTTAAAATACACAGGTGCTAAGGATAATTAGTCTTGTCATTTGAAATGACCGGTTTAATTGTCAGTCTTTTTCTTGTAAAGCTAAAAACTTTATTAAAAAGCGCATGGGAAACTGAAACGTCTTCAAGTGTGCTATAAAATGAACTCGAGGCTAAAGACCATTTTTCACATAACACACTCTCATGCTTTAAGAAAGAGAATAAGGAATAATAATGGAGATGAACAGAAGCCCATTATCTGGTGCAAGCCCGGACACGAGGAGGAGAGAAAGAAACTCTTCGCTGTCATGGATGAAATACTCGAGGAAGAGAAGGCCAAGAAGGAGAAGGCTGCTAGAGAGAAGGTGGAGAAGGACCTTGAAGCCTGGAAGGAGTTGCTCAACTTCGTCGAAGCACGCCTAAAGGCAGATGGGATAACAGATGAAACAGTTCATGTGGAACTGTATGAACTTATTTCTGATGATGAATAAATTTGTAAATTTTTTAAATTATTAATGAAAGAATCGTTTCTTCTTCTCTATTGTTCATACTTTCTCTGGTAGATTCTCTTACCTATTTACCTGATGGTTATTGCATTGTGTGTATGTGTGCTTTAACGAATATGTGCCTAAATTGATTAAATGCTAATTGGTAATTTTAATTTAAGTAATGTGCAAAATCAATTTAAAACTCATAACAAAAATTATTTCTGCACAAGTTGCTGTCAGCAAGGAAAGTTGTTGTCACGACATGTCTTGACAACAAGTTTCTTGACAACAAGGAAAAAGTTTCTGTCATGAGAATTTAAAAGATACTGTCTCTAAATTGCTTAATGGTGACAGCACGTTCTCGCGCCATAGTTACTGTCAAGTGAAACATGTTGTCACCCCCTCAAAGTTACTGACGAATTTGTTCTAGCGCACAGGTTACTGTCAAAGTTAGTGGACCGTTATAATTGGGATTTTACCTCCACGATTTACAGCCACTAGAAAGTAACTACCCACGACACCACATGACTATTTGGGGGGTTAAGACACAAGTTACTTTTCCCTTTTTCAGTGAAACTTTTGCCATTCTCATATAAGCAACTGTCAATCACACAAACATATAACTTCTTACAGAACTCTTCTCTCAAAAGCTTAAATCATTCTCTCTCTCTAGTTCTAAACCCAAAGCACAGAAGTGGCACCCAAACAATCTACTTCTCAAACAAACTTTGCTGGCATTCTCACTGCTGGAGATGCTGGTGAAGGCTTCAAAGGACTTGTATCCTTCATGAACAAGTCCTATCTAGGTCATGCTATTACCTCAACCCCATCTTTGGACCTAGACAGACGAACAATTTTGTAAAACTGCCATTGTTCATGGAAATGCGGGTAATGAAGCCATTCACTTCAAAATCAACAACATTACCTACATTCTCACTATCAAGGGCATCAATGAAGCCTTGGGAACTGGACTGCAAGCAAATGAAGCGTACCAGGAGCTTGCAAATGATGAAACCCTAAAGAAGTTCTTCTTGAAAATTGGGTATTCTGGCCCTGTTATTGAAGAAGGAACCTCAAGCTGGTACCCAACTGGAGAAATAGACATAAAATACTTAAGAAAGGAATGGAGCATGATTTTTGATGCCATGGTGAACGTCTTCTCGGAAAAGACTTCTAGTTGGAATGGTATTCCCACATACATCAAGAAACTGACTCACTCTCTTGTTCATGGGTACGAAGTGGATCTTGGAAAGCTGCTTATAGGACAACTCAAATCTGCCCAAAGAAAAAAGGTACATGTCTATCCTCGCTTTCTCATGATGTGTATAAACTCTTTATGTGGAATTGATGATAATGCCTCCCTCACAAGAGTGCAATGTTTTGAAAAGGAACACACACACTACTCTCAATTCACAAAATTTAAATGCACACATTCCACTCTGTTTCACACAACACATGGTTGATCAAGTGCCCTACCTTGATTTTCCATTGCCCACTGGGTATGTTACCTCTGCTCTCCAGAATGAGGCTGAATTAGACCAAAATTCAGCCAACCCACATTCTACCCAATTCATACAAATCAGACAGTCTAGACTACCAAAAGCCATGAAATTAGCCTCACAAGAATCCAAGAAAAGACCCTTGGAAACTGGTGATGGAGGTAGTACTAAAAGTGTTGAGGGAGAAACTGCACGTGATGCAGCAAATAAGGATGTTATTCAAAGTAAACCCACGGTGGTTCCTCTTGAGCCTAAGAAGAAGAGAGCTAAGAGGGGCAAAGCCACTGTCAGCCACCCCACAGTCTTACAAAAGGCTGTGGAGGATAAAAGGGAAGCAAACACATCCCTAGATGTCTCTTCTCAACAAGAGGCATCTATTGAAATTGGCCTGTCTCCCAAGGTACCCTGTAAAGAGCCTGCACAAACTCATGAACTCACTCATGAGGAGCCCCCACTTGTAGATACACACATGGAGTTAGGGCATAGTGAGGATCAAACCTCTATTATTGATGTTCCACAAGTTACCTCTGTGGAACAACCAACATTCTCTTCTGTACCTTCACCTTCTTTATTCTCTACTCCATCAATTGTTTCTTCCCAACAACCTAGAGAGGGGGACAGTCCCAACCCTTCAGGTTTTGATCATCCATATCTATCATGGATGAGCCCCCATCTAGTGGTCCACAAGAACCCATTTCTCAAAGTGAAATGGATACCACTCCTTCAAACATTGAGCTAGATCAAAGTGGCACTCTTCCAGAAAATGAAACAACCAACATCATAGTCGAACTCCAACAAGCAACTGACCCCAGGGAAGTTGCTGTCACAGCCTCAGCTGCTGTCAAAGACACCACCAAAGTTGTTGTCACCCCACCTGTTGATAGTAACAATTTTGTTAAAGATGATGTCACCTCTACACAGCATGATCAGGATGCAGTAATTGTTGATGATGTTTCTGATGATGACCATCTGCCTATCTCTACTCTAAAGGTAAGATCTAAACACTCTACTTTTTCAACTCAAATGCATGTAAGTACTGCTCATACCCATGCATCTAGGATGAGTGAGGGAGAGAAAAAGAAAAGAGAGGTGAGCATAAAAATGAGAGGCAGCCAAATGAGCTGGCAGAAGGTGAGGGACTTGAGCATGTCCAGAGTGAACTTGAGGGAGCCCCCCAACATAAGGCTCTAGGCCTTGAGAGTTCAATTGTGAGGAGTGATGAGAGCACTCAGAAAAACCAAGAGAGTGTGAGAACCCCCACAGCCTCCTTGCCCCAATCTTTTCCTTTGCCTCCTAAAAGGTTAAGATCTGGTGGTCCTTCCAAACAAGCTGATTCAAGGTTGAAATCCCTTGAGGACAGATGTGCATCCACGGAAACTAGAATTGACAATCTGTCCACAATGGCAGCTACTGGCTTTGCTGAGATTCAACAAACTCTGCAATCATTCCCTGCTACTCTTAGTGCTGTCAACTTAACTAAGGGGGAGAAAGTGGTAGATCAGAATATAGAGAAAATGCAAGATCAAGACATCTCAGAAAAGGTGGTAGAGAAGCAGAAACAAGGTGGAGCTATAAGCAAGGGGGAGTCAAGAAGTGAGGGGGAGCAAGTACAAGTTGAAGATGGAGAAGGGAGTGAGGGGGAGCAAGAGGAAGAAAGAAACTTTGGTGAGGAGTTGAAAGCCTCTGGAGATGGTGACTTAATTGAACATGAAATGGATGGTGAGCCAGTATTGGTAACCAAAGAAGTAATGGAATAACTACAAAGAACTCAAAAGTCTGAAAGACCAATACTGCCTCCTCTGAAAATTAATGAGCCAACTCCTGAAATCATGGAAACTCCACTGCAAAAACCATAGAGAGAACAAGAAGAGAAAAACAGACTGGGTAAAGGCAAAGATAAAATGCCTGAGTATGTAAATCTGAAAACTGGAACCACCTGGTCTGATGGAAGTGAGTATAGCCCAGATGATGCAGGAACAATGATGGTTAGCTACGTGGAGAGTACTTTGAACAACAAGGATGAAGAATTCAGTATGTTGGTGGGTAACTCAATCAAAGAAGCAGGAGAAGTTTACAGCAAACTGTCAATAATATTGAAGGATAAAATAATAAGTATCTCTGTGAAAGTTAATTTTGGAGAAAAGATGGGCAGTTGATATATATATCTGAAAACTGGAATCTCAATATTCATCACAATGCAGCTACTGCAAAGCTTGCAAGCAAGAGTGCTAAATACCTTAGAAACAAAAGTGAAGGCCAACTAAACAACTTTTAATGAAAGTCTGTTGGCACAGATCAAGAGGATAATTGAAGACAAACTTCCAGAAGTGATTGATAATCCATATGGTGTTTGCTACAGGATGACCAGAAGTGCAGGAGCAAAGAAAATTGGTTTTCTGATCTTGGACAAAGAGTTAAGGTTGAAAACTGACTCAGTTATGATAGTACTGAGACAGATCCTCAAGTCCAAGATTACCAAGGAAAGAGTCAAGGCTGTCAGGAAAATTCACAAACTTTTGCTGAAAAGAGATAAGAGTCTTAGCTCTCAAATAAAGAAATTAATTTCTGAAACTAATGCAAAAATAGGTGAAAGAGGTGGAAGCTGCACATTTGATGACACTCTTGATGATGATGAGCTTGATGGAAGTGGAGGAACTGATGCACCTGAAGGTGGGAGTGGTAACAAAATAACTACTGAGAATGTTGAAAATCAAACTCAGGAGAAAGCAAAAGAAGAAGCTCCTAGTACTGAAAAGAAAAATGTTGTTACTGATGAAGGAGAGTTAGATATTCTTGAAGCCTTGGAAGCAAATATTTTAAGGTTTGCTGTTGACTGCTTTAATGCTGAAAAGGATGCTGTCAACAAAGAAGCTGTCGAGAATACTGAAGGTACTGTCAAAGAAGATACTGTCAAACATGACACTATCACGAAAGATACTGTCATGGAGGACACAGTTGAAGAAGACACTGTCAAGAGCTTGAATGAAGATGCTGTCAAAGATAAGGATGCTAAGGCACCCAAATCTAGCAGAAAGAAAAGTAAGGCAAGGGTCTGGGCTGCAACTCCAAGGAGAGGCAAAACAATCTATTCAGGAACGAGAAAGGTTACAGGTCCAGGAAGGAGACCAATTGCCCACAGGAAAATGAATAGCTTTGAATGTGCAAAGGAATATGCTACAAGAGACATCACATTTGTGGAACTAGAACTGGATGACTCCAAGGAGAATGCAACCAAATACATCCTTTGGAAATAGAAAGCTAGACTCATGGAAGTGGAAAAGGACTTCACAATGGTAAAAGGGTCAAAAGTAATAGACAGATACAGCCTCCAAATGACTTCAGAAAAAGTGAGGCGCAGAGTTGAATTCTTTGTGCTGGAAAGGATGGTGGAGCTTATGGAAAGTTATGCCAATGTCCCTCAGAAAACCATGGAACACATCCAGAAATACTATGCTGACAGGTATGCAGAATTCTATGAGAAGTATGGTGACTAGAGAGCACATAATGAAGCTGATCTTGATATTAGCTTAGATGAAGAAAAGCATATTGTTGAGTATGATTGGACAGAAATGATGAAGCCCTATACACCTGGAGAAATGTATGCCTATGAAGCAGCAGAAGCATTCAGAGCTGCTAGAGAAGAATTCAAAACTGCTAGTGAACCACCCAAGCCCACTAAACACACTGCTGAAGATTTGGAAGCTCAATTGCAAGAAAATTGCAAGAAAGTGAACAAGTGAACAGTAAAGAACCAAACTATCAACCCTGTGTACTGGACAATCCTCTCAGAATCATAGATGGGACAGAAGAAATCTATGTCGATAGCTTTCATAAACGGAGGACCAGTATCTTGAAGAGTCTGTATTGGAAAGTTGTTGAATCACTCCACAAGCTAGAAATGCTATGTGCTTGGGAACTAGAGGCGATCCTTGATCAAAGAAGAGATGAAGATCCAAAACTAGACGGAAAAAGGAGAGTAACTCTGAATGCATTTCCTGGTAGAAGATTCAAAGTTGATGAAGGCATTCTAAAATTCAGAACCTATGTCAAAGATAAAGTTCTTTGGTTAGAATTTCAGGATGCATCAAGGACAGTCTCCCCAAACATTCAGAGGTACATTGATGAAATTGAAGATGATGCTAGATCTCCTGAAGAAAAAGTCTTATTAGAAAATCTCAAGAAGGCATTGCAAGAAGCTCTCTCGAGAAAGGAAGAAGTCAGAAAGAAAAGGAAAGCTCAATAACAAGTTAAGTAAATTTTTATACCTGCTTAATCCAGAGAAGAAACTTGTTTTTGAAATTAGATCATTGTCCTTTATAATGCTCAATGCTTGGAAATGTTCTAGAACTCATTTCACATTCATTAGAAATAAAGTTTTAACTATTCTGATCTATGTTAGTTCAGTTGTCAGCATGCTTTAATTGAAAATTTGTTGTTATTGTCCATAAAAACAAATTGGGGGAGATTGTTGGGATTTATGAGTGATAGCTTAGAGACAATTTAACTAGATTTTATCATACTTAGTTTTTGCTAAGTAGAACATACTGTCACAGCCAGAGTATGTTCTTGTGACCAAAGAAATTTCTATAATTTAATAAGTATGTATCTTGGAAGAAGTTCATTCAAATGTTCAAGCCTCAAGATTACATCAGTTTGACAGCAAGAATAAATGTTACTGTCACAACATTGACAATAAGGTTACAAGAAGACAGCATGTTGCAAGTCACGACAACAGAATATCCATCTGACAACAATATTGGCGGAAGCATGAGACAACAACATTCTCACAGTTTGACAGCAAGTTTGGAATTCCTGACAGTAACCTTGGCGGGGATTCATACTGTTAACCAAGGAACATTCTCTTGACAGCAAACTTGGCGGTTAAAGTTACTGCCTCACTGAATTATTTAAATTAGAATTTATCTCAGTCAAACCCGTGACAATTTAGATGTTCAAGAAACAGATTTGCTGCAACTTGTCAAAGATTGTAGCAGACCTGCAAGACTACGACAGAAGCTTGAGAGATCACAAGACAAAGCTCGTCAATTCAAGAGTATGACAAATCTACATCTACTAGAATTGTATTAGCTTGAATTAGAAAGAATCTAGGTTGCTTTACATATAATGATAACTCTGCTTGTATAGCAATTTAGGAAAGTCATATGGGTGTGCAAATTGTAAGGAGCTGCCACTTGAAAATGACAGCAGCTCCACAACCCATGTGATAGAGATGTTAGAGCAAATTAGTCTATATAGAGAATTATCTCTTATCTTTTTATGTATTCATTGTAATCACTCAAGAAACCGAAACTTGAGAAAATATTTTCTCTCAATGTTGTAGCAACACTTTGCAAAATAAATAAAACATTTATTTTGTGAGAATATCTTGAATTATCACTTGTGTTTGCAATTCTTGTCTGATAGTTTACAATCTTTATTATTGTTGTTGAAATAAAGATTTGAAGTTATCAGTATTGCATTCAACACCCCCCGTTCTGCAATACTCCGGGACCAACAATGATGAATTAAGTACTTGTTATAAGTTTAATGGCTAATAACGAATAGCCTATATACGTTAACGTACATTTTATTCAATATTTACCCATTTATAAGTAAAATGCAAATTTAAAACAATTTTGTGTCAAATATATCATAATTATTCAATCAACTTTTTTTTTGAAAAATTACATAATTTTATATTAGGAATATTATATTCAATAATGAGATACATTTCAAAATTTCATAAATTAAAATAATCAATAAAAATGATTCGAAAGATTCCAAACCAATTTTGATCTGACCCAAATTTCATCTCTAAATATTAATTTAGTCCATTTTTAATTCGAATTAAATCCATTTTCAGCCAAACTCTACTTAAATATATCATAATCGACACTTAATCTGATTCGAGATTGTTCTGATTCTAATCGATTTGATTATCCTAATTATCAATTAACCACCTTTAATAAACTTATGAGTAATGTTACATATCCCGAAAAGAATCCTAAAAATGTTCCCAAATATCACGTGACATCATTATATTCGTGACACACGAGGGATCCATCTTAGACATGCTAAATATCGAAATGTTAGAAAGAAAATAGAAAATGTGATGCAATTGCAAGGACCATATGTTATACATTTATGGTTTTAATGGCAAAATATAGAAGAATTTAAATGATATATGTATGTTTTTAAAGTGAGTTGCTTTTGTGACAATATTTATGTATATTATAAATTTTGAATTATTTAAAAGATTAAAAAAATATTTATACATGAAAAAATAATATAAAAAAGTCATGAATGTAGTAATAATTTTCTAAAATACTGTTGGTTGATTGACCTGTCTTAATTTAAATTAATGTAAAAGTTTAAAATAATATTCACATACATTATTTTAAAAAAATTAAGATTGACAATGATCACATAGTTAAATTTTGAATTTATTATAATCAGTTAGTTGCATGAATTAAGGAGTTCAGTGTGCAGTAGATATTAAATGTTTGAATTTTTTTCACAATTGGTTTTTTCATATTTGAATCAGTTGGAGGGTCAATTTTAATATATAAAATGTTAATTATGACTAGATATCATGTCAAATTGTATCATATTAGTTTTCTTTTAAATCGTATTGTCACGTATCATTATATTTCGCATATCAATTTCTAATTAATATTTAAATATCTATTTTCCTCATTTTCTTTTGATGTTAACAATATATAATTGATTAATTAATTTGTTTATATCTTTCATTCATATCTTTTGATGTTAACAATATAAATATTTGATTAATTAATTTGTTATATCTTTCATTCATATTTTTTTATATAATTTAACCGTTATCGTAGCGAAAGATATTAGTTTTGCTACTCAACTTCATATTTTAGTTATATGAATTTTTCAAGATCATCTAACATCGAACACTAACAGTAACTTGCATTCAATTTTTGGAAATTGTATATTATTAAAAAATATATATAGTATAATGATATATTAATGTTAAATAACAATAAAATTATAATAAAAATTATTCATAATTTTCAGAATGTAAATATTAATAAAATTTTGAAATATTGTGTTGATAAACATTTATGTAAAATTTTAAATTAACAAAATGTTTTTATTTTTATGCTTCTTTTTAGTATGGGTTCCCGCATACGATATATAAGGTATTTTACTACTTCTTTTCCAATTTTTTTTCATCTATCTTATTGATCTTATTCATATAACATATTTCAGGACTTTATTATATCCTTATTATATACTTATATATAATAAGCATAAGAGTAATTTTTTCCATAAATTTGGTTTGGTCACTGTGCTACCAAAATAATCTTTACCATCAAATCTAATATTTTTAAAAATAGACGATCAAGATTATATCATATTAGAAAAAAAAATTATAATCTAAAAAGGATATCCCTGTACTAACAAAATAATTTCAACCGTCGAATCTAATATTTTTAAAAATAGACGATCAAGATTATATCATATTAAAAAGGAAATCATTAAAAAGGTTGTATTGGAATTGAAATTTAAAAATAAAACTACAATATAAAAAGGATTATAATTAAAAAAGACCATGGAGATTGTAAGTAAAAAAGAGATAGCTGCCAGTGTCCTTCAACATTGATACATACAGATACAGATTCAGATACAGATCCAGACAACAAAACAGAATACAAAAAATTAAAGTACAACGCTATACGTAGATTAGATCCAAATTAAATTCATATCGAATTATTAATTATAAACTTAGAACACGAATATGAAAAGATACAAATATTTTAAATAATAAACTTATAAATTATTAATAATTAATATTTATTAATTATTTTAAATATTTTAAATATTAATAATTTTAATAATTAACTTATTAATTATTAATTATAAAACACAAATAATATTTTAAATTTCATACATATTGATATGGGTGAAAAATAATCCCTAAAGACATAATTAATATAATATTTATTGGCTCATAAATAAGGCCCGAACCCCTAGTTGGGCATTAAATTTGCAGTTAATGATTAAGCCCAAAAGAACAGCCCAAACCGGGGACGCCCGGTATAAGCTTGTTTCTAACATGGGCCTGATCCACAAACCGGGAACGTTCTAGAAACAAGGAACGTTCTAGAGTATCCCTGGAATATTATGTAGCCTCCAAGGCACCTAATTCGATATGGAAACTAACTCCTACAAGGAAGGAGTCAGAACCTTCCTCAATGACGGTGACTTGTCCATCAAGTCTCCAAACCCTATTACGATTCAAAGGCTCCCACAGCCTATATAAAGGGCTAGACCCCTCATCTCAGAACTACGTCTTGGCTTGATTCTCAACTCTGAGATACGTAGGCATCTTGTGAGGACCCGAATTAGGTCACGAAAACGCAAGCGCAGCCATTAAAGCACGAAGCTCACGAACCCTAGCCGCAATTCGATAACCCTACTTTTTATTCCACAACATTTGGCACCGTTTGTGGGAAGACAACATCAACCATGGTTCAAACACGAAGGACACTAGTCTCAACCGAGGCTACCACCGTCACCTCTGTTCCACCCGTCGTTACTGAACAAGGGTATGTACCCCCATCAACGGAGACAACCACTCAACCTCAAGTTTCTTAACCTATAAGGACGACTCCCCATGCTGAGAGAACTCTACCAGTGGACGTCCACCCGAGACGGGAGACTAATCAGCTTCAGATGGTGGTCTCACCATTAACTAGCCATCCCCCGCTCTCAGGAGTTCAGATCTCCACCACTAAGCTTCCCGTAAGTAATCCAGTATACGGGTTGCCTAACTATCCCCCAAATCGAAGGGATCCTGGACCAAGCGGTCACGCTCTGCAGATACCTGAGTCGTATAAACCACCCTATATTAGGGGTTTAGCCCCCCCTGAGCAAGGATATGATGATTACTCTGGACCTTACACTGATGATTCATCGTCTGAGGATGACGATCGCGATGAAGCCCCGAGGAGGCGATGTGCAAGAAAGGAGCCTATGAGAAGGACTCAAAGGATCCATGATGGACCCCCTCCAACAGCTGCTGAGAGAATCAAGGCTTATGAGGCCGAGATCCAAAAGCTGAAGGACGACATAGCCAGGGAGCAAGCAAGGCAGAACCAGAATAGGCCTCCTCCAACTTTAATGGAGATTCCCTTCATTTATTTGGAAAGGTCCTCAAGGAGACAGAGAAGGGCTAATGCCCCAACTGGAGGAGTTATGAGGATGGAAACCCCCAGGGGTGATCCCAAAGACCTGATGCCACTTGGAGACCCTGACGATCCCACACCCCCATTCACTGATGAGGTGATGAACGCTCATGTTTCCCGAAAGTTTAAGATGCCCACGATAAAAGCATACGATGGAACGGGTGATCCTTCGAATCACGTCAGGACATTCTCAAACGCACTGTTGTTACAACCCGCTAGCGACGCTCTTAAGTGTAGGGCGTTCCCTCAAACCCTGGCAGGCATGGCTCAAAGATGGTATAGCCGATTGCCCGCAAACTCGATTGATTCTTTCAAGGAATTGAGCACAGCTTTCATTAACCAATTTGTTAGTGGAAAAGTCAACAAAAAAAGCTCTGCATATCTCATGCAAGTGAAACAAGGAAAGAATGAAAACCTAAGGGATTATCTCAACCGCTTCACCAAGGAGACTTTGAATGTCCCCGATCTGGAAAATAAAGTAGCTATGATAGCCTCAGAGAATGGAACAACGAACACCTTCTTTCAGATGTCGTTGGCAAAGCATCCCCCTGAAAGCTTGACTGAGCTCCAAAGGAGAGCAAGCAAGTATATAAAATCTGAAGAAAGTATGAGGAAAACAGAGGTCTCAACCGAAAGTGGTGGAAATGGGAACTCTAGGAAGCGAAAGAAAGAACAGGAGTATGATGCTAGGGACAAGTTTCCCCGAACTAGCAAGGACTCCGACTCTGCTCTAGGACCTAGGTTTGCTGAGTATGCAAGATTGAACACTCCGAGGAGTCAAATCTTATTGGATATTGAGAAGGATAAGGATTTTCGATGGCCAAAGCCACTCAGGGCTGATCCCTCTGATAAGTGGATTTTATATCCACTTGGAACGTTCCATATCGGATTAAATTGATTGACTTGGTCTCAAGTTTTTGGTAGTTTTAATGTGTTTTGTGTAGTTGTGCAGGATTGTTTCCATCGGTTAGGGTTGAAGATTTCCATTGATTTTGGAATTGTAATTTGAGTTTGGAATGAAGAATGGAAGCTTTACTTATGCTACCTTGTTGATTATAAGCCAAGGGAATTAAAGAACGGGAAGTGACAAAAGAATCGGATGAGAAATGAGCAAATTGTGGAAAATTCGGATTTGCCGGTAGGTTGCGCAGTCTACACTGTTTTGGCCATATCTGGAATTCTATAAGTCCGTTTGGGGCCCGTAAGCAGTCCACGCGAAGAGGAGAAGATTTTTTGCAAAAGTGAACAGTGACCGACAGCGCAGACTGCGCTGCTACTGTGCAGGGTGCGCTGCAACACGCTGGAAAAAATCCTGAATTTCTCCTTTTTCGATTTTAAGTTGTATTTTTGGACTTTTCTTGCTGGAAAAGACTTCTAGGGCCTATATAAACATATCCTACCCTTGTAATTCACATCATCACTTAGAATTACTTAGAAACACTAGCATTATTATTATTATTATTATTCAGATCTTGTTTTATTATCATGGTTTCACTTGATCCCATGATGACGAGAGGTTCAATTTTGAACTAATCGTTGTCATGGAATTCTAACGGATTTATTTATGGAGCTTAGTATCTTGATGCTTTAAAGATCTGTGTGTGATGTATATTTGATATCCTCGTATGGTTATGCTTAGTTGATAGATGGGTCGTGAACATCTAATTTGTTAATCTCTTGTGAAGCGAGAGTGGATCTTGAGATTTAGAACTTGCCATGCTAGCATAGGATAGGTTGATGTTTTAACATCATGATTTGTAGCGTAAATAGAGATATTATGCTGCCCTATATGATCTTAATAGACAACTTGTTCTTCAACCGTTATGTTTTCAAATCTTATAAAGATATAGGGTCTAAGCATAATTGGTGTCTATTCATCTTCTATCTCTTTTGTAGATGTATGTTCAGTTTGGTATTCGTATACTGAGAAGTAGCGTATACTTGTTTCGTGTTGTCCGATCAGGTATCATCCATTGCATATAGTGATTAAAGGCTTCAGATCTAAGCGAAGTATTTAATGAAGTTAGGATCCCATGTTACTCTTGTAGACGTAATTTGATTTTATTTCTCGTTAGTTAATTAATTCTTAGTTTGTTAATTTGTTTCTTAGTTAATTTAGATAATTACAAACCCAAATTTGTTCTTTGTCTAAGCAATTGAAATTGATCATACATTGTTGCTTGAGCATATTTACATAGAAATAGCCAGTCTATGTGGGAACGAACTTAACTTATCGAATATTAATTGTGACCACGTGCACTTGCGTGATTTTGTGAAAACAAGTTTTTGGCGCCGCTGCCGGGGACTCGGTGTTATTTTGGTGTTTATGTGCTTGACAACAGTGGAAGTTAAAATTATTTGACTTGGACACTTCTTTTCTTATCACTTTTTTTTTTTTGTTTTTTTTTTGGTTTCAAATGGCAGGTGAGCAGTTGCCATGGTGGGCATATTCGAGGACATCACCTCAGCAATGTGAGCTATGTTCGGACGTTCATGAGACCTCACAATATTGTTACTACGAAGGAGTTGATCCATATGTCACTTATGAGGAACAACCATATTTTCAGTACCATCCTCAACAGTACCAGCAAGATGTTCCAAATATGTCATATTTTTTGGGTAGTGAAGAGTTTCAACATCAGCAACCTACTCCTACTTTTCAATTAGATGAGGTTGATGCTATGGAGGAGCTTAGGAGTCTTGTAAAGAGTAACGAGGAGTCTTTAAAATCTGTGGAGACACTAGTTGTTCAAGCTGTGAGATCATTGGAACAAGAGACTATGGAGGAGATTAGGATGCTTGCAAAGAGTAACGAGGCGTCTATCAAATCTTTGGAAACAATAGTTGCTCAAGTTAGGAGTGCCTTGGAACAAGAGAATCAGCAATTCATACCAGAGGCAATTCCAGAAAATAATGGTGAATTAGAGCAAGGTACTACATGCATTATTGAGGAAGACAAATTCCAAGGAGAGGTGAGCATTCGCAACGCATGTGAGGAATTTGATCATGCTGGTGAGGTGGATGCTTTGGAAAGGGCACTATTTGGGACAGACATTGGTGAGCTACACAAATTTCGAGAATTGGTATGTGCGTACCAAGAGGCTGATGACCATGGGAAAGATTCAGGTCTTCTACTTGTCTCAGATTATAAAGATGGAGGTAGCGCATTAGAGCCAATGGAGGAAGTTCTCGTTGAGGAACCAAAGGCTTCTGCAACTTACATTTACCCTCCTCCATTATATTCAACCGAAGCTCGTGAATGTGTGTTGTTCTACAAATTGACAGATTTTGGGTCAACCGAGGAAGGCATTGGAATGGGATATAGTTGTTATACGAATAGGCCAAGTGAGGAGAAGGGGCAGAAAGTGTGCCGCCGTGATGATGATGAAGTCTCACGAAGAGAAGACCAGGCCAACTATTATCATCCTTAATGGAAGCATGGCGTAGTTAAACTAATTGACTCTAAACAAGCGCTTCGTGGGAGGCAACCCACGCATTTGTGTTGCATTTTGTTTTGCATATTCCGACAAGTAGGTATGTTTTTCTACTTTTACTTATATTACCTTCCATTCAATGGGGCATTGAATATTTTAAGTTTGGGGGTGGTTTGGGGATAAGTAGTATGTGGTATTTGTTTGTGTCATTGTGTTCATTTAGATATCATGTTTTGCATGATTAGTAGTAATTCATTCATGTTTTGTTCGTATTATTGCATGTTTGTTTCATGTAGGACATGCATTTTTCATGATCCCTTAGAATGAGCTAATTCTGATTGGTAGGTAGGTGTCTAATTGAGTGTGGTAATGATGAATAGAGGGTTGATTTAAGTTCCTATGAAATTGACTTGCATGTTACGGGAACAAAACTTTTACACAGTCTCATTAGGTTGTTTTTGGGCTAGATTGAGGTCATGCTTGTTTGGATGCTTTGAGATTTAATCACTTGATTATAGTTAGAATTTGCGTTATTCCCTTGATGGCGTAGGATCACTAAAGTCTAAGTTTGGGGGAAAACAGGGATTTCATGTTTAATTGTAAATAATTGTCAATATGGCTAGGCGTCAAATGGCTAGTAGCCGGCTCATATTTATATGAGTAGTCTAGGGTTGGAATTGAGAATTCTCATTCGCTTTTATAGTCTGGGATCCACTAACCTAACGCTCGCTACATGGGTATTATTGTATAAGCCTTTCGGGATCTCATCCATTGCACGGTTAAATAAGCATGCGTTGTTGTGTATATTATTATGTATCGTAGTAATAAATCATGAATTCTTGTCTAACTTGAATGATGATGGAGGTGTTCTTAAGTTATGAAGTGTTTACAGTCTATTCTATTTATAAACCTGTGATTGTCTTGGCGAAGAATAGGTATGGTTTTGATCTAGTTTGGGAGTATTTCTGATGAGCATCGCATACACGCACGTTTCTGTCATATATTGTTAGTATACGGGGACTTAGTCGAGCTCTATTTGGATTTAGTTGCATTCTTTGAAATATTTGCTTGCTAGTTGGTTTTGGTTAGTTTGAAGGGGATTATTGCATTTTCATATTAGTTGCATTCATGCATTGCATTGTTATTGCATTGTTTAGTTAGATGGATTTTATGGGTACATTCGCTATAAGCCCTCACGAGACCTTACTCGTCCACTAGGGCTGCCTAGGGGTTTAAAGGGCTTGTTGCATATGCCAAATGCAACCGTGATCACCTACGGAAGTGGTACTAGTTAGTTGTATATAGTATATTTGTTTATGCTTGAGGACAAGCATCGGTTTAAGTTTGGGGGTGTGATAAGTGGATTTTATATCCACTTGGAACGTTCCATATCGGCTTAAATTGATTGACTTGGTCTCAAGTTTGTGGTAGTTTTAATGTGTTTTGTGTAGTTGTGCAGGATTGTTTCCATCGGTTAGGGTTGAAGATTTCCATTGATTTTGGAATTGTAATTTGAGTTTGGAATGAAGAATGGAAGCTTTACTTATGCTACCTTGTTGATTATAAGCCAAGGGAATTGAAGAACGGGAAGTGACAAAAGAATCGAATGAGAAATGAGCAAATTGTGGAAAATTCGGATTTGTCGGTAGGTTGCGCAGTCTACATTGTTTTGGCCATATCTAGAGTTCTATAAGTCCGTTTGCGGCCTGTAAGCAGTCCACGCGAAGAGGAGAAGATTTTCTGCAAAAGTGGACAGTGACCAACAGCGCAAACTGCGCTGCTACTGCGCAGGGTGCGCTGCAACACGCTGGAAAAAATCCTGAATTTCTCCTATTTCGATTTTAAGTTGTTTTTTTGGACTTTTATTGCTGGAAAAGGCTTCTAGGGCCTATATAAACATATCCTACCCTTGTAATTCACATCATCACTTAGAATTACTTAGAAACACTAGCATTATTATTATTTGATAGGTCCCGTAAGAGGGCTATATTAAGCTAGAAGGGGGGTTGAATAGCTTAATTACCAATTTAAAAATTATTATGGCGTTTTAAAATAATTTTCCATTTTTAAAACTTTACCGAGTCGTTATGCAGTTTATAAGTGCAGAAATAAAAGACAAGGAACGAAAATACCATACAGGAGATTTTATCCTGGTTCGCGATGGCGCAACCCCTAATGGATTCGTCACCCCTACTCCAGTCCCCGAGCTCCTCTCCGGACTCGAGATTTTCCCTTAAAAATAACTCGCTCCTTTAGTAGGCGGAGAAGCCTTTACAACCCTATAAATATTGGTCTTCGTACGTATCTCCGAGACACTACCTCACAATAAATATAAAAACCCACAAGACTCGTCTTGGGTTGTAACTCCCCGTTACACCCTCAAAGTCGTTGTGAAAAACCTACACAATTTATCTTAGACAGCAACTCCCCGCTACTTCTTTAAAGTTGATGTAGAACCCTTGGTGTAGTCTTTGAATTCCTCGCTTTTGCCGGTCTTGGATCTTAGATGCAAGGTCTTGGGTCTTTCCTCTTCTTCACGGTGCAAAGGCCACTAACTCCCCATTAATGCCTAGGACTTGGGTCTTAAAACGAGAATCACCTCACTTCAACTTCACCTCACTGCAAAACTTAGAAAACAATATCTACGAAACAAACCGTAATATGAAGAGAGGTTTGGACTTAATATGTCCTACGGTGACTATAATATTCTTACCCGGATATTAACTAAAGTAAGTTCAATAAGCTTTATTTGCTTAAGACTTTATAATACAATACTCCGTATAGTGAGATTTAAATATATCTCGGAGTTTGTAAATCTTGATTATTTCCTTTAAGCTCGTAGGCTTATAAGGTTTTATAATCGTATACTTTGTCTCATCTTTTATATAGATCGAAGTATACTTACAATTACTTCATTGTTGAAAATACGTCTATTTTCGAAGTATTGTATAAATCAAGTCCTTAATGAGCTTTATAGCTAAAGGATCTTTGATAAACAACTTCTCGTTCGATATAGTCTTGTTATAGACTATTCGTATTTATATTTAAACGAGAGTGTTACAATATTACTTTAACAATTTGCACTTTAATATTATTCGACCAATTAAACACAACACACAAATAAACGCACACGTACGTAAAAGTAACTCGGCTTATCTATAGGATAAAACGAGGGCCGCTATTATGCGTTAAAATAGTGCGGAATGTAAAATCACTCACAAGTGTGAGGACGAGAAGAAAAAGTGTGGAAGGTAAAAATCACTCACAAGTGTGAGGACAAGAATAAAAAGTGCGGAAAATATATAAACGGCTTTTGCCACGCTATTACGCGCTTAAAGTAGTATCACTCACAAGTGTGAGGACTAGAAGAAAAGAGTGCACAAAATATATAAATAGAAGCTTAACAACTTATTTCCCCCGGAACACTAGAGGTGATAGAAGGGAAACAAATCACTCTTTAGCACAAATAATAATAATGGCCAAAGTAAGTGCGTTAAAGATTTAATTAATTAAGGCTTTTAGATTCTTTTACCTCAGAACACTAAGGTGATAGAAGGGAATTAAATCAAGCTCGATGTAATTATTTGACCGTCGTCAAATATAACCTCTTTTTGAGGTGTTGTAATATTTCGAATCGTTGTTCGAATATTAATCCTTGTATGGATTTTTATGGTCTCGGTTTGAGATCCGATATAAGAGCTTTATAAAGAATATGAGATGTAGGTATAGAGCTCTTATATGTATATAAAATGTGGTCGGTTAAGACTCAAATATGAAGCTAAAAATTACCACTTTTGGATATCGCCGGAAAAATTCGCCGGAGGTTCGGCCGGATTTTGGCGTGTTTGACGAACTTGGGCAGCCCTTCGGGAGGCCGGATAGTAGTGGTAGAGGAGATTGCTTGGTGGGAGAGAGCTTGGTTGAAGGAACTAAGCTTATTGGAACAAAAACCTTGTATATATGTAAGTATATATAAGAAAGAGAAGGTTTTTGAGATGAAGTGGTTGTAGAGAGTGTTTGGATATATTGAGAGAGCTTCCACTTCTAAATTCCCAGCACTTAATTGGCTCCTTAGCTTCATAGAAATGGTTGGGGGAGGGGGTTTATTTATAGGAGGAGTTTGGTGGAAGGAAGGGTGAGGATTGAAGGTAAAAGGAGGGGTTAGGATTGAAAGCACATGGATTGATGAGGTGGAAAGTGGTTTTGTGTTTGTTTGGAGTGGTATTGTGTTTCTTTGCAAGTGGGGGTGGTTTTCTACATAAATATACCAGCTGATATATATCTCTAATATATTGTTTCGGACTCGTATCAATTAACGAATAAATACGTAACATATTTCGTTAATTAAATACCTGAATAATACGAAAATTCCCAATAAATAATTCTAAAATTATGGAGTATTTAGGAATATCATAAAAAGAAATTCTGGAAGTTTTGGTCAAAATGGTCAACGTTGACTTTAGTCAAATGTGGTCAAACGTGGACCCACTATCTCGATTTTCGTGCCCGGACCAAAATTCTCAGAAAATTATGAAACTTTTACCATGCATAGAAAATAACATTTAAGTGACCCATTTCAAGTATCAAGTCATTCTAGCAAGTGGAAGTATTTTATTTGGATTTAATACGATTAAATCAGCTTTCGGTTCCGAAAAAATACGATTGATCTTTCCGTAAAATAGATACTTCTTTTGACCAATGTTTTGACTAGAATAAATACTTAAAATATATTTCCTAATATAAAATATATTGAGAGTGTAGGAAATAATTTTGAGTATTTAAAATAATTTTTTCCGAAAAATAGAATAAATTGAAGAAGCGGGAGAAAAATTACTTTAAATATTTCCAGCACGAGATAAAAATGAGTATTAATATTCTACCACTGAATATTAATATTCTTGAGGATAAAAATATTTTGAGTGCGAAGGCGGAATATTTTTGAATAAAAACTGATCGTTTAAATATAGCACGGGTTCTCTAAAAAATATTGATCCTCAAATATTCTTTGTTCGAGCCTGTCGCCTTATAAATTTTTGCAACGAAGATCAAAAAAATATCAAATCTCAATATTTCTTTTTCGATCTTATTGCCTTGGTGTAGAGATATATTCCATAAAAATATAATTTGATTTTTCTTAATAATGGAATATCTCTTATAATTGAAAATTGATATTGCTAGAATTGACTTTTGACTTTTGACAGAATCAATTAAATTAATGACCTAGTGGAGAGGATAACTAAGTGTAATTAAATTTTATGTTAAATCGTACAAATACCAAAATAAATAATATATCGAAGATATCCTTTCAATCTTCCCCTTTTTGGTATTTGCCAAATAAAACATAAAATTTAAAAAATTACCCGTGTGTGCTTCCCCTTAGTGTATGCATGTGTTTAAAAATATTTTAGACTCGAATCGAAACACGCGGTCTAATTCCACTAATTGATTCCTGCAAAACACCTCATGAGAAGAATAATTATTGTTAGGCATAATTTATATAAGAAATTTTGAAAATTTTAAATTGGGGGGGTCTAATTTTCTCTTCCCCTTTTTGTTTGGCATATAACCATAAAGTTGTATGCTCTTCCCCTTTTTGAAATTTGGAGGTTTACATTTGCTCTTCCCCTTTTTGTAACTTCCCCTTGAAGTATGATTTGATTTGAATCAAAATCATTTCTATTTTCCTCTTTTAGCCCTTCCCTTTTGAATAATTTAGTTTTGAGCTTTCAAAGATTGGTGTTTTTACCAATTTATTTTCTTCCTTATTTCTCCGTTAATGTCTACCTCTCCCCTTTTCGTAGTAACATACAATTTTTGTTTTTGTGACTCTAAGATCTTTCCGTTTTTATTTAAACAAGGCTTATATAAGCTCTTTAAAAAAATGTCATGTATGGTGGAAAGAGTTTCCTTGTTTGTAAATGAATTTCAGACTCGTTTTGGTATGAAATCAATACAGTTTATATATGTCTAAATCTTTTCGAATCATTTTTATGTTGATCAAAGTTGCTCGTATTTTGGCAATCATGATTCATACATAAATATGTTAAATTCAGAGACAAACAATCATAAACCATTCAATCTTTGTCAAGTACTTATTCAGTCTATAACGTTTTTGATGAACGTTTAGTACAGTATCTTGATCAATGTTCAGTAAATAATCGATACAATTAATATCAGAAATCGTTCAGGAATTACAAGTGTATCAATTTTCTTAATAATCATACTAGATACAGATATAGTATGCTTCACTGAACTGTATTTCCATATAAGACTTCTGTGAGCTTATAGTGGTCAGTTCTTTCAATCATAATCTGCAAGTGAACAATACAACCATGCTAGAGTTTATAGTAGAGAATCAAATGATCGTGCATAGTGTTTATTCAATACTCTTTTAACAGTTTAAATATCTAACTCAAGTTTTACAGATCATCCTAGGTTGAGAGATCATAAACAGGCAATTCTCAAGAGTAGTAGCAAGATTGTTCACAACTGTAATCTTTTCGTTTATATATGTCACTTATATATCATATATTTTAGTACAGCTAGACTAGAAATTTGATAAGGAAATCACTATATCTCAAGCTTTTACTCAGTCATTAATAGTGCAATATCATAATTTAGATAACTCACTTGGATAAAATGATTATGAATTATATTCTAAGCATCTGACAGAATAATAGATACATTATGCATAGTACTTTTCATCAATAAACACGACAGTTCATAGTACTCTATTATCTCAGAGATGAAACAACTTAGAAACAACTTAGATAGATGCAAAGAGCAAATTTTAGTCAATGCAGTTGTATATACATTCAAAAAGTTCCTAACTAATCAGTGTGGTTCACTGATTCATGAGAAACTAACTGCAGAAGTTTTATTCTAACTTAAAGACACATTCTTTAAGTGAAGCAACATCAACATCATAGCAATAACAACACATATTTATCCAACAGACAGAGTCAAAAGATATGTTGCAAACAAACGGCAACTTGTAGTGTCACAGAAACAGGCAATCAAGTAACAGAGTTAACCTTAACAGGTTCAGCAGAAACAAAACCAAGATCCTCACCAAGAACATGCAAGGAGGCATAGACCTTCTCCATTTCATCATCACTAGCAATAGCACAAAGTTCATCAACCAACTTATTTTCAGAATCTTTAGCAGTTTCAACACCAACAATCTCAACCAGTTTACCCTTTCCTTTATTGACTTTTCCCTCTAGGTTTTCAACCCTAGACACAAGCTCTATTTTTGATTCTTTAAGCAAGTCAATTTCCAAACTAAGCCTATTGACCTCTTCTCTAAGAATAGCATACACATCAGTTTTAGGAGCAAGAGAGAGTATAACAATCTTGTTTGGGTGGCTAGTTTGACAGTTTTTAAGAGTAATTTTGGGTTGAACAAGGCTATCAATAGCACAAAATTCCATCTTGTTAAGATGCAATCTAGACAAATGCACATACTGGGTTTCAAATATAGAAGTCAAGAGCAAACCAAATGGCATATAATCAGTGTTGAAAGCATTTATCATGTTGAGTACTATCACATAACTGACATTGAAGTCTATAGTATTTGATACTATCTTAAACATAACCTTTAAATCAACAAAGTCAAAGAAATTGTCATGTTTGGGTTTTGGCAAGATATTTTCCCTAAGGATTATGGCTAGTTGTTGAAATCTAGGCAGAAAATGTCTAAAATGGACAGCAAATTCTCTAGCACACAAGCCTTCAGGCACATCCTCTTCACAAAACAGACCAAGAAACAGTTCAAACTCACTTTGGCTAAAGACAAATTTTTCAAAGATGTTCACACAAGGAAGGTCAGAATGGTGATTTCCTAACCTAAGGGACTTGCAAACTTCTTTATGATCAACATAGATATTTTTACCAATTACAAAAGAACTCAGGTAAAAGATTTCATCAGACCTTTGTTTTACTTCCATGTTGGCATAGAATTCAGCAATAAGATGAGTATAGAAATTTGGACCTCTATAAAACACAAAGTTTTCCCATTTAACAGATGTAAACATGCTGTGAATCTCACCACTAGGTTGGACAAACACCATCATTCCTGGATGATTGTTTTGGAGCATTCTATTGAGTTTTCCAGAATTGGAAAGCCTCACTATGGTAGGGCCTGGGTGTTTGAGATTTGTTCTTGCTTTGTGAGAGTTAACTGATTTTTCAGATTTAGGCAAAGCTTGAAAAATCATGTTAGGGTTAGGGTTTCTAAAAACAGGTAGCTTACTTCCTGGAGTGAAGTAGGCATGTTCATTGAGGTTTGATGGTTCTTGTTTGATTTTCTTATGGTAGTGTTCCTTAGAACTATCAGGATGATAATATGGTGTGAAGGGAGCATAGAGAGAATGATTGAAGTTCTTTCTATTCATGGTTGGAAACAAAGGTAGGAGGGTGAGGTTTTTGGCTTTTGGGTTTGGGTGTAGAGGAGTGAATTCCATAAGATGATGGGGTAAGAGTAGTGAGTGTGTGTAAATGTAATGCATGCATGATCACATATATATATATAAGCACTTAGCACAAATGAAGATAGGTTCAAACATGCACAGGTTTTCATGAAATCCAACTTGAACTGATGCAATTTGAAACTACTATAGTGTTTTCATTTAATGATCTACCAAGCATGCATGGATATGTATGAGTATAAATCTGTATATTTTTGACAGAGAATCTTATAGGACAGATGACAACTATTGTGTGGCTCAATGTATGAAATTTTAAGTCCAAATCCGGATGCAAGCATGCATAAATGACAGACTCATGCAAGGTGTACCTCTATATATGCATACATATCATGACTCAAGTTTGTACATCAAATAGTATTTAGATGCTTGACATCTAAATGGATAGAAGTATTTGTAAGAGACTGTCAGGTATGAGAATTAAAGCAAGTAAGAGATACTCACAGAATATTACATGTAGTGAATAAAAGGAGCATGATAGGTTTGACTTTTCAATGATTACACAAAAGAGGACAAGTGGCTGACTCTACCAAAAAGGCTATCTCCTAAAGACAAATTTTGTATCCTCTAAAGTCTAATGAGGTCACCTTTCATTTAATGCCAAGTTACTACTTTTAGTACTATAAGAATATATTAATGATACCAGGCAATATATATGACAAATGATTGATTGATAGAAACTCTGAACACCAGACCACAATCTTCCATTCATTTACGAAGCACATATCATGTATTGACCAAGTCAAGCAACATAGACATGAGATGTATCACAAAACAGGACACATACACCACTTCACAGAACACAGTTTTGGATTAAAACAAGTAATAATCATGCAAAGTATGAATCCTAATTTATCTAAGTGGTCGTTGCACCCTAGTGTCCAGATACTAGGGTTCTCAAAGGGATCCCTAGCCAGGTCTTTGAGTGAGGGCAAGTGTGTGAGTGTATGCATGACTAGATATAGTAACTAGAATTGCAAGCCTAGTTAACACAGTTATAATACTAAACATCCAGGTCACACATAATTAGCACATTTCATTTTAGAGGCCACATTTAGTACTGTCAATATTATACAGACCATAGTTAGACCAAGGAGAGAACCAAGATAAGTTACATCAATTTCTCAAGTTACTCAGTTGACCAAGTCAAAGAACACAATCCAGACATATAAAGTACTTAACAATCATATAATATCCCATAACCTGCAAATTTTATTAAATCAGGACAGATAATTGACTTAGTCAAATTTCACACTTTTAGTCTCAAGTAATGACATATTAAATCAGCAAGTATTCTTAACTGCCAAGATCAACATTATTCCACTTTTAGTGACTTCGAATATCCAAAACAGTGAATCATCATACTTATATATTAAATTTACACAAGATTCGAGTTATATCAGTTTGTTTTTACCACTTCGAGAATCCAGATGTATCAAAGCCCAATTTGATATACGAATCAAAACGATTCACCCATACATTCATTTAAAAATGAGGACTATATCATCAAGTACGATAGTTCAAGCAAAATAAATCATGTAATCACATAGATTTCACAGAGAACACGCAAGCTAGTGAGTTTAACCGAAGTTATACCTTTGCTCGAGGCCTCGTTGTCTTCTCGAGTAGTTACCAGTCCTAAAACTCTAAACTCGTACGAGTTTGAGTTGAGTCACCGAGTTGACTCACCAAGTTAGCTCACTGAGTCGCGTCGATTCCAACGATTCAAGTTCTCACGAAGCTCGATCCGTGGCTAATCATCATAGTAAAGCCATTTATTTGTGCTATCTTTATCATTCCTGCATAAAATCTTGAAGAACTAATTAGGGTTTTGAATAAAATGGTGATAAATTGAATTAGTGCAATCGTGTGTGTATACATAGTGTATATATGTATATATCTGTTGGTTTTGAGCCACAGATCAAGATCGATTGATACAAAAATGACTGATTAACAAAACCATGTTTCTCTAACCTAACTCAGCTGTAATTCATATCGATTCTTGGATTAATCGATATAAATGATGATAGAAAGACTCGATCCAGTCTTTAGAGATGCTAATTTAGAAGAAAATTAGGGTTAAATCAAGAGATTTGAGAAAGCGGCGAGAGATAGAGATTAGGGTTCGAGAGAGAACAGAGACTCAAGCGGCTAAACAGTACTTCACACAAATGAGATTTGTGTAAAATTTTAGTATATACATTTTACAAACCAAAGGCTAAGATTAAACCATCCTTGTGATGAATGGTCACGATTGTAGGGTTTTTAAGGTGTTGGATTGGGTCAAGCTGAGTTGGGCTGGGCCATTTAACATGGACTGGGTCGAAAATAAACAAAATATTCTAAAAATAATTTATATATATATTTTCGAAAATAAGTTTATAAATAAATAACAATTATTATATAGTAATAATAATATGTTAGATATTAATACTAGTAATTATACTAATATTTTGATTCCTTGTATTTGAGATAAATATCATTTATTTGGTATCTCAAAAATATTTTCGAAATCAATTTCGATAAATATTTACTCGAATAGTTTTATCTTTAATCGTGGGAAAATTAAGTTCTCGATAAAACCCGATCGATAAAGTTTCGTATGTTATCATTATCGATGAATCTGAGTTTTAGAGATTTAATCATCCGGAAAGATATCTTTTTCGTGAGATGAATATAAATAATGATAAATTTTCTCACAAAAATATATAAATATTTATATATCAATATAAACCATTATTTTGGAATTTCCAACATTCCTAAATCCAAACGGAGTTTAGTGAATCTTTCGGAATTCAATGGTTTCGTGAATATGTCTGCGAGATTGTACTCAGTTTCGATATGAGTCATCTTTATATCGCCTTTATTGACATGATCACGTAAGAAATGATGTCTCACATCTATATGCTTAGATCTTGAAAGTAACATGGGATTCTTGCTAAGATCAACAGCACTCGTGTTGTCGCATAAGATTGAGATTACATCAAATTTGGTATTATAGTCGGCTAATGTTTGCTTCATCCATAATATTTGAGCACAACATTTTGCGGCCGCTATATACTCGGCTTCCGCAGTGGAAATAGATACCGAATTTTGTTTCTTGGAAAACCAAGATACTAGGCATCCACCCAGAAACTGACATGTACCACTTGTACTTTTTCTATCGACTAAATACCCGGCATAGTCCGAATTAGAAAAACATACTAAGTCGAATGGTACTCCTTTTGGATACAAAAGACCTACGTTAGTGGTTCCTTTTAAATATTTCAATATCCGTTTCACCGCGGATAAGTGAGATTCTTTTGGTGCTACTTGAAATGTAGCACACTTACCGACACTATATTGAATATCGGGACGACTTGCGGTAATGTATAGCAAGCTACCAATCATGCCTCGATATTTCTTAGTGTCAACGGGTATTCCGTTGGGATCTTTTATTAATTTATCAGAAGTCGACATGGGAGTAGAGATGGGTTTTGAATTTTCCATTTCAAATTTCTTTAGCATTTCTTTACAATATTTCGATTGTGAAATATGTATGCCTTCATCAGTTTGCTTAATTTGCAAACCTAGAAAGAAATTTAATTCACCCATCATACTCATTTCGAATTCTTTGCTCATATTATGAGAGAATTCTTTACATAGTGCATCATTGGTTGACCCAAAGATGATGTCATCTACGTATATTTGTACAAGCAAGATATCATCTTTTTCTTGTCTTGTAAATAAGGTTTTATCGGCCGTTCCCATTTTAAATTTTTTTTCTATTAGGAACTTGCTCAACCTTTCATACCAAGCTCTTGGGGCTTGTTTTAAGCCGTGTAAAGCTTTGTATAATTTGTATACATACTCCGGATGCGTGGCATCTTCAAAACTGGGAGGTTGTTTAACATAAACTTCTTCTTCTAATATCCCGTTTAAGAAGGCCGATTTGACATCCATTTGGTATACCTTGAAATCTTTATGACACGCGTAAGCTAATAGCAATTGAATTGATTCGATTCGTGCTACGGGTGCATAAGTTTCATCAAAGTCTATCCCTTTCATTTGGGTATAGCCTTGAGCGACTATTCTTGCTTTATTTCTAACAACCGTTCCATTTTCATCTAACTTGTTTCTAAATACCCATTTGGTTCCAATTATGGAAGTATCTTTGGGTTTTGGAACAAGTTCCCAAACTTTGCTACGAGTAAATTGTAGTAATTCATCTTGCATAGCCGAGATCCAATCCTCGTCTAGTAAAGCTTCTTTAGCGGTCTTAGGTTCTATTTGTGATAGAAAACTAAGATGATTCACAACGTTTTGTACTTGTGACCGCGTTTGAACTCCTTTATTTAAGTCTCCAAGAACATTATCTAGTGGATGACTTCTAATAATAGGAATTTCTTTTGGAAGTTCTACTTCCGTTTCGGCTAATTCTAATGGATTTCTAGGGATGGGAGTTCCAAGATCCATATTTTCGAATTGTCGAAAATATTTTCTACATCGTCTTGTTCAACATTATCGTTTTCAACAAGATCTTTGTACTTTGATTGTGGTTTTCTTTTATCAAATGCAACATTCATTGATTCTTCCACCACAAGTGTTTTAAGATTGAATACTCGATAGGCTTTGCTATTTGTAGAGTATCCGAGAAATATACCTTCACTTGATTTAGGATCAAATTTGGTAAGATAGTCTTTCGAGTTTAATATGCAGCATTTGCATCCGAATACTCGAAAGTAACTTAGTTTCGGTGTTTTGCCAAAATAAAGCTCGTAAGGAGTCTTTTGAGATATTGGTCGTAGCAAAACCCGATTAAGAATATGGCAAGAAGTAGACATCGCTTCGGCCCAAAAATATTTAGGTCGACGATATTCATTAAGCATAGTGCTTGCCATTTCTTGTAGTGTTCGATTTTTCCTTTCTACAACTCCATTTGATTGAGGAGTGTATGGAGCGGAAAAGTTGTGTGTGATTCCATTTTCATCACAAAAGTTCGTAAAACTAGAATTCTCAAATTCTTTACCATGATCCGTTCATATATAGACTATGGTACTATTTTGTTGATTTTGAATCTTTTTGCATAGAGAAGAGAAAGATTCAAAAGCATCACTTTTAGATTTGAGAAATTCCGTCCACGTGAATCGTGAATAATCATCAACGATTACTAACGTGTATGAACAGCCTCCGAGACTTTGTATTGGAACCGGACCAATAAGATCCATGTGTAAAAGCTCGAGAGGTCTAGAGGTTGATACCATGAACTTAGCTTTGTGAGATGCTCGAATTTGTTTTCCAATTTCGCAAGCTTCACAAGTATGATCTTTTTGATAATTCAATTTTGGTATACCTCGTACATGATCTTTAGTTGATATATTTTTAATCAACTTCATGTTTGCATGTCCTAATCTTCGATGCCATAACCAAGGGTCATCATTTGTTGTGATTAGGCATACATTCTCATTCTTGCTCATGTCACATGTGTAGATAATTTTATTTCGAGGGCAAGTGAGAATTAATTTCCAATCTTTATCCAAAATACAACAATGAGTAGTAAAGAAGATTACCTTGTAATCATTGTCGCAAAGTTGACTTATCGAGAGAAGATTGTATTTTAGTCCCGTGACTAGTTGTACATTTGAAATCTTGAAGTGACTATTTCCGATGTCTCCGATGCCGACAATGATGCCTTTACTACTATCTCCAAATGTGACACTTCCCGTAGTGACCTTTTTAATGTTGTTTAATAATGACTCGTTACCCGTCTCTCGAACAACCACTATCAAGGTACCACATGTCTTGTTTCGCGGCAAGACAAACCTACAAAATAAATCAATTAAACTTATAGGTACCCTTTCTTCTTGAGGGTCATGGGGTTAGTACATCATAATCAACATTAGCATGATAATATCTAGGCATTGGATAATCATTGTTAGGCATGTATAGATTTCTAGAAGCATAATGTCTAGCATGATACGTAGGTCTAGTATGATCATAAAATCCATAGTTAGTACGATGTCCGTTGTATCTATTATATGCAAAGTAGGGAGCATTTTGAGGATAGATATTAGGATTAGGGACATATTGATTTCTAGATGCATATCTTCTAGCATTGTTATGATACATTGTGTTTCCATTTTGAAACACTCTAGGTTGTTGAAATCTTTGTTGCCTTTGACCATTATGAGCAACTCTATTAAATGGTACTTGTCTTTTAACCGTCTTATGTGGGTTAGATCCTTTACGAATCCAAACATGCTTCCCCTTAATCTCACCACTCTTGTATTTGCAATCAAAGACTAAATGTCCATCTTTGTTACAATATGTGCATTTTAGAGTTTGTGGTTGAGGAGGAGCTACTATAGGTTGCACTCTTGGTTGAACGTCTCGCACAAGGGGAGCGTTCCTATCATATCCCAAACCTTCACGGTTATGGGGTACTTGAGTGTGTACCATTCTATTCAACATCTCATTGCCTTTTGTAAATTGTTGAACAACCGTTTCAAGGTTTTCTTTTTCTCTTTCTAAGGCATCAATCTTGTTGTTAAAGAATCTTGCTTGATCCATAACTTGAGATATGAGTTTAAAATTTTATTCTTTCAATCTTTGAGTTTCTTCTTGGAGTTTCTTTTCTTTTAACTCAAAGATTTGTGAAAGCTCATTCTCTTTTTCAAGATTGTTTTCATGAGATTGAGATGTTACACTATTTCGAACAATCGATTCGTTTTGAATCTTTAAGTTCAAAAGATCAACATTAAGTGTACTAATGTTGTCGTTGAGTTGTAACTTCTCATTTTCCAACTCTTCAACTTGAAGTACTAGAGCCACATTTTCTACTTCATGGTTGAGAGCATTTTCCTTTAATTGATTGACCTCACTTTTTAAGTGATGATTTTGGTCATTCAAGGACATGATTTCATTTTCATTTTGGATTTTTAAATCCATCATTCGAGTGAACTCTTTACTTTGCGTATGATGCATTTCTTCGAGTTTCATTTTCTCGGCCCATAATAGATGAAGCCTTTTATCAACGTCTTTATATTTGTTGTTGATACCTACTACAAGCTCAATTAAATCATATTTGCTCATATCAACTAGATTCAAGTTAGATTCATCTAATGGCAATTTATTTAAGATGTAGTTGAGATTAGAACTTACCTCTTGATGAGAAGTGGAGGCTCCCGTTGAAGTGGCTTCATCCCCGATAGCCATTAAGCACAAGTTGACAATTTCTTCGCTAGCTTCCGGAGCTTCTTCATCCTCACTTAGATCCCAACCGTTTTCCGCCACGAGAATTCTTCCTTTAACAAGCTTTGGACATTCTCTTTTGAAGTGACCCGGTTGCTTACACTCGAAACACACTTCTTGTGTTTCCTCCGGAGTTTGTTCTTTATATTTTGGAGGAGTGTAAGGAGGATTATTATTGTTGTTGGCAATATTATAGGCATTTGTATTTTGAGTGCCTTTGCCTTTGTTATAGCTCGTTGTTGGAATATTACTCTTATAGTTAGGACTATAATTTTGAGAGTAATTAGGTCTTCCTTTAGAGTTAAAAACTCTTTGTTGATTGTTTGATTTAAGGAAGCCTTTTCCGTATCTTTGAGCCTTGCTTTGTAGCACACGACGAAGTTGTCTCATTAGTAAAGCAATTTCGCTTTCATCGAGATCTTGGAGTTCTTCGTTTAACTCCTCGTCGTTTTCATTTTCATCGATTAATATAGCTTTTAACGCCATATTTTTCTTTTTGTCTTCCACTTTAGGAATGACCTTATCCGGAATATTGTCTTCTTCGTATGCACGAAGATTCCCGAATAAACTATCAATGTCATAATCATTGAGATTATGCATTTCTTTTATGGTAGTAACTTTAACCTTCCAACTAGGACGTAAAGACTTAAGAACTCTTCG
This sequence comes from Saposhnikovia divaricata, assembly GCA_036435485.1. Lineage (NCBI taxonomy): Eukaryota > Viridiplantae > Streptophyta > Magnoliopsida > Apiales > Apiaceae > Saposhnikovia > Saposhnikovia divaricata. The sequence continues at coordinate 126,173,828 of CM071597.1, read as the reverse complement.
GTTCTTCTCATTTCGAGAATAATTCTTTCCGAGTTGAGATAATTCATCGATTATACGAGTAAACCTTGTTTCCATATCGATGATATTTTCTCCTTCTTGGAGTTTAAAGTTCTCGTATTCGTGGATTAAAGTATCCATTCGAGAATCTTTTATATCAATGGTTCCTTCGTAGGTAACCACTAATTTGTTCCACATTTCTTGTGCGGACTTGCAATTGTTTACTCTTTTATATTCTTTTTCTACAAGTGCACTTGTGAGAACCATTTCCGCTTTTGCGGCTACATTCATCATATTTTCCTCGACAAGAGTGTATTCACTAACCTTCTTTTCAACAATGACACCGTCAATTGTTTCGGTAGGAATGACAACTCCGTCTTCTATGGCCATCCACACTTTGACTCCTTGAGATCTAGCATAGATGCGAAATCTCGTTTTCCACGTTGCAAAGTTGGTGCCATAAAATAGAGGAGGGCGAGAGCTAGATAGGCCTTCACCGCAACCAATGGTATTTAGATACGCCATGTATGATCACTTTTTGTTGTGCCTGTAAATCTGCAAATCACTCAACAAACACGTTAAAAAGTACCGCTCTGATACCAATTGATAGGTCCCGTAAGAGGGCTATATTAAGCTAGAAGGGGGGTTGAATAGCTTAATTACCAATTTAAAAATTATTATGGCGTTTTAAAATAATTTTCCCTTTTTAAAACTTTACCGAGTCGTTATGCAGTTTATAAGTGCAGAAATAAAAGACAAGGAAGGAAAATACCACACAGGAGATTTTATCCTGGTTCGCGATGGCGCAACCCCTAATGGATTCGCTCACCCCAACTCCAATCCCCGAGCTCCTCTCCGGACTCGAGATTTTCCCTTAAAAATAACTCGCTCCTTTAGTTGGCGGAGAAGCCTTTACAACCCTATAAATATTGGTCTTGGTACGTATCTCTGAGACACTACCTCACAATAAATATAAAAACCCACAAGACTCGTCTTGGGTTGTAACTCCCCGTTACACCCTCAAAGTCGTTGTGAAAAACCTACACAACTTATCTTAGACAGCAACTCCCCGCTACTTCTTCAAAGTTGATGTAGAACCCTTGGTGTAGTCTTTGAATTCCTCACTTTTGCCGGTCTTGAATCTTAGATGCAAGGTCTTGGGTCTTTCCTCTTCTTCACGATGCAAAGGCCACTAACTCCCCGTTAATGCCTAGGACTTGGGTCTTAGAACGAGAATCACCTCACTTCAACTTCACCTCACTGCAAAACTTAGAAAACAATATCTACGAAACAAACCGTAATATGAAGAGAGGTTTGGACTTAATATGTCCTAAGGTGACTATAATATTCTTACCCGGATATTAACTAAAGTAAGTTCAATAAGCTTTATTTGCTTAAGACTTTATAATACAATACTCCGTATAGTGAGATTTAAATATATCTCGGAGTTTGTAAATCTTGATTATTTCCTTTAAGCTCGTAGGCTTATAAGGTTTTATAATCGTATACTTTGGCTCGTCTTTTATAAAGATCGAAGTATACTTACAATTACTTCTTTGTTGAAATTACGTCTATTTTCGATTTATTGTATAAATCAAGTCCTTGATGAGCTTTATAGCTAAAGGATCTTTGATAAACAACTTCTCGTTCGATATAGTCTTGTTATAGACTATTCGTATTTATATTTAAACGAGAGTGTTACAATATTACTTTAACAATTTGCACTTTAATATTATTTGACCAATTAAACACAACACACAAATAAATGCACACGTACGTAAAAGTAACTTGGCTTATCTATAAGATAAAACTAGGGCCGCTATTATGCGTTAAAATAGTGCAGAATGTAAAATGACTCACAAGTGTGAGGACGAGAAGAAAAAGTGTGGAAGGTAAAAATCACTCACAAGTGTGAGGACAAGAATAAAAAGTGCGGAAAATATATAAACGGCTTTCGCCACGCTATTACGCGTTTAAAGTAGTATCACTCACAAGTGTGAGGACTAGAAGAAAAGAGTGCGCAAAATATATAAATAAAAGCTTAACAACTTATTTCCCCCGGAACACTAGAGGTGATAGAAGGGAAACAAATCACGCTTTAGCACAAATAATAATAATGGCCAAAGTAAGTGCGTTAAAGATTTAATTAATTAAGGCTTTTAGATTCTTTTCCCTCGGAACACTAAGGTGATAGAAGGGAATTAAATCAAGCTCGATGTAATTATTTGACCGTCGTCAAATATAACCTCTTTTTGAGGTGTTGTAATATTTCGAATCGTTGTTCGAATATTAATCCTTGTATGGATTTTTATGGTCTCGGTTTGAGATCCGATATAAGAGATTTATAAAGAATATGAGATGAAGGTATAGAGCTCTTATATGTATATAAAATATGGTCGGTTAAGACTCAAATATGTAGCTAAAAATTACCATTTTTGGATATCGCCGGAAAAAGTTCGCCGAAAAAATTCGCCAGAGGTTCGGCCGGATTTTGGCGTGTTGGACGAACTTGGGCAGCCCTTTGGGAGGCCGGATAGTGGTGGTAGAGGAGCTTGCTTGGTGGGAGGGAGCTTGGTTAAAGGAACTAAGCTTATTGGAACAAAAACCTTGTATATATGTAAGTATATATAAGAAAGAGAAGGTTTTTGAGATGAAGTGGGTGTAGAGAGTGTTTGGATATATTGAGATAGCTTCCACTTCTAAATTCCCAGCACTTAATTGGCTCCTTAGCTTCATAGAAATGGTTGGGGGAGGGGGTTTATTTATAGGAGGAGTTGGGTGGAAGGAAGGGTGAGGATTGAAGGTAAAAGGAGTGGTTAGGATTGAAAGCACTTGGATTGATGAGGTGGAAAGTGGTTTTGTGTTTGTTTGGAGTTGTTTTGTGTTTCTTTGCAAGTGGGGGTGCTTTTCTACATAAATATACCAGCTGATATATATCTCTAATATATTCTTTCGGACTCGTATCAATTAACGAATAAATACGTAACATATTTCGTTAATTAAATACCCGAATAATACGAAAATTCCCAATAAATAATTCTAAAATTATGGAGCATTTAGGAATATCATAAAATGAAATTATGGAAGTTTTGGTCCAAATGGTCAATGTTGACTTTAGTCAAATGTGGTCAAACGTGGACCCACTGTATCGATTTTCGTGCCCGGACCAAAATTCTCTGAAAGTTATGAAACTTTTACCATGCATAGAAAATAACATTTAAGTGACCCATTTCAAGTTTCAAGTCATTCTAGCAAGTGGAAGTATTTTATTCGGATTTAATACGATTAAATCAGCTTTCGGTTCCGAATAAAATATGATTGGTCTTTTCGTAAAATAGATACTTCTTTTCACCAATGTTTTGACTAGAATAAATACTTAAAATATATTTCCTAATATAAAATATATTGAGAGTGTAGGAAATAATTTTGAGTATTTAAAATAATTTTTTCCGAAAAATAGAATAAATTGAAGAAGCGGGAGAAAAATTACTTTAAATATTTCTAGCACGAGATAAAAATGAGTATTAATATTCTACCACTGAATATTAATATTCTTGAGGATAAAAATATTTTGAGTGCGAAGGCGGAATATTTTTGAATAAAAACTGATCGTTTAAATATAGCACGGGTTCTGTAAAAAATATTGATCCTCAAATATTCTTTGTTCGAGCCTGTCGCCTTATAAATTTTTGCAACGAAGATCAAAAAAATATCAAATCTCAATATTTCTTTTTCGATCTTATTGCCTTGGTGTAGAGATATATTCCATAAAAATATAATTTTATTTTTCGCAATAATGGAATATCTCTTATAATTGAAAATAGATATTGCTAGAATTGACTTTTGACTTTTGACATAATCAATTAAATTAATGACCTAGTGGAGAGGATAAGTAAGTGTAATTAAATTTTATGTTAAATCGTACAAATACCAAAATAAATAATATATCGAAGATATCCTTTCATTATTATTATTGAGATCTTGTTTTATTATCATGGTTTCACTTGATCCCATGATGACGAGAGGTTCAATTTTGAACTAATCATTGTCATGGGATTCTAAAGGATTTATTTATGGAGCTTAGTATCTTGATGCTTTAAAGATCTGTGTGTGATGTATATTTGATATCCTCGTATGGTTATGTTTAATTGATAGATGTGTCTTGAATATCTAATTTGTTAATCTCTTGTAAAGCGAGAGTGGATCTTGAGATTTAGAACTTGCCATGCTAGCATAGGATAGGTTGATGTTTTAACATCATGATTTGTAGCATAAATAGAGATATTATGCTGCCCTATGTGATCTTAATAGAAAACTTGTTCTTCAACCGTTATGTTTTCAAATCTTATAGAGATATAGGGTCTAAGCATAATTGGTGTCTATTCATCTTCTATCTCTTTTGTAGATGTATGTTTAGTTTGGTATTCGTATACTGAGAAGTAGCGTATACTTGTTTCGTGTTGTCCGATCAGGTATCATAACCATTGCATATAGTGATTAAAGGAGTCAGATCTAAGCGAAGTATTTAATGAAGTTAGGATCCCATGTTACTCTTGTAGACGTAATTCGATTTTATTTCTCGTTAGTTAATTAATTCTTAGTTTGTTAATTTGTTTCTTAGTTAATTTAGATAATTACAAACCCAAATTTGTTCTTTGTCTAAGCAATTGAAATTGATCATACATTGTTGCTTGAGCATATTTACATAGAAATAGCCAGTCTCTGTGGGAACGAACTTAACTTATCGAATATTACTTGTAACCACGTGCACTTGCGTGATTTTGTGAAAACACCCTCAAAGAGAAACAAGAATCAGTATTGCAGATTCCACAATGATGTGGGGCATGACAATGATGATTGCAAGCAACTCAAAGATGAGATCGAGTTCTTGATCCGTAGAGGGAAACTGAGTCACTTCACCAAGGGTGAAGATCGTGGTAATTAGAGAAGAGAGTATGATAGGAGCGACGATGATCAAGATCGTAACCCACAACCCCGAGGGCCAGTAATCAACATGATCTCAGGAGGCCCGACCACGGCCGGGACAACAAAGAACTCTCAGAAGGCTTATGCCCGAGAGGTGATGCATATTGTCGGAGAGGGACCAAAGCGTGCAAGAATCGAGGTAACAATCGAATTTGATGATTCAGACCTTGAAGGGGTGAAGTTCCCCCACGATGACCCGCTGGTCATAACTCCTATGATTGGAAACTCAGAGGTGAAGCGAGTCTTGATAGACAATGGAGCTTCCGTTGACATTCTGTTTTATGATGCGTTTGTGAAGATGGGGTACAATGATTCTCAGTTGACCCCCAATAGCATGCCTATATATGGATTTAATGGAGTAGAATCCAAAATTGAGGGAACTATTTAGTTGCCCGTCACGATCGGACAGAAGCCAATGGAGGCCACGTAGATGCTGAACTTTTTGGTTATCAAAGCTTCTTCTACTTACAATGTCATCCTTGGGAGGACTGGACTTCATGCTTTTAAGGCTGTGGCCTCAACCTATCACATGAAGATCAAGTTTCTAACCAGGAATGGTGTAGGAGAACAAAAAGGTGATCAGAAAATGGATAGGAGCTGCTATGTAGCTGCGTTAAGGCCTGATGGAGTCGGGGGGTAGGTCCCTCCGATTGAAGACGTGGATGTCCACAGTGATAAGGAAGGCCGAGAAAGGCCAGCAGAGGACACCACACATAAGCCTCGGACAACCATTATGGCTAAGGCATCAACTGACTTCATGGTTGAATGTACCATTGGCAACCAAGAAGTCGGGGGGCAGGAGATAGTACCCCAAGCAGGAAGTGAACTTCAGAATAAGAATGAGGAGACCAGAAGGAGTAATGGGTGCTCTATTTTGATGGAGCATCAAAAACAAAATCAAGCAATGCAGGCCTAGTCTTGCAAAGCCCCAATGGGTTTAAACTATCTTAGTAGGACTTAGCTTCATATTTATCTAGTAGAAGTAGAAATAAGGTTCGATGAAACCATTGCAGAGCATGTTGCTCCGAGTAGGACAATAGTACTCTATGTAAGGGTTGAACCCGTTTCAAGTTATTAATGCAAGTTTGTTTTTTGTTCTCTATTCTGTGATTTTATTTATGTGCCAAGCACCTGATGTGTGTAAGTCAAAGATGATCAAGTACCAAAAATAAAAGAATACACGAATTGTAACACCCCCAAATCCGGGGTCAGGGATTTGGAGTAGTCACGATCCATTTACTCCTTGCCTTACCTGTATTACTTGCAATGTACACAATTCAATTACTTGCGACCCCACAACATATATCTCACACACACACAGGTTAGAGTCTCAGAAATGACACAATACAACAGCTGTGGAATAAACAACTTTTATTACAATACCCAATGTCTTTTGAATCTGTTATTGATACAACATCTAAGTAATGGTACATGGCCACCATGTCTTCTGATGATTACAATCTACTCATACCATTCATATCTATACATGAGATGAATTCAACAAGCTATAGCCTAATCCGACTGGTTCGTACTACTCTTGGGATCACTGTTAGAAACTGTCTATGGAAACTCCTTGTTTGTGTTCTTGACATCCTGCTTCGCTGCTCTATAATATATATAAAACAATAACAAGAGTGAGCAAATAGCTCAGCAAGGTAATGAAAGTATTGCATAACTCTGCCTATGACTTATCCCAGAATAAGGCGTGTATAAGACAATAATTGTCAAAATATCTCTTTACCGAAAGTATTTCCTTATCGGAATATTTTCCAAAACAGTACTATCGTAGTACTTCAAATATCATTCATAATATCTCTGAAAACTTTTATTATACTATGAACCAAGTTCTAGTATATATTATAAGAGGATGAGGTCTCAAAGTAACCCAATATAACCCTTTTGTAGAAAGAAATATCTGCTATATAAGTATAAGCAGAATATCAACATATAACTTAAAAGATGAAGTTATAAGGTGATTCAATATAAACAACCCCTTACCATAACTCATGTTATGTAAGGTAACCACAGAGTCATATATTATAAAAGATGAAGTTATAAGGTAGCTCAAAGTATATCTTTCGTAACAATATCTGTTATGTCAAAGATAAGCAAGATATTATCATTTATTATAAAAGAGGAACTTGCAAGAAAATGGTGCAATTCCAGTTTCCAATGCTTTTCAACCCTTCCAATAATGATAATGTTGCAGAAAATTTCCAATTCTGGAGGATGAACTAATCCTGGAGCATTGACGCGCCAGGAGCCATAACATCTACGATGATCAGTCACATGTTATGCTCCCCAATTTTTGTTCTATACATGTAGAAGGAAGCACCGATGGATTTACTTGTCTACCACCCTCTAGAACCCCCCGGCCAACGGTTGGGCCATTGCTGGACCGACGCCACTAGGCCACTTACGCGGCTCCTAGTTCGAATAACATTCATGACTCTGAAATGTAAAGTTCCTCCCTCTTTCCCCAAGTATAAGACTTGTTGATATGACTCCACAAAGTAGTCGTATCTAATTGGAAAGGAAACTTCACCAATATTTCCCAAGCTGATGCTTGTTAACGGATATTAACTTGTTCCATCAGTCTTACCTCTCGAGTGTTGAGGAGGTAACCAGAAAGACTCATATCAATGTTAGAAATCAAGATGCGAGTGAAAAGAATAGTTTCAAAAGATTTATGACCAGGCAGTCAAACAAAATAAATAATAACAACTCTCAAGTATGGTCCCCTTATATTTTGGAAGTTTGAGCGAGCATTTCGGTCTTCCTATAAGATATACTTAAATGGAAAAATAGAGTTTTGTGAACCTCTCCTTGATAAAACTACTCATAATAAAACTCAGAAATATTCTTTATAATTATTGAAGGTCGAAGATAAATTTTAAATAGGGTAAATCACTTTTGAAACTAATTTCAAAGTATTTAATAAATATTCAATTAGTTTTTATTAAATAATAAATGTTCAAAGTATATTTTTAACCAAATAACGGTTCATAATTAATCCTCGAATGAATATTCAATAAATAAATAAATTCTTAAATGAATATTCAAAAATAATATTCATTAAATAAATCCTTAAATGAATATTCAAAATCATATTCACTTAATAAATAAACTTCAAATGAATATTCAAAAAAATAATATTCATTTAATATATATAAACTTTAAATGAATATCCAAAAATAATATTCATTTAATATATAACAATTGAATAACATTTATTCAATATCTAGATCAGAAAAAAATAATGTCCAAGATATACAAAAATATCTCGACTCCCGGTCTATGGATGGAGAATGAGAATCATACGCCCGATATTAAGGGCATTTGCGAAACCCGGCTTATAACTAATATCCCATATCTAGTTGATAAGCCAAATATCATAATCAAATAATAACCTTCAAATGAGGTAATATTCAAAAAACATTCCTCGAATTATTTCCAAGTAATTAATACTTTCTGGAAATATAAATAATGATTATTAATAATATTCCTCAAAATGAATAGTACTCTGCCGCTGGAATCCCTCCGGGTTTCCACGACTATCTCTATAATGGAAAATACCGACTCCCAGTCTAGAGTTGAAATAATAAACATGCTCTTATATCTAGATCTACAAGGTATACCGGTTTATAAGTACTTTATCTCAAAGTTCGTATATAAACCAAAAGTCAAATTATATTCAATATGAAACAAGATATATCGTAAAACTGTACAACTCTATACATGGCAAAGCAGTATTATAACCAATACCACAAAGTATAGAAATAGGAAACTTTCCTGATGCTTGAGAAGTAGTAGGGGTTCGCGACAATGTCGGACAATCTAGACAAAGTCAAAGAAAGCATTCGGTTAATCCCCTAAACAATCCACTTATAATCCAATGCATAAAACACGTAAGCGGATCTCAACCAAGGCATTACTAACTCGCTTTAGGCTCATACTAAGTCCATGCTAATCGACAAATACTTAAGTCGAAAGTTCGCTTAAGAAATCGGATCTCGTTCGCCCGTTTCACTAAGTGGTTTTCAAAGTTATAACTAAGTGCTCCTATAAGGAGTTCTTCGCACTTAACCTTGATTCGAACATTTTTATAAAATCCAAAAATAATCCTTTTTACATGAGGTCTTCTCTCATATCTTCATTATGACCTTTAGTATTCAATTACCAAGATTCGCAACCGAATATCTCATTTTAAGGGGTTTAATTGAAGTTACGAACTCACGCTTAAGCTTATGAACCACTTTTACGATTTTTACCATAACGCCTAAACCGTAAGTCAGAATGATACGATTCTTTCGCCAAAACGGTCTATGACTCGAGATCTTCGAATATATGCCATATACTCACCAAGGTCAGAAGTTTATATCTACTTTTATTCACGGTTTATAAGGGTTAAAGAAATTTCACCATTATGACGGCTATAACTCGGATATTTCCAAAATCAAAACCCTCCAAATAATCATTCAATCCACCACCAACCCTCATGGACACTATTCATCATCATCACCACTTCCTAGACTGGTCTTGGTGCTATAAATCATATTTTTCTATTTTCACAACACCCACACAACATACATGCTCTAAATCATGCATACAAGCCATAAACACTAGCAAATCACACAAACTAAAAAGCTATGGATGAGACTTCACCTTGGTTTCAAGATTAAGGATGTTATTAAGGCCTCAAAAGTCTTTAACCTTACTTAGAACATCCTTTGGAAGCCATAAAACAAAGATCAAAGTCAAGAAACTATGTTAGTTACTATTCATCATCACTTTTGTAAAAATCATATAAAATCGAAAACTAAGAGTTTGCTTCTCAACTTTTTACCATACCTTCCACTCTTCAAGGGATTTCTTTGGATCTATAGATAATAACCAGGGGATGCGTGAATCTTGACTTATTAGCTCTCTAAGTTTAGAGGTCGAAACTGGAAAAAAGTTGGACAGTTTGGTTTCTTCAACTTGGGGGAGGGATTTGATTAGGCTACACTCCTTTTTTAGCCATGAAATTTTGAATGAATATTCTACATATATTGGGGAAGCTATGGTTCAAATTTGGTGATTTATGAATGGGTAAAAGTGGAGATATGAATTTTTCTTTGAGTTGTGTTCTTGTCTGGCAGATTTGAGAACCTTGTGTTTGTCTTGCTTTATCTCTTGAATAATGATGCATCCTCTTGTTTATATCCATTTACATCTGATCCTTATCCTCTAATTAAGTGTGTTTGAAGTCCACCAATCCTAGGGTGCCATGTGTAAAGCTTAAAACAAGTTGATCCATTAATAATTGCATGGTAGTCCTTGGTTTCTAGCACTTTGCATACAAGTCCTTCCTTCTTTTTCTTATTTGCACCAAGGGGCTTCCTTCTCTTGCACACTAATATCACTTAATATCAGCTCCTAACTTGAGTTGGGACAAATTTGGGCCTTTGCTATTACTCTAGGGCTTTTTGTTTGGGCCTCGTTCAAAGTTCTCTAGTCGTTTGATTCATCGTATGACTTCTGTAATCGTCTCAGTGGTTTATCTCTTGTAAATCCATTGGATATAATTCTCTTGATGATCATGTAGGATATTTAATCTTGATATGAACTCGATCCATAATCCATGATTCGTTCGCTTTATCGCTTAATCTCGTTATAAAGTTTCAGTGGTTTCTAAAACGCTTGTTTCACTATCTTAGTGGTTTTCGTTCTCAATTCTCAAATCACATTTCATAAAATTATCAAATATCAAATCCTCAATCTTAATATCTTATTTCTTGTTAATACTGATATACAATTCACTGCTCGGTCAAATATTACGCTAAAATTAAAATCGGAATTCCTGAATTCCGATCGTCTTTACATACACTTATTTCCTCCGCGGATTACTAATATGACTTCGAAACATCCATATCACGTCCCGTACATAGGGTGGCGTGAAAAGTTTTCCAACTTACAAAATCACAATTCATCCATACAAATTACTATTCACGTATGATAAACACTATTCACTTCTCATCTCCCCTCTAGGGTCCATTAGCTCATTTCCTGGACGATAGATTATTCTTATCTATGTCGTCGACCACTGGCTTGATCTATTCTGACAATACACATATGAATCGAGATCATTATCTAAAGCGATATCCATTCATTACTGCACTTATTTATAAATAAGAAAAGTTTTAATTCTATCGAAAATTCGGGTTATTACAGTCTCCCCTCCTTAAAAGGATTCCGTCCTCGGAATCAGTTTAGGAATAGCTGGGAATACTCCTCTCCCATTGAACTTTCTAACTTCCAGGTGGATTCTTCCACTTCTTGATTTTTCTCAATTCTCTCACTATCTTGACAACCTTGTCTCTTAGTACTTGTTCTTTTCTATCCGTGATTTTCCACAGGTTGTGCTTCGTATGTCAGGCCACGTTATATATTTACCTACTCGCGTCTTATCATATTCCGGGCATCTATAGTATACCGACGAGGTACATACACCTGAACCATGTTATCACCATTCTATATGTTTGGGAGGGGGAGAGGCTGGCTCGTAGGCCACCTTCCTGACGTGTTTTGAAATCTCAAATGGCCCATTGATCCTCGGGCTCAAATTTCCTTTCTTTCCAAAGCTCATTCCTTCTTTCCACAGGGATACCTTTAGCATCACGAATCTCGAACCTCATACTCTCTATCTTGTTTGCACAGAAAATACACCAATATAAACTTACTTGTCATTCATCAATATGCCATTTAGCTTATCAATAGCAGTACTATTCCTATCTTTGCGGGCTTGATCAACATGCTTTCGCTATCTGCCCTGGGTTGTCACTAGCCGTTGGCTGGTAAAATCTTTTGTCTCTCTGGTTTATTGAACTAACTCGGTCCCAATATCTCTCCCTCGCCAACCTCCTTCCAACACAAGGAAGAGTGGGAACCCTTTACCAACACGATAACTGTTGTTATACACAACTCTGATTATGGTAAGTGATCATCCCCATTTCCATTGTATAAATGTCAACTCACTTGTCGACGGTGTACTTCTCATTGAAACTAATTCGAATATTCTAGCAATCGATTCGAGTAACTCTTGCTGTCCTGTAACGAGCTTGTCGGTCTTCACTATTTTGGCCTTCCTGTCTCATTGTTATCTACTATCAACCCTCGGTGTTCCAGCTTCATCTTTAATCATTTTACAGAAAGCTAATCTACCTCCTGTATTTAGTCATTCTATATTATCTCATCTCTCCTCTATTTGAAAGAAAGGCGAGTCTCTTGGGGAATTTGTTTGCGGGGAATGTTGTCTGGCCTGTCATATGTTCAGTTCCTTCTGCATAAATCTATATATATCAAGCTCTATTGATCTGGTTAGATCTCGTACCTTTCCTCCATATTTAAGACGTCTCGATATACTTGGGGTGAAGAATGTCTCGGCTAACTCTAAATCAATTCATTAAATCCATAAAATTGCGGGTCCATTAGTCAATCCAAATGACATCACTTAAAATTTCATAGTGTCTATCCCTTGTGTGAATTGTAATCTCGGTTATATCCTTGGGCTTAATCTCCCACTGGTGATATTCATTTCTTAAGTAAGTTGGGACCATAATACACAGCGTCTTCCTTCTGATCCAACAATCATCTACACAGGTACCTATTCTTAATGTCGAACTTATTCAACTCTCGAGGTTCGATGCACCATCTTGTGCTAACATCTTTCTTTCTTTCAACAACATCGGCTTTCCACGGTGGTACACTGGGTCTTATCACACTCTTATCCAGCAATTCTTATAACTGAGTCGTTAACTCTTTCATTCCCACTGGGGCTAACGGGAGGTGCGACACTATACCTTGTATACTCGGTATTCATTCTCATGTCATCCAAATCGATATCTGGTAGCTCATTAAAACCTTGTACAACCTCCCAAAGCCATTACAGTTTCCCTTATACTGGTTGTCTCTTTTCTAAGCATCAACTATAAGGGCTAATTAAGCCTCATATCTCTGGCATCATAATTTCTTAGTCTAGACTATATTCAAGGATTTATGAATCTATTTCCATCCCACAATCATTACTTCCTTTCCTTTACAATTAACTTGGCTCCATCGGGTATCAACCGATCCGTCGTTATTATAATATCAAATTCTCCCAACTTGAAAGGAATCAAACCTATTAAGAGGGTCGATCTTATATTTCTAGTTCACACTTGAGTGTAATTTGGGTAGATTCTCTGGAATGCATTCTTAAACTCTTCAATCACTGGGATTTTGTTGTTGGCTAGGTGCTTTTTTTCTTGGCATCAACCACATAAGCTAGATAAGCCACACATCCATCCCATAATAACTCATTTGCTCGTGTTACCGTAGGAAACTTCGTAGTTTACTTCTGTCCTTAAAGGACCACTCCTATTTTCCGGGCATTAAAAATTTCATTTCAACATCGCTATGCGATTCTGGATCCATTGCTTCAGCCCTAGTTGAAACCTACGGGCTCGTTTCTCTTCTATGTCCACCAACTTGGCCTCACATTCTGCTACGATTATGGTTCCTTGTTTTAGCTTCTAGAAAATTTATTTCCATCTGGATCTTCATATATTTCTGGAAAAATATATCTTTAAAAGCAATATCTGAATCTCTCCCAAGCCACAACACCTTTTACCTCTAGGTTTGTTTTAAATTTCCACCAATGATTCGCCTCTCCCTTCAGGAGATAGGCGACAAATACCATTTTTTTGATTCTCTGCAATTCTCAGTATCTCAATTGATTTCATCATCTCTTTTAGCCCAGCTCTGGCCTCCACTGGGTCAGTGGTTCCATGGAATTCTCGGGTTTCTATCTGACTTTGCTATCAGTGGAGTTTCACAACACATTGACATTTCTTCCACATATATCGTTTGATCAACTTTCCACTATCATAATATCCTTGAGAGAGAGAATAACTAGTTTCATTGATATGTCACCAATATTCTATTCGTCTTAGGGATCCGCTCTTGCCATAGGCTATTTCGTTACGAATCTAATTCTTTATCAGCGAATTTTGACTTATTCGACCTGGTTGATCTCCCCTTGTGATTCAGCAAAGATAACAAGAATTATGGAGCTTTGAAAGGATAGCTCCCTTATCAAGGAAAGCATCACACACTGGTGATTACAAGGTTATGACTTTTAAGGTAACCTTATTTGAAATGAAAGAATTTACTGAGAGATCAATATGATCATAAGAACTCAACATTGTGTGTCTTTGTCAAGACATTACTAAAGGTAATTAGCCTTCTTGTATTGCACAACTTACATGTGATGGCGTCCCATCAGACTTCTATCACACAGATAGATGGTCCTTGTGGCCCCTATAAATATAGGGTTGTTCGTCTCAGTGGAAGTTGAGAAGTATGAAAGAAATTTAAAGTCGAGTTAATAATTATCATCTTTTGACAAATAAATTCTCAGATGGACACCTTGGATCAAAAGTGAACAGGTTCCAAGGGTGCAATTTCCAAAGAAAAGATAGCCAGTAAGATACTGGTATTCAACAAACAAGTGGTGCTGTATCGCCATAGGATTATTCACCATTGAAAAGTGAAAGCTTGAACAAAATCATACACTAGGGCTTTGAAAACCTGAAAGTAGGTATCATGACGGCCTCTGGCACAATTGAGACTAAAGGTGAATTAACACAAGTGTTATAAAATAACCTCGAAGAGGGACTATTCCCTTTATCAATTCTATCTTGGAGAGATGTCAAGATAGATCATAGGTTAGGAGTAATAAATATAATTTGCAGATGGGGAGGGTACTGCCAAGGTCTATACGGTTGCCTTATATGCCGGCTCTTCTGACAGATAATCGTTCAATTCTGAAGCTTTTCTTCTCCCTACATACCCTAGGGTGTTCGATACTTACGTTATTGCTGACTCCTAATCATCGCTACGTATTCAACCATTGACATTTGAAATCGCAGGGAGTTCTATTCGATCGCAAGCATCGCAAACTAGCGTTCTATTTAATAAAAAGACTTCGATACTGTTGTCACCCATAGCGACAACGAATTTCACATGTCGAACGAGCGGTATTCCAGAAGATCGTTTAGAAACTGCAGGCTTAAATCCAATTACCTGTTATAATCCGTCTGTATACCACATTTTCCTTTTCCTCGTATCCATCTCGTGTGCTACATAAGTTTACCCTCGCGGCATCACAGCCTTTTCATTTAAGTCAATCCCAGACTCTCTTGGTCCATCTTGTCTCTCAACATATATCTCGTCTTAGCACATTGAGGTTATAATAACACTTTGCGTAGTACGTACATATAACAATCTTGCTCGAGGTAATAACTGTAGTAAACATCGTCCTCGGTAGAATCGCTGTTCGTGGGGATTAACACCCCATATATAAGGTAATGCCTTTACTAGTTAAGGTAACTAAGTACCCTTAATCATACACGAAGTTCGAACACCTCAGTTCTTACGCACGCTGCCTCCATAGGGTACTATGACGGACTACGAGTAACAGGTCTCGTTCAAGTCGAATAAATCCACCGGTATTGGCTATACTGTCTCTACCTCTTCTGCTTCGGAGGCTTTACTCCATATCCTTTGTCATATTTCTTGATGCATCATAAATGATTCTAAACTCTTATCTTCGTCACTAGTTGACCTCTGTAGGTTCGTCCGATCTTATCATAAGACTTCTTACTACCTTTTTATCAATCAACACGTTCCCCACAAGATTCTTACCTAGACCCACCATGGGTCCTCCTCTAGATCCTCCTATGGGTCTTCCTTTGCCGGGCCTCCAACCATCTCAAGGAGCCCATCATCAAATGCTTACTCGAAGGCCTCGGGATCCGGTGTCTCAGAATCCCATCCATCTATAACTCATACAAATCAATGTTTCTAACCATAACGTCTTAAGTATGGTTTCCCAAAAGCAGTCCCCTCTCGGGCTTCATCTCAAATAGTCAGGGTCAAGTCCTCTAACCCGACTACGAACTCTACTTGAGCTCTAGTTATTATCCTTATTCTTAAGGGTATTGTAAGACTCGATCTCCTACCATTTCTGAGGATTGTAACCTAACGCTCTGATACCATTACTGTAACACCCCCAAATTCGGGGTCAGGGATTTGGAGTAGTCACGATCCATTTACTCCTTGCCTTACCTGTATTAATTGCAATGTACACAATTCTATTGCTTGCAACCCCACAACATATATCTCACACACACACAGGTTAGAGTCTCAGAAACGACACAATACAACAACTGCGGAATAAACAACTTTTATTACAATACCCAATGTCTTTTGAATCTGTTATTGATACAACATATAAGTAATGGTACATGGCCACCATGTCTTCTGATGATTACAATCTACTCATACCATTCATATCTATACATGAGATGAGTTCAACAAGCTGTAGCCTAATCCGATTGGTTCGTACTACTCTTGGGAAACTCCTTGTTTGTGTCCTTGACATCCTGCTTCACTGCTCTATAATATATATAAAACAATAGCAAGAGTGAGCAAATAGCTCAGCAAGGTAATGAAAGCATGGCATAACTCTACCTATGACTTATCCCAGAATAAGGCGGGTATAAGACAATAATTGTCAAAATATCTCTTTACCGAAAGTATTTCCTTATCGGAATATTTTTCAAAACAGTACTATCGTAGTACTTCAGATATCATTCATAATATCTCTGAAAACTTTTATTATACTATGAACCAAGTTCTAGTATATATTATAAAAAGATGAGGTCTCAAAGTAACCCAATATAACCCTTTTGTAGAAAAGAAATATCTGCTATATAAGTATAAGCAGAATATCAACATATAACTTAAAAGATGAAGTTATAAGGTGATTCAATATAAACAACCCATTACCATAATTCATGTTATGTAAGGTAACCACAGAGTCATATAATATAAAAGATGAAGTTACAAGGTAGCTCAAAGTATATCTTTCGTAACAATATCTGTTATGTCAAAGATAAGCAAGATATTATCATTTATTATAAAAGTGCAACTTGCAAGAAAATGTTGCAATTCCAGTTTCCAATACTTTTCAACCCTGCCAACAATGATAATGTTGCAGAAAATTTCCAATTCTGGAGGATGAACTAAACCTGAAGCATTGACGCGCCAGGAGCCATAACATCTACGATGATCAGTCGCATGTTATGCTCCCCATTTTTTGTTCTCTACATGTAGAAGGAAGCACCGACGGATTTACTTGTCTACCACCCTCTGGAACCCCCCGGCCAACGGTTGGACCATTGCTGGACCGGTGCCACTCGGCCACTTATGCGGCTCCTAGTTCGAATAACATCCATGACTCTGAAACGTAAAGTTCCTCCCCCTTTCCCCAAGTATAATACTTGTTGATATGACTTCACAAAGTAGTCATATCTAATTGGAAAGAAAAATTCACCAATATTTCCCAAGCTGATGCTTGTTAATGGATATAAACTTGTTCCATCAGTCCTACCCCTCGAGTGTTGAGGAGGTAACCACAAAGACTCATATCAATGTTTAGAAATCAAGATGCGAGTGAAAAGAATAGTTTCAAAAGATTTATGACCGGGTAGTCAAACAAAATAAATAAATAACAACTCTCAAGTAAGGTCCCCTTATATTTTGGAAGTTTGAGCGAGCATTTCGGTCTTCCTATAAGATAGACTTAAATGGAAAAATAGAGTTTTGGGAACCTCTCCTTGATAAAACTACTCATAATAAGACTCAGAAATATTCTTTATAATTATTGAAGGTCGAAGATAAATTTTAAATAGGGTAAATCACTTTTGAAACTAATTTCAAAGTATTTAATAAGTATTCAATTAGTTTTTATTAAATAATAAATGTTCAAAGAATATTTTTAACCAAATAACGGTTCATAATTAATCCTCGAATGAATATTCAATAAATAAACAAATTCTTAAATGAATATTCCAAAATAATATTCATTAAATAAATCCTTAAATGAATATTCAAAATCATATTCATTTAATAAATAAACTTCAAATGAATATTCAAAAAAATAATATTCATTTAACATATATAAACTTTAAATGAATATCCAAAAATAATATTCATTTAATATATAACAATTGAATAACATTTATTCAATATCTAGATCAGAAAAAAATAATGTCCAAGATATACAAAAATATCTCGACTCCCGGTCTATGGATGGAGAATGAGAATCATACGCCCGATATTAAGGGCATTTGCGAAACCCGGCTTATAACTAATATCCCATATCTAGTTGATAAGCCAAATATCATAATCGAATAATAACCTTCGAATGAGGTAATATTCAAATAATATTCCTCGAATTATTTCCAAGTAATTAATACTTTCTGGAAATATAAATAATGATTATTAATAATATTCCTCAAAATGAATAGTACTCTATAATGGAAAATGCCGACTCCCGGTCTAGAGTCGAAACAATAAACATGCTCTTATATCTAGAGCTACAAGGTATACGGTTTATAAGTACTTTATCTCAAAGTTCGTATATAAACCAAAAGTCAAATTATATTCAATATGAAACAAGATATATCGTAAAACTGTACAACTATAAACATGGCAAAGCAGTATTATAACCAATACCACAAATTATAGAAATAGGAAACTTTCCTGATGTTTGAGAAGTAGTAAGGGTTCGCGACAATGTCGGACAATCTAGACAAAGTCAAAGAAAGCATTCGGTTAATCCCCTAAACAATCCACTTATAATCCAATGCATACAACACGTAAGCGGATCAAAACCAAGGTATTACTAACTCGCTTTAGGCTCATACTAAGTCCATGCTAATCGACAAATACTTAAGTCGAAGGTTCGCTTAAGAAATCGGATCTCGTTCTCCCGTTTCACTAAGTGGTTTTCAAAGTTATAACTAAGTTAACCTTGATTCGAACATTTTTATAAAATCCAAAAATAATCCTTTTTACATGAGGTCTTCTCTCCTATCTTAATTATGACCTCTAGTATTCAATTACCAAGATTCGCAACCGAATATCTCATTTTAAGGGGTTCAATTGAAGTTACGAACTCACGCTTACGCTTACGAACCACTTTTACAATTTTTACCATAACGTCTAAACCGTAAGTCAGAATGCTACGACTCTTTCGGAAAAACGATCAATGACTCGAGATCTTCGAATATATGCCATATACTCACTAAGGTCAGAAGTTTATATCTACTGTTATTCACGGTTTATAAGGGTTAAAGAAATTTCACCATTATGACGGCTATAACTCGGATATTTCCAAAATCAAAACCCTCCAAATAATCATTCAATCCACCACCAACGCTCATGGACACTATTCATCATCATCACCACTTCCTAGACTGGTCTTGGTGCTATAAATCATATTTTTCTATTTTCACAAACACCCACACAACATACATGCTCTAAATCATGCATACAAGCCATAAACACTAGCAAATCACACAAACTAAAAAGCTATGGATGAGAGCTTCACCTTGGTTTCAAGATTAAGGATGTTATTAAGGCCTCACAAGTCTTGAACCTTGCTTAGAACATCCTTTGGAAGCCATAAAACAAAGATCAAAGTCAAGAAACTATGTTAGTTACTATTCATCATCACTTTTGTAAAAATCATATAAAATCGAAAACTAAGAGTTTGGTTCTCAAACTTTTACCACACCTTCTACCCTTCAAGGTCTTTCTTTGGAGCTATATATCATCACCAGGGGATGCATGAATCTAGACTTATTGGTTCTCTAAGGTGAGAGGTCGAAACTGGAAAAAGGTTGGACAGTTTGGTTTCTTCAACTTGGGGGAGGGATTTGACTAGGCTACACTCCTTTATTAGCCATGAAATTTTGAACGAATGTTCTACATATATTGAGGAAGCTATGGTTCAAATTTTGGAGATTTATGAATGGGTAGAAGTGGAGATATGAACTTTTCTTTATGTTGTGTTCTTGTTTGGCAGATTTGAGAACCTTGTGTTTGTCTTGCTTTATCTCTTGAATAATGATGTATCCTCTTGTTTCTATCCATTTACATCAGATCCTTATCCTCTAATTAAGTGTGTTTGAAGTCCACCAATCCTAGGGTGCCATGTGTAAAGCTTAAAACAAGTTGATCCATTAATAATTGCATGGTAGTCCTTGGTTTCTAGCACTTTGCATACAAGTCCTTCCTTCTTTTTCTTATTTGCACCAAGGGGCTTCCTTCTATTGCACACTAATATCACTTAATATTAGCTCCTAACTTGATTTGGGCCAAATTTGGGCCTTTGCTATTGCTCTTGGGCTTTTTGTTTTGGCCTTGTTCAAAGTTCTCTAGTCGTTTGATTCATCGTATGATTTCTCTAATCCTCTCAGTGGTTTATCTCTTGTAAATCCATTGGATATAATTCTCTTGATGATCATGTAGGATATTTAATCTTGATATGAACTCGATCCATAATCCATGATTCATTCGCTTTATCGCTTAATCTCGTTATAAAGTTTCAACGGTTTCTAGAACGCTTGTTTCACTATCTTAGTGGTTTTCGTTCTCAATTCTCAAATCACATTTCATAAAATTATCAAATATCAAATCCTCAATCTTAATATTTTATTTCTTGGTAATACTGATATACAATTCACTGCTCGATCAAATATTACGCTAAAATTAAAATTGGAATTCCTGAATTCCGATCGACTTTACATACACTTATTTCCTCCGTGGATTACTAATATGACTTCGAAACATCCATACCACGTCCCGTACATAGGGTGGCGTGAAAAGTTTTCCAACTTACAAAATCACTATTCATCCATACAAATTACTATTCATGTATGATAAACACTATTCACTTCTCATCTCCCCTCTAGGGTCCATTAGCTCATTTCCTGGATGATAGATTATTCTTATCTATGTCGTCGACCACTGGCTTGATCTATTCTGACAATACACATATGAATCGAGATCATTATCTAAAGCGATATCCATTCATTAATGCACTTATTCATAAATAAGAAAAGTTTTAATTCTATCGAAAATTCGGGTTATTACACGAATGGAAACAAACAAACGCATAAATAAAACCCTGAAGGGTCGAGAGTTAGGTTATAATACAACCAAATAAGAGTTTAAGTCCTTGAAGGACCCTGGATAAAAGACAAGCTGATTAAAAAGCCACATCTGGCAATCAAAGCCATGCAAGGCTGTGGAGGCTAAGGACTAGCTACTCTTCAATATTTTTTAAGTACCTGGAGTGAGGATACAAGGATGAAGCAAATAAAGAACCTTGAATTATAGTCCTAAGGTCAAGGGATATAAGAATATCCTTGAACAAGGATTAAGAAGTTCAATCAAGTTTTCGTCTCAGAAGTTTAAAAGGCAAGAAGCCCACAGGATTGTATTTCTCGAAATCTAAATCGAGGATCAACCTTAAATCCTTGACGTAGAATCAAGAAAAACGAAAAGCAAAGATAGGTTTGAAAACCCTGAAATCAGAACAAATGTTTGAGACAAGCCATGAAAGACATGAAGTCAAGTAAGGGATCCTAGAGAACTTTAGTTTGACATCAATCCAAAAGAAAGGTCGTGAATACTTGGTAGTCGACATATGAACACCAACGTTGAACATGTGAATATCAACCTCAAATCCTAGGTGGAGAACCACGAGATATTATCTATGAAGGCCAAGAAGGTCAAACTTGAGGGGGTCATGAACCTCCAATAAAGATCCAAAGGTTGAAGCTTCAAGTCAAAACTTGAAAACTAATCTGAAATTTTGGATTCTCGATCCAGAACGCCAACATTGAACATCTAACACCAGCGTTGAACACTTGAATATCAACCCTGAAATGGAGATTGAAAACCTCCTAGGGAAGGTTCAAGACCTCATGGAGCTGACCAAATGCCAATAAGACCTTCAGCCGACCTTAAGGAGCCGACCAGAGGCTCTAGAGGGGCTTCAGCCGACCAGAAACCTTCTGGTCTTGGACCGACAGCTCTGATAGATGTTTTGGTGGTTTAAAACACCCAAAACTTGGCTTGAAACCATGTGATGGTAGTCCAATATGCTCTCTTTCATTAAAATCCAAACTTCAAGGTTAGAGTTTAAAAAACTCCCTTGATTTCGAACATCGACGTTCAACACTCGAACATTGCCAAGGCCGAGCACATGCCAACCGAGAGGCCACCCGAGAAGCCCCAAGAACCAAGACAAACATTATAGCCATGACGGCCAACCGAGCTGAGAAAGTTTATTTTAAAAACTCTAGGTTGACATCAACCCAAGATGAGGAGTCTACAAGAGCCATTTACCAAAGGCTAATAAGCAAGATTTTTGCACCCTTGACAGGGAAGACCATGGAGGTCTACGTGGATGACATGTTAGTCAAGAGCCTATTCAAGGCATACCATATTAAGAACCTCAGAGAGGCATTTGAAGTGCTAAGGCACTACAAGATGATGTTGAATTTAGCCAAGGGTACCTTTGGCGTGGGATCTGGAAAATTTTTGGGTCTGATGGTTTCGAAGCGAGGCACAGAAGCCAACCCTGATAAGATCAAGACAATCATAGATATGGAATCACCACGTTCCATAAAGGGCGTACGAAAATTGACTGGAAGAATTACAGCCTTAGGGAGATTCATCTCCAAGTCTGGAAACAAGTGTTTCGCTTTCTTTCAAACTTCAAAGAAAGTAAAGGATTTTGAGTGGACTATGGAAATCCAAGAGGCCTTTGAGCAACTGAAGACCCGTTGTTGGCCAAATCTAGTCCCGGAGAGACCCTTTATTTATACTTGGCAATATCTAAGCAAGCATTGAGCGTTGTGCTCATTAAAGAAGAAACTAAGGTTCAGAAATCCATCTACTATGTTAGCAAGGTGCTCCATGAAGCCGAATTGAACTACTGTGCTATAAAGAAGTTTGCTTTAGCCCTGACCATGGCCTCAAGAAAATTAAGACCTTACTTTTAGTCACATAAAATTGAAGTCTAGACAGACCAAACATTGAGAAACATCCTGCACAGCCCGAAGGCTAGTGAAAGATTGATTAAATGGGCAATTGAACTTGGATAATTTGATATCGCGTATCATCCTTGAATTGCAATTAAGGTACAGGCACTTGCTGACTTCGTGGTTCAATGTACCATTGACAACCAAGAAATCGGGGGGCAGGAAAGCACAACACCCTAGCAAGGGCAAGATGAGACACCCCAAGAGGGAGAGAAATATGAAGTTCAGAAGGAATATTGGGTGACCTATTTTGATGGGGGATCAAAAACAAAAACAAGTGGAGCTTGTTTAGTCGAGGTCGAGTATGAAGCCTTAATAGCCGAATTAGGCTTGGCTCTAGCCATGAAGGCCAAAAAATCTTAAAGTTTGTGGAGACTCAAGGCTGGTGATAGCCCAAGAGAATGGAGATTTTGAAGCCAAAGATGAAACGATGATGAAATACCAGAGGATTATAAAATCACAGTTGATATGGTTCGAGGAATGCCTCCTTGTATAACGGCCGATGCCTTGTCTAAATTCGCCTCATTTGAAATCGAGAATTACACTAGAAGTGTCTACTATCAGGTCTTGGAGACCCCACCTATAGAGCGCAAGTTGTTGGCACACAT
Source organism: Saposhnikovia divaricata (assembly GCA_036435485.1). Lineage (NCBI taxonomy): Eukaryota > Viridiplantae > Streptophyta > Magnoliopsida > Apiales > Apiaceae > Saposhnikovia > Saposhnikovia divaricata. Next base: position 126,150,253 of record CM071597.1, on the reverse strand, counting down.
CGACGTTGGAAGTTACTGGATAGATCCCCATCAAAGCTCATCTTGAGACTGGTTGGCTCCCTGATAATGCCTTGGAGGCACGAAAACTATCAGTGAGAGCATTGAGATATGCATTGATCTAAGCCTTGATGGCTACCAAGGTTGTAGGCCTCCACTCGAGCTAGTCGTTTGAATTCAAGGTCTCGAATCAAGGATTCAGCAAATGGGTCAAAGCCCTGATGGTCTCTCAAACATGCGCACAGATGCTAGAAATACCCATGAAAAAACTATTTTGGCTCCAAAAGTGCCTTAAACGACATTTTTTGGGGTGGAAAAGTGGGGCAAATGGGATAAATCATATTTACAGGACCTAGAGCTCTGAAAGACCTTCGATTTGATATATCGTGGGTCTGATTCGGAGTAACGAGTCAAAAGTTACGGATGATTTTGTGCATACGATGCTTTTTAGACAAAATTCAAACCAAGGCAAGGTCCTATGAACATATGAAGAAGGTTGGAATCAAAATCAAGGGTAAAAAACCAACCAAAATATCCTAGACTTGAAGTCAGGTGTTGAAAACAAGGGAATTCCTTGAATAAGTAACTAAGAAACAAGGACCTCTGTGATAAGGGGGCAAGGCCAAAGTTGTTTGAAACACCCTATTGTAAGTATGCAAGGATGTTTAAAAACCAAAGGTCATAGTTTAATCCATGGTTGTTCAAGAACAAGTTAAGACCTAGAAGGTCCTGAAAACTAAGAAGTATGTTGTTTGAGATCAAGGATCACAAAACCAACCAAGGTGTGGCAAACTCCCTCTAAAAACAAAGGGGGAGGTTAAAGACAAGATTTGATTTTGGTCAAAATCAAGGTCAAAAGTCAAAGTCAAAGGTCAAAGTCAACTAGTCAAAATTTGGCCAAAATTCAAAAAAAAAAAATTTGGGGCCCAGCCGATCAGGGGTAGCCGACCAGGCACCTTTGGCCGAATGGCCGACCATGGTAGGTCTCAGGTGTTGTGAACACCTGAGCCCCTAGGTGATTTCGTTTGGCTCCAGAAAGCTCAAAAATGCTCCGTTTTCTCTCAAATTTGAGATTTGAGACCCTTACAAGGTCCTCTACAAGCCCATGCAGGTTCCTCAGTGATTCCAAGAAGTTGAAAAAATGACCTTGTTTGAAACAAGGTCTGGTTTAAAAACCAGCTTAAAATGAGGTATTTCGCCTCCAAAACGTTAAAAAATGCATGTTTTCATGTGATTCTTCTTCATACCAGGAGATTAGAAGAATCCCTATCATATGAGCTCAACTTCAAAATTTGAGTTTAGGAATGCTAGGGGTGTTCAAAACCAGGAGGGTGTTCAAAATCAGGAAGGTGTTTGAAACACCTTGTCCAGAGGATCGTGTTTCTTGCCTAGACAACTCAAAAATGAGAATTTTCATATGATTCTTTCTACAACCATGAGGTTATAAGAATCTCCACTAGATTGGCTTGACTCCAAAATTTGGGATTAGGGTTTCGTTAATCGCAATTAGGGGGTGATTAACCTCGATTATCGACGTTTAAGGACTTCCACTCTAAAATTAACCTATCTCAAGGTTAAGGGTGGATATCCTAGTAGTAATTACATTAAGTACGAACTAGTTAGCCTCGATCAAGGCCTTTATAGCCCCGTTTAGGGTTGTTTAGCCCCGATTAGGACCGAACTATTGTCTTTTGCTCAAAAATTTGCCCTTGTTGAGGCTTATGAGCGATGACCGTCTGATATTAACCCTAACTTAGATAGGTTGAGGGAAATAAATTACTAGTGAACTTATGATAAAGGATCCTATGCATGAATTGCACTTGGATTGGTGTCCACGAGCTCGAAATGGCACTAATCCTATTCCCGAAAGGCCCAAAAATCTTAAGAAAAAGGTTCGAGAGACCAAGGAACGTTTAACTTTCTTAAGTAATAACTTGAGAGAGAATTTTGGTCATTGTGAATGTGTAGGTCGCTCCACACTTCACTATAAGACGATACCCTGGTAGGGCCGGTGTGACCTTTAACTTCTACGAAATCAAGTTTTCCAAGAAGTTGGGGGCAAATGTAATGGGTGAAAAATAATCCCTAAAGACATAATTAATATAATATTTATTGGCTCATAAATAAGGCCCGAAACCCTAGTTGGGCATTAAATTCGCAGTTAATGATTAAGCCCAAAAGAACAGCCCAAACCAGGGACGCCCGGTATAAGCTTGTTTCTAACATGGGCCTGATCCACAAACCGGGAACGTTCTAGAAACAAGGAACGTTCTAGAATATCCCTGGGATATTATGTAGCCTCCAAGGCACCTAATTCGATATGGAAACTAACTCCTACAAGGAAGGAGTCGGAACCTTCCTCAATGACGGTGACTTGTCCACCAAGTCTCCAAACCCTATTACGATTCAAAGGCTCCCACAGCCTATATAAAGGGCTAGACCCCTCATCTCAGAACTACGTCTTGGCTTGATTCTCAACTCTGAGATACGTAGGCATCTTGTGAGGACCAGAATTAGGTCACGTAAACGCAAGCGTAGCCATTAAAGCACGAAGCTCATGAACCCTAGCCGCAATTCGATAACCCTACTTTTTATTCCACAACACATAGATTTCAATATCAAGATACAAATATTGAAACACTGTTTTTAAGATAGAATATATTAATGTAAATAATGAAAAGAAAATTTTAAAGAAAATTGATTCTTATATTGGTTTAACGTTGCATTGTTTTTTACAAAATTTGAAATCCTTAATTTAATATTAATAAAAAAATAGAATTATTTAAAGATTTATCTTTGTAAAATATTATTCATAACATATAAATTGTGTTGTAAACTATTTAAAAAATTACTCTCAAATGTAATGAAATAATTTCGAAGAGCAATATAAAAAAAGCAATTTTCAAAATAAAACACACAAAAATTATTTATTAAATAAAGAAAATTAAAGAAAAAACGTGTATCGCACGGGTTATAAGCTAGTATATAATAAGCGTACTTATCCATAATTTTGATTTGGTCACTGTACCTCCAAAATAATCTCAACTGTCGAATATAATATTTTTAAAAATAGACGATCAAGATTATATCATATCAAAATGAAAAATATAATCTAAAAAGGATATAATTAAAAAGGTTGTATTAGAATTGAATTTTAAAAAGAAGTTATAATCTAAAAAGGATATAAAAGATTGTATAGAACTAAATTTTATTAATTTATTTATTAATATTAAAAAAGGTTCATATTTACAATTTAGGCTCTACCTCGAGATACAGAAATCAGATTTGGATGATTTTACAATTCACGCGAAACTCTTAAAATTATCTTTAATTTAGTGATTATTCAATAATTATTATCCAAATGAAAACACTCAGAATCTCAGGAGAAAATATAATTACAAATTTTTACATTAATCCTATTTAGTGTAGAATACCAACATTAATAATCATATTCAATATAGAAAACCTAATTACATATGATTTAAATAATTGACAAGCACTTTTTTGTATTTCAATATAAATACACTTTTTAGTTTACATGTTAAAATATTAAATATTTTTTATGCTAGATCCAACGTTTTTTATCTATTTATTTTAAGATCTAACAGTTCTTATTTATTTTATCGTACTGAGGACTAGACTACCAACTACCAAAGTTTTGGTCAAAATCCCTCGTACACTTATCATTAAAATTGTATTTGGTTGTTGGTACAACTATCTTCAAATAATAAGAAGGTTATTTTGATAATCAAAACAAAATATAAGTAGATTTCTTAAATAGAATAGAATTTTCAATATAAAAAATCGTCAATTTCACCTCTCTTTTGTTTCTTGGTAGTTTTAATTGGAGAAAATTATTAAATCATCACTAAATTAAAGATTATTTTGTTAATTTCTCGTAAGCTGTAAAATCATCCAAATCAAGTTTTAAGAATTGAAGATAAAACACATAATAAATTGAATGTGTAAAATCTTATATATATATATATATATATATATATATATATATATATCAATTTCATAACAATAATTTGATATGTAAACTAATAACAAATAAATAAAAAAATAATATAATAAATATTAGAAAAAAAAACCGTGCGTTGCACGGGTTATAAGCTAGTATTAATAAATGAGATAGAAATAGTGACTATTAAGTACATTTTCACTAAAAGCATCAATAATTTATGAATCAATCAATCAATCAATATCTATACTATATTATAAAAGATGAAACATTAAAAGTTTTGGTACGGTACAGTACGGTACTTACCTTATTTAATTATTTTACTTTATAAACCTTAATTATTTTACTTAATTATTAAAAAACAAAACACAATCATTACGAAACATTAAAAGTTTTGGTACGGTACAGTACGGTACTTACCTTATTTAATTATTTTAATGTTAAATATTGATTCAAGTGATATCAGGATTTGGACTACTGATCAGATACTGATGCTGACGTCATCAGGACTGCAACGTCAGTATTATGTTGCTATCAAGATTGGAAGCTGATCAGGATTACATGAAGATTTACATTAGTCCAGAGATCAAGGAAGACTGATTATAAACAGTTGTTAATTGATTTGACATATCTTGTAATTGATAGGGCAGTTGTGTGATGTATATAAACACAATTTAGGTTTTACTTAATTTTAATCGCTTACACGAGATATCTTGTAACCTAGCAGCTCTCAAGAACATCAAAATTTCTTGAGAGAGTTTGTAACAGTTTTATATCAGAGTTAATAAAACTGTTATTTATTCATACTTGTGTTATTACTTTTGCTAAAGTCAAAAATCGTATACAACTGTATTCAACCCCCCTTCTACAATTGATTATTACTAGGTAACAATTGGTATCAGAGCAAACTGATTAATCACAATCAGAAACAATCTTATGATGTCGACGAGCAAGTATGAAAGCATTAAAATCCCTGTCCTCAAAAAGTCTGAGTACCCTACATGGAGGGTAAAGATGTTGATGTATCTGGAGGCCACTGATCCTAACTATCTGGATAAGATATATGATGGTCCATATATTCCTAAGAGACTGTTTGCTAGAACAGAGACTGTGCTTGAACACTATGTTCAAAAGACAAAGGCTGAATGGACTCCTGAGGAAAAGGCTGAAGTACTCAGAGATGCAAAGGTGAAGAATATCCTTCATAATAGCCTTGATGCTGTCATGTCAAACAGAGTGATAGCATGTAAAACTGATAAGGAGATTTGGGAAACTTTGGAAACTCAATGCCAGGGCACTAAATCTATCAAAAGGAACAGAAGGGCTCTGTTGATTTAAGAGTATGAATAGTTTGATGCAAAATCTGATGAAAGCCTCACTGATCTGTATGATAGATTTCTGACACTACTGAATAATCTATCCCTAGTAGGCAAAAAGTATGATGCAGAGGACTCGAATACTAAGTTTCTGAGAGTTTTACCTGAGGAATGGGATACTCAAACATCTATCATTAGACACCAATATGATCTCAATGCTGTGTCTCTTGATAAGGTGTATGGAATGCTTAGAACTCATGATCTTGAGGTTCAACAGAGGAAGAACAAGAAAAGCAACAAGGCAAAGGCTGTTGCTTTAAATGTTGAGTCAAAATCAAAGGGAAAAGCTGTGGAGGTTTCAAGGAGAAAAAGTAGAGTTGTTGAGTCAAATACTGATGACTCATCATCAGATCCTGATGCCAATCCTGATACTGATACTGATGAGGACTCTGCTGATTCTGGCATGATGGAAATGATTGTTATGATAGTCAAAGGCTTCAAGAAAATGAAGTTCAGAAAGGCTAGAAGACAAGGCAACTTTCAGAAGAAACCTTTCAATGCTCACAAGAACAGGTACAAGAAGAATGAAGGCAAAGGCACCAAGTTTGACAAGTCAAAGGTCAAATGCTACAACTGTGATGGATTGGGTCACTTTGCAACTGAATGCAAAAAGGCCAAGACCAAAGCTCTTATCTTATCAAGCAAGGATTGGATGGACTTTTCCTCAGAATCTAAAGAAGAAAAGGTGAACTATGCATTGATGGCAAATGTTGATGAGATTGCTGCTCCTGATAATAAGGTACCTGAAACTGTTTTTGATTTTGATACTGATAATGTTTCTGAGTTAAGATCATTTCTAAAGTCTCTTCATATTAGCTTTAGAAGTCAATCTCTTGAAAATTCTAGAATCATATATGAGATGTCAGAATTGTCTAAAAGAAATGATCATCTAGAAGCTGAGTTACTCTTTATGCAAGAATTACAAACTCAATGTGATAAGGCTAAACACATGCAAATTGAATTAGAATTGAAATGTACTTCTCCTAAAAAAGAACTTGAATATGCTAATGAGAAACTCAGAACCTGGACTGATTCTGGAAGGAAATTTCATGAGATAAATACTAATAAAAACTGGAAAGAATGTCTAGGTTATAAGCTAGAAAATGATCAGAAATTGAAACAGAAAATTGTTGTTGATGAAAAGACAAGTCCAAAGACCTATAGACATGTTATAGACAAAACCAAATCTGATATTGAACCTATCAATTTTGTGTATAGTAAAAGTTCCAAATCAGATACTGAAAAGGGATTAACTTCTACTTCTAAAACTGTCAAGATGACAAGTTCTAAAAATGTAGGTCTTTTGTCTAAGAAACAACTGTGAGACAGAATCTGTGAAGTCACAGATAAAAAGAAAATAGCTACTGCAAATGGTAAGGTTGGAATAAACAAAGAGAATAATTATAAGTATATTCCAAATGCACCTAGAAAAACATGTTCTAATCATCTTGCTATTGATTGCAGGAAGAATAAAAAGAATGCAACTGTTATTCCTAAGTCTGACATTAGGAATAAATCCGTATTTTATAAACCACAGAATCCCTGTTTTCATTGTGGTAGTAAGTGGCATTCTATTTATACATGTGAAGAATACCATAATTTGTATTATAATTATTATGAGCCTTTGCCCAAATTCAATAAAAGTATAATTTCTGGTAAAGTTAAGAATGTCAATAAAAAGCATGCATTTACTAACTCTGATACTAACAAGGAAAATTCTAATGGATTCAATCCTGAAAGGACTGCCTTTGTCAAAAAGACTTCTGCTGCTATAAATGTTAAATTGCATGCGAATAGAACCCAACAAGTGTGGGTTCTTAAAAATTCTAACTGAGTTTTCTGTGTTTCTGATTGCAGGGTAAAAAGAAAAATGTGTTAGTCATGGATAGTGTGCTCTGTACACATGACTGGAAACAAATCCCTGCTATCAGAATTTGAGGAGAAAGCTGGCCCAACTGTGGCAACATTGGACAAACTTTGGGATATGGCAATATAATCATTGGAAATGTCATCATTGAAAAAGTAGCTCTGGTGAAAGGACTCAAACACAATATGCTTAGTGTTAGTCAAATTACAGACAGAGGTTATCATGTCAACTTTTATGATTCTCATTTTAAAGTAATCAGCAAGGCATCAGGAAAGGTTGCTTTGACTGATCAAAGACATGGTAACATTTATGAAGCCAACATCTACACTAATACAGATGGTCCCTCCACATGTCTCATTAGTAAATCCTCAGTAGATGAAAGTTGGAATTGGCACAAGAAACTTTCTCATCTCAACTTCAACAACATCAATGAGTTGGTTAAGAAATATTTGGTGAGAGGATTACCAAAAGCATTGTATACTCTTGATGGACTCTGTGATGCTTGACAGAAGGCTAAACAGAGAAGGACATCATTCAAGAGTAAAACTGAATCCTCAATTGATGAGCCATATCACATGATTCACCTTAACTTGTTTGGACCAGTCAACATAATGTTCTAGTCATTGTTGATGAATATACTAGATTAAACTGGGTATATTTTCTGCACAGAAAAGATGAAACTGCTGAGATACTTTTGGACCATGTGAGACTCATTGAAACTGGCACAAAGCATAAAGTCAAGATTCTAAGAAGTGATAATAGAACTGAATTCAAAAATTCAGTAATGGAAGAGTTCTGCAAATACAAAGGAATAGTTCAACAATTCTCTGCTCCTGGCACACCCCATCAAAATGGAGTAGTTTAAAGAATGAACAGAACTCTCATTGAGGCTGGCAGAACTATGTTGGAGGAAGCTAAATTACCTACATATTTCTGGGCAGAAGCAGTCAACACAGCATGCTATACTTAGAACATTACTTTAATCAACATACATGGTGTGACTCCTTATCTAATGATTAAAGAAAAGAAGCCAAGTCTGAACATCTGCATGTGTTTGGCTGTAAGTGTTTTGTTCTGAGACCTCATCCTGAACAGCTAGGAAAATTTTAGACTAAAGCTGATGAGGTCAACTTTATTGGCTATCCAACTACAAGATCCTTTAAAGTTTACAATCTAAGAACAAAGATAGTCATGGAGTCTATCAATGTATCTTTTGATGATAAGAAGATAACAGGAATTGCTGAAGATTCACATGACAGCTTGATTTTTGCAAATGAAGCTACCAAGAATTCTGAAGAATCTGTGTCAGATACTGATATCCTATCAGATCATGACGATCCACCCATTCCTGATGATGCACCAATTACTGATGGTGAGGCCAATAATGCAAATATTGAGGGGGAGCAACATCAAGACACCATTAATACTGATTCAACTCAAGCATCAGGAGGAGGTTTATCAGAAACAGATTCAAGTGATAATCTTGATAGTACTTCAGGAGGAGATAGCATTATCTCAGGGGGAGCTTCTAATGACTCTAGTTCTTTTGAAGATAACACCAATCCAGGGGAAGCATCCAATTCAAGAAATAATTTATCATCAGCAAGGAAATGGACCAAAAGTCATACTCCTGATTTAATTATTGGGAATCCTGATGCATGTGTTAAGACCAGAAGTGCAACTCAAAATGAATGTCTTTATTATAACTTTCTATCAAAGGATGAGCCTAAGAAAGTTGAAGATGCACTCAAGGATGCTGATTGGGTTACAACAATGCAAGAAGAACTAAATGAATTTGAAAGGAATGAAGTATGGAAACTTGTACCAAGGCCTAAGGATAGGTCAATTGTGGGTACAAAGTGGGTGTTCAGAAACAAGACAGATTCAGATGGCACAATTATGAGGAATAAAGCAAGGCTAGTTGCAAAGGGATATTCTCAATAGGAAGGAATAGACTATGATGAAACTTTTGCTCCTGTTGCAAGGCTAGAAGCCATAATGATTTTTCTTGCATATGCAGCCCACAAGAAGTTCAACGTTTTCCAAATGGATGTAAAAAGTGCTTTTCTCAATGAAGTTCAAGGTTTTCATTGATCCTAAATATCCAGATCATGTCTATAGACTGGATAAAGCACTTTATGGATTAAAGCAAGCTCCAAGAGCCTGGTATGCAACTTTGGCTCAATTCTTACTAGAAAGTGGATTCAAAAGAGGTACAATTTATAAAACTCTGTTTTATTTGAATCATGGTAAGGATTTACTGTTAGTACAAATTTATGTTGATGATATCATATTTGGGTCAACTAATTCAAAGCTTTGTGAGAAGTTTTCAAAGCTAATGCAGTGTAGATATCAAATGAGCATGATGGGAGAAATAAGCTTTTTCCTAGGTCTGCAAGTTAAACAGACTGATGATGGGATTTTTGTCAATCAGTCAAAGTACACAAAGAATTTGTTAAAGAAGTTTAACATGCAAGACAGTGCTACTGATTCAACTCCTATAGCTACAGCTACAAAGCTTGATCCTGATCAAGGTACTGAAGTAGATGTAACTAACTATAGAGGTATGATTGGCTCACTCTTATATCTAACTGCAAGTAGACCAGATATCATGTATGCAACCGATCTATGTGCAAGATTTCAGGCAAACCCCAGGGAACCATATCTCATTGCAATTAAAAGGATTTTTAGATACTTGAAGGGCACACCATATCTTGGCCTTTGGTATGCTAGAGAGTCTGACTTTAGTTTATGTGGTTACTCAGATGCTGATTTTGCAGGATGCAAAATAGAAAGGAAAAGTACTTCAGGCAGTTTTCAATTTCTGGGAGGTAGACTAGTTTCATGGTTCAGTAAAAAGTAAAAGTCTATCTCAACATCAACGACATAAGCTGAGTATATAGCTGCAGGAAGCTGTTGTGCTCAGATAATGTGGATGAGGAATCAGCTAATGGACTATGGTTTGTCATATTCAAAAATACCCATTTATTGTGATAACCAAAGTGCTATTGCTATGACATGAAATCCAGTTCAACATTCTCTTACTAAGCATATTAGTATCAGATATCATTTCATAAGGGAACAAGTACTGGAAGGGACAATTGAGCTACATTTTATTCCTACTGATCAACAGCTAGCTGATATATTCACCAAGCCACTTCCTGAGGCCATTTTTACAAAGTTGGTGGATGAACTTGGAATGGTGAACTATGAAAGTTTCTGAGAAAACATGCAGAGAGACATTACTGATGATCATCAAATCCTGATGGTTATCAATTCCTGATGAGAGAATCCTGATCGAAGTCAAACCTTGACTTGGTCAAAATCCTGATAATTGGTCAAATCCTGACGCGACGATTCGTTTATCAGTATGGTGAATTTCAAGATTTACAGATGGTTTTGTATTCTTGATTTGATTATGATTAATGTTTTTGAACTTCTGATTCATCTATTTAAAATTTCATAGTTTTTTATGCTAACCAGAACAGTTAATAACAGAAACAGCACAAAACATCATAATTGATAAACATAATTTTTCATTGATAATTAGAAAGAGATTACATGCATACATCAATTTTTTTTGTTTTCTCTATCTACTAATCTATCAAACAGCTAAAGGAAAATGAAACTCCAATGAAGTTTGGAAAACAATGAAGTTTGCTCAGGAGTGTGTATCGAAAAAGCTTTCTATGACCTTTGAGTGTAATGGAATTACATACAAAGTCACTCCGGAAACTGTTGAAAAAGCTCTTCACCTTCCATCACTAAATGGTGTGATTCCTGATGCTGTGTCTGATTCGACCCTGCTTGATTTTATCTCAAAGTTGGGTTATAATGGTGAAATCAAGAAGTTTGCTACTCTGTATAGAACAAAGCTCAAGAAGGAATGGAATTTTTTCTTTGACACCATCAGTCAGTGCTTCTTGAACAAGGTTTCAAACTTTGATGATCTACCATTAGGATCCGCTCAAATTGGGTATTCTCTTATCCATGATACTCCTTTTGATTATGGGTCTTTTGTACTTAAGGCTCTACAGGCTAGGAAGTTAGATAAATGTGGATATGTGTGTTTTAATAGATTCTTTCAATTGATATTTTCACATCTCTGTCCCAGTGTTACATTTTCAGATGATACATTATTGCCTATCTGTAAGATATCTGAAAATAATGTAAAAATGTTGGTTAATTCTGATAAAACCAATCGCTTTGAGGGCAATGCCTTCATTCCTGATGAGGTATGGTCTCTTTCGAAGAAGAGGATGCCTACTCATTATGGTCCTGCAACAAGTGCTATGTAACAGGACACTACACATTCTGTTCCTGACATAAGAACACAACCCAAATAGCTTTCCAAACACTCAACCACCTATGATGTCTCTCAACATGCATCAGCTGTAAAAGCAAAGAAATCAGCTAGATCTGATGTGTCTGGAAGACAATCAGGATCAAAGGATTTCTCCAGTCACACCCTCACTCAAAATAAGTTACAAGGGGGTGAACAAGGGGTCCTGGTTGTTGAAAAGGTTATGCCTAAGGTTGCTGAGTCACTGATTGAAGCTGGAGTGTATAAAGAAACAGGGGAAAAGAGGAAATTTTTGCAACAGGTGGATTCTGATTCTGATGGTGATGATAATCTACCTATCTAAAAAATCATGAAGAAAAAGGAAGTTGCTGCTACTACTACTGAAGCTTTGACTAGTCCTGAACAGCCAAAGAAAAAAAGAAGATAATCAACAAGAGCAGTTCTTATATGCCTGTGGAGATACAGAATCTTACTGATGATACAGAGATTATTCCTGATGTCTCTATTACTCCTGACAAGTCATCAGTTCCTGACACAACTGTCAATACTGACATTTCTACTCCTAATAATTCATCTGTGAAGAATGTTGAAATTTTTTATTCTCTAGAAACTCTTTCTCAAAAATGAAGAATTATTGAAATGTCTATGGAGAAGGTAAATGCTATTGCTGCTCAGCTTGGTGTACAACCAACACCACTTCAAGTGAAGAGACAAGCGCAAGGGTCTTTCAAAGACAAAAGAAGCAGAGGATTACTTCACCTCTGAAAGGATCTATCCCACAAGAACCTGAACTTCAAAAGAGTTCAGCAGCTACTGTAGATCCAGCCACACAAGAACCACCTACTCACAGTATAGGTGCAGGATTTTCTGAAGGAACAGCTACACAAGAACCACTCTCTCAAAGTGAGGGTACAAGCAAAGATGTTCCTGCCCCACAAGAACCATCTTCTCAAAGTGAAGATGCAGGCATTCTCAAATCATCACAGGAATTTTCTTACACTGCTCAAGAGATTTCTGATGTTCAGATTGACATTGCTCAACATCTGAAAGACAAGGGTGATCATGATAGACATATTGCTCAAATGCATGTTGTTTATGAAGAAACTGGATTTGAGGGAAGCACACAAGAACCTTCAGCTCAAAGGATTGAAGAAGCTTCAGAACCTCTGGCTCCACAAGAACCATTAGTAGCAAACACTGATGCAAGCCTAGTTCCTGATAAGAACATCATTCCTGGTGATAGTGTTGTTGTAATGCTTGAAGATGTTAATCAACCAATTCTAGTGCAATCACTTTCATCAAGGCCAATGGAATCTCCTTCTTCAGGTAACACTTCTATTTATACTTCTACTCTCACTATTGATAGCAAGATTGTAGATAGACCTATAAGGGATACCTCTATTTACATTACTATAGTCCACTCCTCTCAGCCACCTCTTATTTCTTTGAATTTGTCGAGCCAGAACTTTTCTTGTGAGAATGAGAGTGAACAATTAGAGAAAAAGAAGAGTGAAGAGAGGCAGTCTCCTGTATTGACAAAAGGAAAGGTAGATGAGAGTGAGAAGTTAATCACTTCTAGTGAGGTAACAGTTACTATTGAAAGTAACTTAGGCAAAACAGTTAGAAGTGATGAGATCACTTTATAAGAACAGAGAGATTTAGGAACTGTTTCTGTTCAAAATGCAGGTCCTTAGAATATTTCAGCTTCTTCTTCTGCTGATTTGAAATTAATGGGTATTATGAATCCTGATGATAATCAGAATGATGGTGCTTCTGATGCTAAAGACAGTGATAGCTCAGATGTTGATGATGATCAGGATGATCCTGAGACAGCACAGCTCAAAGAAGTTATTCATGCTAGTCTTGGTGCCACTCATGGATCTTCCAGCAAGTTTATGGAACCTGTTAGCAAAGCTACAAAGGGTACAGTTACACATAGAGGAAGCTTAATACATCCTGAGATCATTCGTGATACTGGAACTGGAGATAAAGCTGACCGTGTCAAAAGTTATGAGTGGGATAGCAGCTGGGCTAATCCTAGAGACACTATTTCTTTTGAAAATGCTCAAGGTCATGCTTACTCTATATTTAAAACTCTGACTGATAATGCTCCTCTACAACATGTTGTGAAGATGTCTACTATTCTTTCTAAAGGTTTTCAAACTGAAATTGCTTCTGTCAAGGATTCTCATGCACATACTCGAGCTGAGTTGCTGAACAAGTTCGAATTGACTGTTATTGGTTCTCAGGTTAGGATTCTGACAAAAGAGGTTGAGAAAACTAATAAGAGACTTGATTCTCTTGAAAGCAAAGTTGACGACATTGAAGCTTCTTTCCAACTTATTCTATCTTTATTGACTGATCTTGATGTCAAAAAGGGGGATAAGGTAGTCAAAACAAAATGCACACCTGATCTAGTTGTAAGAAAGGATGATGAGACTTTTGGAAATGATGGTGGTGCTCAGACACATGGAGCTGAAACCTCTGATGCTGCACTGGTAACAAGTAAAAGTCAATCTAAAACTCAAACAAGGCAGTTAACTCATGTTTCTAGATCTGGAAAGAAGACAGTAAGGACAATGGTACAATCTCAAGTCCTGACAGAAGAACAGTTTCTGACACCTGGTCAAGGTCAATTGTCAACAATTCCTGAGGGTGTGTTTGCACAAAATTACGCAAGCGCACGTAGTCACAAGTAATATAATTTAAGTTCGTTCCGCAGAGATCTGGTTAAGTTTTAATCAGAAAATATGCCTATGCAACAATGTATGGTCTTAATTCACTGCTAAGAAAAATAACAATTTTGGGATTGATTATCTAAATTAAACTAGGATGCAAATATTAAACTAAGAATTAAAGTAACTAATGAGATTGAAATCGAATTACTAATATGAGAATAAACATGGGATCCTAACTTCATTAAATACTTCCCTTAGATCTGACGCCTTTAATCTCTATATGCAATGGTTTTGATATCTGATCGGATAACACGAAACAAGTATACGCTACCTGTCAGCATACGCATACCAAACTAAACATACATCCACAAAAGAGATAGAAGATGAATAGACACCAATTATGCTTAGACCCTATATGTCTATAGAATTTGAAAACATAACGGTTGAAGAACAGGTTATCCATTAAGATCACATAGGGTAGTATAAGTATTTTCATCTCACACCACGAATCATATTGATAAACAATTATGAACCTATGCTAGCATGGCAAGTTCTAAATCTCAAGATCCACTTTCACTTCACAAGAGATTAACAATTCAATTTAGATGTTAGCTACGCATCTAAAAGCATTAAGATTAACCATACGAGGATATCAATTTCACATCACACACAGATCTTTAAAGCATCAAGATACTAAGTTCCATAAATAAATCCGTTAGAATCCCAAGACAACGATTAGCCCATAATTGAACCGTTCTTCGTCATGGGAATTGATGAAAACATTATAATTACCAAGATATGAAAGAAATTAACAATAATATTAATAAAGCGAAGAGTTGAGAAAACAAATCTATGTTTCAACGTATACAAAAGATGAAGTAGATCTAGATCCGTGCTTGTCACCGAGCGTTGAATCCTTTTCCACTCTCTCCCTTGCAATTCTAAGTTACAATAATAAAAATCTAATACAAATTACATGGTAGGATGTGTTTAAATAGACTCTAGAAGTCTTGCCCATTAAGCAATTACCTTCTATTACAATTAGAATTCGATTAAGGTACCAAAAACTTCCCAAAATACAATTAGAATTAGAAAAAGGGCAAAACAGTAATTTTCCAGCCTTGCTTCACAAAGAACACGTGCGCAAATTGTAACTACATGCTCCCTGCACCTGATATCTATCCCAGGTTGTAGAAAATCTCTCAAGCTTCGCGTGAGCTTTAAGATCGCTGAAAACGGACTTCTAGAACTCCAGATATGGCCAAAACAGTGAAGACTGCGCAACCTTCCCGGAAAATCCGAATTTTAATCAATTAATCCTCCAAACACGATAGAAGCTTCCCCCATAATCGACATTCTTGTAAGTCTGCACAACTAAGCAAAACACATCAAAACTACAATAAACTTGAGGCTAAGTCAATCAATTTAAGCCGAATTTAAGCGATCCAAGTGGATATAAAATCCACTTATCACACCCCAAACTTAAACCGATGCTTGTCCTCAAGCATAAACAATTACAACTAACTAACTAACTAACTAGTACCACTTCCGTAGGTGATCACGGTTGCATTTGGCATATGCAACAAGCCCTTTAAACCCCTAGGCAGCCCTAGTGGACGAGTAAGGTCTCGTGAGGGCCTATAGCGAATGTACCCACAAAATCCATTTAGCCTAATGCAATGCAATGCATGAATGCAACTAATATGAAAAATGCAACGATCCTCTTCAAACTAACCAAAACCAACTAGCAAGCAAATATCTTAGAGAATGCAACTAAATCCAAATAGAGCTCGACTAAGTTCCCGTATACTAACAATACATGAACAGAAACGTGCGTGTGTGCAATGCTCATCAGAAATACTCCCAACACTAGATCAAAATCATACATGCTCTTCGTCAAGACAATCACAGGTTTATAAATAGAATAGACTGTAGACACTTCATAACCTAGAAACACCTCCATCCTTATCCAAGGTAGACAGAAATTCATGCTTTATTACTAACAACTACGACACATATATACAAGCATGCTTATTTCACCGTGCAATGGATGAGACCCCAAAAGGCTTATACAATAATACCCATGTAACGAGCGTTGGGTTAGTGGATCCCAGACTGTAAGCCTTAGGTCACTAGGTACAAAGTCCCCTAGAACTTAATTGCTCGAGTATTAAAGAGCTCACCCTAGTTAATTTTGCATATAAACAATTGAAACTTTTGACTCTTTTTTTTTCTTTTTTTTTCTATTTTTTTCTGCTTTTTTTTCTATGCAATCTGGAATGAGAATTCTCAAATCCAACCCTAGACTACTCATATAAATATGAGCCGGCTACTAGCCATTTGACATCTAGCAATTATTGACAATTATTTACAATTTAAGCATGAAATCCCTGTTTTCCCCCAAACTTAGACTTAAGTGCTCCTACGCTATAAAGGGAATAACGAAAATTCTAAATATAAACAAGTGATTATATCTCAAAACATCCAAACAAGCATGACCCTAACCTAGCCCAAAAGCACCAAATGAGATTGTGAAAAGATTTTTTTTCCGAAACACATAATTCAATTTCATAGAAACTATAAGTCAACCCTCTATTCATCATTACCACACTCAATTAGAAACCTACCTACCAATCAGAATTAGCTCGTTCTAAGGGATCATGAAATATGCATGCCATGAAATGCAACTAATATGAACTCATATGGTATACGAAACAAAAAAAATAGAATGTCCTATATGAAACAAACGTAATTAATACGCACAAACATGCATGAATTACTACTAATATGCAAAACATGATATCTATATGCACACATAATACAACAACAACTACTAATCCCTCAAACCACCCCCAAACTTAAAATATTCAATGTCCGCATTGAATGGAAGTAAATACGAGGGATAGCAGAAAACAAACCTACTCGTCCTCATCCTCGGATGAATCAGTATCTGGCGGTGGATAAGGTGTACGAGCTCCATAGACGGGCCACCGGGCCTGAATACCCGCATCTCTCAAAGCTGTAGCCATATCCTCAGCATACTCCCGGTTACTAGCATGTATAGCATCCATACGCCTATACAAACGTCTAAAGTGAGCATCCAAAACCCTTGGTACTCTCGAAACCCGTGGCGGAGCGCCCACTCCCTGACCACTAGTACCAGCACCACTAACATCATACCCAAGCCCCCTAGGATGTGGGATTCCGCCTTGCCATTCCGGCATCCGATCAATAGACACGTCAACAATGCAAGCCAAAGGTGATTGCAACTCCTCATCCGCACCCCATGTAACGCCACTAACCATACACAACCCAACTATGATAGAAGCATGGGGCATCGATGACAGTGCACTAGACTTTAAACACCTGCGAATATTCTGATGAACAATATAGGCGACATCAATGTATTTTCCCTTTAGAATGCCCCAAAGAATAATCGCTCTGTCAGCTGTGACCTCACCCGTATGAGAAGTAGGCATAATATTGGCACAAAGAAATAGATACCACGCTCGTGCAAACTTATTCATAGCAGAAGACGGAAAAGTAAGTGGCTCATTAGTTCCCAATTTATACTTCCAACTTGTACCGGGAACACAAAGTTCACGAACAATCGCCTCCATATCTACATCATCACTAGTCTTCAGTGCCCAATTTTCATCCCCCACAAGCTTAGGTGGTTGTCTCAAAATCAAACGAATAGAATCTGACCTGTAATCCACCCGTTTACCACGAACCATACACACACCATTCTGCTCATCTTTAGCATTCGCATAAAACTCCCTAACCACATTCACCGAAACCAGAGCAGGTGCCATACAAATCTCTCCCCATCATAACTCACTAATCACCTCAACCAACCCATAATGACGAGTTAGCAAAAACCCCCTTTCCTTCGCCACCGGCCTTGACAACAATCGATTATACTCAACCTCCGCCTCCGGAGAAGAAAATCTCTCCACCTTACTAGAACCACCTCTCATTCGCTTAGGAGCCATCACAATCAATTCTCAACTCAACAATATCACCAAAATCCACCAATAGCAATGAACCAAGCAATTGTAAACAAAAATCACAAAATCCCCAAATTTACAAGAACACAAATTCGTAATAAGAATTAAAGAAGAAATTTACCCAATACGAATTGAAGAGGTGTAACTTGCAATGAAAATCCCCCAAACTTGAATCCTTCTTGCGTCTTAAAATTTGAATTGAGGTTTAGAGATTTTAATTTAGGGATTGGGTGTATATATATGTGTAAGTATAGGTGTATAAGGTAGGAAATTTGAATGGAGATATAAAAGAGAAGAATTAAATTTGAATTAGAATTGATATGGGTTTAATAATTTGAAGAGGAGATGGAGGGTTTGGAATTGATATAGGTTTAGGATTGGGTTTAGGGATGTTAGTATAAGAGGAGAAGAGAAATTGGGTTGAAAGAAAAAAAAAATTTTATGACCAACAGCTGAAAAATTCGAGTAATACACTGCACAAGGGGCAGACTACGCGCGGCTGGCGCAATCTGCGCCTGCGTTTCTGTATGTCGCGCAGGCTGTGCCTGCGTGTCACAGGCGCAGCCTGCGTGAAATCAGTTGGTTTTTTTTTTCACACTCAATTTTTTTATTTTATTTTTTTTCACAACAATTTTTTTTTTCACAACAATTTTTTTTTTTGAAAGAAAGAAAGAAACAAAAATATACAAGGCTTACACAAGGCTTGGGTTGCCTCCCAAGAAGCGCTCCTTTTACGTCATTAGCTTGACGTTCTTCTTCCGAATCAAGTAGACGCCAAAACGGCGGAAACCTTATCGCGTTGAAACGACCCTCCATATTAATGCTTCAACCGCTGTCCATTCACTTTAAAAGCATGATCCGGTGTTGTTTCATAAATTTCAATAGCTCCATGTGGATACACCGTCTTAACAATAAATGGACCCGACCACCTTGACTTGAGTTTTCCCGGAAAAAGCTTGAGCCGAGAATTAAATAGCAACACCTGTTGACCCAGAAAAAATGCTTTTGGTACCAACCTTTTATCATGCCACCTCTTAACCTTCTCCTTATACATCTTGTTATTTTCGTAAGCTTGCTCACGAAATTCCTCAAGTTCATTCAACTGAAGCAACCGTTTTGCACCCGCAGCTGTGATATCTAAATTCAATTTCTTCAACGCCCAATATGCCTTATGTTCCAACTCTGCAGGAAAATGACATGTTTTCCCATAAACTAACTGAAACGGAGACATACCTAGAGGAGTTTTTTAGGCAGTTCTGTACGCCCACACAGCTTCATCAAACTTCAATGACCAATCCTTATGAGACGGATTCACCACTTTCTCCAGAATTCTTTTGATCTCCCTGTTAGAAACTTCAGCTTGGCCATTCGTTTGAGGGTGATAAGCAGTGGCAACACGATGCGTCACATTATATTTCGCCATCAACGTAGTAAATTGGCGATTGCAAAAGTGAGTTCCCTCATCACTTATTATAGCACGTGGAGTTCCGAAACGCATAAAAATTTGCTTATGCAAGAAATTCAATACCACCTTCGCATCATTGGTCGGCAACGCCTTAACCTCGACCCATTTAGACACGTAATCCACAGCTAGCAAGATGTACTGATTATTGCATGAAGAAACAAAAGGTCCCATAAAGTCAATCCCCCAAACATCAAAGATCTCCACCTCAAGAAGCATGTTAAGAGGCATCTCGTTCCTTCTAGAAATATTGCCAACCCTTTGACAACGATCACATCTCAACACGAACTTATGAGCATCCTTAAACAAGGTAGGCCAATAGAAACCTGCTTGAAGCACACGAGCCGCTGTCTTTTCTCCACCATAATGACCACCATAAACAGTTGAGTGGCAATCTCGCAACACACCCTCCATCTCACTATACGAAATACATCGTCTGATCATCTGATCTGCTCCTTGTCTAAACAAAAACGGTTCATCCCAACGGTACCACTTCACATCATGTAGAAACTTCTTCCTTTGAGCACTCGAAAGATCTGGAGGAATAACATTGCTAACCAAATAGTTCACATAATCTGCAAACCATGGCTCTTCATCTTGCACTCCAAAAAGCTGATCATCTGGAGAAGATTCATTAATAAGAGATTTGTTATGCGAATTCTTATCGTGGTCCTCTAAGCGTGAGAGATGATCCGCTACTTGATTTTCCGTGCCTTTCCTATCCTTGATTTCCACATCAAATTCTTGCAAAAGAAGCACCCAGCGAATCAATCTAGGCTTTGAATCCTTCTTCGAGATGAGATATCGAATAGCAGCATGATCCGTGTAAACAATCACCTTCGTACCAAGCAAATAAGACCTGAATTTCTCGAAACCATAGACAACTGCTAGCAACTCCTTCTCCGTAGTAGTGTAGTTCAGCTGTGCATCATTGAGGGTTTTACTGGCATAGTAAACCACATTAAAAATTTTATCCTTCCTTTGACCAAGCACAGCTCCAACAGCATAGTCACTAGCACCACACATAAGTTCGAACGGTTCCTCCCAATTAGGTGCGGTAATGACTGGTGTAGTAGTCAACTTCTTCTTCAAGAGCTCAAAAGCTGTAAGGCACTCATCATCAAACTTGAAAGGAACATCCTTCTCCAACAAGTTACACAAGGGTTTAGAGATTTTTGAGAAGTCTTGAATGAATCTCCGATAGAACCCCGCATGACCAAGAAAATTGCGAATTCCTTTAACAAAGATAGGTGGAGGAAGATTTTCGATTGTCTCCACCTTAGCTTTATCCACTTCAAGCCCCTTACAGATACCTTGTGCCCAAGAATAATTCCTTCTTGCACCATAAAGTGACACTTCTCCGAATTAAGCACCAAGTTAGTCTCCACACAACGTTTCAATACCAAGCCAAGATTATGCAAGCACTCGTCATATGAAGTACTAAAAACTGAGAAGTCATCCATAAAAACCTCCACATTCGTGCCAATCATGTCTGAGAAAATAGCCATCATGCACCTTTGAAAAGTAGCAGGAGCACCACAAAGTCCAAAAGAAACTCGACGAAAAGCAAAAGTGCCAAAAGGACATGTGAATGTGGTCTTCTCATGATCTTCCGGAGCAATGCAAATCTGATTATAGCCCGAATAACCATCAAGCAAACAATAATACTCGTGTCCCGCCAACCTGTCTAACATCTGATCAACGAATGGAAGAGGAAAGTGGTCTTTTCTCGTGGCTTTGTTGAGCTTCCGATAATCCATGCACACTCTCCATTCCGTGACTGTCCGAGTAGGGATGAGCTCGTTCTTTTCATTAGCAACAACTATCATGCCACCTTTCCTTGGCACACATTGAACCAGACTCACCCAAGAATTATCCGAGATAGGATAGATAATACCCGCATCTAACCACTTTAAAATTTCCTTCTTCACCACCTCTTTCATGATAGGATTAAGTCTTCGCTGATGCTCAACAGTAGGCTTAGCTCCTTCCTCTAGCAAAATTTTGTGCATGCAATAAGAAGGGCTGATTCCCTTTATATCTGCTATGGTCCAACCAATTACTGACTTGAACTCCCTCAAAATTCGCAAGAGCTTTTCTTCCGCACTAGCTGACAAGTTAGAGGCAATAATAACAGGTAATGTAGATGCATCACCAAGAAAAGCATACCTCAAGTGTTCCAGAAGTGGTTTGAGTTCAAGTGTAGGAGCTTCCTCAATAGATGGTTTCAGACGCCCCTCCGATTTTTTAAGTTCTGCTAACCCAAGAGATTCAAAGGGCAAATCAAATCTCCTTTTCCAAGGAGTTGAATTTAGCTGCTGAAGTTGCTCGGCTATTTCCTCATCTTCAAAATCAAAGTCACCGACTAAAATTTTTTCCAAAGAATCTGACTTAAGCAACTGCTCAATTTCCATAGTAACTGCAGAATCAACCAAATCCACCTTCAAGCATTCTTCTTCATCTGAGGGAAATTTCATTGCATTAAAGACATTAAAAGTGATATTCTGGTCTTGCACCCTCATGGTGAGCTCCCCTTTCTGCACATCGATCAAGGTTCCACCAGTGGCTAAGAACGGTCTTCCCAAGATTATGGGAATCTTCTTATCCTCTTCAAAATCCAAGATAACAAAATCAGCAGGAAATATGAGTTTGTCAACTTTCACCAAAACATCCTCCACTATGCCTCTAGGATATGTAATTGAACGATCAGCCAACTGCAAAGAGATGTTGGCAGGATTTGGTTCCGGTAGACCAAGTTGCATATAGACTGACAAAGGCATGAGAATGATGCTAGCTCCCAAGTCACACAAGCACTTCTCAAAAGACAAATTACCAATAGTGCATGGAATAGTAAAGCTACCAGGATCCTTTAGTTTTGGAGGCAATTTCTGTTGCAGCACAGCACTGCACTCTTCCGTTAGAGCAACGGTCTCTAATTCCTCGAGCTTCAATTTACGAGAAAGAATCCCCTTCATGAACTTGGCATAGCTCGGCATCTGTTCAAGAGCTTCGGCAAAGGGAATGTTAATCTGCAACTTCTTGAACACCTCTAAGAACTTAGCAAATTTCTTATCCAACTGTTGCTTCTGGAGTCTTTTAGGATAAGGAGGAGGATAGATCTGAGTATTATTTGTAGACTGCTCCGGAGAAGCTTTAACAGGTTCCTTGCTCTTTTCCACTTCACCACCTTGCTGATCAGCCACCAAATCAGATTTAGCAATTTCGGGCACTGCAGATTTTTCAACATGTTGATTCTGAACATCTTCATCTTCTTCAGCTGCTGATTTAGGGCCTACTGTAACTTTTCCCGATCTCAAAGTCACAGCCTTCACCCGTTCCTTGTTGTCTCTCCTACCTGGATTTGCTTCCGTATCTCTAGGAAGAGTTCCTTGTGGCCTACTAAGTAAGGCACTTGCAAGCTGTCCCATCTGATTTTCCAAGGTCTTTTGAGAAATTATCAGGCTTTTAATCATCATCCTCAACTCATCCATTTTTGATTTTTCATTAGAAGATTGCCCCGCATTAGCCTGGGGCTGGTGCTGAAATCCCGGAGGCTGATATGGTTGCCTTGGAGCATACTGCTGCTGATAACCTTGATTGAATGGCCTTGCTTGCTGACCCTGAAACTGCTGATAGGGCTGCTGAGGTTGTTGAGCACCTTGGTTGTTGCTCCAGCTGAAGTTAGGATGATTCCTGTTGTTTGGATGATAGGTGGCTGGAACTGGTGCAGTCGGTCTCTGAAAATTACTTACAAACTGTGTTGATTCAGAAGAGATAGCACACTGATTCGTCTCATGTGCGCCCGCACATAGCTCACAAATACTAGCAACCTGCTGAACTCCATAATTAGCAAGAGAATCCACCTTCATCGTAAGAGCCTTCAACTGAGCTGCAATAGCTGGCCTGACAATACTAATTGTATGTCATTGATCTTTGGCTGCGAATAGTCCTTCAAAGCCTTGACTGCTGCTAGTAAATCTGCCATCTCTACAGTAGTTTCAAGTTCCTCTTTCTTATTATCTACTACAAGACCGTCTTCTGCCAGTTTTTCCTTACGAGCCTGCAAACGTGTTCGCATACACGTTCAAGTACATGAAAACACCACAAAACAAACAACTAAGTAAGAAATCTGAGTCAGTGAATGCTAACGACCACTGATGACAAGCACATAAACTAAACAAAACATCGATGATCCCCGGCAGTGGCGCCAAAAACTTGTTTGCACAAAATTACGCAAGCGCACGTAGTCACAAGTAATATAATTTAAGTTCGTTCCGCAGAGATCTTGTTAAGTTTTAATCAGAAAATATGCCTATGCAACAATGTATGGTCTTAATTCACTGCTAAGAAAAATAACAATTTTGGGATTGATTATCTAAATTAAACTAGGATGCAAATATTAAACAAAGAATTAAAGTAACTAATGAGATTGAAATCAAATTACTAATATGAGAATAAACATGGGATCCTAACTTCATTAAATACTTCCCTTAGATCTGACGCCTTTAATCTCTATATGCAATGGTTTTGATATCTGATCAGATAACACGAAAAAAGTATACGCTACCTGTCAGCATACGCATACCAAACTAAACATACATCCACAAAAGAGATAGAAGATGAATAGACACCAATTATTCTTAGACCCTATATGTCTATAGAATTTGAAAACATAACGGTTGAAGAACAGGTTATCCATTAAGATCACATAGGGTAGTATAAGTATTTTCATCTCACACCACGAATCATATTGATAAACAATTATGAACCTATGCTAGCATGGCAAGTTCTAAATCTCAAGATCCACTTTCACTTCACAAGAGATTAACAATTCAATTTAGATGTTAGCTACGCATCTAAAAGCATTAAGATTAACCATACGAGGATATCAATTTCACATCACACACAGATCTTTAAAGCATCAAGATACTAAGTTCCATAAATAAATCCTTTAGAATCCCATGACAACGATTAGCCCATAATTGAACCGTTCATCGTCATGGAAATTGTTGAAAACATGATAATTAACAAGATATGAAAGAAATTAACAATAATATTAATAAATCGAAGAGTTGAGAAAACAAATCTATGTTTCAACGTATACAAAAGATGAAGTAGATCTAGATCCGTGCTTGTCACCGAGCGTTGAATCCTTTTCCACTCTCTCCCATGCAATTCTAAGTTACAATAATAAAAATCTGATACAAATTACATGGTAGGATGTGTTTAAATAGACTCTAGAAGTCTTTCCCATTAAGCAATTACCTTCTATTACAATTAGAATTCGATTAAGGTACCAAAAACTGCCCAAAATACAATTAGAATTAGAAAAAGGGCAAAACAGTAATTTTCCAGCTTTGCTTCACAAAGAACACGTGCGAAAATTGTAACTACACGCTCCCTGCACCTGCTATCTATCCCAGGTTGTAGAAAATCTCTCAAGCTTCGCGTGAGCTGTAAGATCGCGGAAAACGGACTTCTAGAACTCCAGATATGGCCAAAACAGTGAAGACTGCGCAACCTTCCCGGAAAATCCGAATTTTAATCAATTAATCCTCCAAACACGATAGAAGCATCCCCCATAATCGACATTCTTGTAATTCTGCACAACTAAGCAAAACACATCAAAACTACAATAAACTTGAGGCCAGGTCAATCAATTTAAGCCGAATTTAAGCGATCCAAGTGGATATGAAATCCACTTATCAGGGTGATGTGTTCATTGACGATGAAAATAAAGAAGCTGCTAAACCTTTCTTTCATGAACTTGATACTGGCACTGGTGAGGTTCTTCATCTGTTTCATAAAGATGAAAGAGTTGAACTAGCAAATGCAAAGTCAGCTCTTTCTGTACTAGCTGAAGAAGACTTTCCTACTCTGTCAAAAGAAGAAATTCTAATTGAACAGAAAAAGCTTGTGGATAGTTTTAGTAAGAAGACTCCTACTGCAGGTAGAGAAAGAAGCAGAAGAGAAAGAGGCAGAGGGAGAGGAAGGAAGCCTACTCAAAAGAAGGCTAGTGGAGTAAGGATAGAGGAGATATCTGCTGATATTCCTATTGTTCCAAGTGAATTAATTCCACATTCTATGCAGGCTACTATACATGATGATCAACAAGAAGAGGAAAAACAGTTGACAGTAAGGAAGAGTAAAATGGCTGTGAAAGCACATAATGTTGCTGTTGAAACAGTTCAATCTGTTATTTCTGATAAAATCTCTATTTCTAATACAATTCAAGTCACAGCTCCTGACACTACTCAAAGTGATGCTCCTGATTCTGTAGAAGTTGATATCTTGAAAGAAATATTCAGAAGATTTGAAAAAGAAAAGGAGATCAGAGAAAAAGCAAGGGATGCTGAAATTAAAGCAACCGAGGACTATGAAAAGAGTATAAAATAGTCTAACAGGAGGCTATGGTATGATATCACAAGACAAGTTCAGGAGAAACAAAAAGATAACTCACAAATCAAAAAGAAAGGTGATAAATGGCAGAAGATCAGTGATTGCAATTATAATGGACCAGCTGTTTTTCAACCTGGTGGATCAATGCCAGAACTTTCTCTAATTGATGAAGTTGAGTCTAAAAATCTTCCACCACTATGGTTTAGAATACAATCTACTTTGAAGGCACTGAAACTTAAAACCAGAGGAGGTATTGGTTGGTAAAGCTCAAATCATTTCTATTTCACAGACAAATCAACATGCTCTAGTTGACAGGATTGATGAAAAATTAACTGCTGATCATTTGTGGAAACTTGAAGCTTTTGCTATTATTGCTGATTGTCATGTTGGTGCTAAGAAGGTGGAGAAATTGTTGTACTTCATGAAAGACAAGACTGTCAAGAAGATAGCTATTGATGAGCTGTTATGCAAGTATGCAAAAGAACTAAAATATGTTCTTTACTTGCTCAAGGGTAAAAGCATCAATGTTAAAGAAAGAGAAGTCTACACAATTGGTCTTGTATGATTCTAAGAATATCGGACAGAGATTTCTGGATGGAGGAACAAGGTATGATGGTAACTATACTCCCATGTACTTAAATTCAAGAGACGAAGAAATTGAAATGCAAAGAGGCACTGCTGTTAAAGAAGAATATTTTGGTATGGAACAATTGTCTCTTAATCCTGATAGGAAGGAGTTGGCATACATACTGTTGGGAGACTTAGATTTACCGAGAAGCTCAATACAGAATCTGAGGGCAGCTATTTATTAGATTAATGAGGAAGATGAAGAACTCAAGAATCTGAAAAAGAAACTGATTCAAATTCTTGAAAGCAAGGAAGAAGAGTTGTTGTCAGATTTCTTGAAGATGAATCTTTTCTATCAAAGAATTTCTGAAACCGTTCCTAATAATTTCTAGAAGATATTTTGTTTTGAGTTTTTGACATCATTGAATCAAGGAATTTGTGCTTTATTTCACAAAGTATAAATTGGGCGAGATTGTTAGAAATAGATTCAAGTGATATCAGGATCTGGACTACTGATCAGATACTGATGCTAACGTCATCAGGATTGCAACGTCGATCTTATGTTGCTATCAAGATTGGAAGCTGATTAGGATTACATGAAGATTTACATTAGTCCAGAGATCAAGGAAGATTGATTTATCGACTCCTATTTTATAGGATCGTAGCTATCAGTTAGGATATGTATTATAAACAGTTGTTAATTGATTTGGCATATCTTGTAATTGATAGGGCAGTTGTGTGATGTATATAAACACAGTTTAGGTTTTATTTAATTGTAATCGCTTACACGAGATATCTTGTAACCTAGCAGCTCTCAAGAACATCAGAATTTCTTGAGAGAGTTTGTAATAGTTTTATATCAGAGTTAATAAAGCTGTTATTTATTCATACTTGTGTTATTACTATTGCTAAAGTCGAAAATCGTATACAATTATAGTCAACCCCCCTTCTAAAATTGATTATTACTGGGTAACATGTAGTTTATTACCCTTAATTATTTTACTTAATTATTAAAAAACAAAACACAATCTTTTCTCAATTGAAAGTTTTGGTACCTGTTTTTCTGATAACTAACCAGTTATCTTTTTATTTTATAATTATCATTACTTAAAGATTTTATCCTTACTTAAATATTTATTATTGGTAAAAACATGTAATTCTATTTTATTAACGATATTATAGTTCCTAATAACTAACCAGTTACTTTTTCAGCTAAATCACATTATCTTTTCTAACTTTTCTAACTAGAACATCTCCTTTACAAAAATATAACGGGCCAGTCTATTTAATGAAATAAACTAATAAAATTATAATTACTAATAACTAATTGATTACCTTTTTCAGCTAAAACATAATATCTTTTCTATATTTTCTAAATAAAATATATCATTTTCAAGCTTTCTTTCCTTACTTAATTTCTTACTTAAATATTTATTATTGGTAATTAAGTATTTTACTTTATTATTGGTATTTAATTATTTTACTTTATTATTCTTAGTTATTTTACTTAATTATAAAAAAAACAAAATACAATATTTCTCAATATATTACATGCCTGTCTTCCCAATACTTCTCCTAAATAATAACTAACCAAATACATTTTTCACAAATTACCTTTTTTAACTTTTTTAACTAAAATCTTTTCTTTACAAAAATATGGTTGTTCTAATTAATATTACACGCAGTTCTTCCCAACACTTTTCCTAAATAATAACTAACTAAAAGATGAAACATTAAAAGTTTGGGAAGTTACAGTACGGTACTTATCTTATGTAATTATTTTACTTTATTACCCTTAATTATTTTACTTAATTATTAAAACACAAAACACAATCTATTCTCAATTGAAAGGTTTTGGTACCTATTTTTCGATAACTAACCAATTACTTTTTTCAGCTATTACTGTTTCTAACTTTTGTAACTAAAATATCTTCTTTCCAAAAATATGATCGTTCTAATTAATAAAATAAACTAATAATATTATAGTTACTAATAACTAACTAATTATCTTTTCCAACTAAAAGGTAATATATTTTCTATATTTTCTAATTAAAATATCTCATTTTCAAACTTGATTTTTTTACTTAATTATCCTTACTTAAATATTTATTATTGGTAAAAATATGTAATTTTATTTTATAAATTAAAATAACGACATTATAGTTCCTAATAACTAACTAGTTACCTTTTCAGCTAAAATACATTATCTTTTCTAACTTTTCTGACTAGAACATCTTCTTTCCAAAAATATCACGGGCCATTCTATATAATGAAATAAACTAATAAAATTATAATTACTAATAACTAATTGATTATCTTTTTTAGCTAAAACGTTGTTAGGATTTATGGGTGATGGCTTAGAGACAACCTAACTAGTACTTAGTTTTATTTGTATAGACTAAGTAGAACATACTGTCACAGCCATAGTGTGTCTTTCTAATCGAATAAACTACTGTCATGTAATAATTTTATCTCTTGGAAGAAGTTCATACATTTGTTCAAGCCTCAAGACATACATAAGGAAGACAGAAAGAATAAATGTTACTGTCACAACATTGACAGTAAGGTTACAAGAAGACAACATGTTGCAAAGTCACGATAGCGAGTTTCATCTGACAACAACATTGGCGGAAGCATGAAGACAGCAACATTCTCACACTTTGACATCAAGTTTGAAAGTCCCGACAGCATCATTGGCGGGGACTCATACTGTCATCCAAGGAACATTCTCATGACAGCAAACTTGGCGTCAAAGGTTACAGTCTCAATGAAATATTTGAATTTTGGATTTATCTCAGTCAAACCCGTGACAGTTTAGATGTTCAAGAAACAGATTTGCTGCATTTTGTCAAAGATTGTAGCATACCTGCAACACTACGACCGAAGCTTGAGAGATCACAAGACGAAGCTCGACAATTCAAGAGTGTGACAAGTCTACATCTACTAGAATTGTTTTAGCTAGTTTTAGAAAGAACCCAGATTGCTTTATGCTTAATGATAGTCTGTTTGTATAGCATTTTGGGAAAGTCACATGGGTGTGCAATTTGTAAGGAGCTGCCACTTGAAAATGACAGCGGCTCCACAACCCATATGACAGAGATGTTAGAGTAGATTAGTCTTTATAGATAAACATCTCTCATTCTTTCTGTAATCGATTCAAGAAGTCGAAGCTTGAGAAAATACTTTTTCTCGAGGTTGTAGCAACACTTCGCAAAATAAATAAAACATTTATTTTGTGAAAACATCTTGAGTTACTACTTGTGTTTGCAATTCTTGTGTAGATAGTTTACAATCTTTATCATTGTTGTTGAGGTAAAGATTTGGAATTATCTATATTGCATTCAACCCCCCTTCTGCAATATACTCTGGGACCAACAAACTTAATATCTTTTATATATTTTCTAACTAAAATATCTCATTTTTAAACTTTCTTTCCTTACTTAATTATTCTTACATAAATATTTATTATTGGTAAAAACATGTTACCTTTTCTATTTTTTTAATAACTAATTAATTTCATTTTTTGATAAACACGTTATTTTTTATATTCTAAAAATACTAAGGTCATTTATATTTAATAAAATAACATAATATTATTATGAATACTAATAACTAACAAATTATATTTTCAGCTAAAACACGTTACCTTTTATATTTTCTCATAGGAAAACCTCTTTTTTCCAATAGGATCATGGATAATTGTATTCAATAAAATAATACCATAATAATTAATAATTGACTAATTACATTTTTTAGTTAAAATGTATATATATATATATATATATATATATATATATATATATATATATATAGTTGCACTCCATAACAAACACCTTATATAACAAATAATAAAGAACACCTCATATCTAATATAATATAAGAATTCCGTCATGGCACCAAATACAAAAAGTTATTATTTTTTTACCCTCTATCCATCCAGCAAAAAAAATAAAATAAAATAAAATTACTGTTCATGATGTCACTGCTGACGTCAGCATGACGTCATCATGAACAGTATTTTTATTTTTTATTTTTTTTGCTTGATGGATAGAGGGTAAAAAAATAACAACTTTTTGTATTGGGTACCCCTGGCGGGGCCATTGGATCTATTAGATCTAAGGTGTTCTTTATTGTTTGTTATATAAGGGTGTTATGTATGGAGCAATGGCCTATATATATATATATATATATATATACATATATATTTGTATATGTATATTACTAAATCATGTCATTTAAAAATTTAACTTATAAAATTTATATCATAAAAAATTTATACAAATTATTGAAAAAGTCATATAATATTAATGAAAATCCGTGCATCGCATATATAATAGCCGAAACATTAAAAGTTTGGTCGATCGGTACGGTACCTGTTGATTTTACTTATTTACTCTTACTTAATTACAAATAAAATCTATCCTACTAACTAATCAATATACTTTTTCAGGCGAAACATATTATCTATTTTATTTTTCAATAACTAAATAATTTCTTTTTTTAGGTAAAATACAATATCTTTTATATTTTATTTAACTAAAATTTCTCTTTCAATAATCAGTTTCATTTTTCAGGTTAAACATATTACCTTTTCTATTTATCAGTAACTATGTAATTTTCTTTTTCAGGTAAAATACAATTTCTTGTATATTTTATCTAACTAAAATTCTCCTTTTTTAAAAACAATACGAGCAATTTTTGTTTAATAAAATAACATAATTATATTATAATTACTAATAACTAATCAATTAGCTTTTTCAACCAAAACACGTTACCTTTTCTCCTTTCTCTAACTAAAATCTCTCTTTTTCCAATTATATCATGGGCGATTACCTTTTTCAGCAAAAACACGTTACCGTTTCTCTTTTCTCTAAACAAAATCTCTCTTTTTCCAATTATATCACCTGCAGTTCTATTAAATAAAAATAAAATAATAATATTATAATATTAATAATTAACTGATTACATTTTTACCTAAAACGTATCATCTTTTCTATTTTTGTAATTAAATTCTCTTTTTTTCTAGGAATATCACGGGTAACATTAATTTTTCATTTTATAAAAAACACTACGATCAATTTTATTTAGTAAAATAAGATAATTAAATTATAATTAGTATAAACTAATCAACTAACTTTTTTACCTAAAACATGTCATCTTCTTAATTTTCATGTTATTTTTTATATTTTCTATAACTAAAATCTCTCTTTTTTCAATTATATTACAGGCGATTTTACTTAATAAAATAAAATAATATTATTATAATACTAATAATTAACTGATTATCTTTTTCAGCTAAAACATATCATTTTTCCCAATATTTCTAACTAAAATCCCTCTTTTTCTAGAAATATCACGGGTAACATTAATTTCTCATTTTCTAAAAACATTACGAGCAATTTTATTTAGTAAATTAACATAATTAAATTATAATTACAATAAATAAAATTAATTACCCTTTTCACCTTAAACATTTTACCTTTTTAATTTTTTCTAACTAAAACCTCTCTTTTTCCTATTTCATCACGGGCTTTCTATTTAATAAAATAAAATAATAATTTCATAATTACTAATAATTAGTCGAATACCTTTTTCAACTAAAACCTATCATCTTTTCTATATTTTCTAACTAAAATCCTTTCTTTTTGAAATTATCACGGATAACATTTATATATTTATTAAACCATCTCATTTAAAAATTTAAGCCTCCAAAATTCATGTTTTAAAGAAATTAATTTAAATTAATGAAAAAAATTATATTATATTAAAAAAAAATTCATGCATCGCACGGATTTTAAGCTAGTATATCTTAATTCGTGTTAGTGAAGAAAAGGGAAATTTTACCATCATATTCTTTTCTTTTTTTGTATTCTAATTAATTTTAAGATTGTTTTGGTAAATTCACAGCAAAAAACGAATCCCCTCTTTCTTTGTATCCTAATTAATTTTAAGGTTGTTTTGGTAAATCCACAACATAAATTGGGTTATTGGGCTCAATGACCCAACCCAATGCATACAACATTCAAATATCTACATTCATAAATAGTATTATCCGATAATTGTGCAACAACTAAACACACAGATATATTTTAAACACTTTCCAGCAAAGAATCTACAACATGTTAGGTCTGGATATCCGTGGAAGAGAGCAGCTGATCAAAATAACTTAAGTGCTCTTTCGGATCCCCATTAACATCGTAGGAGTCTAAATTGGGGTGTTTCAAGTGTGTTTGTCTACTCTCATCTTCTAGTATTTTGGAGAAAGGAGGTTCACTAGGGCCAGCAGAGACTTCTACTTTAACCTTGTGCTTTTCTTGAGACTTTCTAATATCTTCGATCGAGGTAGGCTCAAGAGTTCTTTCCCTTTCTTTTTCTTGGTAGAACTCATCTTCCAATCTCCTTTTCGCTCTCTCATATTCTACCTTTTTTTGTCTCTAGCTCATGTCTAAGATCTCTTACTCTTCTTTTTACCATCCATGTCTCCGGACGATGGTGATTATTCTCTTAACGGACAAGGTTAGTATTTTGGGAAGAGCCAAGGCGGGAAAAGACTGGCTTGGTCATCCTTGATCTTTTGCTGCCATTGTTGTTTGCACTATGTACTTCATCTTTGGGGGGAGGTTGTTCCCTCCTCCCATTAGACCAAGGCAGGTCATTTTGGTTGTTGGGATTTTGGAGATTCGCAGCAACATTGAGGATAAAATCCACTTGGTTAGGAGTGAAATGGGTCAGGTCCAAGTTCAGAGGAGGGTCTTCCTCCTTTGTGACAATCCTTTGGAGAATAGGTTCGTTGTGGTAGGAGGTACCATGAACGGCCTCTTGTTGGTTTCCCTAGAGTTGTTCTTTAGTTTGGTTTGGATTGTTTGGGTCAAGCATGGTTCGAAGTTGTAACCTTGTATTCTTGAACGGTCCCATTCAAGACAACTTATTACTGAGAACCTCTTGTTATTTTTTACAATTTGGAAATGATGGTGGGTCTTTCAAGGAGAGCTCCCCTCCTTCTAGCGCCAAATGATAATGCTCCTTCTAGAGAGCAAATATGAAATTTGAGAGTGAATGTGAAAATTTTCAGTCTTGTGCATGTTTGAGTTTACCTTAGTATTTATATAATTTGGTATTACCTTCTCTTGTCTCCTCGTCCGGAAAAATGTTCCCTTGTGACAGGTGTGAGTTCATGGTTTTTGTGGAAATTTCTCATTATCCGGGAGTATTGGAGAAGGGAGCAATCTTAGTTTACGAGACAATGTATGGTGGATGAGGGAACATCCTTTCTTCAAAAGATAACAGGTGTTGGAGGAACAAAGTGCCTTTAATCCGGAAGGTAAAGTATTGCCTTAACTTATTTTTCTTGGGACTAAATTGAAAAATGTATCCCTTTGGTTCAGATCAGAATCAGTTTGGTTTTCATACATTGGATAATTATAGTTTGCATCCCTAAACATGTTTTGGTGCTATAAATTACACCATTTTCATCAATTTTTACTGCTACCCTTAAAAAATTCAAGGGTTATTTAGTAAATTAATAATACTTAATTACATTTTTATCTTCAATGTATGAAATATTGTACATACGAACCCTTTAACAAAGGGTTAATAGGCACTTTCATCACTGAAGTGATGCATAACTTTCAAGTGATCTACCGAACGGAAAAAAATTTCAAGTGAATCATGAAATTAATTAGAGATTACAATTAAATTATTGAACTAATTAAAGTTTTCACGACCTTTAAGTCGTATTGATTTTAAATAGAGGAACGTTAGGCAACGCCAAGTAGGTAGCCACGTAGGATGCCACATACTTAAACAACCAATGTTTAGAACCCATAACCCGACCCGCCCAAATTAAAATCCATAATCCCAAATATTACGGGTTTTATTACCCTAACCCCCCAAATATTACACAATCCCTAACTGAGAGAGGCGACAATTGAGAAACTAGCGACCGCAATAAATTGAGGCGAACGAATACGAAGTGCTGGGAGATTACATTGAGCAACAAAAATGATCGGTAAGTTTAACTAATACACCTCATACATGTGTGTGTGTCGTGTGTATTGTTGGTATATATGTGTGTACAGTTTAAGTATATGGTTGTATAGTGAAATTTGGTCGATAATGGTTCCGTCGACACTATATATGGGTTGTATTCATGTGTATTATTTCTGTGTATGCTATGTATGCCTCTGATCTTTGTGTTTGTGTATGTATTGTATCTACAATGCGGATTATTGATGTGTGTATGATTTGTGTATTGTGTGTTTTTCAAGAGACCATATAGGTTAATATTGTATTATAGAGGTGGATTTATGACTTGTGTTAAATATAATTATTGCAGAAAATATAAGAAGGTTTGGGACAAAGTTTATGTTTTATCATTGATTGTGAAATATATTAGGGATATGGCCAGTTTAGTGGTTGGAGAAAATGATAGGATTTATTATCCTAAAGATGGAGTTAAACCTGATAAAAAAATTCAAGAACTGACTGAACCTGAACATATAGTAAAGTGGACTAGGGCATCAAGATTCACTGGTGTTACTAAGTTACATGTTATTACGAATATCAGAGGTGCAAAGAACGTGATGAAGCATTGGGAGTGACGGCAGTTGGGAATAAAATTGTTAATGTTGAAAATGCTAAAGGGGGGAGATAATGAATGGGGAGATAATCAAAGGTATTACTTCTCCTTTGGTACCCAAACAAGTTTGGGTCCATGTGGCTTAGCAACAGTCTTATTATAAACAGCATGCTTATCAATTTTCTTGATGTTAGTCTTCTTGTCACTGTTAGAAGTCTTAGAATCAGGGTTCTTAGACTTAGGTGACAGAGGCACCTTCCTAACTTTAGGAGGACTTGAAGACTTTGTTCTTGTGTAGTGTGTGTGAACATTGTGACTGATACAACCTTCCATGAATTGTCTTCTCAAATTAAAGCAACTAGTCATTACATTCATGTTACATGGCATACAATCAAATTTATCACAGAAAGGAGAGTCTCTATGTCTTAAAGGCACAGAGCAATCATAGAACGGTTTAGCAACACTACCAGATGGTTTCTTACATGCATGAGTTAAATGATTAGTGCTAAAACAATTTTGACAAACTTTCCTAGGGGCATTGGGCACATAAGCATAGTTGTTGTCCTTGTTAATCCCTAATTTGCCATTCCTGTTTTGTTTCTTTTTAGCCACTTTCTTCTCAAATTCATTATTCCCAGCTGAAACAAATTTCTCAAGTCTAGGTTTACCTCCTACTGACTCCTTGGCTTTGGTTTTGACATTCTCACTCTTAGAGGATGCTTGTTGTTCATTTGATTGTGCCTTATCTTCATCATCCAACATTTGCTTAATGAGTAAGGCATCCTCATCAATCTCAAGTGTTGGTGTTTTAAATATCGGGGTCTCAGCCTTTTTCAAAACCTGAGGCACTTCTTCTTGAACAACAATGTCATCTTCAATGACTGCATAGCCTTTCCTCTGCTTGAGAGTGTCATAATCAAGTCCAATAGCAGCCTTAGGTCTAGCTAGATTTTTCTCATGGTAGGACTGCAATAGACTAGAGGAATTCTTGAATGTTTTCAATTTAAATTCATTTTCAGCTAGTTCATCCCTAAGAGCTTTCTCAACTTGACTAGCACATAGAACCTTATTCTTTAGATATTCGATTTCTTGTTTAAGGTTTTCTATTTGCATAGCAGTTAGTTCTAGTTCCTCATTTCTTTTGTTTAACAGTTCATTCCTAGTGGATAGTTTAGCAATCTCTTCATTAGCAGAAGTCATACTAGTATGAATATTAAACATCTCAACAGATAGTTGTTCAACCATAGATTTGTATTCAGAAACGGACATGTCTATAGTAGTGAGGGATGGTACCTGAGAGTCTGATTCAGATGGTTCTTCGTTGGAGTTGGCCATCAAGGCATAGTTGCAGAATTCTTGTTCTTCTCCATCACTATCAGAATCATCCCGACACTTCCCTTCAGCTATGTAGGCCTTACCTGGTGCATGCTTCTTTAGCAGGGCCTCATACTTAGCTTCAAGCTCAAGAAACTCCTTATCCTTTGAAAGGCAGAGTGTGTAAACTTGTAACACTATAACTAATGTAACTCAAACTAAATGAAAAGATACTTAACCAGAAGACAATCAAGAACAAGAAGTCACAAGAAATCAACACTAAATGAAGACAAGGTAATTGATACAATTCAACATGTTAACTATGATCAAGCCAAGAAGAAATCATTGAGAGAAGTTCAAGTCAAAGTTGTTCATGCCTCAGTGATTTGAAAAGCCAAGAATCAAGATCATAACTATCAGTATCAATAAGACCAATTGATTTCAAGTGAACAAGAAGGAAAGCAAATATTGGAAAGCCACATTACTAATTGGACATGGTAATTTATTCAAGAAGCAAAAACCCTATCAAGACTAGTCACTTATGAACCAGACCGTTGCATCAAGTGTCAGGACATTGATAGCAAGTTTATGTCAGTAATAAAGATCCATATTCAAGAGCTTAGTGAAGAACAAAGAAGACATGAAGATATCACAAGTTCACGATGTGCATTGAAGTTTCAAGTTGAAGACCAGAATATTTTCTAAGTACTAAATATTCTAGATGACCAAGTAGAAGTTTCTAAGTAGAAGTTCTACTTAGAAATTCGAGATGGCTAAGTAGAAATTCTCAAGTAGAAGTTCTACTTAGAGTGCAGCTTCAACATGACACATGGCATCTTCTGATTGGCAAATTTCCAAGCTTTCAAGATAAGGCAAGATTTATGTGGACATCATTGGGCCACGTATATCTTAGTCTTTGAAGTCTACAGGACATAGATTACATGTAGTATAAATAGAAGTACTTGTGTAATGTTTTAGTGAGTGAGCAATTCTTGAGAAAAACACAAGAGAAAAAGAGAGAGTGCATTCACAGAGCTTAGTATCATTCACTTCTCTCTGAACTTCTGTTATACTTTGTAATGAATGTTGTAGCAACCATTTCAAGTTATATATAAGACATATATTCCTTGAATCTGTGTGTTCATTTATTGCATCGTATTTATTGCTTCTCATATTCGAAAAGTTGTATTCACCCCCCCTCTACAACACATTTGGACCTAACAATTGGTATCAGAGCTATATGTTTAACATACAAAACAAAGATCCTTGTGTTGAGTAGAAGAATCGTGAGTTTTCATTTTCTAGACCTACTTTTCATTTTCTTGAAAAGTGCGCTTTAAATCGTTTGTGGTGAAAAACTCATCTGAAAAATTATTTAAATACTCCAGGTGTGATTATTTAGCTTGGATGTATTTTAATTAATTTTTGTGAATTAATCTGGGTACTTTCATATTTGGTGTTCTTGAGTGTTCATCATCTGTTCTTATCAAAGAAGACAACCCAACAACTTTTTGATCTCCTTTTCAAACAGATAAATAGTAAAAGAATAAAAAGGTGTTTTTGGACTTTGTGATTTGCATTATTCACGGCCGAAAGTGAAACAAGACATATTCATTACCTAGCACGTGGGTTAGGTGGGTTAGGTGAGTAAAGCATTCAAAGTCAAAAGGTGTTAAAGAGATAATATTGTTTATTCAATATTAAAGTAACCTGCAGAAAAATTATTCTAAGGACAAAAGTTCTACATAGAATTTCTACTTGAGAATTTCTACATAGAATTTCGACTTGGACAATTTCTACTTGGTGAATTTCGACTTGAGCAAAATTTCTACTTAGTGAAATTTCGACTTAGGCAAAAGTTCTACATAAATATTCCACATAGCCTAGTCTTGGGTACTTAGAAACTTTTAGTGACCAGAATTGAAATGGCTCCTAAAAATGTATTCAAGATCCCAATGTTCAACCGAGATCACTATGAAGAATGGGTTTTCAGAATGAGACTTTATTTAGAGACTGTTAACCCTGAATATCTGGAAGTCCTTGACAAGGGTAAATTTGTTCCTATGGTGGTTATTCCTGCGCATACGGAAGGAGGGGTGGTTATAGCACCTCGGTCTGAGCCTAAAAAGCCCTCGGAGTTTTCGGATGCTAACAAGGAGCAAATAGCTTATGATACTGCCGTACGACAAACCTTGATGGAATCTCTTGATCATGAAATGTTCAACATAGTCAAAGGTTTGACTACAGCAAAGAAGATTTGGGACAAGATAGAAGTTGTCATGGAAGGATCTGCAGAGGTCAGAAGCAACAAGACACTCATACTCAAGATGGAGTATGACACCTTTAGAATAAGGAAAGGAGAAGGCATAACAGATGTCTATCTACGATTCAGTCAGTTGGTATTGGATTTGAATCTGAGAGGTGTGACTCTCCCCATGGTTGAGACTAATATGAGATATCTGAGGAACCAGCCAAAGAGCATTGAACATAGGGTCTACGCAATAAGAGAAACCAGAGATTTGCATACAACTTCTCTGGAAGAGTATTATGGAATATTAAAGACCTATGAGCTGGAAACACTTCAAGATCAAGCATGGGACAATGATTCAAAAGGAAAAGAAACTGCATCAGGATTAGTTGCTGATGAGGAAGAGTCTAAGAAGGCAATGGTTGCAGCAAAGCCTAAATCATCACTTGCACCGCATCAAGTTGATAATGATGACGAGTGCGCATCTAACAGTGATGATGACTACTACACCCAAGAAGAGCTGGACAACATGGACGATAGTGTCGTGGCATACATGGCAAGGAAGTTCAGCAACATGAGATTCAGAAAGAGCAACCGACCACAGAGAAATTCTTCATCTTTCTATCGGGCTGCTAAGGGTGGTGGTAGTTCGTCAGGCTACCAAGGTAAAGGCAAGAATACCAGTTACAAATCTCCATTGGATTTCAAAATGAAGTTCAAATGCTATAATTGTGGTGAAGCTGGACATTTTGCCTCGGACTGCAAAAAACCTAAACAGACTTATCCAAAAGAGACATATGAAGCCCTCAAAAGCAAGTATGAAGCGCTGGTGAAGGAAAGACATGGAAAACGAGCTTTATTGGTGACAGAAGGAAGAGCTTGGGATGATTCAGATGAGGAAGATGTTACTCATGTAGCAAACTTTGCCCTCATGGCTGAGACATCAGAGGAACCAGAGGTACCAGTTCTGACTCTTAAAGTAGAAATGTCTATTGATGATTATAAGGAACAGAACGGGGCTCTTAGTGAAGAGATCTATATGTTGTGCAAAAGCCTAGACTCTTCTCAAAAGGAACAGAAAACACTTGTTGCCAAATGCAGAATACTTGAGGCAAAAGTGGAAGAGCTAGAGGCTGCTTGCACTGTAGATACTTCCCTAAGAGACTTTATTAAATCTCTAGAACACAAGCTCGTCCTTAAGGAAGAAGTAGAAGCATGTCTTAGGAACAATCTAGCTGAGTTAGAAACTAAATGCGAAGCTTACAAACTAGCTGCTAGTAAAGTGTATGTAGATAATGACACATTTAAGAGGATAACTAGAGTAGGTGTAGGACTTGATTACTCTGACCTTCCTAAGAAAGAAGGAAAGAGACCTATTGACCCTAGTTCCAGTGACCTTAAAAAGGAAACACCTAGCATTCTTAAATCCGCTGTCAAACCTATGTACAAACACCTTGTTCCTAGAATAGAAGAAGAAGAGACTGAATTGATAGCTAGATATGAGATTGAGATGGAAGATCGCCAGAAAGCACAACCTATAACTCCTATCAAACAAGTTAAAATCAATTTCCCTAGAGATGAATCTAGACTAGGATTAGGAGCTAAGGCTGTTAAACAACAAGGAAAGAGAGAGAAAGGCAAAAAAGAGGTTAAGGCTGAACGAATAAAGAAAGCATGTTATCATTGTAAATCTACTGAACATCTTTCTTATGCATGCAAAGCTAACATGAATGTTCCTGCTGCACATGCCATGCCTATCACACATACAATGAATAATCTGCATCAGAATCATGCATAGTGTGGTCAACCTAATTGTATGCCATGCACTTTTAACATCATGCAAACTTTTGTGCATTTAATGAATGCATCTAGCCAGTCATGCTCAAATACTGTTGCTAGTTCAAACATCAAGAAAAAGTATGGGAGAGCCAAGACTGTCAGTCCTCCTAAAGTTAGGAGTGACAAACCTTCTCCTAAGACTGACAAATCTGTCAAGTTTGAGAAAGGAAAGGAGATA
Source organism: Saposhnikovia divaricata (assembly GCA_036435485.1). NCBI lineage: Eukaryota > Viridiplantae > Streptophyta > Magnoliopsida > Apiales > Apiaceae > Saposhnikovia > Saposhnikovia divaricata. The sequence goes on along the minus strand of CM071597.1, from coordinate 126,109,473 downwards.
GTCGAAAGCTCTAGTAATGTTAAGAAAAGTGCATCTCCTGTTGTTAAATCTGTTGATTCTCGATCTTATCGAAAAGCCGGGCCCAATCAAAGTTGGGTTCTGAAGAATGTCTAACCAATCTGTCATTGCAGGGCGTTAAGCAGAATAGAAATAAAGTCATATGGGTGCTAGACAGTGGAGCATCGAGGCATATGACTGGAAACAAGTCCCTGCTTACAGAGTTGGTTATGAAGGCTGGCCCTTATGTTACCTTTGGAGATGACAGCATAGGTGTGACAAAGGGATATGGCAAACTGAAAACTGGCAATGTCATCATAGAAGATATTTCCTATGTTGAGGGACTGAAGCACAATCTGTTGAGTATAAGTCAATTCTGTGACAAAGGTTACGAAATTGTCTTCAACAAGAAAGGTGTATCAATCACTCACATCAAGGAAGGCTCACTGGCTCTGAGAGGAGTTCGAAAGGCAGATATTTTTGTTGCAGACATGGATTCATCAAATCAGAATGAGGTCACCTGTTTCTACAGCAAAGCCTCGGATGATGAAAGCTGGTTATGGCACAAAAAGCTATCTCACTTAAACTTCAAAACGATGAATGCTCTCGCGAGGCCAGAATTGGTGAGAGATCTACCTCAAATGGAGTTCGCTCCGAAAGGACTCTGTGAAGCTTGTGAAATGGGAAAGTCGAAGCGAGCATCGCATAAAAGCAAAGAAATTTCTAGTATTACTGAGCCTCTACAACTTCTTCATATGGATTTGTTTGGCCCAGTGAATGTCCTATCTTTGTCTAGGAAAAGATATGCATTGGTAATCGTGGATGACTTCTCCAAGTATACATGGGTATTGTTCGCAATGACGAAAGACGAAGTACCTTTCTTAATCATTGATCACATCACTCAAATTGAGAATGTTTCAACACTTACTGTGAAGACGATTAGATCAGACAATGGCACTGAATTCAAAAACGCAGTGCTAAATGACTTCTGTGTATCTAAAGGAATACGTCGTCAGTATTCAGCCCCGAGAACTCCACAGCAAAATGGAGTAGTTGAAAGGAAGAATAGAACTTTGGTTGAAGCAGCAAGAACTTTGTTGTATGATTCAAAACTTCCTTTGTACTTCTGGGCCGAAGCAGTGAGTACCTCTTGTAACACTCAAAATAGAACCTTGATCATAAAAGATAAAGAAAAGACACCATGTGAGCTAATGAACAACAGAAGACCAACAATCAAATACTTTCATGTCTTCGGAGCAAAATGCTATGTGCTTATAGATGATGAAAATCTAGGCAAGTTTGCAGCAAAAGCTCGTGAAGGAATCTTTGTTGGTTACTCTACAGACGTGGTGGCAGCTTATAGAGTGTTCTTAGTGAATGATCGAAAAGTGACTGAAAGTTACAACGTCAGATTCGACGATACCAACCTCTCATCAATTTCAAGAGATTCTAGTGAACCTGAGTCCCTAAAATTTCAGAATCTGGACTTAGAAGATCTTGAAGATGAACCTGAGTTGGTTGTTCCATTAAATGTTCCAAGTGTACATGAAGAACCTGAGTCTAGTGAACAAGCTAATTCTACAAGATCAAGAGAGACTTCTTCAGTACGAACCGGCAACAACTCAGGGGGAGTAAATAGCAGCTCAAGGACTACTGTTCAAGGCTCGAGTCGAGTTGACTCTAGTTCTGTAGGAGCTGGCACTAACTCAGGGGGAGTTAGTGAAAATAATCAAAGTAGGTAGCACCCTAACTCAGAAAGTCAAGCTGAGTCATCAAGACAATTTCCAGGTGAATGGGTATGGAATAGAGACCATCCGTTTGAATTGATTATTGGTGATCCAGATGCTGGTGTGACTACTAGAAGAACTGCAAGAGCTGACATGGCTAATATCTCCTTATATTCTGGGTTCTTATCCAAGCTTGAACCTAAAGAAATAGAAGAAGCTCTTGGCGATGCTGATTGGGTGATTGCAATGCAAGAGGAACTCAATCAGTTTGAAAGGCAGAAAGTTTGGAAACTGGTACCCCGACCAAAGAACATATCAGTAATTGGAGCTAGGTGGGTATTCAGAAATAAACTGGATGAAAACGGACTTGTAACACGAAACAAGGCTCGTTTGGTTGCAAAAGGTTATTCTCAGCGAGAAGGAATTGATTATGATGAAACCTATGCACCAGTTGCAAGACTTGAGGCAGTCAGGATATTCTTGGCATTTGCAGCACATAAGAACTTCAAGGTTTTCCAGATGGATGTGAAAAGTGCCTTCCTGAACGGGGAGTTAGAAGAAGAAGTGTATCTGGAACAGCCACCTGGCTTCGTTGATCCAGAAAATGTAGATTTTGTGTCTCTTCTCTTCAAATCTGTCTATGGCCTCAGGCAATCCCCAAGGCGATGGTATGAAACCCTATCCTTATTATTAATTGAAAATGGTTTTGTTAGGGGAGTAATTGATAAAACATTGTTCTATAAAGTTGTAAGAAATGACTTAATACTTGTTCAAGTCTATGTGGACGATATTATTTTTGGGTCATCAAATGAGCGCTTGTGCGAGAAATTTGCCAAGCTAATGCAGGAAAAATATGAGATGAGCATGATGGGAGAGCTGTCCTTCTTCCTTGGATTACAGATCAGTCAGAGAAAAGATGGTATCTTTATCTGTCAATCCAAGTATGTCAGAGATTTACTCAAGAAGTATAATCTAGAAGATGCATCAGCAGCTAAGACTCCCATGGCAACGGCCACGAAGCTTGATGAAGACAAATCAGGTAAATCAGTTGACATCACAAGCTATCGAGGTATGATTGGCTCACTCCTCTATTTAACTGCAAGTAGACCCGATATAATGTTCGCAACTTGTTTATGTGCAAGGTTCCAAGCGGATCCTAGAGAATCACATCTCGTAGCCGTCAAAAGAATTTTTAGGTATCTCAAGGGCACACCAAATCTAGGGATTTGGTACCCAAGAGATACAGGTTTTAATCTTATTGGCTATTCGGATTCAGACTATGCAGGTTGCAGGATTGATAGGAAAAGCACATCTGGTGCTTGCCAATTTCTTGGCAGAAGATTGGTGTCCTGGTAAAGTAAAAAACAACATACAGTATCTACTTCTACTGCTGAAGCTGAGTACATTGCTGCTGGAAGCTGTGTAGCTCAAATACTGTGGATGAGGAACCAATTGAAGGATTATGGCATGGAGCACAAGAAAATTCCAATCATGTGTGACAACACAAGTGCCATTGCCATAACCAACAATCCTGTAGATCACTCAAGAACCAAGCACATTGACATCAGGTATCACTTCATAAGAGAACATGTCGAGGAGGGGACTGTGGAGCTACATTTTGTGCCCACAATGCAACAAATTGCAGATATATTCACCAAACCTCTTGATGAAGTAACATTCAATAGATTGGTTGGTGAATTGGGAATGCTTAACACAAGTTAGTAAAGCCTTTTATCTGTAAAATCCATGTTTATGTTTGTATGTGCAAGCTACTCAATCATTATGTGCTTAGACTTTAATATGCCTAATTAATGATTGTTAAAGGTTGCATATAGTGTGTTTTTGCATAAATTCCTTGTGTTTTAAGTGTCTTTTATAGCACAAATCTGTGAATTTATGCTTGTTAGATTGCATGATCATAGGGGGAGTTAAATTCATAATATTCTAAATACTGCATGATTTTTAGATGAATTTACCCATGAGTTTCATGTAATTAGAGGCCTTAGAATTAAAAAACTTCAATATTTCGAGTTAGGTTCTATCTCGAAACTCATCTAGAAATTCGACTTGAATTTCGACTTAAGCTGTCAGAGTGAAGTTTTGAAAATTCTAAGTCTGGGAAGAATTTCGAGTTGGCTATCTCGAAATTCATCTCGAAATTCGACTTCGAGTTCGAGTTCGAGTTACCAGTATGCCTAGTTCTATCTTCAAAATATTCGAGATAAAGTCTATCTCGAATTTTATCTCAAAGGTTGAGATGAGGTTTCCATTAAGGGAATATTTTGAAAAGAACTGAGAATTAACTTCGAGTTAGTCTATCTCGAAACTCAACTCGAATTTCGACTTGAAGTTCGAGATAGAGTTCTCAGTTAAGCTAAATGGAATTTTTCGAGTTACACTCCTAACTCGAAACATATCTTGAATTACCCTGTACTTTTTGCTTCAAGGGGGTATTTTGGAAAGAATTTGAGATTAACTTCGAGTTAGTCTATCTCGAAACTCAACTTGAATTTCGACTTGATGTTCGAGATAGAGTTCTTAGTCTATCTCGAAACTCAACTCGAATTTCGACTTGATGTTCGAGATAGACTTCTAACTCGAAAAGTGTCTTGAATTTCCCTGTTTTTCTTAGAGGGGAATGTTCCAAGTTTACTACAAATCAATAATGTTCGAGATAGGATTTCCATTTAGTTTCTGCTGTAAAATTGGTTAAAGTGCTTATTTGTGCTTAATTGTTCGAGTTAACCTCTATCTCGAACTTTATCTCGAAGTTCGACTTGGTGTTCGAGATAGAGATGTTCGAGATAGAGATGTTCGAGATAGAGTTCGACTTAAGTACTCCCTGTATGTACTTAGACTTTAACACTCTTTTTAACAGGGATACTTTTGTCATTTCACAATCATCTATATATACATCTCTAACTCGATGCCTAATTCACTTTACCTAATTTCTTTTTCACAGCAGCCGTTTCACAAAAACAGTGCGATTTCACTAATTACATACTTTTAATCCGTGTTTTTGTGATTAAACTCATACTAATCACGAATTACTGCCAATTTGTTGACTACTATTCACTGTGTTATCCTTAATCGTTGTGGTTTTGTGCTTAGTGACTGTTCATACACGCGCATATACATACACACGAACATATATTGTTTGTGTGACTGTTCATAAAACCCGATCTCATATTCTCTATCTAAACACACACGATTTCACTAGTATACACACGAATATTCATCCTCTTTGAATATTCAGATTTCGAATTGGCTATTGATTGAATCCCGTAGTTTAATTTCTAAAAGGGACTTTTGTTGTTCTTGGTATATTAAAAGGGATACAATCTTTAATTCGTAATTTACTTGTTTTTCAAAATTAAAAAAAAAAAAATTTCACATCTTTTTAAGAAAAACATTTAAATTAAAATGGCTCACCAATTTTCACTTGCTAAAAACAATTTTTATAATATTTCTACGAAAATTGGTGATCAACTCCTGCGGTTTAAGTTTTGGATACGATTTTTAATTTGTACTCCAAAGCTAGCCATGCTTTTACTGCTAAACCTACACTAGTACATGATGCTTTACAGCAATTATGGACTAGTGCGGTTACTTTTGGGAGCAAATCAACCCCCTTCGGTTTCAGGTTTACCTTAGCGGGTCAAGAATATGAGGTGACTGAAGAGATTGTCAACAGGGTTCTGGGATTCCCAATCAAAGATGCTTATGATCCAGAACCTACAGCTGCAGAACGCCTCAGATTCTTTGAAGAAATTGGATGTTATCCTCCGAAAGGGCCAATCACAGGAAATATCCAAAAACAATTCTTCCATGTGGAATGGAATTACTTTTTCGAGGCCATCACACGATGTTTTCGGGCACGCGAAAAAGATTTTCATCAAATTCCAATTCCAATGCAAACCTTTGCAGTTGCCCTAGCAAGAGAACTGGACATAAATTATGGACGCATAGTTCTCTCTGAGATAGTGGCCTCAATGGGATCTCATGCAAGCAGAGACCTCACTACAACTGATGTTGTATGCTGGTTTCCTCGATTCCTACAAATGCTGATCAATGACTTAATACCGAAGGATGCTCTTGCTGTTAGACAGGGATTTGCCAGAAGCCCAACATCTGAATCGCTAGGGATGGGCACTAAGTCACTTTCAACCATTGCTAATCAGGATAAACATCAAGGTAAACCTATGTCAATTCCTGAAAATATTCAAATGTGGCTTACATATGATGCAGGAGTTACCAATTTGGAGGCATCATCACAAGTTTCATCACATGCTCAGAATCCATCTGTTCATGCTGAGGCATTTGATGAGATTCCTGATGAGCAAAGTGATGATGCACAAGGTAATCGATCAGGTAATCTCTCCCTGCATACTATTCATTCCTCCTCCTATGTATCTGATTCCGCGACCCAAGAGACTGCTAACCCGCAGGATCTATCCCAGGGTGAGAGCTATATTTCTGAGCCTGATACACATTCTTATTCTCTTTCACCCTTGTTAACGGAAGTCAGAAAGCCAGCACATGTATATATAGAAAATGATGAGGAGAGTGAACCCGAAGAGCAGCAACTTATTCGAAAGAAAGCCAAACTTTTTCATGCTGCTACTTCACAACCACAGTCAAACCCTAGTGTGTCACACGCAACCACTCCACCTCATGAGAGTGGTTCTCCCCTTAAACAATCTGCACATAGGGATTTTGATGACAGTTATGTACCTTTTGAAGATCCTGTTGCTTCACAAGGACATGAAGTTTTAACAACTTCAACCGTACCTTCACCGGTACGTACTGATGCTGCAAAGAGGATCGGTTCTAATGTCATACAAGAACACTTTGCAGCCGCTCAGCCTGAGATTCCAACTCAGGACAGAACAGACATAGATCCCATAACTTCCAACTATTTTGCTTATCAAATTTCTGCAGGTACTGCTTCATATTTCGGATCAATAATTGAAGACATACACGAGCGTGAGACAGGGAGTGTGTGTGAGAGGTTAGGGAGAGAGGGACCTTCATCTTTAAGGCCCGCAACCGAGCGCCAAATACCAACAGAACAAGTATTAGAGCGAGGTCACCTAAACCAAACACCGTCCCTTAACGTTGAAAATCTTGATACGCGTATGACTTCTATGGAAAATCAGATGAAGCAGTTCGGACAGACGATGGGGCAGTTCGGGATGAACATTGGAAACAACCAAAGGGCTCTAGACGACTACGCAGCAAGAATGGCAAGTCAAGCTACAGCTTTTGATGATTTGACAAATAAGGTCAATGACTTGGGCCATGCTGGTGGTGTCTTGGGAAGCACTCTCAATTAGAGGATGGGGGCATTAGAGTCTACAATACATACAATGGCTGTGGAAATCAGTAGAATGATGTTCGCAGTCAGGAGTTTTGTGCCCCTGGAGTGTTTCGAGTCGCAACAACCTCCCCCCGATGCTGGTGCAGGTGGTGCAGGTGGTGCTAGTGGAGCGGGAGCCTCTAGTTCTGGTTTTGGAGGTTCTTATGCAACTGGTGGATCTGGAGACCAAGGTGGAGCTCAGGATAACTCACCTAAGGGGGAGAGAAGTGGAAAGGAGACGAGACAGCAGGCAGTTCACATCAAAGAAATTGAAGAACCCGCTGATCTTGTCAAGGAACCAGAAGTTGAGCCGTCTGTTGATGAAGAGGCTCTGAGGAGGAGAAAGGGTAAGGCAGTGATGGTTGATGAACCATTCATTGACCTGAGTCATCAGGAAACAGTACAGGAGGTACTTGACTCAGATTCTGATATGGAAGACATACCGTTGGCACATGCTATAAAAAGATCTTTGAAGGAACAAGGTGGAGGTGCTGGGATGTCTTCCGGAATGCCTGAAGAAATTCCTGTTGATGAAGAAACCCTTAAAGCTCAACAGTTAGCCTTGGAACAAGCTCAGTTCCATAAAATGAAGATGATGCAAGAACGTGCTGCCTTCCTAGAAAAGAAAGTGGAGCTACAAGGGAAGCAGTATGTTCATGAGCTTGCAAGGCTAGCTGATCCTCAAGTTGATCTGGACAAACGAAGGATAGGGCAGAAGTGGGATGAAGCAAGGAAGATAATGATGGGGCCCTGTGCGAAAGGAGTTCATAACAAGGATGCAGATGATCTGTTCTACAACTTGAATTTGCAGAATCCAATGACTGGGGACTATATAAATGCTTTGAAGAGATTAATTTCTAAAGTCAGAGTTGGATACAACGCAAACCTTAAGGAGTGGCAGGTTATTTTGTCTTTGGTAGAAGGAGTCCAAACATCTTTCCTATATGTGGATGACCAATTTATAACGAGAAGATCTGCGTCAGAGTTGTTCTTGCTAGCAACAAAAATTCAATACTCTCATTCTGAGGAGCTAAGCATTCTGTATAGAGATCAGTTAATGCAGCTAGCAGAGGACAAGGGTCCAAAATTCTCAACATATCCAAATTTTGTCCGGATGGTAGTTGACGGAAAGATGAAGAGGGTTAGCATGGAGGAAAATGATCTAATGGAGCTTTCAGTGGAATCTCTCAAAGCTGTCTGCAGACAAATGATGAGTAAGGGATTCGCCTCTGAGCTTAAAGATAAATCCGTGAAGATCATTGAAAGAGTCATATTCAAGAAGAGCAATGAGGTGTGGAAGTGTGATGTCATTGCTCAAAACCCTCTTGATGACGTGAAAATTGAGCCGGAGCTGATAGAGAAGAAATGGAATATTCTTCAAGCCATGAAGAATGTAGATGAAGCTCTGACTCTTCCTTCTGGAGCACTAGAACAAGGAGAAATAAGGGAGGCTATTGGTGTTCCAGGAAGTGATAGTGTATACTGGATACACGCTTATGTTGAAGATACAACTGATGCCTTAGTATTCATAGATGCAGACCAGAATCAAACAATCTTGCATATGAGTAGAAAATGGCTGCTACGGACTCAAGATGCTGCATTTCTGGAGAGAGTTTTATATGTATTTAAATGGGGCGAAGTGGAAGATAAGTTTGTGGAAGAAAAGCAGAGACTCATGAGTTACCTGTCTGAGGTAGTGGTGGAAAAGAAGCGAATGGAGCGAGATGCGGCCAGTGTCCACAATACTGACCGTGTCAAGGGCTACCCCAAGATGATCTATTGTCAGTTTAAATCTGATAAATCTCACTGGAAACCTCAGCTCATAATGAAGAACTTTGAGGATATTCCAAAGATCAGGAATACTCAGGAGGTGGACAAACTCAGAAGGCTTTTCAAACATCCTTATCCAGAGCCCAAGAATCCTCTATAAATGGAAGCTGTAAGTCTGTTGAATGCTAGGTGGAAGCAGCTTAAAGATCCAGTGTACAAGAAAGAACAGCAGCAGAAGGAGAAGCGCAAAAGACAGAAAGAAGAGAAAGACCAAGCTGCTGAAGCTAGAAAGAGGAAACGGAATTAGGGTTAAAGGTCAGAGTGGTGTGAACTTGAAGTTGGAAAAACTTCATGTCTTTCGGTTGCTTTAACTCACTTGAGGAAAATTCACCTTAGAGTGAATCCAATAAGGTGATACAAGTTTGACTAAAAGGTATGAAATAATCCAGGTGATAGGAATCACTCAAATGATCTTTAATTCGAAGTTCGAATTCTGTTTCTAGTTTAAGTTCTTTGTATTGTTTTCATGTAAATTTCAATTGTAAATTATTTAAGACTGTAATGTTAATTATCTTTTCTCGTCTCATTGTTTAGTTGAGTTATCCTTCATTAATTTGAATGTCATTGTTAGACAATCAAATTGGGGGAGATTGAAAGGCAGAGTGTGTAAACTTGTAACACTATAACTAATGTAACTCAAACTAAAGGAAAAGATACTTAACCAGAAGACAATCAAGAACAAGAAGTCACAAGAAATCAACACTAAATGAAGACAAGGTAATTGATACAATTCAACATGTTAACTATGATCAAGCCAAGAAGAAATCATTGAGAGAAGTTCAAGTCAAAGTTGTTCATGCCTCAGTGATTTGAAAAGCCAAGAATCAAGATCATAACTATCAGTATCAATAAGACCAATTGATTTCAAGTGAACAAGAAGGAAAGCAAATATTGGAAAGCCACATTACTAATTGGACATGGTAATTTATTCAAGAAGCAAAAACCCTATCAAGACTAGTCACTTATGAACCAGACCGTTGCATCAAGTGTCAGGACATTGATAGAAAGTTTATGTCAGTAATAAAGATCCATATTCAAGAGCTTAGTGAAGAACAAAGAAGACATGAAGATATCACAAGTTCAAGATGTGCATTGAAGTTTCAAGTTGAAGACCAGAATATTTTCTAAGTACTAAATATTCTAGATGACCAAGTAGAAGTTTCTAAGTAGAAGTTCTACTTAGAAATTCGAGATGGCTAAGTAGAAATTCTCAAGTAGAAGTTCTACTTAGAGTGCAGCTTCAACATGACACATGGCATCTTCTGATTGGCAGATTTCCAAGTTTTCAAGATAAGGCAAGATTTATGTGGACATCATTGGGCCACGTATATCTTAGTCTTTGAAGTCTACAGGACATAGATTACATGTAGTATAAATAGAAGTACTTGTGTAATGTTTTAGTGAGTGAGCAATTCTTGAGAAAAACACAAGAGAAAAAGAGAGAGTGCATTCACAGAGCTTAGTATCATTCACTTCTCTCTGAACTTCTGTTATACTTTGTAATGAATGTTGTAGCAACCATTTCAAGTTATATATATGACATATATTCCTTGAATCTGTGTGTTCATTTATTGCATCGTATTTATTGCTTCTCATATTCGAAAAGTTGTATTCACCCCCCCTCTACAACACATTTGGACCTAACATCCTTCTTAGGCTTCTTGCATTCACTGGCAAAATGCCCTAGGTCATTGCATCTATAACATCTCACAGATGACCTATCCACATAGCTGGTTTTGAATTTGTTTTTGTTTGCTTTCACAGGTGCCTTGCTCTTGTTGAATGAATGATTTTGAGATCTAGATTTGAAGGGCTGATTCCTCTTAAATCTGATGTTTGGGAATTTTCTAGCCATAAAAGCATATGAAGTGTTTTCCATGGCATCCAACTCTTCAAGAGTATAGAACTCATCTTCTTCCTTTTCATCAACAGGTTCAGTCACTTCTTCTTCAGTCTCTTCATTATCTACTATCTCTTCTATTCTCAGTTGACTTGTAGATGCTTCCAGGTCTTGAACGGATTTGTTGACAATCAAGGCACAGGATGTGTTTATCATTCTGCCTTGGTTGGCTTGGATAGCCCTCTTCTGAAGCAACTCAAGCTCATGAGTTTTTAAAAAACCATAGAGCACATCATATGTGACTTTGTTCAAATCTCTTTCTCTTAGAGATATGACCCTTTGCTCTAGATGGTTTGGTGCAGATAGTAGAAACTTATGTTTAATTCCTTAGTGCTGTAAACCTTCCCATTCATTTGAAGCTCAGTCACCAGCTTGTGAAATCTTTCAAACATATCAGTAATACTTTCTTTGGACTGTGCCATGAAAGCTTCATACTGTGTGACCAGTATCTGTTTCCTATTTTCTCTTACCTCCTCTGTCCCTTCACATAACACCTCGATGTGGTTCCACATGTCCTTGGCTGATGTGCATGATGCTATATTAGCAAACATCGACATATCCATGGAGTCTATGATCAGCAACATGAGATGACTGTCTAGGGCAACCTTTTCCTTCTCTGAGTCAGTCCATTTGGATGGCTCTTTTGCAACATATGATCTAGGAATGACTATTGTGCCCACTGTGGATTCAGCAATTTCTTGTTGTGGTACAAATGGACCATTCTTGAGGATGTCAGGGTAGAGAGGATTGGCAGCTTTGATGAACAACAGCATTTTTATTTTCCAGAGGTTGTAATTCTCTTTGTCGAACTTAGGGACCTTCACCGTACCTGTAGTCTTTGGTGTATTCGAACTCATGATCGTTTTCTGTTTAGATTAAAAAGCCTGCTCTGATACCACTTGTTGAGTATTGAATACGGTAAAAGAATACAGAGGGGGGTGAATGGATTCTTAAACTTTTCTTTGTTCTTGAATCTTTGCAGCAAGATATGTGTTGAATGTGTGAGATATGTAAGTACAGATAACAAAGACAAACACAACACAATATCACTTTAATCTAATATTTTATTAGATAAAGATTTTGCTACAATCTGTGAATACAAATGGTAGTATTCTCAGCTTCGTTTTTCTTAGAGAGATATTTCTTGAGATGTATATTGAAAAACGTATCACTTTCTCTCATTTAGCTAAGGAAGTGAGGCTGTATCCTTATAGACACGGATACACCTACTTACTACAAATAAGGTAGATAAAAAAAATACTTTCCAGTCTGTCTATCGTATTTGAGTAAGAGTCCAAACGGCTACAGATTTGACTTTGCAAAGCCTGTTCAGATCCACTTCTTTAGCTCCTTGTCCCTTTGTCTTATCTCTCCAAGCTTCTTTGTAGGCTTTCCAATCTGCTTTATAGTACATAGTCAAATAAAGCGTCTTGGCTTGTTGCAGGTTTCTGACTTGTACAATTCTTCAGTATTTTGTCTCCAAGAATGTATTCGAGAAGTGGCTAAGTGATTGATTCGAGAACTCGAATTGACTTAATCGATAACTCTGAGTTCTCGAATAGTGTTATATTGACATATCGAATCACTTCTCGAATAGTTCTTTTCTCTGGGACTCCTTGAGATATCGAATAGAGCATTTTGACATATCGAATCCCTGAGATGTCGAATAGCTTCTTTAGTCCTTGAGATATCAAATAGATCATTGACTTGTTGACTCTTAGAGAACTCGAATGATGCTTTGACTTGTTGACTCCATGAGTTCTCGAATAGAGTACTAGACATATCGAATCTCTGAGATATCGAATGAGATATCGAACAGTGTATTCAGAGATATCGAATAGTGTCTTCTGAGATATCGAATCTCTGACTTCTCGAATGCTAGACTTCTCGAATAGACAAATGTACTTCACGAATTGGTACTTAGGAAAATTCTTCATTTCTTCAAATCCCAACTGTGATTATTTGGAAGTCTTTATCTCCTTGCTTGAGGCATGAACCTTGGAACTTCTTTCAAGCATTATTCTTGACTTTATAATTACAGTAACACAACTAGAATTTGATGCCTATTATAAGTACAGAACAAATAGAAACTCTACAACTAGAAGTTCCCTCTGTTAAGAGGTCATGTAGGTAATGCATAGCATTACACATGCTTAGGCTTGTTATTAGATGTATTCAGGCATGCCTCTGTGACTAACAATCTCCCCCAAATTGTGAGTAAGACCCTTAGTCACAATTTCATGTCTGATAACAAGCCTAACATACATAAAGATAAAACTTGACAGTACATGTATGAATTTTGATCAGCAATGTGAATAGAACTACAGGGTGAGTAATCTTACAGCCTATAATGAAGTACTAGCCATTGTCATTAGTTTCCCTTTCCATAGCTTTGGCTTGCAAATCATCATATGCCTTCTGTCTTCTTTCTTTCTCCTTCCTTGTATTCTCATCCATAGCTTTTATTATTTCTGCCATAGCATCCAATTCTTCAAGCAAAATTGAGTCTTTGAAATCTTCAAGTACTGAATTCAGAATGCTTGTAGGATAGTGGTTGAGTAGATTCATTCTGATGTGGATCTGATTCCCATTTCTCCTCCTATACTTCACCACATAGGGGTTAAACTGAACTCTACACAATCCCTTTGCCCTTAGCTTTTCTGCTTCAATCTCCAGTCTCTCAATTTCTTTCTCCCTTGCTAGCCATTTCTCAAGACATTCTTTTCTGATTTTCTCCTTATGATCTCTCTTCATCTTCACAAAATCAATTAGCTCCAACTTCCATACTCTTTCCACTTTATCTTCTGAGCTCAACAATGCAATGATTCTTTCTATGTCATGTAGTTTGCCCCAGTGTTGACATCCTCCTTGTTGGAATTTCTCCTCCCTTCCATCAGTATATTAGATCTCAAGGCAGTTATCAACAATGGCAACATGATAGATTCTTTGAGCTTGTAAGAATTGCAGTTGGTCTTCATCAAAATCTTCATCTAGTGGTTGGAGTTTTAAGCCTGGATAGATTGTCAGAGTCCTTGACTTGGATAGCTTTGGTTTCCTTACAGCTTGTTTGAATTTGATCCTTTTGACATGGTTGCCTAGCAGTAGCATGTGACCATTGTTTGTGGACCATTGTAGTATTCCATTAGCAGTATGCTTTTTGAAATGTACAGATGGTTTCTTGACTTGAATCTTCTTCTCTTCTTGAGGTGGTAAAACAATTGCAGAAGCCATGGGATTAGATTTTGGTAGGTCATTACTAACAGCATTCACCCTAGACTTAGAGTCTTGTGTTGTGGTGAGATTACTGCTAGCAATGCCTAAGGCTTGCTGTTTTCCATTCTTCCTCTCATAGACTTTGCCTTGGTCATCATCCTTCTTATCCTTGCTGTCTTTCTTCTTCTTCTTATCCTCATCCCCCTTATCACTCCTGTGATGACTTCTCCTCCCATCACTCTTGTCTTCATCTTCATCATCCATATTCCTCCTTGGCTTGGCCATTTCTGGAATTACACCAGTTGCAATGAATGATCTGAGAATGTGCAGTGCCTCTATCTCTTCAGCAGTACTTGTCCCCTTTTTCTTTTGCAGTAGATCAATGATGGCAATAATGAGTCTGTGATTTCGAGAAGTGAGATCATTGGGAATGACCAATTGTTTAATCTCTTCAATTCTGGTTCCAGACTGATAGATGATGGTACATGGCTTCTTAATCACTTCTGGCAGCCTTGAAGGTTGGCCATTCCTCAAGTCATCATACAGACTCTTATTGTTTTCATTTACATTCCTCTTCTCCATGAGCTCTATCAGTGCATCTATCTATGAATGTTTCAGGGCATGTAGAGTTTTGTAGGTTAGATGCCAGATTCTGGATTTTGCTACCATCATTACTTCCTTGAGCCATGAGCTATTAACTTTTCTAGGTACCACAGTGAAGTAATCGATCTGATCCTTCAAGCTCCTTAGATACAATTGAGTGTCACCAGCCTGTTCTCTTGAGACTTTCAGAAACTCCAAGAATGCATCATCATGATAAACATTTGAGTTTGCAATTTCTTGTAGCTTGGCCTCAGTGACCACCTTCACTTCTACAGGCTTGGCACTTTTGGATATGGAGAGTGAAGGTTTATCAGATGGCATACTCCCTGCAACCACTGTGGTTGTGATAGTTTGCTTTTGACCACTGGAAGTAGTGATGTGCACAGTTGGTAGAGTGACAACTAGCAGAGAAGTAGGAGGCTCATCAATTTTGTCTTTTCCTTTGCCAGGCACATGAATTAGAGATTTTGAAGTTCTTTGATGAGCACCTTCAGTGATTTTGATGCCCTTTACTGGTGGTTTCTCCCCCTTTGTATTTGAGTTCCTTGATGTCCTCTTCTCCCCCTTAGGCTTGTTGTCAGGCACAGAGGCTGTAGTATTGACCTTTGGGGTTGAAGATTCTTCAGGTAGAGGGAGACCCATGTGCTTCATCATTGCAGACAACATTGATTGTTGATGCAGAAGAACATCAGCTGTGGTGGTGGCTTGAGTGTTCAACTGCTCAATTAGAGTGTGTACCTTGTCTGTAAGATGAGCATTGGACTTAGTGAGAGTAGCTACCTCCTTTTCAAGTGCATCTACCTTACTGAATAAGGCATTAGATTTGAAGCCAAACAGGGATTGTTCTTTAAGTCTCTGCACTTCAAATCTAGACAGCTCATGCACAGGAACCTCAGTTACCAGCTTGTCTCCATATTGATTTGCAAAGAGTGTCCTAAGCATGGCATTGGCATCTGTAGTCTGATCAGATAGAATTTGAAATTTGCCTCCTAGACCTGTGACTGTACCTTTAAGGAGAGCTAGACTATTATCCATCTTGGTGCAGGTGGTGTTGCAGTGTCTGATATCTTTGACCACACTGTCTAGTTGAGGAAATTTGGCATCAAAGGCCCTCTTGATCTCTTCTACTGAAGTGGCTGTCTTGTCACTTACTTTGTTGACTTCAGTTTTGACTCCCTTGCCAAGATAGTGTGCAGCCTTGAGAAAACCCTTGTAGGAATCATTGACAGCTTCAAACACTTCACTAGGGGACAGGGATTTTGCATTTGAACCCAGTGAAGTGATGTATTCCTCTCTAAGATATTGAAGTGCTTCACTGAGAGTTACATCATACTTTCCTTGCATCCAGGCATCTACATTGCCATCTCTCTCAGCATCATCAATAATCTTGGCCTTCTGCATCTCCACATCATCCCTATGACATAGTAGGATGGCTTCATAATCTGGATTTGAGATGTTGGAGGTGACAAGGTTCTGGGCTATTTTGACAAACTCAGGAATCTGATCCACAACATAGCTTTGGAGAGCTTCAATGGACATTTGTGGTGGAACAGATCCTGATCCTGAAGCACTGTCATGTTGCACAGGCTTCAGCCATTGAGACAAAAAGTGAGAGCTAGAGCTAGGCAAGCTAGACTCCTCAGTTACAGATGCAACTTCTGTAACCGGATGGAAAGACTCTGCTACTGTTGTCTCCACAGAAGTGGGATGAGTTACAACAATAGTTGACACAGGCACAGAGTCTCTAGTTAAAACTAGTGAATCCTCTGTGTTTGTGATGGTGTCATTAGGAGATGCCCCGGCATGCATTCCCTGACCATCTAAATGTGGTACCTGGGTGGTGAGCAAGGTGTCATGCACCAAGTCACTTGAATCCATTGGCTCATCAAGAGAAAAGAATTCTTGATGATCAATGCCTTGCTCCTCAATTGCTTGAGTTGCAGGCTCCAAAGAAATATGAGTGGTAGATTCTGGAAGAGAAGTGTGTTGTAGATTAGATTTTGGCAACTCCCCCTGAGAGATAGAGGGAGTTTCAATTGTGATGTGCTCTCCACTCAGTGTTGTGCCAGCCTTATCACTCCCATGTGCTGACTCTGTACAAGTAGGTGCATTGGGGAGAATGCTTGATTCTATAGATGCACCCTGTTGAGAGGATACACCTAGTGAGCTGTTTGCCCCTGATTTTACAACTTCAGCCATTTGGGTGACTGAGGAGGTGGTTTTAGACTTCTTCTTCTTTGGCCTTAGTAAGGGTGACTCAGGTTCCTCACTTGCTATGCCTAATTCTACAGCCAAGGCTGCTTTAGTTAAGATTTTTAGAGGTTCAGAAGCAACCCGTTTTCTCTTCTTTTTACTAACATCACCCTTTTGAGAGGATGATGCAGTTGTCTCTGTGTTTGGTAAAGTGTTTGGCTGAGAGGGTTGGTTAGCAGGCCCTGGGTTAGCATTTTGCTCTACTTGCTTGGGCCTAGCTAACTTAGATTTTGAGGCACATATTGGCATGTTATGGGGGTAAGTCCTAAATAAACTCTCCATAAGGGGAGTTATTTTGAGCCTTACATCCACATCATTCCTAGTCTCCAAGCTACCAAAAATGAGTTTGGTCATGGATTTCGGATAGCCTATTCTATTTTTGTCTAGCCCAGGCAATTCAATCAATTTAACATCTATGAAATTAAGTACAGATTGAATAAAGCGAGGAAAGAAAATTTCATTACCTCTCTTGGCTGAGTTCTTACCAAGTCTCCCATACAATTCTTGCATTATGATCAAACCAACATCAATCTTTCTCCCATATGCTAGAGCATATCCTATTTGTTGAACAGGTGTGCTGATTTGATCAAAGCTGGACTTCCTTGCTGTGAAGACTTGAAGAAGGGTGGCAAAGACATAGCTCCATTCCTTCCTCAAGTACTTCCTATTCAAATTTCCAAGCTTGATTCTATCTGAGTAGTTGATAAAATCAAAGAAATCTTCCAATTCCTGATCAGTTGCTTGACTGTCATACACTCCTTGTTGCAACCCCAGTGCTTGATTCATATTTTCAGTAGTGATGGTGATTTCCTTGTCCTGAATCTTACAATAGATTACGTATGAAGTTATTGCATTCTCTAGGGCCACGACCTCCACAGTAGCAGTTCTCCAAAACTGTTCTAATAAATCTAGATACAGAGTTGGGTTAGCTGAGAGTGCATCCTTGATGTATGATTCAGCCATCCATCGAACGAAGCACTTAAAGTTTGCATTGGGTGCTTCAACATCATTGGTTATTGCTATGAAATTGGTGTGTTTAGGAATTGTGAGTTGGGTATTTGCCATTGTTACACAGAGAGATGAGAAGAGAATGAAGGTTGAAGAAGAAATTTAGCTTTTGACGTTAGGGTTTACAGAGGTTTTGGAACTTTAGCTGCCTGAGAAATCGAATGAAATAATTTGAACAGTTGTGGAATTGTATATATGTGAGTGACTTGAGTTGTCGATTAGATATAAGTTTTGTATCGACAAGTCAGTCATTCGAGAAGTATAAAACAACTATTCGATAAGTCAAGAAAGGCTTATTCGATATCTCAAGCAGTTTGTAACTCACAGCTGGCAGTTATTTAACTTAGAAAATAATTCTAAGCTAAATAAAATATGTTTTTATAAGCGAAATGAAATTTTGAATATAAATCCAAAAAGCGATTAAGTGTCAGCGAGAAATCAGCCTTTTCAAATGATTCGATAACTCAAATACAGTATTCGAGAACTCCATCATTAGAGAACTAAAATACTCTATTCGAGAACTCAAAGTGTGCTATTCGATTTCTCAAAAGACACTATTCGAGAACTCAGAAGGGTTCTTGATAGGCCTATTCGAGAACTCGAGCCAAGACAAAACAATGAATCATTCTAGAAGTCTGACTTATCGAACTATACTTTCACTCATAAAATTCAATTTTCACTATCTTTTAAAATTTACCAGAAATATTCACTGAAGAATATTCTACTAAATTAAATAGTGATTCTCTCAAAATTTCACAGAAATTTCAAGCTAAAGATGTATGATTTTCAACATATGCAGCATTGTGGAATATTTATAAATCATAATCCAGCCAATACTTACTTTAAAAATATTGAGCATTTGATAAAGTAAGTATTTACTGTTGCAACAATCTAGTTGATATATTCACTCAGCCAGAATTTGAAAAATTCAGCATTCCAATCTCACTAACCAACCTTGTGAAGGTGGCTTCATCTAATGGCTTAGTGAATATGTCAGCTAGTTGTTTCTCTATGGGAACATAATGTAACTCAATGGTTCCATTAGTTGCATGCTCCCTTATGAAGTGATATCTGATGTCAATGTGCTTTGTGCTAGAATGATTGACAGGATTGGAAACTATAGAAATTACACTTGTGTTGTCACACATGATTGGAATTCTTTCCAACACAAGTCCATAATCTCTAAGTTGGTTCTGATCCAAAGCACTTGAGCACAGCAACTTCCAGCAGCTATGTACTCAGCTTCAGCTGTGGAAGTTGACACAGATTGTTGTTTCTTGCTGTACCAAGAGACTAACCTTTGTCCAAGAAACTGGCAGCTACCTGAGGTGCTTTTCCTATCCACTCTGCATCCAGCATAATCAGCATTAGAATAACCAACCAGATTGAACCCTGTGTCCTTAGGATACCATAACCCCAAGTTTGGTGTGCCCTTCAGATATCTGAAAATCCTCTTTATTGCTATCATATGTGATTCCTTTGAATTTGATTGAAACCTTGCACACAAGCATGTTGCAAACATGATGTCTGGCCTACTAGCAGTGAGGTAGAGTAGAGAACCAACCATGCCTCTGTAGATTGAGATATCTACCTTCTTGCCCTTACTATCTTCATCTAACTTGGTAGCAGTGGCCATGGGTGTCTTTGCAGGTGAGCATTCTTCTAAGTCAAATTTCTTCAATAGATCCTTGATGTATTTGGTTTGACTTATAAAAATGCCATCCTTCCTTTGACTCACTTGCAGCCCAAGAAAGAATGTTAATTCTCCCATCATACTCATCTCATATCTGCTCTGCATGAGCTTAGAGAATTTCTCACACAGCTTCTCATTTGTAGAGCCAAATATGATATCATCCACATAGATTTGAACTAAGATAATATCATCACCATGTTTCTTGTAAAACAGTGTCTTGTCTAGTGTGCCTCTAGTGAATTGATTCTTAAGTAGAAATTGTGACAATGTCTCATACCATGCCCTAGGAGCTTGCTTAAGTCCATACAATGCTTTAAGCAATCTGTAGACAAAGTGAGGGAATTGTGGATCCTCAAAGCCAGGTGGCTGTTGCACATATACTTCTTCTTCCAACTCCCCATTCAGAAATGCACTCTTGACATCCATTTGATAGACCTTGAAATTAGAATGTGCAGCAAATGCCAAGAAAATTCTGATGGCCTCTAGTCTGGCAACAGGGGCAAAAGTCTCATCATAGTCAATGCCCTCCTGTTGAGAGTATCCTTTTGCAACCAACCTTGCTTTGTTTCTTATGACTACACCATTTTCATCCATCTTATTCCTTAGAACCCATTTTGTTCCAATAATGGTTCTATCCTTTGGTGCAGGCACAAGTTCCCATACTTTGCTTCTTTCAAATTGGTTTAGCTCCTCTTGCATAGCAATTATCCAATCAGGATCCAACAATGCATCTTCAAGTTTCTTAGGCTCAACTTGGGATAGAAAGCAACCATGGAGACATTCACTTAGAGTTGCTCTCCTTGTCCTCACTCCTGTATTTGGATCTCCAATTATCTGATCTACAGTATGTGATCTATCCCATTTCCTTGTATGTTCAGATTGATTTCTCAGCCTTGATGTTGCTTCATCATCCAGATCATGATCATTTACATTTCCTCCCCCTGTGAAGTTTCCACTAATCACAGGTGTGTCTTGGATGCTTGTTTCTTCATTGTTGGTTGACACAGGTTCTTCATTCACTTGAGTTTGTTGAATTGTGGGCTCAAATTCAGTTTCAATCTCCTCATCAGAATCATCTAGATTGTCAAACTTCAAAGGATCTTTATCTTCATCATTGGCTTCTTCTAATCCAGGTAGTTTGCTGTCATCAAATGTCACATCTGTGCTTTCCATAACTTTCTTTTGAGTGATGACATAAACTTTGTATGCAATTCTTTCCATAGAGTAGCCAAGAAAAATTCCTTCAAATGCTTTTGCATCAAACTTTCCAACATATTCTGAGTTGTCTTTTAACACAAAGCATTTGCTTCCAAAAGTATGAACATACTTTAGGGTGGGCTTCTTTCCAGTCATCAAGTTGTAAGGTGTCTTTCCAGTGTTTTTGTTGATGAGGGTTCTATTTTGGATATAGCATGCAGTGCTCACAGCCTCAGCCCAAAAACATGTAGGCATCTTTGCATCAAGTAACATTGTTCTAGCAGCCTCAATCAGAGTTCTATTCTTTCTTTCAACAACTCTATTTTGTTGTGGAGTCCTTGGAGCTGAGAATTGTTGAGAAATACCATTTTCTTTGCAGAATGCTTCAAGCATGGCATTTCTGAACTCTGTTCCATTATCACTCCTTAATGCAATCACACTTGCATTGTTGGCCTTTGCTTCCTTGTCAATTTTCTTTATATGCTCAATGATTACTTGGGGAGCCTCATCTTTTGATGCCAGAAATTCTACCCATGTATACCTTGTGAAATCATCAACCATCACCAGAGCATACTTTTTCCTTCCTAGTGACATAATATTGACAGGCCCAAACAAGTCCATATGAATTAGTTGTAGGGGCTTGGTTATTGATGTCACTGTCTTTGACTTGTGGCTTGATCTTTTCATTTTTCCTTTTTGACAAGCCTCACACACTCCTTCTTGACAGAATTCAAGTGTGGGCATGCCTCTTACTAACTCTCTTTTGACCAGAGAATTAATGCCTTTGAAGTTCAAGTGTGATAGCTTCTTATGCCACAGCCAACTGTCTTCATTTGATGCTTTTGAGTAAAAGCAACAGATTTTATCCTTGTTTGCAGAGTTCATATTGGCTACAAACAGGCTTCCTTTCCTTACTCCAGATAGAGCAAAGTCACCAGTCTTTTTGTGGGTGATCAAACATTCATCTTTGTCAAAATTCACTTTGAAGCCTTTGTCAGTAAATTGACCAACACTCAGTAGATTGTGCTTGAGTCCCTTGACCAGTGCTACATTCTCAATGATGACATTTCCAATTTCCAACTTGCCATATCCCAGTGTATTGCCAATGCTGTCATCTCCAAAAGCAACCATTGGGCCAGCCTTCTCCTCATACTGTGATAGCAGGGCCATATCACCAGTCATATGGTTTGAGCATCCGTTGTCCAAAATCCACATGACCTTTCTTTCACTTTCTTTGCCATGCAAACACAAAGGTATTACTTCTCCTTTGGTACCTAAACAAGTTTGGGTCCATGTGGCTTAGCAACAGTCTTATCATAAACAGCATGCTTATCAATTTTCTTGATGTTAGTCTTCTTGTCACTGTTAGAAGTCTTAGAATCAGGGTTCTTAGACTTAGGTGACAGAGGCACCTTCCTAAATTTAGGAGGACTTGAAGACTTTGTTCTTGTGTAGTGTGTGTGAACATTGTGACTGATACAACCTTCCATGAATTGTCTTCTCAAATTAAAGCAACTAGTCATTACATTCATGTTACATGGCATACAATCAAATTTATCACAGAAAGGAGAGTCTCTATGTCTTAAAGGCACAGAGCAATCATAGAACGGTTTAGCAACACTACCAGATGGTTTCTTACATGCATGAGTTAAATGATTAGTGCTAAAACAATTTTGACAAACTTTCCTAGGGGCATTGGGTACATAAGCATAGTTGTTGTCCTTGTTAATCCCTAATTTGCCATTCCTGTTTTGTTTCTTTTTAGCCACTTTCTTCTCAAATTCATTATTCCCAGCTGAAACAAATTTCTCAAGTCTAGGTTTACCTCCTACTGACTCCTTGGCTTTGGTTTTGACATTCTCACTCTTAGAGGATGCTTGTTGTTCATTTGATTGTGCCTTATCTTCATCATCCAACATTTGCTTAATGAGTAAGGCATCCTCATCAATCTCAAGTGTTGGTGTTTTAAATATCGGGGTCTCAGCCTTTTTCAAAACCTGAGGCACTTCTTCTTGAACAACAATGTCATCTTCAATGACTGCATAGCCTTTCCTCTGCTTGAGAGTGTCATAATCAAGTCCAATAGCAGCCTTAGGTCTAGCTAGATTTTTCTCATGGTAGGACTGCAATAGACTAGAGGAATTCTTGAATGTTTTCAATTTAAATTCATTTTCAGCTAGTTCATCCCTAAGAGCTTTCTCAACTTGACTAGCACATAGAACCTTATTCTTTAGATATTCGATTTCTTGTTTAAGGTTTTCTATTTGCATAGCAGTTAGTTCTAGTTCCTCATTTCTTTTGTTTAACAGTTCATTCCTAGTGGATAGTTTAGCAATCTCTTCATTAGCAGCAGTCATACTAGTATGAATATTAAACATCTCAACAGATAGTTGTTCAACCATAGATTTGTATTCAGAAACAAACATGTCTATAGTAGTGAGGGATGGTACCTGAGAGTCTGATTCAGATGGTTCTTCGTTGGAGTTGGCCATCAAGGCATAGTTGCAGAATTCTTGTTCTTCTCCATCACTATCAGAATCATCCTAACACTTCCCTTCAGCTATGTAGGCCTTACCTGGTGCATGCTTCTTTAGCAGAGCCTCATACTTAGCTTCAAGCTCAAGAAACTCCTTATCCTTCTTCTTAGGCTTCTTGCATTCACTGGCAAAATGCCCTAGGTCATTGCATCTATAACATCTCACAGATGACCTATCCACATAGCTGGTTTTGAATTTGTTTTTGTTTGCTTTCACAGGTGCCTTGCTCTTGTTGAATGAATGACTTTGAGATCTAGACTTGAAGGGCTGATTCCTCTTAAATCTGATGTTTGGGAATTTTCTAGCCATAAAAGCATATGAAGTGTTTTCCATGGCATCCAACTCTTCAAGAGTATAGAACTCATCTTCTTCCTTTTCATCAACAGGTTCAGTCACTTCTTCTTCAGTCTCTTCATTATCTACTATCTCTTCTATTCTCAGTTGACTTGTAGATGCTTCCAGGTCTTGAACGGATTTGTTGACAATCAAGGCACAGGATGTGTTTATCATTCTGCCTTGGTTGGCTTGGATAGCCCTCTTCTGAAGCAACTCAAGCTCATGAGTTTTTAAAACCCCATAGAGCACATCATATGTGACTTTGTTCAAATCTCTTTCTATTAGAGATATGACCCTTTGCTCTAGATGGTTTGGTGTAGATAGTAGAAACTTCATGTTTAATTCCTTAGTGCTGTAAACCTTCCCATTCATTTGAAGCTCAGTCACCAGCTTGTGAAATCTTTCAAACATATCAGTAATACTTTCTTTGGACTGTGCCATGAAAGCTTCATACTGTGTGACCAGTATATGTTTCCTATTTTCTCTTACCTCCTCTGTCCCTTCACATAACACCTTGATGTGGTTCCACATGTCCTTGGCTGATGTGCATGATGCTATATTAGCAAACATCGACATATCCATGGAGTCTATGATCAGCAACATGAGATGACTGTCTAGGGCAACCTTTTCCTTCTCTGAGTCAGTCCATTTGGATGGCTCTTTTGCAACATATGATCTGGGAATGACTATTGTGCCCACTATGGATTCAGCAATTTCTTGTTGTGGTACAAATGGACCATTCTTGAGGATGTCAGGGTAGAGAGGATTGGCAGCTTTGATGAACAACAGCATTTTTATTTTCCAGAGGTTGTAATTCTCTTTGTCGAACTTAGGGACCTTCACCGTACCTGTAGTCTTTGGTGTATTCGAACTCATGATCGTTTTCTGTTTAGATTAAACAGCCTGCTCTGATACCACTTGTTGAGTATTGAATACGGTAAAAGAATACAAATGGGGGGTGAATGGATTCTTGAACTTTTCTTTGTTCTTGAATCTTTGCAGCAAGATATGTGTTGAATGTGTGAGATATGTAAGTACAGATAACAAAGACAAACACAACACAATATCACTTTAATCTAATATTTTATTAGATAAAGATTTTTCTACAATCTGTGAATACAAATGGTAGTATTCTCAGCTTCGTTTTTCTTAGAGAGATATTTCTTGAGATGTATATTGAAAAACTTATCACTTTCTCTCATTTAGCTAAGGAAGTGAGGCTGTATCCTTATAGACACGGATACACCTACTTACTACAAATAAGGTAGGTAAACAAAATACTTTCCAGTCTGTCTATCTTATTTGAGTAAGAGTCCAAACGGCTACAGATTTGACTTTGCAAAGCCTGTTCAGATCCACTTCTTTAGCTCCTTGTCCCTTTGTCTTATCTCTCCAAGCTTCTTTGTAGGCTTTCCAATCTGCTTTATAGTACATAGTCAAATAAAGCATCTTGGCTTGTTGCAGGTTTCTGACTTGTACAATTCTTCAGTATTTTGTCTCCAAGAATGTATTCGAGAAGTGGTTAAGTGATTGATTCGAGAACTCGAATTGACTTAATCGATAACTCTGAGTTCTCGAATAGTGTTATATTGACATATCAAATCACTTCTCGAATAGCTCTTTTCTCTGGGACTCCTTGAGATATCGAAGAGAGCATTTTGACATATCGAATCCCTGAGATGTCGAATAGCTTCTTTAGTCCTTGAGATATCGAATAGATCATTGACTTGTTGACTCTTAGAGAACTCGAATGATGCTTTGACTTGTTGACTCCTGAGTTCTCGAATAGAGTACTAGACATATCGACTCTCTGAGATATCGAATGAGATATCGAACAGTGTATTCAGAGATATCGAATAGTGTCTTCTGAGATATCGAATCTCTGACTTCTCGAATGCTAGACTTCTCGAATAGACAAATGTACTTCTCGAATTGGTACTTAGGAAAATTCTTCATTTCTTCAAATCCCAACTGTGATTATTTGGCAGTCTTTATCTCCTTGCTTGAGGCATGAACCTAGGAACTTCTTTCAAGCATTATTCTTGACTTTATAATTACAGTAACACAACTAGAATTTGATGCCTATTACAAGTACAGAACAAATAGAAACTCTACAACTAGAGGTTCCCTCAGTTAAGAGGTCATGTAGGTAATGCATAGCATTACACATACTTAGGCTTGTTATTAGATGTATTCAGGCATGCCTCTGTGACTAACAGATTTCAAGAATCATCGGTCGACTGATGTCGAACCTCAATTACTCTGTTTTCAATCAAAATCAAGTTTTCAAAAGAAAAAGAAAAAGGGACTCTGGCAGGTGTGGGAAGCGTTGACGAACGATTGCCGAGATGTGTAAGAGGCCGTGAGCCAGGCGGTCCATCAATTATTATTCTGGCCCAGGTGTTGCCGAAGGATGATTACGGATGTAGTTTTCATCGAGGGTGATTACGGATGTAGTTTTCACCCGGGGATAGTTACGGATGTAGTTTCTATCCTTCTACCGGTAGAGAAGACCCGCGGATTTTTGGACTTGGATGTGGCGACTGATCATCGTCAATCCCTGTCAAGTTTTATGTTTTCTTTAAGTCCCATTCCTCCATTTTGGAAAAATGCTTTGACACTGCTTCTTAGGCTTTTGTGCCAAGTTGCTGATAGTGTTCTATTTTGATGAGAAAGATGTTGATTCTATGCAGTATCTAGAACTGCAAGTTTATTTTGAAAACGAGGGCACATATTGTTGCACCTTCGGAATTTATCAACAATGACAAGTGATTTTATATCTGATTGATACAAACGAGTTTAATAACTGCTAATCATATGAAATGTTATATTGCTTACCTTATACATATTTTCTTGCTGAGCTATAGTTGCTCACTCTTGCTTGTTTTCAAATTTACAAACACAACAGCTAAGCGAAATGGCAAGATCCAGACAGACTGCCCGAAAGCAGGTGACTAGACCTGAGCCAGCAGTTGAGATTCCACCGGTAGGCCCCATTAGCCGGATTGGTTGGCAACTTTTGTTAGTTCGTTTTATTTATCAACATGACCTGTGCAAGGCAGTGTACCGTAACAAACTTTCAAGCCGCCAACTTCGCTTCATATCGAAGTGTTGCTGGTAGCATAAATACTATTTAATTCGGTCTGTAATAACTCTGATACTTTTATTTATGCTTAATCAATGTTGTGACGTTTCTGAGACTCTAACCTGTGTGTGTGTGTGCGGTGTGAGTTTATTGTGGGGTCGATGGCTGTTTTATGTATTATGTGCAAGAACAGGTATGTTATTAATGGAAAATGGACCGTGAGCGCCTAGATCTCCGACCCCGGATCTGGGGGCGTCACAGAAATGGTATCAGAGCGAGGTTACAGTTCTCAGAAACGATAGTAATTTAAGAAAGCAACCCTAATAATAAGAACAATAATAATAACCCTAATAACAACCCTAATAATACTTAGAACTCTCATCGAGTTTGTAGTCGGGTTATCGGATATAGCCCTGACTTTAAGGCCCGTGAGGGAACTACTCCTTAAACCTTTCTTTATGGTTAGTGACCCACCTTATTTCCCTTGTGTAGATGGAGGAGATACCAGACCTTGAGGCTTTCGAGAGAGAGCATGATGAGGCACTGATGCGAGATACCGAGGATCCTGAGGAGGATATGGGTGCTGACTCTGAGCTTGGCCCCTGGATTACGCTGATAGGAGATACTGATGATGAGGATCCCGTTGAGGAGCCCTTTGAGCCTGAGCCTGAGCCTGAGCCTTTTACCCCATCTCCTGTATCTACTGATGAGGAGAGTGTGAGATCTGGTGAGGGCCGTGTTGTGTCACCCCCACCTTCTCCGCAGTCATCGAGCCCTGTTTCATGGGACGGTGACTCCGAGGATGATACTTCTGGAGGGGAGGAGCTTGACCCTACCCCTGTTCCTGCTCCTGCTACTGTTACTGTACCTGCTCCTGTTCCTGTCATACCACCTCCACCGATGGACCTACCCCCAGTATCGGGTACTGAGCACGCTTACGTGGTGCAGTTTCTGACCCGGGACTTACTTTCTGCAGAGGCCCGACTTAACGAGGCGAGGCGGGCACTAGTGGAGGAGCGCGAGGTGCGCTTGAGGATCCAGGCTGAGATGAGGACCGCTGTTGCTAGGAGGACTACGGCTCGACTCCATACGATTGAGAGGAGGAGTCGCGAGAGGATTCTTGGATTAGGGATCCGCGGGGGCGGAGTGATTCAGGCTAGGGATGCTAGGCGTGTTGTGCGTCGTGCATTTTCCCGAGTGAGGACCTTGCTCCGCCGCGGTGCGGCCCCGTGATGTGTTACGGATAGCTCAGTCCCCTAGGTTCAGATGACATTAGTGTGTCGATTTTGCGGGATAGTTGACTTGTGCAGTGCTATCCTTTCTGATCAGTGGATGAGTAGACTGACCTACAGATATGTAGATGTGACTTCGGATAGTATGTATGGATGTAGCCCTACTTTTTTGTAGCCCTGACTATTCAGCTGATGTACTTGTTATTGTTCCACTTTTGCTAGACTTTGACATCGGAACTATGTATTTGGCTCTAACATCCAAACTTTGTTATAACCCTTGTACCGTACTTATTTAGTTTCAGTTTCCTTGATATTGTCTCAACTGCTTTACTTTCCGATGCCATGCTCTACTGTTTTGATATACAACTGTGATTATACAATTGCTACAAGCCACAAATACAACCATGCTGTTTCAAATTTACGATATGCGATTTCAAATTGTTCTCTACAATTTCCAAAAATGTTCCTACAATTTTTTTTAAAATAAATTTTTTTGAGGTTTCGGAATTTTGAAAACTCTTGCAAATGTTTTCGCATCCCATAGAGATTTTTCCCAAAAATGTTTTGACGTTTTATCTCCAGCGTCGGGTTATTAAAACTTTTGCAACTTCCACCCTTATGAGGAGGAACGATACGTTCCTGACCCGTGTAAACGCTGTCAGGTAATTGGAAAACCCTAACCCATTTCTTGTTTTATTATCAGAATCATGCCACCCAGAAGAATGAACACTCGAGCTCACCCGATCAGTTCTGAGGGCCAGGGTAGCCACCATGGGACCGGAGGCCACCAGAACCATGAAGGGGAGAATGTCAACCTGAGTGAGAATGAGGGCAACGATCATAACTCGTTTGATGACTCTGAGTATGACGAAGAAGAAGCTGGTGATGACACCCGAGAGGTAGAACACCCTAGGGGAGGCCCTATGGAACAGTTCATGGAACTACTTAGGCAGAACTTGGACCGTCCCCCGGTTCAGCAACCACCCCACAATGCTAATGCAAATGCTTTCCGGAACTTCAAATCCCTGAAACCCCCAGAACTTAAAGGAACTGCCGACCCGGTCGAGGCAAGGGCCTGGCTGAAGGAAATGGAAAAATCTTTCGAGATACTAGGTGTCGCTGAGGGGCAGAAGACTGTTTTCGCCACTTACCTTCTGAAGGGTGAGGCGAACTATTGGTGGGAAGCTAAGAAGAATTTGGAAGGAAGAGGTGTGTTGACCTGGGAGAGGTTTAGCGAGCTGTTCTTGGAGAAGTACTTTCCGAGGTTCATGGAGACGCAAATGGAGCTGAAGTTTTTGGAACTAAAGCAAGGTAACATGACGGTGGCCGAGTATGAGGGCAAATTTACGGAGTTGTCGAGATTTGTGCCGGAATATGTGAACTCTGAGGCAAAGAGGGCCCGAAGGTTTCAATTGGGGCTAAAGCAATGGATTCAGAATCGTGTGGCGGTTCTTGAGCTGACAGACTATGCCACCCTGGTACAGAAAGCATCAATTGTTGAGGCTGGGAGTGAACAGATGCAGAAGGAGAGGGAAGGAAAGAA
This sequence comes from Saposhnikovia divaricata, assembly GCA_036435485.1. Classification (NCBI taxonomy): domain Eukaryota; kingdom Viridiplantae; phylum Streptophyta; class Magnoliopsida; order Apiales; family Apiaceae; genus Saposhnikovia; species Saposhnikovia divaricata. The sequence continues at coordinate 126,079,960 of CM071597.1, read as the reverse complement.
GAGGAAGTTTGATAGTCGGAAGGGAAATTCTGCGGGTGGGAGCTTCCGAGCAAATTTAAGCGAGGGACGACGTCCCAACCCAGCGGAAACTTTGGAATCAAGAGAGCTGAAAGTTGGAGTGTGGGCCAGAGCGGCCGACCACAGGGATCGTCTTACTCTGCCCCATCCCGAGCCCTACCCCCAGAATGCAATAAATGTGGAAGGAAACATGCGGGCGTGTGTAACCTACAGGATGTGAAGTGCTTCAAGTGTGGGCTGACAGGACATTATGCTAACGCCTATCGAGGAACTAGTAACAACACCAGTGCCGGAGGTAATTGCTTCAAGTGTGGGAAACCAGGGCACCGAATGAGGGAATGTATGTCCTCTGGGCCAACTACATCGAGAGTGATTGGAACTGCTTATAACAAGGCCCCTACTGCAAGAACTTTTAACATGACGGTGCAAGATGCCGTGAGGAACACGGATGTGATCGCAGGTACTTTACTACTCAACTCAGTTAAGGCAAATGTTTTATTTGATTCGGGAGCTACCAAGTCTTTCATATCTCTAGATTTTGTATGTCAGTTAGGCCTTAAGACTGAACCATTGAAAGACAGACTGCAAATAGAGATAGCTAATCATGAAATTATTCATGTTAGCCAAGTATGTCCAGGTTGCGACCTAGAAATAGAAGGGCGACACTTTCGGGTAGACTTAATACCTTTTAAACTAGGAGAGTTTGACGTAATAGTAGGTATGGATTGGTTAACAACCCACGGAGCCCAGATTGATTGTGTAAAGAAGAAAGTAAGTTTGAGACTGCCAGGGGACGAGGAAGTAGTGTTTAATGGAAAACGGCAAAACCAAAAGTTCCTGACTATGATTCAAGCTAAGAAGCTGTTACGTAAAGGATGCGAAGCCTATTTAGCCTATGTGAAGGATACCAAGAAGGAGGCACCAAACCTACAGGAAATCCCTGTTGTTAATGAGTTCGCGGACGTATTTCCGGATGATCTTCCGGGACTACCACCTGATAGAGACATCGAGTTCGCTATAGATTTAGTTCCGGGTACGGCCCCAATTTCGAAAGCCCCATATCGGCTAGCCCCAGTGGAGATGAAAGAGCTAGCCACTCAGTTATAAGAGTTGTTGGATAAAGGGATGATAAGACCTAGTGTGTCACCGTGGGGAGCCCCAGTGTTATTCGTGAAAAAGAAGGATGGTAGTATGAGATTATGTATAGACTACAGGGAGTTGAACAAAGTGACTATAAAGAATAAATATCCCCTGTCCAGGATAGATGACCTGTTTGATCAATTGAAGGACGCGGTTTATTTTTCTAAAATTGATTTGAGGATCGGGTATCACCAGTTAAAGATTAAACCAGAAGATATACCAAAGACGGCCTTTCGCACCCGGTACGGACACTATGAGTTCCTAGTGATGTCATTTGGGTTAACGAATGCCCCTGCAGCTTTCATGGATTTAATGAATCGAGTCTTCAAGAAGTACTTGGACAAGTGTGCTATAGTCTTCATCGATGACATCTTGATTTATTCCAAAACGAAGAAGGAACATGCAGAGCACTTGAGGATTGTATTGGGAGCATTGAGAGAAGAAAAGTTGTACGCTAAGTTCTCGAAGTGTGAATTTTGGTTGAAGGAAGTTCAGTTTTTAGGGCATGTGATTAGCGAACAAGGCATTCTAGTGGACCCAGCCAAAATAGAGGCTGTATCAAATTGGGAGAGACCAACCACTCCGACAGAGGTGAGAAGTTTTATAGGGTTGGCTGGCTACTATAGAAGATTTGTCCAAGACTTTGCCAAGATAGCAGCCCCTTTGACCCGACTAACTCGCAAGACTGAGAAGTTTGTGTGGACTGAAAAATGCGAAGAGAGCTTCCAAGAGTTGAGAAAGAGGTTGGTGACAGCACCAGTACTAGCCCTACCTGATGATAAGGGAGATTTTGTGATTTATAGCGACACATCCCATAAAGGTTTAGGGTGTGTGCTTATGCAGCACGGTAAAGTGATTGCTTATGCGTCCAGACAACTTAAGGAGTACGAGATAAGATACCCCACCCATGATTTGGAATTAGCAGCGATAGTTTTCGCTTTGAAGATCTGGAGACATTATCTTTACGGAGAAAAGTGTGAAATCTAAATGGAAATAAGAGTCCAACCCCCGCTATTAGAAAAGATTAAGTTATGCCAGGAAAAGAAGATAGAAGAAGAAAAGAATTGGATGGAGAAAATTTTGACTGGCGAGGAAATTAAGTGTGAAAAGGACGGGAATGGAATTATGAGGTACGCATCTAGGATATGGATCCCGAACGTTCAAGAATTAAAAGACGAGATTTTGCAAGAGGCTCATAGTTCAAGGTACTCAATTCACCCTGGAGGCACTAAGATGTATAGAGATCTGAGAGAATACTATTGGTGGCCAAATATGAAGAAGGACGTGGCAGAGTGGGTGAGTAAATGCTTGACATGTCAAAGAGTGAAGGCCGAACACCAGAGGCCCAGTGGATTGTTGCAACCCTTAGAGATACCCGAATGGAAGTGGGAGCATATTGCGATGGACTTTGTGGTCGGACTACCAAGGACCAAGACTAATCATGACGCCATTTGGGTAATCATCGATAGATTTACCAAGTCAGCACATTTTCTTCCAATCAACGAGAGATACACTGTCGACAAGCTGGCAGATATTTACTTAAAGGAGATTGTGGTTAGGCATGGGGTTCCTGTGAGCATTGTATCAGATAGAGACCCAAGATTCAACTCCAGGTTCTGGAGAAGTTTTCAGGATTGTGTGGGGACCAAGTTAAACATGAGTACTGCATACCATCCCCAAACAGACGGACAGAGTGAGAGAACCATCCAGACCATCGAGGACATGTTGAGAGTATGTGCGATAGATTTCAAGGGAAGTTGGGATGACCACTTGCCGTTGATCGAATTTTCCTACAACAACAGTTACCATGCGAGTATAGGAATGCCCCCATATGAAGCTTTGTACGGACGAAGATGTCGGTCTCCCTTGTGTTGGGAAGAAGTTGGAGAGCGGAAGATTCTAGGGCCTGAACTGGTCCAACAGACAAGAGAAACTATCGAACTCATAAGAGGACGGCTGGTAGCGGCCCAAGATAGACAGAAGAAGTATGCGGACCAGACCCGTAAGGATAAAGAATATGAGGTAGGAGAGTTTGTGATGTTAAAGGTATCACCGTGGAAAGGATTGATGAGATTTGGTAAGAAAGGGGAAACTAAGCCCGAGATTTATTGGACCTTTTGAGATCTTGAGACGAGTTGGAAAGTTAGCCTATGAATTGGCTTTACCCCCAAGCTTGCAGCAAGTACATAATGTGTTCCATGTGTCCATGCTACGACCCTACCATACCGACTTCCGACACGTGATAGAACATGATCAAGTGGATCTGCAGCCAGACTTAACCTACGTGGAGCAACCCGTAGAAATCATGGATAGAAAAGAACAGGTGCTGAGGAACAAGGTTGTCAAACTAGTGAGAGTTTTGTGGAGGAACCAGAATGTCGAAGAATCAACATGGGAACTAGAGAGCACGATGCGTGAAAAGCACCCCCAACTGTTTTCAACCTGATTCCGGGACGGAATCCTTTTAAGGAGGGGAGGCTATAAGAACCCTAATTTTTTCAATATTTCCTTTTATTTAATATCATGTGGCATTGTCAATTTGGAACCTTTCTAGTCATCCCTGTTGTTTAATGGAATTGATTGTCTGAGAAACTATGTTGTTACATTCACTATATAAGATAAAGGGAAGGTTGTTGAAAGCAAGAGTCTTATTGTTAGTAAGATTTATAAAACTTGGGATTTGAGAATGATTAGAGTATTAAAAGATTTATTAAGGATTATGACGAGGAATTATGGATATTCGAGGAATTTACACAATTAAGTACTTAAGGAATTACTAGGGAAATCTCTACGCGACAAAATATTATTACGAGAGATTAATTAAGATACGATACGAATTAAAGATTAAATGACAAGCATTGGTGGAAGAATAATGATACAAGGAGTAGTATTGCATGCAAGTCCCATGCAACCAAGTAGTTAGGAAAAAGCAAACTAGTTAAACCAAATGGCAAGAGGAATAGTAACTAGTTGCATTTCTTTTTCCAAGGAGGGGACAAGAGTACAAGGAGGCCATACCTAGGCTTGTACCATGCATATACACACACTAATATGTATCACCCAGCTACTTTACCATTATTCAACCAAACACAAAAATCAAAACAACAAAACACTTCCCCCCCCCCCTTGAAGAAAGCTCTCGGCCAAGACCAAAAAAGGGAAGAAAATTTCTTCCTTCTTCCATTTCTCCTCACTCATAATTCAAGGCATAATTACTAGGCTCTCTACATCATCTAAGAAAGGTATACTAAGATTTCCAAGCCCTTTCATCCATTAAATTTCAAGATATTAATTGTTAAAGTTATTGTGAATAGTAACAATGTTAAGTTTTTCTTATAGATCTTGGATTATAAGGATAGTAGGAGCTTATTCAAGGTGTTCTTGAGTTTTTTAAGGCTTACCCAAGGCTCCTAGGTACTCAAGAAGGTATAAAAACCCTAACCCCTCTTGGCCATGTAGTGTTTATGATGTTCAATGATAGATCCATGTATATTTGTGTTAATCTTGGATGTTCAAGTGATGGATGACATAGATCTTAAGTTTTAGTGTTGTGGTGATGATTTTTATGATTGTGGTTAGTATATGTATCTCCATGAATGTTATAAAGCATGAACTAGGTGAATTAGATGTTGGTTGTGTTGTGGAAGTAAGAATCTTGGTTGATTTAAGTGAAACATGCATGCTGAGTTTTTCAAGAAATTTGACCTGTCTTGTAACATGGTTTTGAACCCCCAAATCTTGTCCCCTGAGGTCCTACCATATATTGTTGGAAAGGTATTTGAATGTAGTTTCTGGAAATATAAGGTTTATGACTAGGTGATGTATAGATTTTAAGTTATGGCCGGAGAAGTAAAATGTTTTTCTGGATTCCGGACTGCACTAAGTGACCCCCTTGTGAACCTTGTTTAAACCCCTAAAACTTTATGTGGGATCATGGAAAAATTTGAGAAGCTAGGAAATGCAGTGGTGAAGGCTACCCAAAAAGAATTTGATTAAAATATGAATTTTTCAATTTTATAAAAATGCTAGAGTAAAATTCGCGCAAGGGAAAAAGTCGTTAAATGGAGTATAATTCTAGGGGTAATGGTCATGACTCGGATATGGTAACTAAATTAAGTCGAATAAGTGACGAGCGTAATCGAGTGATGACATGAACCTATAGTGGGGGTAGGGAGTCATAAGACGAAGTCATTAAGTTAACTTTGTACCCTCTAAAACCCCGTAATTAAAGAGACATTGTTAAGGTACTAACGAACCACCCCAACCAAACCAAGGCAAGTTTACTTTTCAAACTTACATATACAAGGACTTTCACTGTTGTGTTTGTAGTTTTCAACCATATCAAATGTTATGTTTATCGAAGTATTGATGCAATTGAGATTGTATAAGTACATATATGTTTGTACCCCTTGAACTTAGATTGAAATGTTTTCTTCGGACAACGACTCTAGCAATAGAGGTCGTAGCGGTCCGTATATACTATTGACCGGGGAGCGGTATATTATTATATCGTAATTAAATTGCGAAAACCCGAAGGGTCATTCGGGGAGTATCGTATACTCAAGTAATTATTTTTATATCTTCATAAATACTCGAAACCCTATATTGGATTAAAAGTTTATTTTATTAAATAATTATTTTATTAATTATTAATGTTAAATCTTAAAATATCATTTATTAATTATTGTTCATTATTTTAAAGACAAAGTTAATCCAAGATACCTTTAATACTTTCAAACTCGAACTCTTTCGAACTCAAAACATTTTCGAAAACCCCCAGTCAGGTTCCGCTTCTTGTATGATTTCAAGAATCATCGGTCGACTGATGTCGAACTTCAATTACTCTGTTTTCAATCAAAATCAAGTTTTCAAAAGAAAAAGAAAAAGGGACTCTGGCAGGTGTGGGAACCGTTGACGAACGATTCCCGGGATGTGTAAGCGGTCGTGAGCCAGGCGGTCCATCAATTATTATTCCGGCCCAGGTGTTGCCGAAGGATGATTACGGATGTAGTTTTCATCGAGGGTGATTACGGATGTAGTTTTCACCAGGGGATAGTTACGGATGTAGTTTCTATCCTTCTACCGGTAAAGAAGACCCGCGGATTTTTGGACTTGGATGTGGCGACTGATCATCTTCAATCCCTGTCAGGTTTTATGTTTTCTTTAAGTCCCATTCCTCCATTTTGGAAAAATGCTTTGACACTGCTTCTTAGGCTTTTGTGCCAAGTTGCTGATAGTGTTCTATTCTGAAGAGAAAGATGTTGATTCTATGCAGTATCTAGAACTGCAAGTTTATTTTGAAAACGAGGGCACATATTGTTGCACCTTCGGAATTTATCAACAATGACAAGTGATTTTATATCTGATTGATACAAACGAGTTTAATAACTGCTAATCATATGAAATGTTATATTGCTTACCTTATACATATTTTCTTGCTGAGCTATAGTTGCTCACTCTTGCTTGTTTTCAAATTTACAAACACAACAGCTAAGCGAAATGGCAAGACCCAGACAGACTGCCCGAAAGCAGGTGACTAGACCTGAGCCAGCAGTTGAGATTCCACCGGTAGGCCCCATTAGCCGGATTGGTTGGCAACTTTTGTTAGTTCGTTTTATTTATCAACATGACCTGTGCAAGGCAGTGTACCGTAACAAACTTTCAAGCCGCCAACTTCGCTTCATATCGAAGTGTTGCTGGTAGCATAAATACTATTTAATTCAGTCTGTAATAACTCTGATACTTTTATTTCTGCTTAATCAATGTTGTGACGTTTCTGAGACTCTAACCTGTGTGTGTGTGTGCGGTGTGAGTTTATTGTGGGGTCGATGGCTGTTTTATGTATTATGTGCAAGAACAAGTATGCTATTAATGGAAAATGGACCGTGAGCGCCTAGATATCCGACCCCGGATCTGGGGGCGTCACAAGTGATTCTGAGTTATCAGAATTAAGGAAAATAAGAGCAGACATTAGAAAAGAGAATGAGGATTTAGAATAAGAGACACTTTGAGGGAGTATGCTGGGTATAGGTCATCTAGTGGGTCAATTGGCTCAATATATGAGGAAGAATCTGATGAGGATGAGGAGGTTGCATATGCTGAGCCACCAGCTAGGAAAAAGACAAGGGTACATGAGGTATTTAACAAGAAGACAGCTGCAAAGGATATCATGTGAAAGGCAGCTTTAATTTTTGAGAATAAAAAAGAAATAAAGGATGCAGTAAGGGAATTTTCTATTGCAAGTGGTAGGACCCTTAAGTATGGTGTGGGTGACAAATTGAGGGTTCAAGTTGTGTGTGCCAAAGGTTGTCCATTTAAAATGTGGATTTCATTTATGAAAGAGTATGAAGGTTGGCAGATAAAGACATTGAATGATGAGCACAACTGTATTTACCACTTCAACAATAGGCTAGACACAGTTAAATATCTTGCAGATTTGTAGTGGAACAAGATAAGGAGAAATTCAAACTGGAAGTTGTCTAAAATTTTTCAAGAAGAAATCAAACAAGTGCTTAAGGTTGAGATATATAATGCCAAAGCTTGCAGGGTGAGACAGAGGGCCTTTTCATGAAAAAATAAAGATACATTATATAGGTTCAAGAAGGTTTGCTGGTGAAATACTAAAGAGTAATAAGGATAATACTGTGAAAATATGCACTACAATACAGAATGATAGGGATGTGCCTCATTTCTAGAAGTTCTATGTCAGTTATGATGGGTTGACAAAAGCTTGGAAGGCAGGTTGTAGACCTGTTCTAGGTCTTGATGGATGCTTTTTGAAGACTGTATGTGGTGGCTAGCTTTTAAGTACTGTTGGAAGGGATGGAAATGATTCCATTTTACCTGTTGTTATGTCTATGGTAGAGACTGAGGCTTGTGATAATTGGAAATGGTTTCTAATGCTCTTACAAATAGACTTGGATTTAGGAGATGGATTTGGGTACATCTTCATATCTGACTAGCAAAAGGTATGAGGTCCATTTGTTTCGTACTAATACTTGCATTTAGTAATACAATATACATGTATAGATACCTAATATCTGTGTTTATGTGATTGCTAGGGTTTGGATATAGTTGTGAATGAGCTTGTTCCTCATGTTGAACATAGGAACTGTGCAAGGCACATTTACATCGACTTAAGGAAAAGTATCCAACTGTAGCTGTTAAGAATGCCTTCTGGGAGAAAATTGCCCTAAGAGGCCACAAGGAGCTGTTCAGAAACCAACACAAAAGAGGAGTAGAAAAAAGCAGGCTAGAACTGAAGAAACGAAGAGGCTGAAGAGGAGGTGAAAAAGTTTTGGAGGAAGCTGAAACTGTTGAAGCAGAATTAATGGAGGAAGCTCTAATTGTTAATTTAGAGGAAACACCTCCACCACCTACTCCAAGAATAAGTCAAAGACTTACACCTACTCCAACTTCACTGGTGTGACATATTTAATTATTTATGCATTGTCTCATAATTATTTTTTCAATATGTTTCACAATTGTCTTGTTTTTAATGCAACCATCCAACAATAATGACAATGACAACGGTGGGGAGCATGTTAGTACTATTTTTGTAAGTTTAATTGCATTTGGTATTCATTATGGACCACAATACTACATGGCCCTAACTAATTGTTCTGTTTGTTTCATTTAGATGCCAACACCAGGTATTAATGGAAGGGGTGGCTTTGGTGAGATTCCTCTTCGAGACCCCCCCCCCCTAATGTTGTTGTTGGGAGCAATAAACAGTCATCCAAGGCTTCGAAAGTGAAGAAGGATAGGCCTTTTACAGTCCCAAGAAAGAAGAAGTAGTTTAATTGTAGTGGAGTGGCTAGTGGGAGACATTTTAAGTATGTGAATTTTTTTGTAAGCTTTAAAAACTAGAGAAGCTTTAAGTATTGTTGATCTTTTGTAAGGTTTAAGGACTTAGGAAGCTTTAAGCATTATTAATCTTTTGTAAGTTGCAGATTGGCAACAATCTTATTGGCATTAACTATGTAATTACACATTCATATTGGCAAGATATTATTATTATCATTATGAATGTAATGCCTTTTTGTCTTAAGTATTGCATTTTAATTTAAGTATTATTGTATGTTCATGTTTGGAATGAGCTCGAATTGTAAGAAAGTTATTATGAATTTATACACCAAGTAATGAAACTTACTTTCTCATTCATAAGAAAATTAAAACAATACAACCAACAACCATGTTACAATGAAGAATAAGAACACTAATATTACACAAGTTATCTTTCTAAACACTCTTTTTTTTGGACTCAACTCTATGGACTGCTGACACACTATCAACAACTCTTGATTTCAACTTCTCCAAGTTTTCAACCTTATTTTTTAGCATCATTATTTCTTCCCTTTTCAATGATAGCTTACCCATTAATTCTGCAATGACTTCTCTTCCTCTTTCTGTATATTTTGGATCAGTCCACATAAAAAAGTTGCATTTTTTATGTTCTTTATACCGCGTGCACCCAGAAAATCGCCTCCCCGATTTACAGTTCCAGATTTCCAAGCTGCCAATAACCGAGCTTCAATCCCACAATTGTTGTGCACAATATCACTCGAGTATCTCATATTAACCTTTGGCCGCCTTGTTAGTCCATGTTCATTAAAATTAGTATAGGAGCTTGAAGAACTCATTTTTTGATATGAAGAAGAAGATGGAGAGGAATGATGGGTGGGTGGGTCTTTTAAATCTAATGGGTTGAAAATACTCACATCTGATTGGTATACAGTGTAGCCAGGTCGCATGCCATGTCATGTTTTCATTAGATTTTTAACGGGTTTGACGGATGAAACCTAAATGAAAATTGTATACTACTTCATGATTCGTTTGAGAGGTTTTTTTGCTCGGTAGGTCACTTGAAAATTATCCGTCATTTCAATGATGAAAGTGCCTATTAACCCCTTGAACAAAATATCTTACATTTTTTCCCCAGGATTGGAGAAATTGTACAATTTAATTCTTTTATTATAATTATCTTCCTATATTATTTTAGAAAGTTCAAATTTTCAAAATATAATAAAATTGAACAAAAAATAGATTATTATATAAAACCTTTAGCATGATTCTCCTAAATTTTTAGAATAAAAGTAAGAGATTGAAAAAATTACAAAAAAAAAAAAAAAAATCTTTGAAAATTTAGCAATTTTGTAAATTTCTTAGTATATTCAATTCATAACAAATTTTGAAGATTTTTGATGATTCATAATATCTTTTCAATTGTCCATAACTTTCGTTATCAATGTTCCCTCATATTATTTCGAACTATTTTCGAAATAATAAAAATGTTCATAACTCGTTTTTTAATTTTCAAATTCATTCAACATATGTTTTAGCAAATTCCCAATTCGTTATAACTTGTTCCTGATGAGCCTTATAATTTCGAAAAAACGTTTCGTTCTATATAATTTTTGGAGGGTTAAAAAATTTAATAAATGTATGAATTTTAATTAAAAAAAAAAATTAAATTGTACAATTTTTTTGTACCTTTTTGTTCAAGGATTCATGTGTATAACAATTCATATTTTATGGGTCAAAATGTAATTAAGTATTGTTAATTTACTAAACTATCCTTGAAATTTTTTAATGGCGATAAAAAATTTGAAAGGGGTGCATAATGCAGTATCAAAACATGTTTGAAAATGCAATATGCAATTATTGAAAATATGAATACTAAAGTAATTTTGATTTGAACTAAAGAGGTGTGTTTTTACAATTTAATCTTTTTCTTGATCAATTCCGGAACTGACAAATTGTGTGTTGGGTGGTCTCAGAATATGCTTAACTTGAAGGGGAGGGTATTACAGTGACGTTATCCATTTTTTGTTAATTAAGTGTTCGTAAATATATTTTTTTCTAAAAGGGGAACAACTAACAATAACAATTGATTTGTTGTCGCGGAATAAAAGCAAGCTTACGCCACCTTTAATTCACTTTCGGTTGATTACAAGTTATTTAAAGGCAGTATAAATCAGAGTGGGATCGCGTGATCAAACGGCGATCATAATTTAAACTACGAAATAACTAAGGAGTTGAGAACAGGACAGGTTGAGGAACAAGTACTGAATAAATCATACACGACTGAGTTGAGATAATAAGAATAGATAACATAATTTTTTATTATGCAAATTGAAACCCCTCCTTATTTTGGATAAGATCAAAGATGATCATGAAAGAGAGAGAGAGAGGAGTTAGAAGGAGGCAGCTACGTGGCACGATACATGTAAAATTCAAAGTACTTTAGTACACCTATCTATCTCACAATCTTTACACCTGTCAGATGTCTTGCGTGTAACTATGCTTCGTGTCCAGCTAAAGAAAGCCCTGTTTTATTCTTTACTTGAGCAGCTATCATATCACACCACACACCTTTATAAATACATATCCTGGATAGAGAGTGTGTGTGAGAGAGAGAGAGAGAGATCAAAGTGCATCACAAATTGCTAGTCCCTGCATACATATACAGAGAGGGGAGAGAGATGGCAGATTGGGGACCAGTGTTGATAGCGGTGGTGTTGTTTGTGCTGTTGTCTCCGGGGCTTTTGTTTCAGTTGCCTGGAAGAGGTAGAGTGGTGGAGTTTGGAAACATGCATACAAGCGGCCTCTCTATTTTGGTTCATACCATCATATATTTTGGTATCATCACCATCCTTCTCATTGCCATCGGCATTCACATCCATACCGACTAGATTTCAACTAGTGCTTCCTTCCATCTTCACTTTGCTCAACTTTCTTTGTTAAGTGAATGCTGTTGAAATTAAACAAATAATTGAATCATAATAACAAGAACAATAATGAAATAAGCAAGAGGAAAACTGATATGTACAAGACCCAAATACTCTAAAGACTACATTGTATTATGCTTCTGGCTTAATGATACATTGAATGAAAATGATTACATTGTTTAAATAGGAAAGAAACTAACCATTACAAACTAAGGATAAGAACGATGATTTGATATCATCTTATCTCTTATCTTATTCTTATCTTACCTCTTATCATCTTATCTCTTATCTCTTAATTATGATTGACCAAATCATGTTGACATATCAACACTTTATTTCCATAACCGAACTTGTTTCCTGATTTTCCTCCACGTTAATCTACAAGTTTAAATTAATTTTCCAACAATCTCTCCCTTAATCTAAACTTGTCTCGTGCAATCCTTCTAGTCCGTATGGCTTTTAAACTGAGCCCGTATGGCTATTGAACTGAGCCCGTATACTATTAAACTTCTCTACCCATCTGGCACATCAACTTGTTTGCCCGTCTGGCACTTTTCGTTTTTGCCCATCTGGCAATCAACTTTGCCCATCTGGCAATCAGCCCGTATGGCTTTCGTCTTCTTTCGTCTTGTCCGTCTGACACTACTAACTTGCCCGTTTGGCACTACTTATTCACCGGCCCGTTTGGCTACTACTGTGCCCATCTCACTCTATCTCGTTTTCTACCTTCAGTAAACTTCTCTGGCATCGCCTCGTCTTTCTCGGCAGCCTCGTCCTACACATGCATCCCATACTACACATGAAGTTTTGCCACCATCCTTCTGCAACGCCTACCTGAAAATACCTCCTTCCAACAATCTGCACACCATCTGCTGCAACAAAAAAAACGAGTTCCTCTTCTTCAATAACAAAATCATTCTTCTTCCTCCTCCTCTTGCTGAGGAATCCGCCTGTGGCCTCCTGAAGCTTCTTGTTTGAAATCATTTGCTACATCCCAAGGAACGCCCGCTCTGATACCATGTTGAAATTAAACAAATAATTGAATCATAATAACAAGAACAATAATGAAATAAGCAAGAGGAAAACTGATATGTACAAGACCCAAATACTCTAAAGACTACATTGTATTATGCTTCTGGCTTAATGATACATTGAATGAAAATGATTACATTGTTTAAATAGGAAAGAAACTAACCATTACAAACTAAGGATAAGAACGATGATTTGATATCATCTTATCTCTTATCTTATTCTTATCTTACCTCTTATCATCTTATCTCTTATCTCTTAATTATGATTGACCAAATCATGTTGACATATCAACACTTTATTTCCATAACCGAACTTGTTTCCTGATTTTCCTCCACGTTAATCTACAAGTTTAAATTAATTTTCCAACAATCCCCATGTTTCATCCTTTTCATTTTTTTATGTTTTTTCCTTTTGGTTGTAACTTTGTTTTCTGAGTTAAAAGTTGAATACATAATATTGTTTGTTTTTGTACAAGTTGTCACATCGGGATTTCGGAGTTCATGGATTAATGATTGGATTTGTGGATTTTAATTTGATCCTAGGCTTCTTTATTTTCTTTATTTCATGTCTTCATTTTCCAAGCAAATGAATTTGGTTGAAGCATTGCTTAAGCTCTGGTGATCTGATTTGCAGATACTCTAAAATTACACACATATACTTCTTCCATTCAATTCTTAATATTTCTATTCAATTCTTAATATTTGAGGGAGAAAATTCGGCATTCATTTCATTTTAAGTTGTATATAAAATATAGTTTTATATTTTTTTTTAATTTTTTGTAAATAAAAGTTTAAATATTAAATTTTTATTCAAAAAAAATAATTTAAAATAATTAATGAAATTATATTTTATAAAAAGATTAAAATGCGTGCCAAACATTTTATCCCAAATGTTAAAGAATTCAAACCCAAATATTAACAATTCAAAATTCAAATGTTAAGAATTCAAAAAATGTTAAGAATTTAAAGGGAAGGAGGTAGGTCTGCTGGATTTTAAATACACATTAATTAAAAGATGGCCTTTCTGCTGTTGCATAATTGATTGTTTTGAAACATTTTTTTTTTTTTTTTGACGAAGATTGTTTTGAAACAATTAATTGCATTGCAATGAAAATGCAGCTTGATCTGGTCTGTCAATTCATAACCTCCACAAAACGTATAGAGTTTGTAAATACATCCAGTAATGTTGCCGAGAGCTTCACAACGTCATTCCTGTGTATTTTAATCTCAGTATAGCACTCTACATAGTAGTTTCTATTGTGAATTGCGATGCTTGTAAGCTGGAAAATTATACAACTTTAATAAAAGAAAGAAATCAACAACATAGATCCTGGTAAAATAGTAACTGGATACAAGATGTAGACTTTCCTATTACTTCTTTCACGCCTAGAGAGAGAGATATATCCACACGTTTTGGTTTTGTATCATTAGGAGGTACATCCATATTTCCTCCTATTTTACACTTTACAATACTCGGCAAATTCTATTAGCAGCACGTAGCAAAAGATAATCTGTGCTGCTTGATCAACATCCCACAAGCGATCCTACTCTCCACTTCTTCACAGGAGTTTCCAGGCTGCAAAATAACAGGGGAAGAATTTATTATAAACTAGAGCTGCTGGACTAAAGGGCCAATAAGTGTTTCCACATATTTACAAAAAAAAAAAAAAACAATAAAAATGTTTTAACCAATGATTCGTTCCGCTACAAAACTCGTATACAAAAGACGAAGTAATTATTAGTGTAAACAAGAATTTAACAAAGTAACAGCTCATCTGGCAAGCATGGAATAATCCCCTAATTTGAGGAGCGAGCATGCTTTAGCTATTGATAATTATGAAGGTTACATCCCCAACCCTCACAATTGGCTTTTCAAGCATGACCTTGTTCAGTAATATTTATAGATCTAAGGCTCGTCCTATGCTCAATAAAACATTTCTGGGTAGGTTTAGTTCATGATAAATATCTACCATCAAATTCTTAGAATTGCCAAAACTGACATGACATGAAAGATTCAGCTCAGATTACCAAGAGGTCAAAGGAAACACAAGAAGCACTGTCCATCTTTCCTCTGCTTTAGCCAAAATCTTTACAAATTTTGAGGGGAAGAATTTTTGGAAAAGCAAGGGAAGCAGAGGATGATGATACTTCCGTACAGTAAAAACTGTGATATTTTTTATACAATAGAAGGAGGACAGTCTTCAATCTTCATTGATGATAATTATGAAAATACACCCTCCAGTTTATATCACGATTGATCAATCCAGTGAACTCCTCTACTGATAATATAGAAAATTATGATCATTATCCGGTCAGTTATCCAACTTGAAATGCATTCCTTTGCCTCAGTGATAAAAACTTAAATCGAGAATTTACACAAAATAAGTCCGGGCTATTTTCACTCAACCATAGATGGAAGAGGCATTAAACCAGAAAGGCGGCACCGGACTACACCTGGAAATCATTCCATTGACCTGTCGGTGAAGTTTGTGCAAAGGGCCAGTTGGCTTGTGGAATGTATGGGGTAAACATTTTGAAAAGGACAATCTAAGGCAAAAAAAAAACGGACAAACTCAACTTCATATCTGTTACACTGACATGACTAGCAGTTGTCAACCTTTTTTAAATGGTAAAAAGGCATTTTTCATAAAAATATGGTAATGTATTAAAATATAATATATATAGTGTCATGTATGGATATTAAATTCTTAAATTATGAAAAGTTAGGACACTAGATTGTTAAAATGCGACAAGTTAGGACACCAAATATAACATTTCAAAAAGATAATATGGGGTTATCGGTCAAAAAACCGGGACTGACATTCATTTGAATGATTTTACCGTCAGACACCAAATTGTAAATTTTAAAAGTACAGACACCATATTGTCAAAACGTGTCAAGTTCAGACACCAAATATACCTTTTTACCTTTTTTAAATTTCAATGGTACTAATTAAATTTACATATTTTCAGGATAAGTATCCTCAAACTCATAATTTTACCTTTATAATTGTCTAAAAATCATCCCCATTATTTATCTTTTTTTCTAGTCCTTATGAAGTAATTTGCAGTTAACAAAGTTATTTATGCTACATCTGGTAAAATTAGAAAACAAGTTTAATATGGGATAGAGGTGTATAATCACTATGAGCTCCATGCATGTGAAGTATACTATCAGTAATCAAATATGGGAAAATGAAAATAATTAAACTCGTGCTCCCTTGCCTTTTCCGTCCCCGGTTGAAACATTCTGGTTCGGTTGACATATTTAACTCCAATGCTAAAGGATCTTTAAGAAAATAAAAGCTAAAAGTACCGTAGAATGGTAGAAGCAGAGATGCTACCGGAACTACAAAGTTAATAAATTTCTTGCCATTTTTTTTAAAAACTACAAAATAGATAGAGATAAATCGAGGAACGTTTTACTACTTTCAATACTTTTGTCAAAACAAATTAAAACTGTCATCCAGCAGAATAGAGAGCACATAGCAATCAGCCTCTATTTCCTATGATCCCTCCATACAGCCAATGCTAAAAAATAACATGGCTTTACTATAGATTGGCACCAAAACTGATTTTTGATGCTAAAATGGAAATTTTACACTATTTTCCTCCTTTTCATGTATGGCCAATTGGCAACATCTATCTTTGGTTCTCAGTACAGAACCAAATTTCTAATTGTATTAGGCTATGCACTGGATTCATTATTTCCAATTCTGGTTTAACATTTTAGCTATAGCACCACCATTAGCACCTAATAATTAGATTCATTGTTATAATGTGTGTCTGTTAGGATTAAGAAACTAGAATCTAAAAACAGGATGATGCCATAATTAAGGCAAGCAGGAAGCCATCATAAATTGTAATACAACCAACATAAATCTTGCATTTAATATGAACTCCCACAGGCCACAAGTTAGCTACGAAATCTTTACCGACTGAGATGAAGACAAACATACCAGTTGCACTAACTACCTAACTTAAAGATCCTACAGAAACTCTATGCAAAACATTTAATTATTTCAAACATAAAACAATCATCACGTAATTGCAAGCTTCCGCAAATCATATAACATATAAGTTCACATTCAAATCACAAGCATACGATATATCTAGCATCGTCATCTATAATAAGTCCAACAAATTAGCTACAAATACTGGACTGACAAAGATAATTATCTAGCAAAAGCATTGAAATTAGCTCAAACATAAAACAAGCAACAAATAAGTGCAAGCTTACCGTAATCATATAACATATAAATCCACATTCAGTTAGAAGAATACGATATATCTAGCGTCGTCATCTACAAAAAGTCCAACAAATTAGGTACAAACCTATTTCATCAGTAACAACCAAACTCGAATATTCTTCTTTGACTATGCAAAACCTTCAAATTAGCTCAAACAGAGGAAAAAGAAAAAAAAGGGACACGAAATGTAATCATGTAACACATAAATCAACTCAAACACGAAAAATGAATCGAATCACAAAAAAAAAAAAAAAAAATTTACGAAATGTACCAGGAACATGTTTTGTGGGCGAGGGAGGCGACAAGGTGTAACAAAGAATAGCACGACCGATCATGGACAAACTGGAAACAATCCCGACGAAATAAAACACCATGACCAATCCAATAACCCAAGGCATCAACAAGAATCCAATAAAAAAAGTCACCGAGCCACACAACATCATCGCTAACGATATTCCTAAGAGCAAAGACGCGAATCCCGCCGGCGTGAGCTGCGGCAACGAAGGGCGAGAAGTGGCCGGAGAATGATCGGATAATTGAATCGGAGAAGGAGGAGATCGGAGGATGTTGAGGATCAAAGCAGAGAGCTCGTGGAAAACCCTAGATTGTTGATCTTGTCTTGTCATCATAATTATTATAAATTGAATTAAATTTGTAGAAAGAAATTACTACTACTATATGAATATATGAAACAGATAAGCAAGGAGGTGGGAGGGAGGATGAGTAAATTAAATAAATTTATATGGGGAAAATCGAAGAATTCAGTTGGGATAAAATTGTTAAAATCGAGGCAAATGGATAAACTCAGGCCAGGCTGATGATGATGAGGAGTTGATAAATGGATTATATATTTATGTAGTAGTATAATATAAAATAAATGCGACTTGTTGTATGACAACTGGGGTTTGATTATTTTTTTTTTTTGACGAGTGGGGTTTGATTTTGAATCAATCAATAGTTGTAGTAGTATTTTTATTAGCTTTTGTTGTTTGTTTTGCATGTGGGAAGGTTAGGTTAGGAACATTCATTATTATTTGATTTTTTATTTTTGACAAAATGCAACTCATTACTCCATCAAATCAGACGAGATACAAGACTTAACATTGATCGGAACAGACCTCCAATCAAAAATACGATCAGGATACATATGAGACACACGAGCAAGTTCATGGGCCGACATATTCGCAGATCGTTTAATAAAATACAACTCAATGTTGTTAATACTACTCACTAATTCCCTGCACTCCACAACCACCTTACCCAATCTGGAACGCAAAGGAGCTAAACTTCTTATTAACTGGACTACTACCAGGTAATCCGTCTCAACTGTGACTGCATTCCAGGACATTTGTTTTGCCCAACTTAGTGTTTCTTTGATTGCTAACGCTTCTCCTAGCACTGGATTCATCAATTCATTATAGCATTTAGTCTGCGCCAAAATAAGGTGACCATCGTGATCTCTGGCTATCAAACCGATACCTGATGTTCCTTGTTCCTCAAACACTGCTGCGTCCACTGTGATCTTTACTGCATTATGTCGTGGCTTTGCCCAGATTATCGCACCATCTCCCTCCATTTGAGGTTGAATCGATGCCCCAATACCTCTACTCTGAGCTACTGTCCACTGTGAAAGATACTCCCAAGCTTTTGCAACAATCTTCATAGCTGACCATCTTTTACCATTCCATGCTAGGTCATTCCTGCCTCTCCAGATTGACCAACATAAGGTGATGATCTTCGCTTTATTCTTATTCGACTTCCCTGCAAGAGTGCTGTCTAACCATTCCGGAAACTCCCTTACATCCTCTGTATTGATCTCCGAATTATAAATATTCCAACACGTAGCTGCTATCTTACACTGAACTAAAGCATGGAAGATAGACTCGACACCTGCTTCACACACTGGGCAAATGTTATTAATTTGAACATGTTTTACCTGCAACTGAGCTTTAGTTGGTAGACAATATGCAGCAGCCCTCCATACCAAGTTTAATGTCTTTGGTGGAGCTTTAGTATTCCACAAACATTTCCAGAAGCTCATATTATTGCCTGCATTCCAAGCACCCTTTTGTTCCTGAATCATTCTGTATGCACTTCTTACTGAATACTGCCCAGAGTGTTCCAGTTTCCAGCTAAGCACATCCCTATCCAAGTCTTTTTCAACCAACGTGTTCACAATACACTGCTTATCCCTGTCTTCAAAAATATCGTTGATAACCTCCAAATCCCACTCTTTGGTGTCTGTGCAAAACAACGATATCACTCTTTGATTTTCAATCGAAGGAGACTCTGTATTGATATACGGATTTTCTGAATTACTCAGCCAAGGTTGGTTCTTGATCATTATTTCTTTCCCCGTTCCAATTCTCCAACTCGACCCATCAGAAATGACTTTCCTTGCTTCAAGAATACTACGCCATATAAAGCTAGGGCTGCTTCCTAAACTTGCGTCTAAGAATTCTTTATCTGCATAGTACTTAGCTTTGTACAGACGAGCTACCAAACTATCTGGATTAGTCAACAAGCGCCAGCATTGCTTCCCCAGCATAGCCAAGTTAAAGTCGCGTAGACTTCTGAACCCTAACCCTCCTACATGTTTATGCCTTGACATTCTATCCCACGCCATCCAATTGATTTTTGAGTTGCTCGTTTGAGAAGAATTCCAAAAAAACTTTGCCAAACTTTTCTCAATATCACGGGTTAACTCAAGCGGTAAGAGGAAAACATTCATTGCAAATGAAGGCAGAGCCTGAGCCACCATTTTAATAAGAATCTCTTTCGCTGGTTTTGAGACATTCTTCGCACTCCAGTTTTGGACACTGGCCTTCACCCTATCTTTCAGATAGCTTAAAACAACAGTTTTATTCCTACCTAAGATGTTAGGTAGTCCCAGATACTTTGCAGAGTCATCAACTTCCTTAATTTGCAACTCCCTACACACCCTTTCCTTATTATACTCAATGACATTAGCACTAAAGAACACTGTTGATTTATCTCTATTGATTCTTTGACCTGAGGCTTTTTCATACGTATTCAACAGCTCTAACACTTTGATAGCTTCTCCTGTATCTGCCTTACAATACAAATAGCTGTCATCAGCAAAGAGCATATGACTGATCATTGGGGCTTTTCTGCATATTCTGATGCCTTGCAACCATTTCTTAGCTTCGTACTGTTTGATTAGTGCTGTTAGACCCTCAGCACAAATGATGAAGAGATATGGAGACAAGGGGTCTCCTTGTCTCAAACCTCTGCTAGGCTTTATGAAACCACTTTCAAACTCCCCATGCACGATATTGTATTCAACTGATTGAACACACTGAAGAACTAAGTACGTCCACCATTGATTGAAGCCCATCTTACGTAACACCCCTTCCAGAAAACTCCATTCTATTCTGTCATAAGCTTTAGACATATCCAACTTCAGAGCCATGTATCCCTCCTTTCCAAATTTTTTCTTTTTCAAATAATGCATGACTTCAAAGGATATCATGACATTATCTGAAATTAACCGACCAGGCAAGAAGGCACTTTGAGTGTCTGAGATAACAGTTTCTAACACATTCTTGAGACGATTTGCAATCACCTTCGTAATAATCTTCATCGCCACATTGCACAAAGCTATCGGTCTCAACTCCGTCACTAGAGTTGGATTTTTCTTTTTAGGAACCAGAACTATGTTTGTAGCATTCACGCTCTCCATTAGCACCCCTGTCTGAAAAAACTCTCCTACCATCTTTACCACTTCTTTCCCTACAACCGTCCAGTTTTTTTGAAAGAACGCCGGGGTCATGCCATCTGGCCCCGGTGCTTTATCTGGATGCATAGAAAAAACAGCTGCTTTCACTTCCTCATACGACACTTCCCTCATTAGATCAGTATTTTGTTGCTCAGAAATAGTTTCCGGTATGCAGTCTAACACGGCCTCACTTTGACTTTGTTCCCCTGTAAATAGATGCTGGAAATACTCTTTTATCATTTCCTGTAAACCACCATTCCAACCAACCCACTCTCCTCTTTCATTCATTAACCTCTGAATATGATTACTCCGCTTTCTCCTGTTACACGAAGCATGAAAATATTTAGTATTCTTTTCACCCGCTTGCAACCACAGTTGCTTTGACCTCTGTCGCCAAAATATTTCTTTCTGGTCCAACACCAAAAACAGTTGCTTCTTTGCATTCTCATATCTTCCATTGACTGCACATCCCGTCTGCCCCTCAGTAATTTCAATCTGATTTTGCAATCTTTAATACGCTTACTAAAACAACCAGTGATTTCCTTACCCCACACATCCAAGCTTGTAGCACAGCTATCAATTCTCTGCACCACATTGTTAGTACCATCCTCCTCCCACCTGTCTTTGATTATTTGAAAGCACATTGGTTCCGTGAGCCACGCATTCTCGAACCGAAAATGCCTTTTTGTACCTCCCATGACACGAACTTCTGGCACCAGTAGTAAAGGGCTGTGATCAGACGGAGATCCTTCCAAATTATACACCTTAGCCATTGCAAACATACTAAGCCATTGATCGTTTGCTAGAACTCTGTCCAATCTAACCTCAGTCCAATGATTAGTGTTTCTTCCTCTCTCCCATGTATATTGATGCCCAATTATATCAAGGTCCTGCAGCTCAGTATCCTGTAAACAATCATTAAAGCCCTCAATAAGATGATTCGGATAAGGGGAACCTCCTTTCTTATCTGCTTGAGAAGTAACATTATTAAAATCTCCAACTAAACACCATGGAAGATTAGCATCTCGAGAAAGATTTCTCAGAAGTTCCCAAGTCTTGTGTCTATCCGATCTCGCTGGTTCACCATAAATCCCTGTCAAACGCCAGATATTATTATCAGCCATATCTACTGATACATCTATGTGAGAACGAGAAAAACTCAACAGCTTAATCTTTTCTGCATTCTTCCAAAACATAGCAATTCCCCCACTCTTTCCTTGAGGTTCCACAGCCATGAATCCCTCAAAACCTAGCTTGCTGCATAATCTCTCCATTTTTACATAACTACTAATTGTCTCTGTAAGAAATAAGTACTCCAGTTTTTCACTTCGGGTTACGTCTTGAAGGAACTGAATTTTCCCAGGTGAACCCAGACCCTGGCAGTTCCAAGCTAGAGCATTCATAATGGCCGGCTAGCTTGCACTGCAAGCGTAGCCAAATCATTTTTGTTGGTAACTGTATAATCCCTTCCAGAAAATGCAGCCCCCTTAACCTGCTCCACACTATTATTTTGCTCTATCCCTGGCAACTTATCATCTGTATCCATTACGATCTTTGTTTCTGGCCCAATACGTTTTCTTTTCCTTTCCTCTATATCCAACCCAACCTCCTCTTCTATTTCTAGCCCATAAGAAATTTGGGCCACTAAATTTGGTCCAGTCTCCTCTACAATCCCGCCTTGGGTAATCATTAAAAATTTGTTTTTTGAATTTTCCCCCCTAACGACCCTACTATCACGCCCCATATCAGCTCTCCTATCTTGATCCCCTAAATTTTCGCCCGTAAAAGAAGGACGGTTATTTTCACGACCCACCCTCTCCGTCCAACCAACGTCGTCTTCCTCCCTTAACCATTTACTGCCGCCTTGACCACCTCCCCTACGCAGTGGTGCACGTAACCATGATCCCCACTCTTGCACACCCCCTTCACTCCTGGTATCAATGGATTTACGACAAAACCTTTCAGTGTGAGTAACTAATCCACAAGCAAAACAGAAATCTCCTAACCTCTCATATTTGCAGGACACAACAAACTCCGACCCATTCTTCCTCTTCAATGGTTTCCTAACATCTAGACGTATTTTGATTCTCATACATTCCCTCCATATGCTACTGTTGTTTTTCAGATCATAAGCCACGAACTCTCCAAAGAAATTTCCCAACTGTTGTCCTACAGCCTCAACCATAAATCCACTCGGTAAGTCATGTATCTGTATCCAAATATTCAGCCACCATAATGGAACTTTCAGTGGATCTTCTCCTGTTGGAATTGGTTCGATTAACAGCATTGCATTATCAAAGCTCCAAGGACCCCCATTCATAACCCATGCCCTGTCCTCCTTATGTAGAATTGAAAGAGGTAGATACTTGGTTCCAACTCTTTTATATTAATACCCATCGTCGGCTTCCAGAAATCAGCCATCTTTATCTTCATGGCTCGAGTGTTAATGTTTTTTTCCGTCAGAAATCTTCCAACCAAACACAACTCGTACTTGTTGACTTCTTCCTCTATATCGCCTTCAAAAATCAGGTCTTCATTTTCCTCATCCTCCACACTGAGGTCTGCTAATTGCTCACTTATATTTTGATAACGTGCCATTGAAAAAGACTCACACAAATCTGATATTCAGATAAGGAGAGAAAAACAAGACTCCCACATAAGGAGAGAAAAAGATTTCGTTTTTTAGTTCCTGACTGAGTTTAATTCTGTCAGGGGGAGGGATTTGATTTTAATTCAGTTCGTATATATGTTGTATGTATTTTTATGTTTTACTTTTTGTTTTCACAAAGTAAAAATAACACACTTTCGAAAATAAAAGAAACACCCATGAAATTATCCTATTTAGGTTAGGAACATTCATTATTATTTGATTTTAATTCAGTTCGTATATATTTTGTATGTATTTTTATGTTTTCCTTTTTGTTTTCACAAAGTAAAAAACAAAGTAAAAATAACACACTTCCGAAGATAATTTTCATGTACAATATTTTTTATATAAAATTAATTTTTTCATAATAATAAAAATTATGATTCTAATAATATATAATTCATTAAAAACTATTTTTATTTAAAAAAGAAATTAATAATATTTTTTCCTTTCCAAAGATATGATTGTTGAGAGATTTTACTGTATATGCTATTATATCACACTTGGAATAAAAATTATAATACCTGTTTTCATACATTTTATATTATTATTGCTAATGTTAGAGTTGAGACTCCTATGTATTATATTTTTTCATTTAAATGTGAAATAAAAGATGAACGGAAAAAAAGTAAATGTTTAATATGCATACATCTAAATTGTATTTCTAAAAAGTGGATTAAAGGTTTGACATAAGTTTTGAAGAAATTAATCTGTGACAAACTTTTGTTATAATATATTATATTACAAAAAATTATTATTTTTAGAGATCGGGAAAAATTATTATTTTAGAGAGGTTATTATATAAGAGAAATTCCAATTTTTTCAACTTTAAAAAAATTAAAATTTATTTTATACACAATAATATATATATATATATATATATATAATGTGTATGATTTTTTGAATTATAAAATATATACAAAAAGTA
Source organism: Saposhnikovia divaricata (assembly GCA_036435485.1). Lineage (NCBI taxonomy): Eukaryota > Viridiplantae > Streptophyta > Magnoliopsida > Apiales > Apiaceae > Saposhnikovia > Saposhnikovia divaricata. The sequence continues at coordinate 126,055,477 of CM071597.1, read as the reverse complement.
TGTGCATTAGTATTATTACGTCAAAAAATTAGTTATAAATTTAATAGCATTATTTAGTTTAATAAACATTTTTCATTATACGAAATTCACAGCGACCAATTAAAGATTATAAATATGATAATGAATGGTTTAAAAGCTATTAGATAAGAAAATCTCAATCAAAATATTATCATAAAAATTTTTCATACTCATAAAATGTATAAAAATATGTATTTTATTAAATATATCACTTTATGCAAAATTTGGAACCGATATTTAATACTATCATTTTCTTTAAAAAATATTAAATATCATAATACAGAAGTTACTAAAACTAGCTTATAACTCATGCAATGCACGGGTTTCTTATATTATATTATAAATTTTATTTAATATTATAATTATGTTTTTATATAATCATTATTTTAATAATTTTTTTTAATTTTAATTTAATATAATTTAACATACTCATGTTTATAAATTATACTAATGTTTCCTTATTATAAACAACGTATACGATTTTTAATATATTTTATTAATAATTGAGAAATATGCTGTGATATTTTCGGGTATATATTAATTATTGTAAGATTTGTTGTAAATTAAAAAGGTAACGTGTTTTAATTATAAAGGAAATATTAATGATTGAAAGATATGATACGATTGATCTTTTTATGTGTTTATAAAAGGTAATATCTTCAACTAAAATTAAATGTGAAAAAGGCAATCGACTAATTACCATTAAATATATTATCTTATTATTTATTTTAGGTGTTATATTTTATTGAAAATTATGGTTTGATATTTTCGGGGTATATATTAATGATTGTAAGATTTGTTTTAAATTAAAAAGGTAACGTGTTTTAATTCGAAAGAAAAATATTAATGATCGAAAGATATGATATGATTGATGTTTTTAGTTGTTTATAAAAGATAATATGTTTAACTAAAAGTAAATGTTAAAAAGACAATCAACTAATTACCATTAATTTTATTATACTAATGTGAAAAAGGCAATCGACTAATTACCATTAATTTTATTATGTTAATCGACTAATTACTATTAATTATAACGTGTTTTAATTCGAAAGGAAATACTAATGATGGAAAGATATGATAAGATTGATGTTTTTAGGTGTTTATAAAAGTTAATATATCCACTAATTACCATTAATTATATTATGTTATTATTTATTTTAGGTGTATTTATTTTTCTTTATAACGAAGGGTAAATAAGTAAATTCACTCAGTACCAAAAAACAGGTACCAAAACAATGTTTCGGCTTTTATATAATAGTATGATTTAATACTATTTTAATTTGGAATCAAAATTTTTTATTAATTAAAAAAAGTTATTACGAATTAATTTAGAGGGGTTCTGTAGTTTTTCGTGGTGAAGACTTTTCCATTCAAAAACCCATACACCATATGTATACAGTATTCCAAATAATAATACAACACAATAATGCGTGTACGAATGGAGGTGCTCTTATCTTGACGCCACACAGTCAATACTTGCAACAAAAACATAAAAGGGGATGGCTATCCGTTTGGGAAATATTATTTAAGTAACTTATTTTTATAAGATAATGAACATTAAATTTTTTATACATATTTTTTTCTAAAATAAGTATGTAAATATGAAATTTTTTCCAAAATAACTAGTTCATGAAAAAGATTTGCCAAACGGCACGTAATTAGTTTTGCTGTTAGAAGGAGTCACGTCTATAGGGCCATATGATCTGCGTCTTATCTACTTCCGATAGCGATTGACCGCACATTTTTATCCACGTTTTTCATTCCCATTTCTTCAAAACTTTCCGAGTTCCTATAAATACATTTACTATATTTAATAACAATATAGTTGTTGGAAATTAGAATATAATTCTATTTTAAATTATATCAAAAATTTAAGAAAAGTAAATCTAAATCAAAATCAAATGTCAAATCAACACGAAAACAAGGTAAAATAGTAATCAATAATAACAATAAATTTAGATAAAGAAAAATAATGTTCAACTATTTAGTAGCTTGAATAAATTAAATAGATGATTCGCATAATTTTCGAAAAATCTGAGATTGTGATAAATTTTCTTATTTTGTCACGATTCCATAATACTAATGTCTAAACAACAAGATGAATACACATTCTATTCCAACCATTTTTTACACTTCTTTTTTATGGATGTCACTTTCAATTGTTTATATTTTAAAAGTATGCTAAATTTTATAACATAAAACATTAATTACATCAATTATTATTTTCATTATAATTATTTAATATATTAAATATTAATTGATGATCATATCAATTTATTTACTTTTCTTAATTTTCTTTAATACTTTATACATTTTCTTTAAATTTCGTGCTTAACCTCAATATTAGGAATGGAATGGAAGTATGGAACGGAAAAAGTATATAACAATATATAGGCATCTTGAATTATTTCTCCTTTATTTTACTCCGATATGAAATTTATAGTATTATACAAAGATAAATAAAATAAGTTTAATAGATATTATCAATTGAGTAATATTCATTGTAAACTATATTCAATCTTATTATGAAAACAATCCTTATTCTGCATTCAAAAAAAACAATCCTTATTCAATATATTAAATAATAATAACTAAATAATTTACACAAATAAATTTGTAATTATATATATATATATAGGCCTTTGCTCCATACAAAACACTCCTATATAACAAACAATAAAGAACATCTTAGATCTATTAGATCCATTGGCCCCGCCAGGGGCACCCAATATAAAAAGTTGTTATTTTTTTACCCTCTATCAAGCCAACAAAAAAAAATGAACAATTACCAGTGAACAGTAAATTTTCAATTATTTTTTTTTTTGCTGGCTTGATAGAGGGTAGAAAAATAACAACTTTTTGTATTGGGTGCTACGACGGAATTCTTAGATTAGATTAGATATGAGGTGTTCTTTATTGTTTGTTATATAAAGTGTTTGTTATGGAGTGCAACTATATATATATATATATATATATATATATATATATATATATATATATATATATATATATATATATATATATATATATATATTCATACTAGCTTAAAATCCGTGCAATACACGGATTTTTTTTAATATTATATGATTTTTTGAATAATTTATTTGAATGAATTTTTATGATTTAAATTTTGTAAGTTAAATTTTTAAATGATATGATTTGTATATATATATATATATATATATATATATATATATATATATGGGCTAAAAGTAATCCCTAAACACATTTAATGATACATTAAATGAACCTAGATTGGTCCAAATACGAAGCCCATTATTGAGGCCCAAAATCAAATTCAATATTAATTTCGTAAGTAATATTGAGGGTGATTAACAGCTTAGCGATAAGAGTCAAATAAGGATATTACTCCTACAAGGCACCAAATTCAACATGGAAACAGACTCCAACAAGGCAGAGTCTAGAACCTTCTTCAAGGAGGCTACTTGTCCATCATGTCTTCTAACTCTAAATCTTAGGCTCCTGACGCCTATATAAAGGTCTGACCCCTCATTCTCAGAACTACGTTTTTGGCTTGATTCTCAACTTTGAGATATGTAGACATTCTGTGAGGACCGATCAGTCTCGAAACGTAGAAACAACCATTAAAGCACGAAGCTCACCATCCCTTTTATTTAATACATACAAACCCTAGCCGCAATTTAGAAACCTTCGTTTTTATGCCACAATAATATATATATATATATATATATATATATATATATATATATATATATATATATTGGCCGTAATATTTCTAATAAAGGAAAAATTTAGTTATAAAATATATATGAGATGATACGTTTTATCTCGAAAAGGTAATCAGTCAATTATTAGTTATTATAGTTGTCCATCCGAACCAAGAGACCAACCCTCTTCAGATGGTGGTCTCTCCTCTTGTCAAACGTCCACTACCTTCGGGAGCACAGATCTCCCCGCAAGCACGAATCCGGCATATGGCTTGCCTAACTACCCCCCGAATACTCGAGGTGTTGGACCAAACAGTTGCAGATACATGAGCCGTATCACCCTCCTTACATTAGAGGCTTGGGCCCTGATCAAGGATATTATGACTACTCCGGTCCTTATACTGATGATTCATCATCTGAGGATAACGATCGCGATGAAGCCCCGAGGAGGCGATGCGCTAGCAAAGAGCCTGGAAGGCGAACTCGAAGAATCCATGATGGACCCCCAATGACAACTGCAGAGAGAATCAAGGCTCATGAGGCCAAGATTCGTGAGCTAAAGGAAGACATAACAAGAGAACAACAGAGGCAGAATCAGAATCGACCTCCTCCAAACACATGAGAGATTCCCTTTGTTGATTTGGAAAGGCCTTCAAGGAGGCAGAGAAGGGCTGAGGCCCCAAAAGGTGGAACTACGAGGGCAGAAGTCCCCAAGGGTGATCCTCAAGATTTGATGCAACTTGGGGATCCTGATTATCCCACACCGCCAGTCACCGAGGAGGTGATGAATGCTCATATCTCTAGGAAGTTTAAGATGCCTACTATAAAGGCTTATGATGGAACAGGTGATCCCACAAACCATGTAAGAACATTTTCGAACGCATTGTTATTGCAGCCTGCTAGTGACGCTCTCAAGTGTAGGGCGTTCCCTTAAATCCTGGCAGGCATGGCTCAAAGATGGTATAGTCGTTTGCCAGAAAACTCAATTGGCTCGTTCAAAGAACTGAGCACGACTTTCATCAATGAATTTTTTAGTGGAAAAGTCCATGAGAAGAGCTCTGCATCCCTTATGCAAGTGGTATAAGGGAAGAATGAGAGTTTAAGGGATTATCTCAAGCGCTTCACCAAAGAGACGTTAAACGTCCCTGATCTGAAAAATAAAGTAGCTATGATAGCCTAGGAGAATGGGACAACAAATACCTTCTTTCAGATGTCGTTAGCAAAGCATCCTCCTGAGAGCATGACCGAGCTCCAAAAAAGGGCGAGCAAATCCATAAAGGCCGAGGAAAGCATGAGAAAAATAGAGGCCTCTACCGAAAGTGGTGAAAACGAGAACTCTAAGAAGCAAAAGACAGAGCAGGAGTATGATGCTAGGGACAAATATCCCTGAACTAGCAAGGACTCAAACTCTGCTCTAGGACCGAGGTTTCCTGAGTATGCAAGGTTGAACACTCCCAGGAGTCAAATCCTGTTGGACATTGAGAAAGATAAGGATTTTCGATGGCCGAAGCCACTTAGAGGTGATCCCTCAAAGAGAAACAAGAATGAATATTGCAGATTCCACAAGGATGTGGGGCATGACACTGATGATTGCAAGCAACACAAAGATGAGATCATGTTCTTGATACGTAGAGGGAAGCTGAGACACTTCACCAAGGGTGAAGATCGTGGTAATCAGAGAATAGAGTATGATAGGAGTGACGATGATTGAGATCACAACCCACAGCCCCGAGGGCCAATAATCAACATGATCTCAGGAGGCCCAACCGCGGCCGGGACAATAAAGAATTCTCGAAAGGCTTATTCCAGAGAAGTAATTCACATTGTTGAAGAAACACCAAAACATGCAAAAACCGAGGTAACAATCGGATTTGATGATTCAGACCATGAAGGGCTGAAGTTCCCCCATGACGACCCGCTGGTCATAACTCCCGTGATTGGAAATTCAGAGGTAAAACAAGTCTCGATAGACAATGGAGCTTCTGTGGATGTCTTGTTTCACGACGCTTTTAAGAAGATGGGGTATAAAGACTCTCAGTTGACCCCCTTCAACACGCATATATACGGGTTCAATGGAGTGGAATCTAAAGTTAAGGGAACTATTTAGTTGCCCATCACCATCGAACAAAAGCCAGTAGAGGCCACTCAGATGTTGAACTTTTTGGTTATCAAAGCATCTTCCACATACAATGCCATCCTCGGGAGGACTGGACTCCATGCTTTTAAGGCTGTGGCCTCAACCTATCACATGAACATCAAGTTTCCAACCAGAAATAGTGTAGGAGAACAAAAAGGTGACCAAAAAATGGCTAGGAGCTGTTACATAGCCGCGTTAAGGCCTTATGGAGTCGGGGGGCAGGTCCTTCCGATTGAAGACATGGATGTCCATAATGATGAGGAACACCTAGGAAAGCCAGCAGATGATCTGGTTCCTATCCCTCTAAATCTAGGAGGCCCCGATAAGGTTGCTTACATCGGAGCATCCTTGAAGGAGCCCTTGAAGGGCAAGTTGATCACATTCCTATAAGAGAATAGCGACATCACATATAAGCCTCGGACTGACATTAAGGCTCAGGCATTAGCTGACTTCACGGTTGAATGTACTATTGGCAACCAAGAAGTCGGGGGGCATAAGATAGTACCCCAAGAAGGAAGTGAGTTTCAGAACAAAAATGAGGAGCCTATATCTGACCAGAGCTCTATTTTGATGGAGCATCAAAAACAAAATCAAGTGGTGCAAGCCTAGTCTTGCAAAGCCCCAATGGGTTCAAACTATCCTAGTAGGGCTTAGCTTCATATTTATCTAGTAGAAGTAGAAATAAAGTTCATTGAAACCATTGCAGAGCATGTTGCTCCAAGTAGGACAGTAGTACTCTATGTGAGGTTTGAACCCATTTCAAGTTATTAATGCAAGTTTGTTTTCCATTCATTGATTATGTGATTTTATTTATGTACCAACCACCTGATGTGTGTAAGTCAAAGATGACCAAGTACCGAAAATAAAAGAATACACGAATGGAAACAAATAAATGCATAAATAAAAACCCTGAAGGGTCGAGAGTTAAGTTACAATACAACCAAATAAGTGTTTAAAGTCCTTGAAGGACCCGGGATAAAAGACAAGGTAATAAAGCCACATGTGGCAATCAAAGCCATACAAGGCTGTGGAGGTTAAGACTAGCCACTCTTCAATATTTTTAAAAAAGACTTGGATGGAGAGTCTAAGGTAGAAGACCAATAGAGAACCTTGAATTTTAGTCCAAAGATCAAGGGATATAAGAATATCCTTAAACAAGGATCAAGAAGTTCAAGCTAGCTCTCGTCTCAGGAGTTTAAATGGCAAGAAGCCTACATGATTGTATTTCTTGAAATCTAAATCGAGGAATCAACCTTGAATCCTTAACCTAGAATCAAGAAAACAAGAAACAAAGATGGAACCAAGACAAACGTTGAAGTCCTGATGGACCACCCCTTGAAGAAACATATTGCATAGCTTGAAAGCCAATTAAAGGCTAATCAAGTGGGCAATTGAATCAGGAGATTTTGACATCACATATAAGCTTCGGACGGTCGTTAAGGCTCAGGCGTTAACTAACTTCGTGGTTGAATGTACCATTAACAACCAAGAAGTCGGGGGGCAAGAGGTATTAACCCAAGAGGGTAAAGAACTAGAAAACAAGAATAAAGATGAAAACATGACCCTAAAAGAATATTGGGTGCTCTATGTTGATGAGGCGTCAAAAACAAAATCAAGAAGATTAGCTGAAAGGCTATTACTACAAAGAATATTATGGAGAATATGTTCCAAGCCTAAGAATTGAAGCCTTGAACTTCAAATCTCAACACAAAATTTAAGCCTTAATGGCCAACATAGCTGTCTGCCTCCAATCGAGCTTGTCGTTTGAATTTAAGGCCTTGAATTAAGAGCCGTCAGTCAAATTGAAACCTAAGCAAGGTTCTATGAGTATAAGAAGAAGGTTGGAAACCTAGAATCAAGATAAAGGATTAAAAACAAACCAAGGCACACCAGGCCTAAGGTCAAACGCTAAGGAACATATGAACATCAACCTCGAATCCTAGGATGAGAAACACGAGATATTAGCCATGAAGGCGAAGATTAGCTATGAAGGCCAAACTTGAGGGGGTCATGAACCTCCAATTAAGATCCAAAGGTTGAAACTTCAAGTCAAAACTTGAAAACCAGTATGAAATATTGGATCCTCCATCTAGAACGCCAATGTTGAACATCAGAACAATCAATTGTACTTTGAAAGCTTATTACGCTTAAGAAATCCAAATCAAGAACTTAGTCCTACAAAGAGGATTAGGATGTTAATCAAAAGATTAATTGGGCCTTAAACAGAAGTCAGGAATGACTTGGTTGTTGGCTTTTAAGAGATGACATTCGACATTCGAATACTGACATTGAGGTCTAAATATTGGCGTTCGAATACTGACGTTGAGGTTCAAGGACCGAGCAACGGCCGACCGAGGCCCCGAAGAGGGCTCCAGCCGACTGACGAACGACCGACCGACCGAGGCAACTCGAGGCACTCTAGCCGATCGAGAGTCGGTCGACCGAGCTCCAGAGGAAGGCTCCGGCCGACCGAACTTCAGCCAACCGAGAACCGATCGACCGACCTCCCAAAGAAGGCTCCGGCCGACCGAGCTCTCGCTTTAGCCGACTGAGGGTGATGATCAAGTTTTGAAATTGATATTCTCGCCTCAACCGACCGGCCTCAGCCAAGGGGCCTCAACCGACTGGCCTCAGCCGACCGAGCCTCAGCAGATCGGCCTCAGCCGACCGAGCCTTAGCAGATCGGCCTCAACCGACCGAGCCTCAATCGACCGGCCTCGGCTGAGTGGCCTCATCCAACCGAGCCTCAGCCTACCGACCTCCGCCAAGGAGCCTCAGCTGACCGAGCCTTGGCCGACCAAGTGGCCTCAGCCGACCGAGCCTTAGACGATCGGCCTCAACCAAGGGGCCTCAGCCGACCGGCCTCAGCCAACCGAGCCTCAACCGACCGAGCCTCAGCCGAGCGGCCTCAACTGAGTGGCCTCAGCCGACCGAGCCTCAGCTAATCGGCCTCAGCAGAGGGGCCTCAGCCGATCGAGCCTCAGCCGGCCTCAGCCGATCGGTCAACCTAAGCCGGTCGCCGTTTTAGAAAAATGTTGTCGTTTTAGGAAAACGGTAGCCCAAGTTTAGTGTCGTCAGCACCGTTCAGTGCCGTTAGCGTCGTCTAGCGCCGTTTAGCATCGTTTAGTGCCTTTAGCGCCATTTAGTGCGTTAGTGCCGATAGCACTGTTAGTGTCGTAAGCACCGTTAGCGCCGTTAGCACCGTTTAGTGCCGTTTAGCGTCGTTTAAGGCTGATTATTTCCGATTAGCATCGTTTAAGCATCGTCGTAAATGCATCGGTCGCTCCACGCTTTACATCAAGACGATACCCGTGAAACACTAGCATAAACTAAAATCCCCATATAAGGGTAGGAAAATTAAGTAGTCCCAGGTAAGGGATAAAAAGGACCCTGAGTCTCGAAAAGACAATTATAACTTCTACGAAAACCTGATCAGTTTTCGTAGAAGTTGGGGGCAAATGATATGGGCTAAAAGTAAGCCCTAAAGACATATTTAATGATACATTAAATGAACCTAGTTTGGTCCAAATACGAAGCCCATTAATGAGGCCCAAAACCCAAATTCAATATTAATTTCGTAATTAATATTGAGGGTGATTAACAACTCAGCGGTAAGAGTCAAATAAGTATATTACTCCTACAAGAAGTAGCCTCCAAGGCACCAAATTCAACATGGAAACAGACTCCAACAAGGCAGGAGTCTAGAACCTTCTTCAAGGAGGCGACTTGTCCATCAAGTCTCCTAACCCTACTCTAAATCTTAAGCTCCTGACGCCTATATAAGGGTCTGACCCCTCATTCTCAGAACTACGTTTTTTGCTTGATTCTTAACTTTGAGATACGTAGGCATTCTGTGAGGACCGATCAGTCTCGAAATGTAGAAACACCCATTAAAGCATGAAGCTCACCATCCCTTGTATTTAATACATACAAACCCTAGCTGCAATTTATATATATATATATATATATATATATATATATATATATATATATATATATATATATATTGGCCGTAATATTTTTAATAAAGGAAAATTTTAGTTATAAAATATATATAAGATGATACGTTTTATCTCGAAAAGGTAATCAGACAATTATTAATTATTATGGTATTATTTTACTGAATACAATTATCCGTGATACTATTGGAAAAGAAGAGGTTTAAGTAAGAGAAAATATAAAAGGTAATGTGTTTTAGCTGAAAATGTAATTTGTAATTATAAGTTATCATAATAATATTATTTTATTTTATTAAATATAATTGCTCGTGGTATTTTTAAAATATAAAAGATAGCGTGTTTACCTAAAAGTGAAATTAATTAGCTATTAAATAATTAAAAAGGTAACACGTTTTTACCAATATATAATACTTAAGTAAGGATAATTAAGTAAGGAAAGAAAGTTTGAAAATTAAATATTTTAGTTAAAAAATATAGAAAAGATATTACGTTTTAGCTGAAAAAGGCAATCAATTAGTAATTACTAATTATAATTTTAATAGTTTATTTCATTAAATAGAATGGCCCGTGATATTGTTTGAAAGAAGAGGTTCTAGTTAGAAAAATTAGAAAAGATAATGTGTTTTAGCAAAAAATGTAATTGATTAGTTATTAGGAACTATAATATCGTTATTTGGAAAGAAGAAATTTTAGTTAGAAAATGTATTAACTGAAAAAGGTAATTAGTTTATTAAAAAAACTAGTTTATAATTAAGTAAAATAATTAAAGGTAATAAAGTAGAACAATTAAATAAGGTAAGTAATGATATTTTTTTTATTGAATACAATTATCCGTGATACTATTGAAAAAAAAGAGGTTTTTGTAAGTGAAATTATAAATGGTAACGTGTTTTAGCGGAAAATGTAATTGTTAGTTATAAATAATCATAATAATATTATTTTTTTATTAAATATAATTTCCTGTGGTATTTTTAAAATATAAAAGATAACGTGTTTTACTTAAGAATGAAATTAATTAGCTATTAAAAAAATAAAGGGCTTTTTTGATAAATATATATATATATATAAGTAAATTTTTGCAATTTTACTTTTGTTAATAAAAGCTATTTGCAAAAATACTATCTTATTTGTAAAAATACTATCTTATTTACAAAAATACTATTTAAGTTGTAAAGGCTGCGCATCAGGTTGTATTCAGTTGCATATGCAACTTTTTTTCTTTTTTCCTTTTTTTTACTGCTGCTGCTAGTTGCATGTGGTTGCATACGCAACTGGATGCAACCTCATATGCAACTGAAAATAAAAGTGGGATTTTCATTATTTTTGCCAACTTCCAGTTGTATATAAGGGCGGTGCAACCGCATATGAAAACTAAAATTTCAATTGTGTATAAGGTTAGTTACATGTGGTTGCATATGCAACTGGATTCAACCTCATATGCAACTTCCAGTTTCCAATTTTCATTTTCGACCAGTTTCTTGAAATATATATATATATATATATATATATATATATATATATATATATATATATATATATATATATATATACACACAACCTCATATGCAACTGAAAATAAAAGTGGGATTTTCATTATTTTTGCCAACTTCCAGTTGTATATAAGGGCGGCGCAGCCGCATATGAAAACTCAAATTTCAATTGTGTATAAGGTTAGTTACATGTGGTTGCATATGCAACTGGATGCAACCTCATATGCAACTTCCAGTTTTCAATTTTCATTTTCGACCAGTTTCTTGAAATCTATATATATATATATATATATATATATATATATATATATATATATATATATATACACAGAGAGAGAGAGAGTGAGAGAGAGATAGAGCTGCACTCTATGAAGAACACCTTATATAAAGAACAATAAAGAACACCATTATAACACTCATATTTAATCGAATCTAAGAGTTCCGTCATGGCACCCAATACAAAAAGTTCTTATATATATATATATATATATAGAAAAAGAACCCTGAGATTGATCTAAGGGAACTTTTGCTGAGATACTTGAAAATATACTATAAATTTAACTGGGCCCGCAGGGCTAATTAAAAAATGTTGATTTTACGGAAATGTCCATCTTATATTTGAATACAATATTCTATGTATCTCAGGTAACTTCCCTGAGATACATCTCAGGTTCCTCAATCTCATATATATATATATATATATATATATATATGTATATATATATATTTCAAAAAAACTGGTCGAAAATGACAACTGAAAAATGTAAATTTCTTATGCAACTGAATGCAACCGCATGCAACTGAATGCAACTGAAAATTGAAAAATCAAATTACAATTTTTCTGCTGCTGGCGCAGCCCTTATATACAACTGAAAGTTGGCAAAAAAAATGTAAATTTCTTATGCAACTGAATGCAACCACATGCAACTTAATGCAACTGAATTTCCGATTGCAAGTTCCAGTTTTCAGTTTTCATTTTTGACCAGTTTTTTGAAATCTATAGATTTCAAAAAACTGGTCGAAAATGACAACTGAAAAATGGAAATTTCTTATGCAACTGAATGCAACCACATGCAACTGAATTTCCGATTGCAAGTTCCAGTTTTCAGTTTTCATTTTCGACCAGTTTTTTGAAATCTATATATATATATATATATATATATATATATATATATAGTGAATGTACCCAAAAAATCCATCTAGTTTGTATAAAAGATTACATGGCAATGCAACACCACACATACATGTCCTCTCATGATACATCAACTTAAGAATCAAAATGAATTTGCAAAGTCTTGGTGTGGAAAGTGCAAGGATTCACATAGTCTACTTAAAGAAGCATGCACGAGTGATTACAAGTTCATGTCAAGTGCAAAAATTATTGGAAACCATGCTAAGTCTACAAGAGCACATCTTGGAGTCAAAACTTGAGATCTCATATGCAAAACAAGCAATACCTCACATTTCACTCACAAAAGAGCATTCACTCAAGAACAAGGGAAAGTGTATCACTCAATTCCAACAAAATTAAAAGCATGCTTGACATTTGGTATCATTCTAACTTAAACACAACATACATCAATGATGACAATCAAAAGGTCTTTATTTGGGTTGTAATGGGGCTAGGGACAGGGTATGTCAAGTAAGGCCAAAACAAGGTGAAGTGTCAAAAGCTAGTAGTCACCATGAAAATCATGCACAACACCAAACTTCCTTCCCACACAATTATTTTCTATTTTTTAACAAAAAGACTTGACTAGTCGAATGAAGGAGGATTACAAAAACATAAGTATGCTCCCATATATATATATATATATATATATATCTTTTCTTTTCTTTTTTTTCTTCTATTTTTTTTCATTTTTTTTTCTATCTTTTTTTTATTTTATTTTTTATGAGAGCTAAGATAAATATAAGCAACCATAATCCTCCTTTAGATTTGACTTGAAAATCGACTAACAAGGAAACCAACAAAACATATATTTCCTCAAAAGTAAACCCATTTCACACACCTTATTACTCCCTCAAGTTCCTACTAGCCTTTGACAAATTGGGATCAAGTTTACGTAAGGCTATACAAGAAAAAGGTCTTAGGCGAGTAATGTGGTGTGTCACCGAAAGAATTTGATTAAGCTCAAAGGGGTAACTAATTGATCACATAAGAATGGTGTGGATATTTTGGAAATATGGGTTATTCCTAAGTGCTTTTATCATCTTATCATCAATCAATGTCACGTGTTAAAAGAAAGAACTCAAACAAGTGCTAGCAATGCAAATGACAAGTGGACACTCAAGCAAACGAATATAAATGCAAAAGATGTGCATATAGGCTCAAAACTCACTTGGTGTGGTAGAACATAATCAAGCTCAAGTAAAGGTATCCTCAATGCACCTACTTGTACTCAAAGCATGAAAACCAAATCATCTTACACCTAATCATGACCTTCTAATTTCTTGCACAAATCAAATAAGTCTACTAGTTTCATCTTGCTAGTGTAAGTGTGTGGACAAGAACTTAGCAAATCATTTCTCAATCAAAAGCTAAAGGATCAAAAGATTATCATAGCATGTAAGGGTGCATCAAGCAACTAGTAATCAATCAACAAGACTAGAATAAGATTAAAACTCTACTATTTACAATTCTACAACTCTTTTTGAGATTTTTTTTTTCATTTTTTAATTTTTTTTGGATTTTCTGATTTTTATATTTACACTAAAAACCCTCAAAAACTTGATGTTCTAAAAATTAAGCATTTTAAATTGCAAGCGAACAATTTGTTTCGTTGTAAAATTTATGATTCGTTCCTCGGAGACTAATATTTTCGCAAACCTTAACTTTCAACTTAATCGAATTAGAACAAATTTGGGTTTTGGAAAATTCGGATTTCTACTAATTAATTAATTAATAAAAAGAGATCTATTTTAAACTAATTAATTAAAACTAAATTATTCGAAATTATTTAAAACCAAATTTATTTACAAAATTTTTTAAAGAAAATCCGACATGATTCATTTATAATTTCAACTAGCCATTTATTCCCAAATCAAGAATTTTCAAACCAACAAAAATCAAAACAGAAAACACGAATATTCTTCAAAAAACCAAAACATAAAAATCGAACACAAATAAATAGCAGAACGAAACATTAAACAATTAAACTCAGCAAATTCAAGACAGGGTCAAGGACTCAGTATTATCCAACTCGCAGATTTTACTCGGCAACTCGATACAGAACAAGCAAACAAAGACCCAAGAGAAAACAAAACCAACTCAGCCTACTATTACTACTCAACATGGGAACTCAGTAAATGAACTTAGAAAATGAAATCGAAACGCAGCAAAGGACTCGTGGTAATCGTCAACATGCCGCAAAGAACCAACTCAGTACTCAGTAAACAACAACTACAACTCGAAACCAAAACAGGACCGAGACTTAGTTACTACTCAGCAATCACAAGACTCGAAAATAGACTCGACATCACAGTTCAGGACTCGACTACAACTACACAAAAACGCAGCACAAAGCAAAGGAAACGAGTGCAAACAAGGGGAAACAATTGACCAATACGCAAAACTTAAACAATACGCAGCAACCTAGCTACACACAGAACCAACGATCAATGATACTGTAACGCCCCCAAATCCGGGGTCAGGGATATGGGTCGCTACCGTGGAAAACCTTTAAAAACCAAACAATCAACTGCCAATATTTAATCTAAAACATGACATCCGACCCCTAACTACCAAGAATCTTTTTAGGTTATAGACTTGGAAACAAGAAATCCAATAACACTTATAATAACTTCTTTTATTAACTTAGAACTCTTGGTACAACAATCTCTTATACAATCTTATGTTGTTAATATCACCTTGATATAAGGTATACAACAACCACAATATTCTAATATAACAAATATTACAACTCAGGAATATGAATACCATACCAGTCTAACTAAACATCTTGTAGACAGACTCAAAATACAGAATCACTCTGAGCCGAACATCAACTCGATCCATGACTTGCCCTGCTTCGAGCTAAACTAAGTCAACTGCATCCACTATCTATCTCTGTAAAATAAGATTTAAACAAAAACAAGAATGAGGGAAAGAGGCGCTCAGCAAGTATATAATAGAGTATACAAAAAAATACTTTTGGAAAACTTTGAAGGTTCTAAAATCCAACTTGAGGATGAAACCATTCTTGAAATAATCATAACGATAATTTTTCAATAGGAAAGAGGTTTACAGAATTCAACAAGAAATTCATCTCGACAGCTTTATAAACGATTTTGATATTTATCTCAACAATTTTTATAGCGATTTCCGATAAAAAAAACTTTGAATAACTGAGCAACAGATGCTTCAGCTACTAAGAGACAACATTTAAGAAATCCACGAAGCTACATCAACTCTCAATTAAACAAACATTCAAGAAGTTCTCAAATATTCATAATCTCACTCTTGTCGACTAAGTACTTGCATACTTAGCTACCAGACCGGCCTGACAATAATGAGTTCATGAATAAATAAGAAGATCTCAATTCATTCTCGATCTTTAACAGTCACTGTGCAACAAATGCTTCAACGACAATCTGAATCTCGAAATAATTTAGAACAAATCAAAATGATTTGACGCTTGATTCTCAACAATAAAGGAATATGATTTTTCAGAAGGAATAACCCTTAAAGATTGGAACTACGATAAGACGCTACGAGCTAAGCTGGGTGATCAGCCCATGACAGAGCTCCAATCCCGTATACTCAATACAGGTTCTCAAATGAAAAGGGATCCCAAGCCAATGCTTATACATCATCAGGCGTCACTGCTACCGATGACGTAAATATAAAAATTGGTGACTGGCGCCTCAGTCAAAAGGACGTTCCAATATGATAAGGATATTTAAAAAGGAGAATTCACATTCCCAACAGATATTGAAGTGTGTCATGATCATGACAGAATATAAACAGTTCTTATAGGGGTAAAGAACAATTGTAAACTTTTATAACACAATGGATAAAATCACAAGTGGGATAAATTGAAAACAGTTATAAAACTGATTAAATAGACTTGAACGATTTCTCACGAATTTAAGAGTTTTAAATAAGGCATTTGTAGAACTTTCATTTTTAAGAAAGCATAATATTACACTAGAGCATTCATCATAGATATTTTAAAAACATGCATACTCTGAATGAAAGAGCACGGTTAGTAGACTTGCAATACATGCATCATACTTTCGATATAATATATACTCTGAACAATAGAGCATAAATTAAATAATTTGCAATTATGGATTTAAATCTAGTTCGCACATTTCATATATTTCAAAATACGAATACTCTGAACGACAGAGTATGCATAGATAAACTTGCCTCTGGTCCTGAGCATAAAGCAGAAAACCGCGAATAAATCCTTCGCACCTTGTCCAAGCAATTCCATGGAGGTAACTTACCTTTCTTCATACGACGCCTCGATATTTCCTCTTTGATGCACGTCGTTCCAACTTGATTATACCCTAATGGTACTGAAATAGTTACGAGACGTGTCAGTCCAACCTCGTATCTCGAGTAGACACAACTTGGAATTGTCACTAAATCACATAAAGTCAAACTATAGGTGTCCTCGCTATAGTTGACTATTCTATTATCACTTAGTACACATAACACATTTAGTAAAGAAAAGAAATGGAAAAGTCCCCTTTTACCAAGTGGACATTTCCTGGAGTAACACATCACAATGCTACACAATTATAACACTTAATCAAACTCCACTTAACATATACAACTATAATGTCATTGACATTCTATGACACAACTAAATTAATAGATAATCCTCGATCACAATTAATCTTCAACTGAGCACATAAATCCTCGAAACAACAATTATCCTCAAATTAATACATAAATAGACAATTAATCCCCAAGACACAATTAATCCTCGAAATGAATTCCTTGACACATACATAAACAGTTAGCACCTAAAACATGCCTTTAGACCATTAAAGTCAAATAAGTTAAATAAATTTAAATGCAGGAGATTTTCAGAAAATTTCGGCATGAAGTATTCGTTTATCGGACTATGGGCACAGCCCCCAATATCAATCATAAACAATTTAACCCTGTTTTTTATAAAAATAAAGCTGCCTCAACTTGCAGCAACATAAAAGTAAACAAGTAAGAAAAGTACCCGCCCAGACATGCGGCACCTAGCACATAAGGAAAAGTATCCGCCTAGACATGCGGCACCTAGCACATAAGGAAAAGTATCCGCCTAGACATGCGGCACATAGCACATAATAATTTACATTACACTACTACTTACGCTACACCAATGATCGTATTTGTCACGCATTTTAATGATACACGTGACAATCAATCATTGATGTTCGTAAGCCCTAGGGAACAACCCCTAGCACTAAATATTACTTACGCTATATCGATGATCACACCACTCAAGTATATTAATTATACTCGTGATAGCAAATCATAGATATTCGTAAGCCCGAGGATCTAGTCGAAGAGAATTACACAAGTCCTTAAATATTGACATTTAGAACTCATGATCTCTTTACGACTCCTCGCAGTTAAACATATAACATTCATAATTAGTAAAGCCATCAACTACTACGACTCGCTTTATACCATTTAGCACATAAACATTTACCATTTAGTCAACTCATATAAACTCCACAAATAATACCGACATCCCCATTAAACAACCATAATCATTAAATCTGAATATTAATGACACCACCAAAGTGATTCCAATACTGAGTAGTTGACAATTATAACATCCCACAAATACTACAACTCCACTTATAGCACTTTGCACGTAGACAATTACAAATTGACAACTCATATAACCACACATTATTCGACTATAACAATTTGCACTTAGCACTTTAGCAATTAACAATTACCATTGAAAACTAGCACTTAACAATTAGCGATTAGCACTTCACATTTTAACAACCACTAACCCGTACATTTAATCGGACTCACAATTAAACCCAACAATAATCCAAATTATTAATACTCCAATATTCTCTAAAAAATCCCAATTTGGACTCCCGAAAAAATAATAACTAACATTTTACAAAGACTCGAGTCCAACTTCGAAAATTAAGATTTAACTATAAGTTCCCGAAATCAACTCTAATCGCCTAACTTTGACCAGCTATAACTCACTCATTTTTTAATCCAATTTACATGATTCAAGATTGTATTCATTGTATTTACTCGCAAGGATTCCAAATACGTGATCAATTATAATTAGCAATTATACGCTCCAAATTAAATATGGAAATCCGGATAATAATCATAATTTACCGCATTAATCTAGTTACCAAGTTTAACAATGTAACAACCCGACTTTTCGGACTATTAATTCTAAATCGAAAACTAAAACAAATTACAATTTATTGAACCAAAAGTCAATTACAAAGGTACTTATTACAAAAGCGCAGCTAACATCTATCGAAAAGTCAATCTAGCCCAATTCTAAGGTCCTCGAACTCCGACGCTAGCAAACTCAATCGTACACCGAACCTGAAATTTTAAAAGAATGAGCTACGAAGCCCAGCAAGCAACTACCGTCCGACGACTCAAAATAATATTTTTATAATTTTCAAAAAAACACGATTTCCACATGTAGCACATAACATCTATCACATAGTTTCACACAACATACTCGATAACAATTACGATAAAAATTCACAAAATATAGTCTATAACAAGTATCAAATCGATGTACACCATATTTTCAATAACTCACATAATCTAAATCCGAATCGAACAAATAAATCTTAACATCAAATTCTTCTTTTAATTCCCACAGTTCTAAATTACGGTCACACTATGCCGGTGACACGGCTTCTAAAATTCGATGGTTCGATGGGGGCCAGTTTACGTCCCTCGTTAAGTCAAACTCAACAAGGTATCTATGTGTTCCGGAACGTGCGTAAACTAGTTCTATATGCCACACTATCCAGTGACCGGAGTCTATGATTCGATACGCAACTAAAACTGGGGAATCAAAACAAAGTTCTTATCTTATCAATCACATATCAATATCATATTTTCGATAACTAAAACAAATATCTAACATGTAATCAAATAATATAAAACATGTTTCAAATTAATACGGAGCAACGAATAGTTACTTACAATAATACGGAGCAACGAATAGTTACTTACAATAATACGGAGCAACGAATAGTTACTTACAATAATACGGAGCAACGAATAGTTACTTACCTCAATTACGCAAATCAAGAATTCACATAATCACATAAGAACACATGTAGCAACCCCTCAGAAGCAAAACATCTAAAATCTTGAAAGACTCCATGATTACAATTCTGATCAGATCTGTATTTAGCCTTTTTGACCCTCTAAACGATGTTTCCTTGGAAAACTCAAAACACGAAAGTTGTAGAGCACGAAATGATCTTTCCGAAAAGTCCAGAATCAATGAATTCCGACATACGATGAATTTTCTACGAATTTTACAAAACTGCTGAATTATGTGTGAAGGAGACCTACGAATTTTGTTATAAAAGATGGAGAAGGAGAATATGATGTATTTATAATGTCTTACAAACCCTAATTAAATAAGGTAATTCTAAAAATTAATCCTAATAATTTTACAACCTCCCCAAGTCATTCTTAAAATAAAATATCCTATTTATGATATCAATCTTCTAAAATTTTCTCACGCTTCTTTTCCATAATAACAAATTTTATCTTTGATTAACTAACTTGTACAAAAATAAATTAATGCTCTAAATAAGAATTAATCTAGTATATTTTTAAAACACTAATTCCAATTTTACTAATTATCCTAGTTTTAGAATCTCATCTATATTTTAGACTAATATCTTCAAATTCAATTTTAATACCTAACTTTTTATTAATTTTTTTATTCATTCTTTTTCTATTAATCTTTTATTATTATTATTATTATTATTATTATTATTATTATTATTATTATTATTATTATTATTATTATTATTCTAAAATAACGGGATATTACATACTACCCTCCTTAAAAAGAATTTGGCCCCCAAATTCTCAAACTCTTATATTCCAAATGTTTGTGACACATCTATTCTACGCATCTACACCAAAACGAAAGTCTATAGGATCGCATCCTAGGGAATGTAATAGTCCCATACCTAAAACACTCCGTAGGACAGCCTGCTCTTGATACCAATTGTAACAACCCGACTTTTCGGACTATTAATTCTAAATCGAAAACTAAAACAAATTACAATTTATTGAACCAAAAGTCAATTACAAAGGTACTTATTACAAAAGCGCAGCTAACATCTATCGAAAAGTCAATCTAGCCCAATTCTAAGGTCCTCGAACTCCGACGCTAGCAAACTCAATCGTACACCGAACCTGAAATTTTAAAAGAATGAGCTACGAAGCCCAGCAAGCAACTACCGTCCGACGACTCAAAATAATATTTTTATAATTTTCAAAAAAACACGATTTCCACATGTAGCACATAACATCTATCACATAGTTTCACACAACATACTCGATAACAATTACGATAAAAATTCACAAAATATAGTCTATAACAAGTATCAAATCGATGTACACCATATTTTCAATAACTCACATAATCTAAATCCGAATCGAACAAATAAATCTTAACATCAAATTCTTCTTTTAATTCCCACAGTTCTAAATTACGGTCACACTATGCCGGTGACACGGCTTCTAAAATTCGATGGTTCGATGGGGGCCAGTTTACGTCCCTCGTTAAGTCAAACTCAACAAGGTATCTATGTGTTCCGGAACGTGCGTAAACTAGTTCTATATGCCACACTATCCAGTGACCGGAGTCTATGATTCGATACGCAACTAAAACTGGGGAATCAAAACAAAGTTCTTATCTTATCAATCACATATCAATATCATATTTTCGATAACTAAAACAAATATCTAACATGTAATCAAATAATATAAAACATGTTTCAAATTAATACGGAGCAACGAATAGTTACTTACAATAATACGGAGCAACGAATAGTTACTTACAATAATACGGAGCAACGAATAGTTACTTACAATAATACGGAGCAACGAATAGTTACTTACCTCAATTACGCAAATCAAGAATTCACATAATCACATAAGAACACATGTAGCAACCCCTCAGAAGCAAAACATCTAAAATCTTGAAAGACTCCATGATTACAATTCTGATCAGATCTGTATTTAGCCTTTTTGACCCTCTAAACGATGTTTCCTTGGAAAACTCAAAACACGAAAGTTGTAGAGCACGAAATGATCTTTCCGAAAAGTCCAGAATCAATGAATTCCGACATACGATGAATTTTCTACGAATTTTACAAAACTGCTGAATTATGTGTGAAGGAGACCTACGAATTTTGTTATAAAAGATGGAGAAGGAGAATATGATGTATTTATAATGTCTTACAAACCCTAATTAAATAAGGTAATTCTAAAAATTAATCCTAATAATTTTACAACCTCCCCAAGTCATTCTTAAAATAAAATATCCTATTTATGATATCAATCTTCTAAAATTTTCTCACGCTTCTTTTCCATAATAACAAATTTTATCTTTGATTAACTAACTTGTACAAAAATAAATTAATGCTCTAAATAAGAATTAATCTAGTATATTTTTAAAACACTAATTCCAATTTTACTAATTATCCTAGTTTTAGAATCTCATCTATATTTTAGACTAATATCTTCAAATTCAATTTTAATACCTAACTTTTTATTAATTTTTTTATTCATTCTTTTTCTATTAATCTTTTATTATTATTATTATTATTATTATTATTATTATTATTATTATTATTATTATTATTATTATTATTCTAAAATAACGGGATATTACAAACAAATAACTCACAATCATTAAACCCAAATATTAACGAGACCATAAAATAATTAACTTCGATATTCATCAAAATCCCCAAGTTTTAACTCAACTATTACACGACAATAATAATAATAATTAATAAACACAAGACCCGAGCATATTATCGGATTTACAACTAACCTCCACAATATAGTTACCAACATACTTTCCGAATTAAATTCGAAAATACAACAATGTTCATAATTTTACAAAATCCATCCAACTACGACAATTAACACCTTAAACTCACAATTAAAATCCCACCAATTACAATTATCAACTAAACTCTCCGAATTAATTTTCGGAAATTAACAAATTAAACTCGCAATTTAAATCTAATTAAATTACAACAATAACCTCTCAATATCGCAATTCATCTCTAAATTAATTACAACAATTAAACTCGAAATTTAAATATAATCTAACACGGAAATTAAATAATTAAGAACACGAAATTATACCCTTTTCGTTCCCGATCTGATCCGAAATATCCACCATCTCTCTCTCTCTCTCTCTCTCTCTCTCTCTCTCTCTCTCTCTCTCTCTCTCTCTCTCTCTCTCTCTCTTTCCCTCTCTCCTTCTTTCTTTCTCCATCTTCACCGATTTTTCTCTCCTACCTGCCTACCTCTCTCCGACATCTCTCCGTGTAAATCCCTTCTTCTATCTTCCGTGATGCTTCCTCTGAAATATCTCTTCATCTCTCCCAATATTCAATAATCTCTCCAGCCTTTTCTCTCCTGCGTTTTCTATCCCTCCATCTCTCCCTCTCTTTCTTTCTCTCTCTATCTCTCTCCCTCTCTCTCTCTCTACCTGCTGAAATCTCTACCACCGCACAACACCACCACTACAGTGGTGGCCTCCTCCCAACGCACACACCACACACAAAACACAGCACACGCACACACTCTTCTTCTTCAACAATCAAACCCCCAAAATAATCATTCAATCCTCTCTAAATTTTCAAAACCCCAATTTAAATTCCAAATCCCTAATTTCATTTCTCCCCCAATTCTCTTTTCTCTCTTTACTGCGGTTTCTTGTGTGTATACGTATGTAAACTGATGTGTGTTAGTAGTATTTTTGTGTGTTCGTTCTCAGGGAAGGACTAAATTTAACTCAAAGTTCAGGTTTCTTATCTCTTTACGTCTAGAAGTGTGTGAGAAGAATTTTTGGGTTTGTTTATTAACTAAATTAACCAAGAACTAATTATAAGCACTAAGAATTGATTTTAAACTGAGATTCAAATATGTTGGAAAACAATCTAAGAACTGGGGTTCTTCACTTGGTCTCAATACATGCTCAATATTAATGTGATATCTGTGTTCCTACCTTGCTGAAAACAATTCTTCTAAAGTTATACTGTACCCTCCCAGGCTACAATATAGTGCTTACAGCTACACCCTAATTGTCACTCCCGTGATACAATCAACGTATATCTATAAACTGTTAAATGCCAAGAATTATATGTCTCACAATTCTCCTATTAATCTCCCGATCTAATATTCAAATTATGTCTGTTAAATCATGTACTAAGATTGCAACTTCTCTCCCAAGCTTATTACAATCCGTAGAATACAATCAAAGGTTCATGACTCCACTAATTGTGTTAAGATCTCATTAACAGATCAGCAAAGCAGAAAATCACATAATCAAGCATGCATGAATACCAAGGAATACTACCCAATCCTCAGATTAGAGAATTAGTTACGCATATTTAATAAAGAAAACATAATAATAATGATAATGAATGAAAACATAATATTGAAGAAAGAATTGAAGATCGAAAGTACCTTGATACGATTAAAAGCTATGAATTGTTATGATTTACAATGGTAGGATGTGTTTAAATAGGCTCTACAAATCTTGCCCAACAAGAAATTGCCTTATATTACAATTTGGATTTAAAGAAGGTACCCAAAACTGCCCAGAATACAATTAGAATTAGAAAAAGGGCAAAACGGTAAATTCCCAGCCTTCTTTTACAAGAACACGTGCGCGATTTAATTCAGCATATTTCTTGCACTTGTTTCCTATCCCAGGTTGTAGAAAATCTCTCAAGCTTCGTGTGGACTGCTTACGGGCCTCAAACGGACTTCTAGAACTCCAGATATGGCCAAAACAGTGTAGACTGCGCAGCCTTCCCAGAAAATCCGAATTTTAATCAATTAATTCTCCAAAAACGATAGAAGCATCCACTTTAATCAACATTCTCGTAAATCTGCACAACTAAGCAAAACACATCAAAACTACAACAACTTTAGTCCAAAACAATCAATTTAAGCCGAACGGAGGCATTCCCAGTGGATATAAAATCCACTTATCAAACCCCCAAACTTAAACTGATGCTTGTCCTCAAGCATAAACAATTACAACTACCTGATTAGTACCACTTCCGTAGGTGATCACGGTTGCATTTGGCATATGCAACAAGCCCTTTAAACCCCTAGGCAGCCCCAGTGGACGAGTAAGGTCTCGTGAGGGCCTATAGCGAATGTACCCACAAAATCCATTTAACCTAATGCAATGCAATGCATGAATGCAACTAGAATGAAAATGCAACGATCCCCTTCAAACTAACCAAAACCAACTAGCAAGCAAATATCTCAAAGAATGCAACTAAATCCAAATAGAGCTCGACCAAGTTCCCGTATACTAACAATACATGAACAGAAACGTGCGTGTGTGCAATGCTCATCAGAAATACTCCCAAAACTAGGTCAAAAATCATACATGCTCTTCGTCAAGACAATCACAGGTTTATAAATAGAATAGACTGTAGACACTTCATAACCTAGAAACACCTCCATCCTTATCCAAGGTAGACAGAAATTCATGCTTTATTACTAACTACTACGACACATATATACAAGCATGCTTATTTAACCGTGCAATGGATGAGACCCCAAAAGGCTTATACAATAATACCCATGTAGCGAGTGTTAGGTCAGTGGATCCCAGGCTATAAAAGCCTTAGGTCACTAGGACTCCCCTCAGACTTAATTACTCGAGTATTAAAGAGCTCACACTGGTTAATTTTGCATATAAACAATTTATTGACTTTTTTTTTCTTTTTTTTTTCTGCTTTTTTTTTCCTTTTTTTTTTTTCTGCGATCTGGAATGAGCCTTTCTCATTTCCAACCCTAGACTACTCATATAAATATGAGCCGGCTACTAGCCATTTGACACCTAGCCATTATTTAACAATTGATACAACTAGCATGAAATCCCTGGTTTCCCCCAAACTTAGACTTTAGTGCTCCTACGCCATCAAGGGAATAACGAAAATTCTAAATATAATCAGGTGATTAAATCTCAAAACATCAAACAAGCATGACCTTAACCTAACCCAAAAGCACCCAATGAGACTGTGTAATTAGTTTTGTTTCCGAAACACATAAGTCAATTTCATAGAAACTATAAATCAACCCTCTATTCATCATTACCACACTCAATTAGACATCTACCTACCAATCAGAATTAGCTCGTTCTAAGGGATCATGAAATATGCATGCCATGAAAATGCAACTAGAATGAACTCACATGGTATACAGAAATAAAAACAGAATGTCCTATATGAAACAAACATAATTAATACGAACATATATGCATGAACTATCACTAATATGCAAAACATGAAATCCTACATGAACACATAATACAACAACAACTACTAATCTCTCAAAACACCCCCAAACTTGAAATATTCAATGTCCTCATTGAATGGAAGTAAATACAAGGGAAAGTAGAAAACATACCTACTCGTCCTCGCTGTCGTCACCCTCGTCATCCTCATCAAAAGAATCCGGTGGAGGGTACGGAGTCCGAGCTCCAAATATAGGCCACTGAACAGGAGTACTAGGTGACTGAAACTTTGCCTCCAAAGCTATGCCCATGTCCTCAGAATACTGGCGACTGCTAGTATGCATAGCATCCAACCGCCTAGTCATTCGACGAAAATAAGATTCAAAAACGGACATATCCACAGTACTCTGCGAAGAACCTGCTCTAGCCACTTCCGGTGCCCTTTCAACAGGTGGCGGAGCGCCTGCTCTCTGACCACTAGCACCATCAACAACAAAACCTAATCCCCTAGGATGAGGAGTGCCGCCCTGCCACTCCTTCAACCTCAACCGATCAATAGTAGCATCCTTAATAGAAGCCATAGGTTTATGCACCGGCCACCTTGATACCATTTAACTTTCGATGCATCACACAAGTACGAGATGATAGAAGCATAAGGAATACTAGCCGATGAATTGCTTCCCAAAAACCGAAGAATATTTTGATTAATAAGGTACCCAAGGTCAATATACTCACCTTTGAGAATACCCCATAGCAAGATAGCTCTATCAACAGTAACATCGGAAACATGGTTTGACGGAATGATATTAGAACTGATGAAAAAGAACCATGCCTTTGCAAAACCAGACAATGATGAAGCCGGGAAAGTACGCTTTATCTCCGTACCTAACTTACATTTCCACTTCGTTCCCGGAACACATAACTCACCAATGAGTGCATCAAGATCAACATCATCCTTAGACTTTTGTCCCCAATCCGTAGCATCTCTAGGCTTAGGAGGTTGCCTAATCAAATTACGAATAGCACGGGACGAATAATCCACCTTCCGACCTCTAACAACCGTGGAATTATTCCTTGCTATCGAAGCATTAGCATAGAATTCCCTAACCACATCCAACGAGGCATCATTAGCAAATTCACAAAAGAACGTCCAACCCCGCTCACTAATCATCGCCACCATCTCCTCATACTTATATGGCACAAGCCTTCTTTCTTGAATAACCCCCTTCGAAACTAACCTACCATACTCCGCCTTGGCATTCTCATTCACAAATTTTTCCACTCCATCTCCCACAACATCATTCTCATCCGAAGATGGACGAGCACTACTACTACCACCCATTAATCGTTGCCTTTTAGGAGCCATGACAACTAATATCAAGCAAAGCACAACAATCTCCAAACAATCCACCAAATAAAGAACCCCCAAATTACACACCAAGAACCCTAGCTTTAAAAATTCACAAATTCAAATAAAAGATGAGATAGAATATTACCCAATTGAATTAAAGAGGTGAACTTGCTAGATGAATCCCCAAAAATTTCGAATTTAAATCCCCCTTGCACTTTGAATGGATGAAAGTTAAGAATTTGGGGTTTATATAGATGGGTTTGTGTATGTATAGGTGTGGTGGATATATATATATATATATATATATAATGGATAATGGTGAATTTGATTTAGAGATGAGAAAGGATATATATATAATGGGATTGAATTAGATGTAGGAGAGGATTTAGAAGTTAGGGTTCTTAATTTGAGGTGGAATTGGGTTGGATTATGAAGAATATGAGCTAAAAGATGGACTTTATGAATTTTTACACAAAAAAATCGAACTGGTGCAGTAGGAGTTGGCGCATGAGGCGCGGCCTGGGCGCATGATGCGCGAGTTCCACCTGCGTTTTGCAACGCTCCTGCGCCAATTCGGCGCCTGATGCGCGAGCGCGGCCTGCGTTTCTGGGCGCTCCTGCGCGTGGCTGGCGCATGATGCGCTGGCGCAACCTGCATAATTTTATTTTATTTTATTTTTTTTTTTGAACACACTCACAACACTCATTTTTTTTTTTACAACTACTACATAACTTGGGTTGCCTCCCAAGAAGCGCTCGTTTAACGTCAATAGCTTGACGTACTTCCTCAACTCATAGTAGGGTCTTGAAGGTGGAGAATGCTCATTCCTTGCTCCATTGTTTCTCCAAGCAGGTATGGCTTAAGTCTCTGCCCGTTCACCTTGAATACATCCGACCCTTCTCTAATAATCTCACAAACCCCATTAGGATAAACCTTCACAATCTCAAAAGGGCCGGACCATCTTGATCTAAGCTTTCAGGGAATAAACGGAGTCTTGAATTAAACAATAGAACATGTTGCCCAACCTCAAATTCCTTCTTCTGAATGTGCTTGTCATGCCACAATTTGGTCTTTTCCTTGTAGATACTAGCATTTTCATAAGATTGGAGCCTAATCTCCTCAAGCTCTCCAAGTTGAAGCAAACGCTTCTCTCCCGCGGATTTTAAATCAAAATTCAAATTTCTTGTCGTCCAAAATGCCTTATGCTGAAGTTCCACCGGCAAATGACATGGCTTCCCAAAAATCAACCTATATGGAGACATTCCAATAGGTGTTTTAAATGCCGTTCTATATGCCCAAAGTGCATCATCAAGCTTTGTTGACCAATCTTTTCTCGAACTTGCCACTGTCTTCTCCAAAATTGACTTCAGCTCACGATTCGAAATCTCAACTTGTCCACTTGTTTGCGGATGATAAGGAGTTGCCACCTTTTGTGTCACACCATACTTTTTCAAGAGATCAGCCACCTGTTTATTGTAAACGTGTGCACCTCCATCATTGATAATAGCCCTTGGCACCCCAAATCTAGTGAACACATGCTTCTTTAGAAACTTCTTCACCACTCTAGCATCATTAGTAGGAGACGCAATAGCTTCAACCCATTTAGAGACATAATCAACTCCCACCAAAATATACTGATTTCCATAAGAAGATGGAAATGGACCCATGAAGTCCATCCCCCACACATCGAATATCTCCACCTCAAGAATAGACTGTAAAGGCATCTCGTTCCTCCTCGAAATATTCCCAACTCGTTGACATCTATCACATTTTGCCACAAAGTCTCTAGCATCTTGATGCATGGTTGGCCAATAGAATCCTGACTGCAAAACTTTCGCCACTGACTTCATGCTACTGTTATGACCTCCATACTCTAGAGAATGGCAATGTCTGAAAATATGAGGAACTTCATCATGAGGTACACATCTACGAAACATTCCATCAGCACATTCTTTGTAAAGCAGCGGTTCTTCCCAATAGTAATGCTTCACATCATAAAAGAACTTCTTCTTCTGATTATAAGAAAGATTATTCGGCACAACTCCTCCCACAATGTAATTCACAAAATCTGCATACCATGGTGTAGACAAGGACACACCTAGAAGCTGCTCTTCCGGAAATTTATCATTGATAGGTTTTTCACCTCCTACCTCTCCATCTCCTTGATCCAACCTAGATAAATGATCAGCTACCAAGTTCTCGGACCCCTTCTTATCTCGAATCTCAAGATCAAATTCCTGGAGTAAGAGAATCCAACGAACTAAACGAGGCTTAGCATCCTTCTTTGTCATCAAGAAACGAATCGCAGCATGATCTGAATAGACAATCACCTTAGACCCAACAAGATAGGGTCTGAATTTATCAAGTGCAAACACCACTGCAGGTAGCTCTTTCTCCGTAGTGGAATAGTTGATTTGCGCATCATCAAGAGTCTTGCTTGCATAATGTTGTGCTAAAAATAAAGACGTTTGTGTTTGAATCGCAAGCGCACAATTCGTTTCGTTGTAAAATTTATTGATTCGTTCCACAGGGACTAATTTTATTTTCGCATTCCTTAATTTTTAATTTAATCGAACTAGAACGAGAGTGGGTATTCGAGAATTTTGAATTTTACCGATTAATAATTAAAAGGAAAATTTTCATTTAATCTAATTAACTTAAAACTAAATTATTCTAAATTATTTAAAACTAAACTAATTTATTAGAAACTTTTTATTTACAGGAATTTTTATTTAAGAAAATCCGACATGATTAGTTTGAAAAATAAACTAGCCACAAAAAAAATAAAAACGTAAATTGACAAAAGAAAGCCTAACAGCAATTTGAACTTTCAACAAAAATAAAATAAAAAAAAACTCGGAATCAAGTTGACTAAACAGAACGTAGCAAAACCAATAAAAACAAAAAGAAGAGCTCGGTAAAATCAGTAGAAAAAGGACTCAATACACCAAACCAATTCAGACTACACAGCAATATAAACTCAGAAACAGGTCAACTTGGCAGCCAATCTGCACCAAAATTTAGAACTCAAAACATCAACACCTCATTGTAACAAGACAACAAAATAAACACAGACTCAAAACAAATGACTCGACAAACATTTTCCAAAACTTTTACCATTTTACAGAACAATTCAGTTACCATTTTCCAAATCAAACAACAGAACGCAGAACACAGAACATTGAAGGGATTAACCAAACTCGCACAGCAAAACAAATCAACGCAGACAACGAATTAGACTTGACTCGGAAACTTCAAGCAGCAAAAATGAACAACTCAATAACATTAACAAAATCGTTCGAACTATGCACAGCAGAACAAACAATTCAGTCAATCGTAATAAACTCGTAGCAATTTAACAGCATCCCAGCAATTTAGAATCAAAATTTACAACCCATTCGACGAATCTCTGCTCAAATCACAGAACACGAATCCTGGACTCGTAATACACAGTACAATAACCAATTCAAACGCACTTAAATCAACATCAGAACTCAGACGGCAACTAAACACAATACACGACTTGGACTCGGCAAATCAAACAGCACAACACTAAAAAAACAGCGAATTCGTCAGAAATTGATACCAAGAACTCAGAAAAAAACGAACAACAATTGACCTTAAACCATAAACAAGAGAAAAGAGAGTGTGTTTAATTGTGTTTTTAGAATAAGAAAACAGAAGAAGAGGGGAGGTGATTCGTGTAGCTTAAGGGGGGGAAAGAGCAGAAATTGGGTTTAATGCTAGAGAGAAGATAGTTCCTTTTATTTGGTGATTAAAACACAAAGAGAAAAAAAAAGAAAAACAGGGCTTGTGTGACTTAATCGAAAAGGAGAACAAAAAAAAAATTGGATTTGTTTATGTTGGGAGAAAAGGGAGACCATGTACTGCTTCGAATTAATTTTAACAAAATGGAAGCAGTAACTAAGTACTGAAATTGACAAAACTATATTTTTTTATTTTTATTTTTTTAAAGAAAATAAAACAAAAGAAATTAACTACGAAATTTAAAATTTACACTAGAACGAGAATTTGGAATTAAAATGGCCCACAATAAAATTGAGATTTAAAGGGGCAAAAATTACGAATTAAAACTACGAACAAGAAATTAAAGTTTCGTTATTTTCAACCCCAAGTGGTTAGCAACGGGATTTACGAAAATAACGAAACAAGGCAACAATAACGAAAGAGCAAGACAAGAAGTAAAGAAAATAAAAATTGCATTTATAATAAGAGTGTTTACAAGATTTGAAACTAAGAAAAGAAATACAAGAAAATAAAACTACCCTAAAATCTAAGTTACTAAATACAAGGGGGGTGAGGGGGTATTTATAGGATAGGAATTAGGGTTAAGGGGGGGTGTTGGGTAAATCCCCACCATACGTTTGGGTTGTGTGGTGGTGAAATCCTAGCCATCTATTTGATTCCTTCCCCCTTAAGCTTTGAAGAGTTGATCTTGGCCATACACTTTGCTAATGTGTTGGGATGATCTCCACCTTCCACTTGTCTTGAATTATTCCTTTTGCTCCAAGCTCCTAATTCTTTTCCTTCTTTCATTTTTGGTCCTTTTTCTTCCTCCTTTTTCCCTTCCTTGCACTTTATTTATTTAATTTTTCATTTCTTTATTTATTTACGATTGACCTGAAATGCAACAAAATAAATTATAAAAACACGAGTTCAAGCAATAAATAGGTAAATAAAATATGCAAAAATATGCACTTATCAAATGGCCCCATACCTATCTTTTGCTCGTCCTCGAGGAAAAACAAAAAGAAAATCGAGATAAAAAGTCCTATACTCCTTTTCGTAGGTGTGACGGTTGCATTTGGCATATGCAACAAGCCCTTTAAACCCCTAGGCAGCCCTAGTGGACGAGTGAGGTCTCGTGAGGGCCTATAGTGAATGTACCCACAAAATCCATCTAGTTTGTATAAAAGATCACATGGCAATGCACACCACACATACATGTCCTCTCATGATACATCAACTTAAGAATCAAAATGAAGTTGCAAAGTCTTGGTGTGGATAATTTGGAAATATAGGTTATTTCTAAGTGCCTTTATCATTTTATCATCAATCAATGTCATGCGTTTCAAGAAGGAACTCAAACAAGTGCTAGCGATGCAAATGACAAGTGGACACTCAAGCAAACGAATATAAATGCAAAAGATGTGCATATAGGCTCAAAACTCACTTGGTGTGGTAAAGCATAATCAATCTCAAGAAATGGTATCCTCAATGCACCTACTTGTACTCAAAGCATGAAGACCAAATCATCTTACACCTAATCATGTCCTTCTAATTTCATGCACAATTCAAATAAGTCTACTAGCTTCACCTTGCTAGTGTAAGTGTGTGAACAAGAACTTTAGCAAATCACTTCTCAAACAAAAGCTAATGGATCATAAGATTATCATAGCATGCAAGGGTGCATCAAGCAACTAGCAATCAATTAACAAGACTAGAATAAGAAAAGAACTCTTTTTGATTTTTTGATTTTTTAATTTTTTTGGATTTTCAATTTTTACTATTTACACTAAAAACCCTCCCCCATACCTAAGTCATGCATTGTCCTCAATGTATGCAGATGCAAGAGAAATGAGTAAATGAGAATGAGGAGATAATACCTGACAAGAGATGAAGGAGAGAATTTACCTACTGAAAGAAACTTACATGAATCACGGGTCGATGAGGTGGGTGACCTCATCCTCGGGATCAAATGGCAGCTCTAAAAATGGTTTGAGTCTTTGTCCATTAACTTTAAATACATCACCATTTTTAGGATTTTCAATTTCAACAGCACCGTGAGGAAAAACGGTCCTAACAATGTAAGGACCTTCCCACCTAGATCTCAATTTCCCGGGGAATAAATGAAGCCTAGAATTGTACAAAAGAACTTTTTGACCCGGAGAAAAAGATTTTCTCAAAATGGATTTATCATGAAAAATTTTTGTTCTTTCTTTATAAATTTTAGCATTTTCATAGGCCTCATTTCTTAATTCCTCTAGTTCTGACAATTGCAATTTCCTATGACTACCGGCGGTTGGTAAGTCAAAGTTCAAATCTCTTATGGCCTACAAGGCCCTATGCTCTAGTTCAACGGGCAAGTGACAGGCTTTGCCAAACACAATTCTGTAAGGGGACATGCCCAAAACAGTCTTAAAAGCGGTTTGATAGGCCCATAAGGCATCTATCAGTTTGATTGACCAATCCTTCCTATTCGAGTTGACAGTCTTTTCTAAGATTTGTTTGATTTGCCTATTCGAGACTTCAACTTGACCACTAGTTTGAGGATGATAAGGGGTAGCTAACCTATGAGTAATTGAGTACTTTTTCAAAAGGGACTCAAATTGACGATTCTTGAAGTGCGTACCTTGGTCACTAATGATTGCCCTAGGTGTGCCAAATCGAGAAAAGATATTCTCTTTTAAGAATTTAAGAACGACCTTGTTATCATTGGACTTAGTCGGTATGGCTTCTACCCACTTAGACACATAATCAACCGCTAAGAGAATGTAGAGGTTGCCAAAAGAGCTAGGAAAGGGACCCATAAAGTCTATGCCCCACACATCAAAAATCTCAATGATTAAGATGGGACTCATTGGCATCATGTTTCTCCTAGTGATCTTTCCTAAGCGTTGACACCTACTACAAGCGGCACAGAATTCTGCAGCATCCTTGAACAAACTAGGCCAATAAAAACCGCTTTGGAGGATTTTAGCTGCTGTTTTCTTAGCACTAAAATGACCTCCACAAGCTTGATCATGACAAAAGGAAATGATACTTCGAAACTCATGGTTTGGGACGCACCTCCGAATGATTTGATCGGGACAATATTTAAAGAGATATGGGTCGTCCCAAAAGAAATGTTTGACTTGAGATAAAAATTTCGATTTATCTTGTGTGGACCAATGAGAGGGAATGTCGCCGGTTGCAAGGTAATTGACAATGTCGGCGAACCAAGGAGGAGTAGAGATAGAAAAGAGATGTTCATCGGGAAAAGATTCATTCAAAGGCAAGTCAGTGGTGGACTCCACTACTAATCGAGAAAGATGATCGGCAACGACATTCTCGGACCCCTTCTTATCCCTAATTTCTAGGTCAAACTCTTGGAGCAACAAGATCCACCTAATCAATCGGGCCTTAGAGTCTTTCTTAGAGAAGAGATATCGAAGGGCGGAATGATCGGTGTAAACAATGATTTTCGAACCAATAAGATATGACCTAAACTTCTCGAGGGCAAAAACTACGGCTAGAAGCTCCTTCTCGGTGGTTGAATAATTGAGTTGCGCATCGTTCAAGGTCTTACTAGCGTAGTATATGACATGAGGTATCTTATTGATTCGTTGTCCTAATACCGCTCCTAATGCGTAATCAGATGCATCACACATTAACTCGAAAGGTTGACTCCAATCGGGAGACTTGATAATCGGGGCCGAGGTCAACTCTTTCTTAAGGTGTTCAAAAGATTGTAAACAATCTTTATTGAACTCGAATTTGACATCTTTACCAAGAAGGGTGGTCAAGGGTCTAGCCTTTTTGCTAAAATCTTTAATGAAACGCCTATAAAAACCTGCATGTCCTAAAAAGGAACGAATTCCTCTGACCCATGTTGGTGGGGGTAGATTGGCAATGAGGTCAACTTTGGATTTATCTACTTCGATCCCCTTTTCAGAAATTCTATGACCAAGAACGATTCCTTCTTTAACCATGAAATGACATTTTTCCCAATTAAGAACGAGGTTGGTTTCTTTACATCTCTTTAAGACTAACTCAAGATGGTTTAGGCATTGATGAAAAGACGAACCAAAGATGGAGAAGTCATCTATGAAAATCTCTAGGAATTCACCTACCATGTCAGAAAAGATGCTCATCATGCACCTTTGGAAGGTGGTCGGGGCAGTGGTTAGACCGAAAGCTAAGCGACGATAAGCAAAGGTTCCAAAGGGACATGTGAAAGTGGTTTTCTCTTGGTCTTCGGGAGCTATAGGAATTTGAAAATAACCGGAATAACCATCTAGGAAACAGTAGTAGGCATGACCCGCTAACCTTTCTAAATTTGATCTATGAATGGCAAAGGAAAGTGATCTTTTCTAGTGGCATCGTTGAGTTTCCTATAGTCTATGCACACCCTCCAACCGGATTGGACACGAGTAGGAACTTGCTCATTGTTCTCGTTAGTCACCACGGTAATACCCGACTTTTTAGGTACTACCTGAATCGGGCTAACCCAAGAGCTATCAGAAATGGGATAAATGATTCCATTATCGAGACACTTAAGAATTTCCTTCCTAACAACTTCCATCATGGTAGGGTTCAACCGCCTTTGTGGCTCACGAACTGGTTTGGCATCATCAACTAAGTGAATCCGATGTTGGACAATGGCCGGGTTAATTCATTTAATATCCGAGATACTCCAACCTATGGCTTCCTTATGTTCTCTAAGCACATTTACAAGCTCATCCTCTTGTGACTTGGTCAAATTAGAGGCAATGATAACGGGAAGAGACTCGTTAGGACCTAAAAAGGCGTACTTAAGAGTGTCGGGAAGAGGTTTGAGTTCTAAATCGGGCGGCTTGGACTCAACATGTTCACTAGTTTCGAAAAGTGGCAAAGGAGGTGGTTCACATGATTGGTTATTTGTAGGAATGGTGGAATCTAACATTGCATTGACCTCATTTGTATATTCAGAATCATCCCAATCTTGACCAAAGTGTTTTAAACAAAAATCAAGAGCATCATTAGGGTTGATGAATTCTTGATCAACTATATCATCAATTAAATTGACATCCATAGGTTGATCATAGAGATCATCGGGTTGTTTCCCTATGTGAAAAATATTGAGGTCAATGGTCATGTTCCCAAATGTTAGTTTCATTAATCCATTTCTACAATTAATCAAAGCATTGGAGGTGGCTAGAAATGGCCTTCCTGGAATGATAGGAATCTGATTCTTAGGGTTCTTGACCGGTTCGGTTTCTAGGACGACAAAATCAACGGGAAAGAAAAAGTCACCTACTTTAATTAGCACGTCTTCAATAATCCCCTTAGGAACCTTGACAGAACGATCGGCTAATTGAAGTGTAACATTTGTTCTTTGAAGCTCTCCTAAACCTAGGGCTTGATAGACCGAAAATGGAAGCAAGTTCACACTAGCGCCTAAGTCGAGTAATGCCTTGTCCACGAAGGTATTGCCTATGACACATGAAATTGTAGGACAATCGGGGTCCTTATATTTCACGGGAATTTGGTTTGAAAGAATTGAGCTCACTTGGGATGTCAAGAAGGCTTTCTTAGGGACGTGAGTAGTTCGCTTATGTGTGCACAAATCTTTTAGACATTTCGCATACGAAGGAATTTGTTGAATTGCGTCTAAAAGAGGGATGTTGACTTTGACTTGCTTAAAAACTTCTAAGATCTTGTCCATTTGGGCCGTTTGTTTAGGAGAAATGAGTCGTTGAGGGTAAGGAGCTTTTGGCTTAAAGACTCGTTCATTAGGTTCTTCGGGGACGGGTTTTGTCCCACTCGTTGATCCTTGTTCCTTAGAACTCTCGGGTTCAAGATTAGCGTTTGGTTCAGAATTCGATTCGTTTTCTTCGGGAGACTTGTCACCAACATGATTTTCAACTTGCTTACCGGACCTTAAGGAAATGACTGCATTCACATTGTGAGGAGGTCTTTGATTGATTGGAAATTTAGGGTTTACCTCGGTTTGACTTGGAAGTTTGTTCTTCTCTCGGTCACAAATGGCGTTGGCTAATTGGCTCACTTGAACCTCTAACTTAGATATGGCTTGAGTACTAGCATTCAAAATTTGCCTATCTTGAGTCATGGTTTGTGTGAAGGTCTGTTGAGATTGAGCCAAATTAGTCGTTGATTTTAGGAGCGCATCGAGAGTCTTTTCCAAGGAATTTATTCTCTTATCCGATTCATGAAAGCCGGGTGGGTGGGCGGGTGCTTGATTTTGATAAGGAATGTGATTTTGAGTCGTGTTTGAAAAAGGAGCTTGGTTTGGATAATTCGGCTTTTGAAAAGATGGTGGAGATTGGAAATTTTGGCCTTGGTTCCAAGAGAAATTAGGGTGGTTCTTCCACCCGGGATTGTAAGTCGGTGCAAACGGGTCATTCCGAGGTCTCGGTTGGAACATTGCGTTCACTTGCTCAAAATCGGGACAAGGTTGAGACTCAAAGTTCGAAAAAATTGGGTACATAGACATGGGTGGGGGACTACTATGAGTTTCTAGAGCTTCGAGTCTCCTAGTAAGGGTGGCTAGCTTGGCATCGGTTGCAATATTGTTTCCAATTGAATGTAGACCCCTAGAAGAACTAGATGACTCGTTAGACTTGTGAGGTTCCCTAGTAGACTCCCACAACATTGTCTTCTCGGCTAATTCCTCGAAAAACTCCCACCCTTCGTCTTCATTTTTCTCCATAAATTTTCCTTGGCACATAGACTCTAACAACGCGGTTGTTGGACTATCTAAGGCCTCATAAACAATCTTGCAAAGCCTCCATTTTTCTATTCCGTGATGGGGGCATTGTGATAAGAGATTTTTAAAACGATCAAAATATTTCCAAAAAGACTCATTTTCCTTCTGATGAAATTGATTTATTTCGTTTGTAATCCTTGTAGTCTTATGGTTTGGAAAATATTTTTTAAGAAAAATTATCACAAATCCCTCCCACGTTGAAATAGAATTAACGGGTAGACTATACAACCATTTTTTTGCATTTTCTTTCAAGGCGAAGTTGATAAGTCTAAGCCTAATGGAGTCTTCGGTCAATTGTTGGAGTTTTTGTAGAGCACAAACCTCCTCGAATTCATGAAGGAAAATATACGGATCCTCACCATCACTCCCGGTAAACTTAGGTAACATGCTAATGTGATGAGCTTTGATCTCGAAATTATTACCATTTACGGGAGGAAGAGTGATGCACGAAGGTTGAGCAGAACGGGTGGGGTAGCAACGGTCCTTAAGAGACAAGGCCATGTTTACTAATGGTTCGGAACTATCTATAGACTCGGAATCAGAAGAGGAAGAACTCTCAAACGATCTCACTAGTCTAGAAGAAATATCCCTAATCCAAATAGTTCGCATAAACCATGTAAGGAAACACGTAGCAAATAAGTGCGATAAATTAAAACACACAGAAAGGGTGTAAAATTAAAAGAAAAAAAAATTCTAAACCTAGGGTTCCTTAATAAAATAACTAGACCTTGCTCCTAACCGTAAGGGCTACAAAAAACTAGGTAAATCAATAATTATTCGAACCGGATTGGCCAGGTAGGTGCAAGCATTGCCAAGAGGCTAAACACCAACCTAGACACCAAACCTTAATTGGCCAGGTCAGCTTTCGCTTTCCTAGACACCAAAAAGTAGGAATAATTAAAGATTACTTCGTTTCTTAAGCACCTTCCTAATTGAGCGCGAAATTCCTAGGGGCAAACGTCTAATTAATTTTATTAAAGGCTAGGTATGCAAAATGAGGGATTAAATTGTTTTTGGGCTAAGGAAAGAGTGATGAAATCCCTTCCCTTATCTTTTGAGAGGTTTTGCCCTTAAAGTTTATTAACAAAATGATGCAACAAACAATGATATATACAAAAATTATAAACAAATATGGATGCTTACACTACGTGATCTAAAGAAAGAAAGAAATTTAACGTACCTTAGGGTCCTCCAGCGATCACCACAATTATAGGTACGAAAAATTAAAAACAAGAAAATAAAAATCTAGATGATGTGCCCTAAGTGATTAAATGCATGATGCAACAATTATGTATTTACAACTAATTTTTTTGGATTTTTGATTTTTCAATTTTTTTGTGATTTTTGAATTTTTTTAATTTTTTTGTGTTTTTCTAAAAGTAAAAAAAAGCGAAAAGAGTGAGATACGGTTACCGAAGCTAGTTTTCCATAAATTCCAATTTTTCCACGCCTCGTTGAGAAGAGTTCCGAAATCTCAAGCTTTCCTAAAAAGAACGAAAAAAAAAATAAGACAAGAAATAAAACTAACTCGAAAAATTAAAAATTAAGGCGCGAATAATAATTAGTCCCCGGCAGCGGCGCCAAAAACTTGTTGTGCTAAAAATAAAGACGTTTGTGTTTGAATCGCAAGCGCACAATTCGTTTCGTTGTAAAATTTATTGATTCGTTCCACAGGGACTAATTTTATTTTCGCATTCCTTAATTTTTAATTTAATCGAACTAGAACGAGAGTGGGTATTCGAGAATTTTGAATTTTACCGATTAATAATTAAAAGGAAAATTTTCATTTAATCTAATTAACTTAAAACTAAATTATTCTAAATTATTTAAAACTAAACTAATTTATTAGAAACTTTTTATTTACAGGAATTTTTATTTAAGAAAATCCGACATGATTAGTTTGAAAAATAAACTAGCCACAAAAAAAATAAATACGTAAATTGACAAAAGAAAGCCTAACAGCAATTTGAACTTTCAACAAAAATAAAATAAAAAAAAAACTCGGAATCAAGTTGACTAAACAGAACGTAGCAAAACCAATAAAAACAAAAAGAAGAGCTCGGTAAAATCAGTAGCAAAAGGACTCAATACACCAAACCAATTCAGACTACACAGCAATATAAACTCAGAAACAGGTCAACTTGGCAGCCAATCTGCACCAAAATTTAGAACTCAAAACATCAACACCTCATTGTAACAAGACAACAAAATAAACACAGACTCAAAACAAATGACTCGACAAACATTTTCCAAAACTTTTACCATTTTACAGAACAATTTAGTTACCATTTTCCAAATCAAACAACAGAACGCAGAACACAGAACATTGAAGGGATTAACCAAACTCGCACAGCAAAACAAATCAACGCAGACAACGAATTAGACTTGACTCGGAAACTTCAAGCAACAAAAATGAACAACTCAATAACATTAACAAAATCGTTCGAACTATGCACAGCAGAACAAACAATTCAGTCAATCGTAATAAACTCGTAGCAATTTAACAACATCCCAGCAATTTAGAATCAAAATTTACAACCCATTCGACGAATCTCTGCTCAAATCACAGAACACGAATCCTGGACTCGTAATACACAGTACAATAACCAATTCAAACGCACTTAAATCAACATCAGAACTCAGACGGCAACTAAACACAATACACGACTTGGACTCGGCAAATCAAACAGCACAACACTAAAAAAACAGCGAATTCGTCAGAAATTGATACCAAGAACTCAGAAAAAAAACGAACAACAATTGACCTTAAACCATAAACAAGAGAAAAGAGAGTGTGTTTAATTGTGTTTTTAGAATAAGAAAACAGAAGAAGAGGGGAGGTGATTCGTGTAGCTTAAGGGGGGGAAAGAGCAGAAATTGGGTTTAATGCTAGAGAGAAGATAGTTCCTTTTATTTGGTGATTAAAACACAAAGAGAAAAAAAAAAAAAGAAAAACAGGGCTTGTGTGACTTAATCGAAAAGGAGAACAAAAAAAAATTGGATTTGTTTATGTTGGGAGAAAAGGGAGACCATGTACTGCTTCGAATTAATTTTAACAAAATGGAAGCAGTAACTAAGTACTGAAATTGACAAAACTATATTTTTTTTATTTTTTATTTTTTTAAAGAAAATAAAACAAAAGAAATTAACTACGAAATTTAAAATTTACACTAGAACGAGAATTTGGAATTAAAATGGCCCACAATAAAATTGAGATTTAAAGGGGCAAAAATTACGAATAAAAACTACGAACAAGAAATTAAAGTTTCATTATTTTCAACCCCAAGTGGTTAGCAACGGGATTTACGAAAATAACGAAACAAGGCAACAATAACGAAAGAGCAAGACAAGAAGTAAAGAAAATAAAAATTGCATTTATAATAAGAGTGTTTACAAGATTTGAAACTAAGAAAAGAAATACAAGAAAATAAAACTACCCTAAAATCTAAGTTACTTAATACAAGGGGGGTGAGGGGGTATTTATAGGATAGGAATTAGGGTTAAGGGGGGTGTTGGGTAAATCCCCACCATACATTTTGGTTGTGTGGTGGTGAAATCCTAGCCATCTATTTGATTCCTTCCCCCTAAGCTTTGAAGAGTTGATCTTGGCCATACACTTTGCTAATGTGTTGGGATGATGTTAGCTTCGCAAACACGCAAGTATACGTGGTCACAAAGTAGCAAGTGGTAAATAAGAGTTCGATCCTCAGGGACAAAATGCACTGTGAATTTATTGCCTATGCAACAGCGTATGATTACTTTTTACTGCTTGACAATTATCAACTTCAAGTTTTGATTATACTAAAATTATCAACTAAGCAAAACAGATCGAAAAGTGAATAACAAGAATTTATCAATAGCAAGAAAGACATGGGATTCCAATTTCATCGACAATTTCACTAACGACTGACTCAATTTATCGACTCGGGTGATAATTCAATAATTAATCAGATAACACGATGATAATACGAGCTACCTTTCAGTAAACTCGCATCAAACCCCTTAAATTCCACAAAAGATAGAATTTACGAAGACATCAAATTATATTCGGATTATATATGTCTATACAATCTGGAAATACAATTGATTAAAGCTTAAGTTATCAATGCGATTACATGGGGCAAGTGAGATGGGTTAAATCACAATGCAAATCAAAATTAAATAATTAAATCAAGAACCCATGCTAATTTGGCGATATCTAAACCCTAGAATCCGCTTTCGCAATCAACTAAGATTAATTAAATAAGATGGTCGCGAATCATCTTTAAATTAATTCAACCAAATTAGATTATTGAAAATTAACCACCCGGAATCAATTATGAATCAAGAACGGAAGCTACGTCATCGAATCTACCGGAACCCCATGTAAAAGAAATTAGTTCATTATTGACTTAAAAACTAACATGGAAATTATAAGAATTAAAGATCTAAATTTAAACATGTTATGATAATAAAGAATAATAATTAATAAAGGAAAAGAGAAGAGATAGAAAATTGAAACCAAATTGAGATGAATAAAAATATCCAGAATTTGCTCCTTGCTGTCACTGGAGGAACCCTAGAATATCTTGTTATACGATTACAAGATAGTTCTCTGATAATGAACCACTCCTAATTATATTGCTATTGTGCTAAGTCAAAAACTAAAAATAATGTTACACACTGAGCCCAACAGAAATCGGCCCACAAAGCATCATTGTTTTTATTAAAACCGGCTACAGGGAAATCAACCAAACCGGCTACAGGAAGTGCCGCGCAGGGGCTCAAAACCGCGCGCAGGAGCGCAACCAACGCGCTATAGCCCTTCGACCAGCGCTGTAGCGCATCACGAACAGAAACCACTTCGCGCTATAGCGCCATACCGTGCGCAGCAGCACAAACACTGCGCTGTAGCCCAATTTTCCGCGCACCTGCGCACTCCTCCAGAACCATTACCGCGCAGGAGCGCCTGGCACGCGCAATAGCGCCCTCTACCATAACACCTCGCGCTGTTGCACTAAGTTCCGCGCAGCTGCGCATGGGAGCCCCTGTCCAGCCGCGCTATGGCGCCTTCAACTAGCGCTGTAGCGCCTCAAACCTCCACTCCCCGCGCTGTAGCGCATAACCTATGCAGCTGCTCACTTTGGCTACTGGAAGTCACCTCTAAAATTTCCACAAACAAGATACAACTCCTGTGAATTCTGCCATGATGTAAAATGAAGAACACCAAAATCTTTTCACCCCTAGCTGCTCAAAATTCTCTTCCACTTATTCTTCGATTCCAAGTTCAAATTCTCCTCCATAAATTTCAATTCTCTAAAATCTTTATCCACCACCACCATAAACACCATAAATTAGTTCAAGCCCTTCATGCCGACATGAATCAACCTACACCAAAAAATGCACAAAAACATATTAAACGACAATGAAACTTGAGGACTTGCGAACAATTCGAGTTCAAACGGGAGGAGAATAGTGG
Organism: Saposhnikovia divaricata; assembly: GCA_036435485.1. Taxonomy (NCBI): domain Eukaryota; kingdom Viridiplantae; phylum Streptophyta; class Magnoliopsida; order Apiales; family Apiaceae; genus Saposhnikovia; species Saposhnikovia divaricata. The sequence goes on along the minus strand of CM071597.1, from coordinate 126,012,391 downwards.
ATATAAAATCCACTTATCAAACCCCCAAACTTAAATCGTTGCTTGTCCTCAAGCAATGCAATTTCCACGCTAACGAGATGAATGAATGCAACTAATTTTTAAATGCCAAGACGATGCAAAATGACCTAATGCAATGACTCCAAACACCAGCTATCGTAACCACTCACAAGCCAACACCTCAAATCATGCAACAACGCCAAACAGAGCTCGACTAAGCCCCCGTATACCAACAAAACGTGCGCGGGAACGTGGTGTGTGCAATTCTCACGAGAAATACTCTCGACACTAGATCACGACATAGCCAATTCTTCGCCACGACAATCACCTGTTTATAAACAGAATGAACTCTAGACACTCCATGACTCAAAGACACCGCCATCATCATTCAAGGTAGACACGGACTCATGCTCTACTCTACAAAACACTACAAAACACAAAAACACACATGTTCATTGACCGTGCAATGGGTGAGACCCCTAAAGGCTTATACAATAGCACTCTTTTAGCGAACGTTAGGTCAGCAATCCCAAACCACAAAGGGCTTTAGGTTACTAGGACTAAGTCCCCTCAGACTTACTTGCTCGAGTACTAAAGAGCCCACCCTAGCCAATTCACAAACACACACGCTCACAAACGCTCATTTTTTATTCACACGACTCTTTTTTTTGTTCTTTTCTTTTCTCTTTTCTATTTTTTTTTTTTTTTTCTTTTTCTTGACTCTTTTTTTTTTTTTTTTTTTTTTTTTGTTTTTTTTTTTTTTGATTTTTTTTTTTTTTTTTTTTATGCATGGGTGCACTATCTCACCCCCTAGACTACTCATATCAAATATGAGCGGCTACTAGCCATTTGACGCCTAGCCATTATTACACTACTACACGACACTTAGCATGACATCCATGTTTTCCCCCAAACTTATACTTAAGTGCTTCTATGCCATCAAGGGAATAACGAACATTCTAGATATAAATAAGTGATTAAATCCTAACAACCAAACCAGGTATGACTCAATCTAGCCCAAGAGCAAACCGTGAGACTGTGAAAAGATTGTGTTCCCGACACACGCAAGTCAATTCCATAAGAACTTAAATCAACCCTCTATTTATTGTCATTACACTCTAATTAGCATCAACCCAATGAGCCAGAAACAAACACTCGTGTGGAATCATATGATATGCATGCATAAGCATGAACACAACGATGCTACAACCTAAATAATCTATATGGCATGGCAACCTAAATGCAAACTACATGACATGGTACACTAAGTGCAACTAACATGAATATATACTAAATGCAATGCATGGCTCTAGCACCCTAAAATCACCCCCAAACTTATTAAATTCAATGTCCTCATTGAAGGTAAATAAAAGGGTACAAGAGATACTCCCCTACTCATCGGCATCGTCACCCTCCTCGGGTGGTGTGTCAGGTGGTGGATAGACATGGTGAGCGCCAAAGGTGGGCCATGTGACCTGGAATCCCTGCTGGCGATATACCCCATCCAACGACTGTGTCAAATCCGTAGCAAACCTGCTCATCATGTCATGTGTAGTGTCATAGCGCCTCAACATGCGCCTATACTGAGCATCACTAAAGACCACGGTGCCCTGACCCGGCTGGCTTGTCTGAGCGTGGGAAGGACCCGCTCTATCAGCCTGACGAGGAACTCTCGACACTAGTGGTGGGGCCTCCTCGCCCTCATCAACAACATACCCAAGCCCCCTAGGATGCGGAGTGCCGCCCGGCCACTCTGCCATCCTTCTAATCACATTATGATTAATAGAACCCATTGGACGAAGTAAAGTCTCATCATTAAACCAAGACACACCTGCATGAATACACAACTGACCAATAACCTCAGCATGAGGAATCCCTCCAGTAGTGCCACCACCCAAAAACTTCATGATGTTTCGGTTGATGAGATACCCAAGATCAATGTAATGTCCGTTCAAGATGCCCCATAAAATAATCGCCCGCTCTACAGTGACATCGGTGACATGGGTGGATGGCATGATACGCGCACAAATAAAAAGAAACCAAGCTCGCGCATACCGTGTCAAAGCAGCGGCAGGGAAAGTGCGCTTCTCAAACGTCCCGGGCTTACACTTCCACATTGTGCCCGGAATGCACATCCCCGCTATGATAGCATCCAAATCCACATTATCACGGGTTTTCTGCGTCCAATCCTCGGCACCTCTCGGCCTTGCCGGTTGGAATATAACCCGCCTTATATAACTAGGCTTATACGCCACTGTCTGGCCTCGTACCGTAGCCTCACCATTTGCCTCCTCTTTAGCATTTGCATAGAATTCTCTTACTATGCCCAACGGAACATCCAAGGGTGTTTTACAAAAATCCATCCAACCCCTCTCGCTAATCATTGCAAGCAATTCTCCATCCTCCTCCGAGGGTTCAAAACCCCTCTCCCTACAAACGGCTCTAGACAACAAACTGAAAAACTCATCTTCCGCTTTTTTCGACACAAATTTATCAACATTATAGTCGGGTTCCACCTCCTCCTCCGAACTACTACTAGCCACAACACGAGTTCTTTTCGGAGCCATTGAACAAGAACAATACAATACTACCACCAATATACCACAACAACTCCAATTCAACAATTAACCAAAAACACCCAAAAATGATATTCCACACAAAATATCCCAATTCCAATAATCAATCTTAATTCAATGACAAGAGTAGTAAAGAATTTTACCCATGAATTGAAGATGATAACCTCGAGATCACTTTCCCCAAGCTTGAATTAGAAATTCCTTGAAGCTTTAATGGAGTTTGGATGGTTTGGAACAAAGAGGGGATTTGTGTGTATAGGTGTATGTATATATGGGTGTATAGATGTGGAAGATGAAGTGGGTGTGTAGGATTTGGGTTTGGTGGGTATTAGAATTTAGGAGAGATTTGATTTAGGATGGGGGAAAAAAAAAAAAAAAAATATGGGTTTGTGGGGGGATTTTTGTGGCCAAGAAGAATGCAGTAGACTTATGGGTGCTGGTGAAACAAGCGGCCCCTTTATTAAATTTTTTTTTTTTTTTTTTTTTTCTTGAAAATACTACAACACACTAGAAAACCAACCTAATTCCATACCAATTACGTGGGTTGCCTCCCACGGAGCGCTTCTTTAACGTCACTAGCTTGACTTGAAGCCTGACTTTACGTTGAACCAAGAACCACCGTTCTTTTCTCGCGATCCACCATTCCACCAAAATAGTGTTTCAATCTCTGACCATTGACCTTAAAAGCTTGATCAGGTGATGACTCGAAAATCTCCACAGCACCATGCGGATACACCGTTTTAATGGTGAAAGGCCCTGACCAACGTGATTTAAGCTTTCCCGGAAAAAGCTTGAGCCGGGAGTTAAAAAGAAGCACCAATTGGCCTGGTTCAAAAGTTTTGGGCACCAATTTCCTGTCGTGCCACCTCTTCACTTTCTCCTTATACAACTTTGAGTTCTCATAAGCTTGCAGACGGAACTCATCAAGTTCATTCAACTGTAACATCCTTTTTTCACCAGCAGCTGTCATATCAAGATTCAACTTTTTCAATGCCCAATACGCCTTGTGCTCAAGTTCTGCAGGTAGATGACATGCTTTTCCATAGACCAGCTGAAACGGAGACATCCCCAAAGGAGTTTTATAGGCAGTCCTGTAAGCCCACACAGCTTCATCCAATTTCGAGGACCAATCCTTCCTCGAAGGATTCACTACCTTCTCCAAGATTCGCTTAATTTCCCGATTCGAGACTTCGGCTTGACCATTAGTCTGAGGATGATAGGCGGTTGCAACGCGGTGAGATACTCGATATTTGGCTAGTAAAGCCGTGAACTGGCGGTTGCAAAAGTGAGTGCCTTCATCACTGATTATAGCACGAGGAGTCCCAAAACGAGTGAAGATCTGTTTATGAAGAAAATTAAGCACGACCTTAGCATCGTTCGTTGGCAAGGCCTTCACCTCTACCCATTTGGATACATAATCCACTGCCAACAGAATGTACTGATTTTTGAACGACGACACAAAGGGTCCCATGAAGTCAATACCCCACACATCAAAGATCTCCACTTCCAGCATGTTATTCAACGGCATCTCATTCCTCCGAGAAATATTGCCAACTCTTTGGCACCGATCACATCGCAGCACGAACTGATGCGCATCCTTAAATAGAGTAGGCCAGAAGAAACCTGCCTGAAGTACCCGAGCAGCAGTTTTATCACCCCCATAATGACCACCGTAGATGGTGTCATGGCAATCTCGTAGAATCCCCTCCGTCTCACTGTAAGGAATACACCGTCGGAGAAGCTGATCCGGCCCTTGCCTGAAAAGATAGGGTTCATCCCAACGGTACCATTTGACATCGTGGAGGAATTTCTTCTTCTGAGCATAAGAAAACTCAGCTGGGATGATGTTGCTCACCAGATAATTCACAAAATCAGCGAACCACGGAACTTCACCTTGCATCTGAAACAACTGCTCATCCGGGAAGTGCTCATTTATGAGAGTTGCATCCTTACTTCCATCTTCACCCTGCTCCAATCTCGAGAGATGATCAGCTACCTGATTTTCCGTTCCTTTCCTGTCCTTGATCTCAAGTTCAAACTCCTGAAGTAGAAGTACCCAACGAATCAGTCGGGGTTTAGCATCCTTTTTAGCAAGTAGAAACCTGATAGCTGCATGGTCTGTGTAGACCGTGACCTTCGCACCAAGCAAATAAGACCTGAACTTCTCGAATCCATAAACAACTGCAAGAAGCTCTTTTTCAGTGGTGGTGTAATTCAGCTGGGCATCATTGAGGGTCTTACTAGCATAGTAGACCACATGAAAAACATTGCTCTTCCTTTGCCCTAACACCACACCCACAGCAAAGTCACTTGCGTCACACATCATCTCGAACGGCTCATTCCAGTTGGGAGCTGTGATGATTGGAGTAGTGGTCAGCTTCTTCTTCAAGTGCTCAAATGCCTGGAGACACTCATCAGTGAATTTGAAAGGAGTATCTTTCTCTAATAAGCTGCAAAGAGGCTTTGTAATTTTAGAGAAGTCTTTGATGAAACGCCTATAGAACCCGGCGTGTCCCAGAAAACTGCGAACTCCTTTGACTGAAATAGGTGGAGGGAGCTTCTCAATAGTCTCCAGCTTGGCCTTGTCCACTTCTAAACCCTTTCTAGACACCTTGTGACCTAGAATAATGCCTTCTTGTACCATGAAGTGGCACTTCTCCCAGTTGAGCACTAGATTCGTCTCCACACATCGCTTCAAAACCATACTCAGATTGTGTAAGCATTCGTCATACGATGACCCAAAGACAGAGAAGTCATCCATGAACACTTCCACATTAATGCCAATCATATCAGAGAAGATGGCCATCATGCATCTCTGGAATGTAGCTGGAGCACCACAAAGTCCGAAGGAAACACGTCGGAACGCAAAAGTCCCAAATGGACATGTGAAGGTAGTCTTCTCCTGATCTTCAGGAGCTATAGCAATCTGATTGTAGCCCGAATACCCATCCAACAAACAGTAGTACTCATGTCCAGCTAACCTGTCCAACATCTGGTCAATGAAGGGTAGAGGGAAGTGATCCTTCCTGGTGGCCTTGTTCAACTTTCTGTAGTCCATACAAACTCTCCAACCTGTGACTGTCCGCGTTGGAATGAGTTCATTCTTTTCGTTGGTCACCACTGTCATACCCCCTTTCTTTGGTACGCACTGAACGGGGCTCACCCACGAACTATCCGAGATTGGATAGATGATGCCTGCGTCCAGCCACTTTAGAATCTCCTTCTTGACAACCTCTTTCATGATGGGATTTAGCCTCCTCTGATGTTCCACTGAAGGTTTGCACCCCTCCTCCATTGGAATTTTGTGCATACAGTAAGAGGGGCTGATGCCCTTGATGTCTGCAATTGTCCACCCTATTGCTGACTTGAACTCTCTCAAAATCCGCAAAAGTTTCTCTTCCTCGCTACCTGACAGGTTAGATGCAATAATCACAGGTAATGTAGATGCATCACCAAGAAAAGCATACCTTAGATGGTCCGGCAGTGGCTTAAGTTCAAGTTCAGGAGCTTCCTCAATAGATGGCTTAAGGCGGATTTGTGATTTCTGAAGCTCAGCTAAACCCAGTGATGTGGGTGGAGCAATGATTCTTCTCTGATAAGGGCTAGCATTCAACATTTGCATACATTCAGCATCCTCTTCATCTTCAGAGTCAGCATCCCCCTGTAATGTGCTGACTAAAGCATCCGTTTTCAACATCTGATTCATCTCCTTGTGTTGCAGCGACTTGACCACATCAAGTCTGAAGCAGTCTTCCTCTTCAGTAGGCAATTGCATAGCTTTAAACACATTGAACGTGATGTTTTGATCATTAACTCTCATAGTCAATTCCCCTTTTTGAACATCAATTAACGTTTTGCCCGTGGCCAAGAATGGCCTTCCCAAGATAATGGGGATGTTCTTGTCCTCCTCGAAATCCAAGATGACAAAGTCAGCCGGAAAGATGAGTTTATCTACCTTGACTAGAACGTCTTCTACTATTCCACGAGGATATGTAACCGACCTGTCCGCAAGCTGCAATGAAATATTTGTTGGCTTAGGGTCTGGAAGTCCAAGTGTCAAGAAGACTGAGAGAGGCATCAGATTGATGCTTGCACCAAGATCACACAAGCATCGGTTGAAAGACACGTTCCCAATAGTGCAGGGAATGGTGAAGCTCCCTGGATCTTTAAGCTTTGGAGGAAGTTTCTGCTGAAGAATCGCGCTACATTCCTCCGTCAGTGCAACTGTCTCATAATCAGCCAGCTTTAATTTCTTTGAGAGAATCCCCTTCATAAATTTGGCGTAGCTAGGCATTTGTTCCAAGGCTTCAGCAAATGGTATGTTGATATGTAGCTTTTTAAACACCTCCAGAAACTTACCAAATTGCTGATCCTTCTTCTCCTTCTGAATTCGCTGAGGAAAAGGTGGAGGCGGATAGACTGGAGGCTTAACCTCTGAAGGGGCCGACTCCTTAATTGGTTGCTTTTCCTTGTCCTCAACATCCTCTAGCTCTGCTTGTTTTGAAGTCTGCTCAAAATCTGAACCCCCTGTAACCTTTCCTGATCGCAGAGTGATAGACTGTACCTGCTCCTTACCCTCTCTCTTTCCTGGATTCGGCTCTGTGTTGCTAGGCAGAGTTCCCTGCTGCCTATTAAGTAGGGCATTAGCAAGCTGGCCAATCTGATTTTCCAAAGTCTTAAGCGAAGAAGCTTGACTCTGGAGTGAAACTGCTTGGCTCTTGACCATGGCTCTCAACTCCTCAAGTTCAGATTTCTCATTATTCTGCTGCTGAAATCCTGGAGGCTGATACTGCTGCCTCGGCGCATATTGCTGCTGACTCCCTGAAGGGTTGAACTGTCTACCCCCAAACTGCTGGTTGGGAGGTGGAAAAGATTGCTGCTGTGCGATGTTCTGATTGTTACCCCAGCTGAAATTGGGGTGGTTCCTGTTATTCGGATGGTAAGTGTTGGGCACTGGCTGCTGCGGCCTTTGGAAGTTGCTCACAAATTGTGCCGACTCAGTGGATATGGCACATTGACGAGTATCATGGCTACCAGCACATAGCTCACAGATGCTAGCAACCTGTTGCATCCCAAGATTAGCCAATGAATCAACTTTCAAATTAAGAGCCTCCAACTGAGCTGAAAGTGCAGTAGCTGTGTCAACTTGAAGGACTCCTGCCACTTTGTTCTGCTGCAATCTCTGGGAAGGATTCTGATACTCATTTGCTGCCATCATTTCAATCAACTCATAGGCTTCCTCGTAGCTCTTAGCCCACAATGCTCCTCCAGAAGCTGCATCGACCATAGGCCTAGATTGGCCTCCCAGACCATTGTAAAAGCAGTTTATGATCATCCAGTCTGGCATTCCATGATGGGGGCATTTCCTAAGCATCTCCTTGTAACGCTCCCAAGCTTCACATAGAGATTCCCCCTGAGTCTGAGTGAACTGAGTGATGGCATTCCGTATGGCTGCAGTCTTAGCCATAGGAAAGAATTTGGAGAGAAACTTCTGTGCAAGCTCTTCCCACGTAGTGATTGAACCAGCTGGTAAAGAATGTAACCAGCCCTTGGCTTTGTCCCTCAAAGAGAACGGGAAGAGTCTCAGCTTCACTGCATCATCCGAGACACCATTAAACTTGAAGGTGTCACAGATTTCGATGAAATTCCTGATGTGCATATTGGGGTCCTCAGTAGCACCACCCCCAAATTGCACTGTGTTTTGCACCATCTGGATAGTGCCCGGCTTGATCTCGAACGTATTCGCAGCAATGGCAGGCCTGATAATACTTGACTGAATGTCATTGATTCTAGGCTGCGAATAGTCCATGAGAGCCCTTGGAACGTCTTGTGGATTAGGGTCTCCCATAGCAACAATGTGTTCAACGTCAACCTCAACCTCAAGTTCAACTTCTTCTTCTTGTTTTCTTTCTTGTTCCGCCTTGGTTTGAGACCGTGTTCGCATGCACGACTAGTACCTGAAACACACAAATGGCAAGGCGACACAAGTTGGATAAGAATTCACAAATCAAGTCAGTAATCTATAATGACCACTGATGACAAGCATATAACTACAATAACACCGCGTCCCCGGCAGCGGCGCCAAAAACTTGTTAGCTTCGCAAACACGCAAGTATACGTGGTCACAAAGTAGCAAGTGGTAAATAAGAGTTCGATCCTCAGGGACAAAATGCACTGTGAATTTATTGCCTATGCAACAGCGTATGATTACTTTTTACTGCTTGACAATTATCAACTTCAAGTTTTGATTATACTAAAATTATCAACTAAGCAAAACAGATCGAAAAGTGAATAACAAGAATTTATCAATAGCAAGAAAGACATGGGATTCCAATTTCATCGACAATTTCACTAACGACTGACTCAATTTATCGACTCGGGTGATAATTCAATAATTAATCAGATAACACGATGATAATACGAGCTACCTTTCAGTAAACTCGCATCAAACCCCTTAAATTCCACAAAAGATAGAATTTACGAAGACATCAAATTATATTCGGATTATATATGTCTATACAATCTGGAAATACAATTGATTAAAGCTTAAGTTATCAATGCGATTACATGGGGCAAGTGAGATGGGTTAAATCACAATGCAAATCAAAATTAAATAATTAAATCAAGAACCCATGCTAATTTGGCGATATCTAAACCCTAGAATCCGCTTTCGCAATCAACTAAGATTAATTAAATAAGATGGTCGCGAATCATCTTTAAATTAATTCAACCAAATTAGATTATTGAAAATTAACCACCCGGAATCAATTATGAATCAAGAACGGAAGCTACGTCATCGAATCTACCGGAACCCCATGTAAAAGAAATTAGTTCATTATTGACTTAAAAACTAACATGGAAATTATAAGAATTAAAGATCTAAATTTAAACATGTTATGATAATAAAGAATAATAATTAATAAAGGAAAAGAGAAGAGATAGAAAATTGAAACCAAATTGAGATGAATAAAAATATCCAGAATTTGCTCCTTGCTGTCACTGGAGGAACCCTAGAATATCTTGTTATACGATTACAAGATAGTTCTCTGATAATGAACCACTCCTAATTATATTGCTATTGTGCTAAGTCAAAAACTAAAAATAATGTTACACACTGAGCCCAACAGAAATCGGCCCACAAAGCATCATTGTTTTTATTAAAACCGGCTACAGGGAAATCAACCAAACCGGCTACAGGAAGTGCCGCGCAGGGGCTCAAAACCGCGCGCAGGAGCGCAACCAACGCGCTATAGCCCTTCGACCAGCGCTGTAGCGCATCACGAACAGAAACCACTTCGCGCTATAGCGCCATACCGTGCGCAGCAGCACAAACACTGCGCTGTAGCCCAATTTTCCGCGCACCTGCGCACTCCTCCAGAACCATTACCGCGCAGGAGCGCCTGGCACGCGCAATAGCGCCCTCTACCATAACACCTCGCGCTGTTGCACTAAGTTCCGCGCAGCTGCGCATGGGAGCCCCTGTCCAGCCGCGCTATGGCGCCTTCAACTAGCGCTGTAGCGCCTCAAACCTCCACTCCCCGCGCTGTAGCGCATAACCTATGCAGCTGCTCACTTTGGCTACTGGAAGTCACCTCTAAAATTTCCACAAACAAGATACAACTCCTGTGAATTCTGCCATGATGTAAAATGAAGAACACCAAAATCTTTTCACCCCTAGCTGCTCAAAATTCTCTTCCACTTATTCTTCGATTCCAAGTTCAAATTCTCCTCCATAAATTTCAATTCTCTAAAATCTTTATCCACCACCACCATAAACACCATAAATTAGTTCAAGCCCTTCATGCCGACATGAATCAACCTACACCAAAAAATGCACAAAAACATATTAAACGACAATGAAACTTGAGGACTTGCGAACAATTCGAGTTCAAACGGGAGGAGAATAGTGGATATAAAATCCACTTATCAGATGATCTCCACCTTCCACTTGTCTTGAATTATTCCTTTTGCTCCAAGCTCCTAATTCTTTTCCTTCTTTCATTTTTGCTCCTTTTTCTTCCTCCTTTTTCCCTTCCTTGCACTTTATTTATTTAATTTGTCATTTCTTTATTTATTTACGATTGACCTGAAATGCAACAAAATAAATTATAAAAACACGAGTTCAAGCAATAAATAGGTAAATAAAATATGCAAAAATATGCACTTATCACATAAGCTATCACATGCATACGCTTATCCTTCTTTTGCCCAAGAACAACACCCACAGCATAGTCACTAGCATCACACATAAGCTCAAATGGCAAGCTCCAATCGGGAGATGTAACTATGGGTGCAGAAGTAAGTTCCTTTTTCAGCCTGTTAAAAGCAACAAGACAACTTTCATCAAAGTCAAAGACACGATCCTTTTCGAGAAGATTGCAGAGTGGCCGAGCTAACTTGGAGAAATCCTTGATGAACCGTCGATAAAAACCAGCATGACCAAGAAAGCTTCGAATTCCTTTCACAGATGAAGGTGGTGGCAATTTTTCAATAACTTCAATTTTTGCTCTATCGACCTCAATGCCTTTACTAGAGATTTTATGCCCAAGCACAATGCCTTCCTTCACCATGAAGTGACATTTTTCCCAATTAAGAACAAGATTCGTTTCAATACATCTCTGCAACACCTTTGATAAACTGGCTAAACAGGATTCAAAGGAAGAACCATATACAGTGAAGTCATCCATGAATACCTCCATGTTTCTCCCTATAAAATCTGAGAAAATGTGGTTCATGAGCCGTTGAAACGTTGAAGGACCATTACACAAACCAAAAGGAAGCCTCCGATAAGCAAAAGTGCCATACGGACAAGTAAAGGTGGTCTTCTCTTGATCTTCGGGTGCAATAGGAATCTGAAAGTAACCCGAGAATCCATCCAGAAAGTTGTAATACTCATTACCCGCCAACCTTTCGAGCATTTGATCAATGAATGGGAGGGGAAAGTGATCTTTGCGAGTAGCGTTATTCAACTTCCTATAGTCAATGCAAACTCTCCAACCTGTTACTGTTCTCGTGGGAATTAATTCATTCTTCTCATTGTGAACAACCGTCATCCCACCTTTCTTAGGCACAACATGAATAGGGCTAACCCATTTACTGTGTGGAACCGAATATATGATTCCAGCATCAAGCAACTTTGTGATTTCTTTCTTCACCACCTCTTGCAAATTCGGATTCAATCTTCTTTGTCCCTCAATCACAGGCTTATGATCATCTTCTAAGGCAATTCTATGCATGCAAAGAGCAGGGCTTATTCCCTTGATATCTTGAATTGTCCAACCAATAGCTGATTTATATTGCCGAAGAACATGTAATAACTTTTCTCTCTCATCATCACTAAGCAAAGCAGAAACTACCACAGGATATGTATCATTAGGACCCAGAAAAGCATACCTCAAATTAGCAGGTAGAGGTTTAAGTTCAACCTGTGGTGCCTCTGAAAGTGTAAAAGCCATCTCAACTTCTGTGTCTCGTACAACCAGCGCTTCTTCTTCTACATCATCTAACACCCGTTCTGCTCCCATGAAGTGTTCATTTTCTAGCTGCACAATTTCATCAACTCTGTCAACAGTAAAACAAGTTGCTCCAAAAGGAGGTATCTTCATTGCTTTATTCAGATCAAATTCCACTTTGTCCTCGCCAACATTCAATGTCAATTTTCCAGCTTTAACATCGATTGTAGTGCCAGCAGTAGCCAAGAATGGCCTTCCCAAGATAATGGGTATCTCGACATCTTCATCCATCTCTAACACCACAAAATCACAAGGTATGACAAATTTATCCACTTTGACTACCACATCCTCAACGACCCCTAACGGATATTTAACAGAACGATCCGCCAACTGAAGTGAAATCCGTGTCTTTTTAAGCTCTCCAAGACCAAGTCGTTTGCAAATTGAGTATGGCATCAAACTCATACTTGCCCCTAATTCACACAAGGCTTTCATGTTTTCCATCTTCCCAATAGTGCAAGGCAAAGAGAAGCTTCCCGGATCTTTCAATTTCTGAGGAATGGCCTTTTGGATGACTGCACTGCATTCCGCATTAAGAGTAATAGTTTCTGCATCTTCAAGTTTCCTCTTCTTTGTCAACATCTCCTTAAGAAATTTAGCATAAAGTGGCATCTGATTCAAAGCTTCAGCCAACGGAATATTAACATGCAACTGCCGGAACATAGTCAAGAACTTCTCGTACTGCTTCTCTAAATGCCTGTTATGAAGTCTCTGTGGAAATGGAATAGGAGGAACATAAGGTGGTGGAGGAACATATGGCTTTTCTGATTCTTCTTCCTTCTTCTTCTCATCTTCTTTTTCTGACGTGTCTGCAGCAATCTCTACTGGCTCATCCTCTTTCTCAGCATCACTCTCTTTAGGCTTAAAAACCTCAACCTCGGGCAACTCTTTTCCGCTCCTCAAAGTAATTGCTTTACATTGCTCTTTACCAGTCTGGTCGGGTTGACTAGGAAGAGACCCTTGTTCACGAACACCCATCTTTGAGGCAATCTGTCCAATCTGTGTTTCTAGCATCTTTTGAGATGATGCCATCTGATCTATTCTTGATTCCATATTAGCCAATGCCCCAGAAGTCCCTTGCATAATCTTATTTAGTGCAACCTCCCACTCAGCTGGTTCTTTCTTTGGTGGAGGTTGATACTGCTACTGTGCTTGATATGGCGGTCGTGACTGAAAACCAGGAGGTTGATTCTGCCTTGGAAATGCATAGGAAGGATTAGCTGCATGATTATTGCTGTAAGAAAGATTATTGTTTGGCCTTTGATTTGGATTGTAGTAAGAATTATTCTGCACAGGCCACGGCTGTCTTCCCTGAATGAAAGATGCTTCTTCTGGAAATTGTTGCACATAAGAGTTCTGACCAGCACCATAATCATTATACCCTTCTATAGGTGAAGAAATAGCATTCACATTTGCTCTTTGTCCTCGCACCTCCTGAGTTAGAGTATCCAACTTTTGAGCCAGCATGTTGATCATCTCAGATTCTTGTGCTGCTTTTGCTGAGCTCGTCCCACTAGGTGCCCATGAATAATTATTAGATGCTAATTCCTCAAGAAGTGCTTTAGCCTGTGTAGTTGGTGCCTTCTTGAAATTTCCACCAGCAGCTACATCCAGACTCAAACGAATATCTGCATTCATGGCCCCATAAAAAGTACTGATGATCTGCCAATCTTCCAAGCCATGATGTGGACACTTCCTCAATAGTGCCTTGAATCTCTCCCATTCCTGATATAGACCTTCACCCGGTTGTGCTTTAAAACTCATAATCATAGTCCTCAACTGTTGCGTCTTGTCAGAAGGATAGTATTTGGACAAGAATGCCGTAGAAAGACTCTCCCATGTAGCAACCGAAGTGTTTGGAAGTTGCTGAAACCATTCCAAAGCTCTTCCCTTAATAGAGTAGGGAAACATATGGAGACGAATCTGATCACTCGTAATGCCAGTGATTCTGAATGAGCCACACATCTGCACAAAACGCTCTAGATGTCTGTGTGGGTCTTCTAATTCAATGTCTCCTTCAAAAGCTTGATTGCTGATCATCTGAATTAAGCTCGGATTAATATGGAACTGAGCTGCACCAATCTCTGGAGTTTTGTACATGCAATTGGCTGGATTCGGTGTCTCATGGTCCCAAATAGAAGACTGATCAACATTAACAGCTGGTCGAGGTTCTGGATCTCCCATCTTAGCTTTATCTTTTCTTAGCTTTCTCAAAGTACGCTCGATTTCAGGGTCAAATTCCAATTTTCTAGCACAAGATGAACGTAGCATACACCTGAAAATCACCAACAAAACAACTTGTGGAACCAATTAAAATCTAAACAATAAGAAACAATTTACCTAAACTCAACTATACTGCCTTCCCCGGCAGCGGCGCCAATTTGTTAGTAGTATTTTTGTGTGTTCGTTCTCAGGGAAGGACTAAATTTAACTCAAAGTTCAGGTTTCTTATCTCTTTACGTCTAGAAGTGTGTGAGAAGAATTTTTGGGTTTGTGTATTAACTAAATTAACCAAGAACTAATTATAAGCACTAAGAATTGATTTTAAACTGAGATTCAAATATGTTGGAAAACAATCTAAGAACTGGGGTTCTTCACTTGGTCTCAATACATGCTCAATATTAATGTGATATCTGTGTTCCTACCTTGCTGAAAACAATTCTTCTAAAGTTATACTGTACCCTCCCAGGCTACAATATAGTGCTTACAGCTACACCCTAATTGTCACTCCCGTGATACAATCAACGTATATCTATAAACTGTTAAATGCCAAGAATTATATGTCTCACAATTCTCCTATTAATCTCCCGATCTAATATTCAAATTATGTCTGTTAAATCATGTACTAAGATTGCAACTTCTCTCCCAAGCTTATTACAATCCCTAGAATACAATCAAAGGTTCATGACTCCCCTAATTGTGTTAAGATCTCATTAACAGATCAGCAAAGCAGAAAATCACATAATCAAGCATGCATGAATACCAAGGAATACTACCCAATCCTCAGATTAGAGAATTAGTTACGCATATTTAATAAAGAAAACATAATAATAATGATAATGAATGAAAACATAATATTGAAGAAAGAATTGAAGATCGAAAGTACCTTGATACGATTAAAAGCTATGAATTGTTATGATTTACAATGGTAGGATGTGTTTAAATAGGCTCTACAAATCTTGCCCAACAAGAAATTGCCTTCTATTACAATTTGGATTTAAAGAAGGTACCCAAAACTGCCCAGAATACAATTAGAATTAGAAAAAGGGCAAAACGGTAAATTCCCAGCCTTCTTTTACAAGAACACGTGCGCGATTTAATTCAGCATATTTCTTGCACTTGTTTCCTATCCCAGGTTGTAGAAAATCTCTCAAGCTTCGCGTGGACTGCTTACGGGCCTCAAACGGACTTCTAGAACTCCAGATATGGCCAAAACAGTGTAGACTGCGCAGCCTTCCCAGAAAATCCGAATTTTAATCAATTAATTCTCCAAAAACGATAGAAGCATCCACTTTAATCAACATTCTCGTAAATCTGCACAACTAAGCAAAACACATCAAAACTACAACAACTTGAGTCCAAAACAATCAATTTAAGCCGAACGGAGGCATTCCCAATGTATATAAAATCCACTTATCAATGTGTTGTGTGTTTTTATCAACCCTAATGAGCTTTAGGCCCAATAACAAATTAAAACACCCAATTAATTACTACACACTATAAATAATATTACGAGTAAATAAATCTAATTTGTAAAAATAAAATTTCTAGCATAATTAAATACTAGAATATTTTTAAAGATATTCGGAGAAAGAAATAAAATTAAATCTCAATTTTCCAATTTAATATGCATTTTACAAATAATAATAATTTATAAACACAAATCATAAAAATAATAATAATAATAATAATAATTTATTTTGAAAATTCGGATTGTCACAGATAGTACCTAGTCCAATTCTAAACCAAATTTCCAAACCGGCTAAATAGAACTCGGCAATAACTCGGAATTCAGAATTCATACAGAAATCACACATACAGCCACGAAAATCGCAGCGCAAACACGTTCACAAACTCACAAAACCAGAAATCTCAAGACCAAAAACCAGAGAATAAACACAAAACCGAACCAGCATAAAACTCACAAAACCAAACTAAACACAAATGAACTACACGAACGCTGAACTAAACACAAAGAAAATTAACAAACTAAACACGAACGCTAACCACTATCAACAATTCAAACGAAGATTCAAACAAAGAAAGGGAAAGGAAGGAGACGAGGAAAAAAGAAAATGGAGAGGGAGTTTGAGAGAGAGAGGGGGGGGAAGGCTGTAATTGGTTCGATTAATAGAATGACAGTAACAAGAAGAAGATGACCGTTTGATTTTGTGGAAAAGAAGAAAGGGGTTAACAAAAAGAAACAGGGGATGTGATGAAGGTTTTTTTTTCGTTTGCTTCTAATTAATATAGTAATTTGCAGAACAAGTACGTACTGAAATTAAATACAAATATATTTTTTTCCGATTTTTTTTTTTGAAAATTAAAATGCAAATAAATAAAATTAACTTCGAAATTAAAATTGCTAAAACAATGATTTGGAATTTAATGACCCACAATAAAATGGATTTTTAAAGGGGCTAATTACGATTATTAATTAAAAGCAAGAAATTAAGGTTTCGTTATTTTCAATCCCAAGTGGTTAGCAATGGATTTTCGAAAATAACGAAACAAGGCAACAATAATCGAAAGAGCAAGACAAGAAGTAAAAATAAAAATTGCATTAATTAATATAGGAGTGTTTACAAGATTTAAAACTAAAGAAAAACAAGAAATTAAATCTACCCTAAAATCTAAGTTACTAAATACAAGGGGGGTGAGGGGGTATTTATAGGATAGGAATTAGGGTTAAGGGGGGTGTTGGGTGTTCGCTATTTTCTCTACGCAAGTATACGCAGTCCAAAAGCAATATAGGGAAATAAGGATCGTTCCCACGAAGACTTGGTGTATTTAAGTAAATATGTTTATTCAACAACGTTCGGTTAATTATAGAAGTCTGAACGAACGAAAATGGTTGGTTTGTTTCAAATCACAATTAATTAATAAAATAACGACTAACGTGTTTCAAATAATACGATAAGGAATTATTATATGAGATAAACATGGGATTCTAACTTCATTATTTATTTCATTTAGAATTGATGCCTTAATTCAAAGTGATTTTGATAATTACAAAAGCTAGCCGGGAACACGAAACTAATATAAGCGCCTTTCAGCCTTAACTTATATCAAACCATACAAACATCCACTTAAAAAGATAGAAGTTGCGTGGACACCATTTATGCTTAGACCCTATATGTCTATAAGATTTGAAAACATAACTGGTTTACGAATAAATTCCTGGTTTATGGCTACAAAGGGCGATGTGATTCAAAACCCTACCACTAATCGTAATTATATATGATCATTACGAACCTGTGCTAACATGGCAAATTCTAAATTCTCAAATCCACTTTCGCATTCATTAAGAATTAATAATTTAGATGATAGCTACGCATCTAATAAATTAAGAGCAACCACGTTAGGCAATCGGAATTTTTATCATAACACAATTTATTAAGGCATCGAATTACTAAATTACGTAAATAAATCCATTAGAATCCCAATACGGCGATTAGTTCATAATCGAACGAATCGTCATCTTGGGATTAATTGAAAACATGGTATAAAATTGCATGAATAAAATATAAAATTATAAGAGTTTAGAAAATAAAACCGAAATAATTTCCACTGCAAGAAACGAGCACTTCTATAATTCCTGTAAGATAAGAAATTAGGAAATAAAACCGAATTAATTTCCACGAGCACTCCGATAATTCCCTGTAAAATAATAAATTAGAAAATAAAATCGAAATAGCTTCCACCGAAGAGAAGAGCACTCCAAATGATTCCCGTAATTTCTTCAACCAAAATAAAACTTATGCTAAAATTGTAGAAAATTTAAGTGTATAAAATTACACTAAAATTACAAAGAAAATATAGAGAGAATTACAAGAGAGAATGTTGCTCTCCAAATTGTTGTGTGGAAATAAGCTCAAGAACTAGGCCTATTTATAGGAAAAATTAGCACACCACAATATTAAAAAAATAAAAAGAAAAAGGAAAAGAAAATAAAAAAAATGAAAAGAAATGAAAGAAAATTAAATTACAGCCGAAAGAAATAAAGGAACCAAGCACCAGCCAAAAGCTAACTGCACTCAGCCGCATGAAATCCTCGCCCAGTCGCAGGCCACGCGCGTGGCGTCCACGCGCGGCAAATTGCTGGACAAGAAAAGCGCGTGACGCCCACGCGCCTGTGGGGAGAGTGGAACCAAAGTCTGCCAACAGCAACACATGCTCATTTCCTTAATTAAGTGCCGACAGCCTCCTTCTTTTATGTTTATTTTTTTTTCTTTTTCTTTTGTTTATTACTTCCTTGGCCGACCACAATACTCTGCACTCTTTGATAATTATATGTCCGGAAAAATTGTTTTTAAACCGCATAGCTTTTTATCTTTAATTAATAAATAATTAATTTAATCCAGAAATTAAAAAAAAAATATATAATATTATTAGATATTTAAAAATATAATTTCCTAATTAAATTAAATATTTATTAATATAAATAAATCCTTAATTCTTAAGCTGCGGTCTATTGCGGGCATGGAACTGGACTCCTTTTGCCTAAAGAAAATATATCAATTCCAACCGGGACTTTCTTTTTAAGAATATATCACTTTCCATCTTTTTGTGATAATTCTATTTTCTCCTTGCTCGCTCAGGTGTAAATTACGGCCTGCTGAAGATCTGAAACTGGATTCCTTTTGCTGAACAGAAAATATACCAATTCCAACCGGGATTTCTGCTTTAAGAATATATCACTCAGAATTCCTTTATGATAATTCTTTTTCCTCGTAACCAGTCCACTTGATAAAATTGAGACAGAAATCCACCGTTTTTAGCCTTTTAACGCCACAATACCTCAAGTTGCGAGTTCTGCATAACAAAAACTTAATTTAACAAAAAAAATGAATTAAAAGACACAACATACTTAAGAAAAACCACCAATCTAGGTCCAATTAGCGGACAATAAGTGGATATAAAATCCACTTATCACACCCCCAAACTTAAACTGATGCTTGTCCTCAAGCGAAAACAGACTCGACTACCTCTAAATGCATGAATGCAAACGATGCAAGGATCCCATAAGCAAAGCAATAACCAATTTAGCAGAGTGTCTCAGAGAATGTGATAACTCCAAATAGAGATCGACTAAATACCCTAATATTAACATTTACAAGTACAGAAATGTGCGTGTGTGCAATACTCATCAGAATTACTCTTAGCACTATATCAAAACCATACATATTCTTCGCCATAACAATCACAAGTTTATAAATAGAATGGACGCTAGACACTTCATAACCTAGAAACACCTCCATCATCATTTGAGTTAGACAGGAATTCATGCTTTATTAACAACTACGACGCATAATACTATACACAACACCCATGCTTATTTGACCGTGCAATGGATGAGACCCCAAAAGGCTTATACAATAATACCCATGTAGCGAGCGTTAGGTTAGTGGATCCCAGACCGGAAAAGTCTTAGGCCACTAGGCTTGAGTCCCCCAGAACTTAATTGCTCGAGTATTAAAGAGCTCACCCTGATCAATTTTTGCATACATACTCACAAACACTCTTTTTTTTTTTCTTTTTTTTTTCTTCTTTTTTTTTCGCAATCTGGAATGAGAATTCTCAATTCCAACCCTAGACTACTCATATAAATATGAGCTGGCTACTAGCCAATTGACACCTATCAATTATTAACAACTACACACAAATTAGCATGAACCCTGGTTTCCCCCAAACTTATATTTAGTGATTCTACGCTATCAAGGGAATAAAGAAAATTCCACATATAATCAGGTGATTAAATTTCAACAACCAAACAAGCATGATCTTAACCTAGCCCCAAAAGCAAATGATGAGTTGTGTAAGATTGTGTTTCTGCAACATGCACGTCAATTCATAAGTATTTAAATCAGCCCTCTATCCATCATTATCACACTCAAATTCATCATTGACTACTAAACGGAATCGCCAAGCGCCACTGGATCAAGGAAAATATGATATGAAACTAATCATGAATATGCAATTTTTTTTTATTTTTTTATATATATATATGAATTATAAGAAATTAAACTAGCATGGTGCATTCTGAACTACATGAAACTGTATGGATACAATGACTCAATTAATCAATTATCCTAAATCATTCACCCCCAAACTTAAAATATTCAATGTCCTCATTGAAGGTATAGATAAAGGATAAAAGAGAACTCCCCTAACTATCGGTATCGTCACCCTCCTCGGGTGGTGAATCAATTGGTGGAAATGCTGCATGAGCTCCAAACTGAGGCCAGTCTACCTCGAAAGAAAATTTTATCTTTTGCAAAGCCTACTCTTATAACTCGTCAATGACCTGCACTCTCGACATATTAAACAAAATCACACAAAATCAAACCACACATAAAAACACCAAACCTATGGGTTGCCTCCCATGAAGCGCTTGTTTATTGTCGCTAGCTTGACGATTATACTGAGAATCATGTGGTGGCCAACTTGGTGGTATCAGCCTCATGGTTCACCGTGCCACCAAAATAGGGTTTCAATCTCTGCCCATTCACTTTGAACGATTGATCGGGTGATTTCTCAAAGATTTCCACCGTTCCGTGTGGAAACACAGTTTTGACAACAAATGGCCCTGACCATCTCGATTTAAGCTTCCCTGGAAACAATCGAAGACGAGAGTTATATAATAAGACCGATTGGCCAGGAACGAATACCTTTTGAATAAGACGACGATCATGCCATTGTTTCACTTTCTCCTTATAGAGCTTATTGTTCTCATATGCCTGCAATCGAAACTCGTCCATCTCGTTGAGTTGCACCATCCTTTTCTCACCTGCGGCCTTAAGATTGAAATTTAGCTTCTTCAAAGCCCAATAAGCTTTGTGTTCCAATTCTGCCGGTAAATGGCAAGCTTTCCCATAGACAAGCTGATATGGTGACATGCCCAAGGGTGTTTTATATGCTGTACGATAAGCCCATGCGGCTTCATCGAGTTTCAAAGACCAGTCCTTTCTCGAAGGACTCACCACTTTTTCCAGAATGCGTTTAATCTCGCGATTAGATACCTCGGCTTGGCCATTGGTTTGCGGGTGGTATGCCGTAGCTACCCCGGTGGTTGATGTTGTACTTTGCCATGAGATTAGTAAACTTGTGATTTCAAAAGTGAGTACCTTCATCGCTTATGATTACTCGAGGAGTGCCGAATCTTGTGAAGATGTTCTTGTGAAGGAAATTGAGCACGACATTGGCATCATTGGTCGGAAGTGCCTGGACCTCCACCCATTTGGAAACATAATCAATGGCTAGCAAGATGTATTGGTTGTTACATGAGGACATGAATGGTCCCATGAAATCGATGCCCCAAACATCGAAGATTTCCACCTCTAGCATTATATTGAGGGGCATCTCATTCCTCCTAGATATGTTACCAACACGCTGACAACGATCACACTTTAGTACAAACTGATGGGCATCCTTAAAAAGGGATGGCCAATAAAATCCCGCTTGAAGAATTCGAGTTGCGGTCTTTTCACTTCCATAATGGCCACCATATGTCGTGGCGTGATAATCCCTTAGAATAGCCTCTATTTCACTGCATGGTACACATCTCCTAATCACCTGATCGGTTCCTTGTTTAAACAGATATGGTTCGTCCCAACGATACCATTTGACTTCATGAAAGAATTTCTTTCTTTGTGCAAAAGAGAGCTCGGGAGGAATCACTCGACTCACCAGAAAGTTCACAATGTCTGCAAACCAAGGCTCTTCTTCTTGTATCCCAAACAACTGTTCATCAGGAAAGGATTCATTAATGACGCTTTTGTCTTGGGATGTCTTCCCAAGGTCTTCCAATCGTGAGAGATGGTCGGCTACTTGGTTTTCTGCCCCCTTTCTATCCTTGATCTCCACATCGAATTCTTGCAGCAGAAGAATCCATCGAATCAACCTAGGTTTGGAGTCCTTTTTAGAGAGCAGATATCTGATAGCCGCGTGATCAGTGTACACAGTCACCTTCGTGCCAAGCAAGTATGAACGGAATTTTTCAAAACCATAAACTATGGCTAACAACTCCTTCTCAGTGGTAGTGTAGTTTAATTGAGCATCGCTGAGGGTTTTGCTTGCATAATAGATGACATGAAACATTTTATTTTTCTTTTGGCCAAGAACGGCCCCAACTGCGTAATCGCTAGCATCACACATCAAAGCGAAAGGCTCACTCCAATCTGGAGCAATGATCATGGGTGCTGAAATCAATTTCTTCTTCAGAGTCTCGAAAGCTGTGAGACATTCTTCGTTAAATTTGAAATGAATATCTTTTTCCAGCAGCTGACACAAAGGTTTGGAAATTTTTGCGAAGTCCTTGATGAAACGCCTATAGAAACCTGCGTGCCCAAGGAAACTGCGAATCCCTCGCACTGAATTAGGCGGAGGTAGCTTTTCGATAGCTTCTATCTTTGCTCTATCCACTTCTAGACCCTTACTTGACACCTTGTGCCCGAGAATATTTCCTTCTTGTACCATGAAGTGGTACTTCTCCCAATTGAGCACTAGGTTAGTTTCCACGCATCTTTTCAGCACCGAGCCAAGATTTTGCAAGCATTCATCAAAAGATAGACCGAATACAGAGAAGTCATCCATGAAGACTTCTACGGTCTTGCCAATCATGTCTGAGAAGATGGCCATCATGCACCTTTGAAAAGTACCAGGTGCTCCACACAAGCCAAAAGAAACCCGCCGAAATGCGAAAGTGCCGAACGGGCATGTAAATGTTGTTTTCTCCTGATCCTCAAGAGCAATGCAAATTTGATTATATCCAGAATACCCATCCAGGAGGCAGTAATAATCATGGCCGGCTAGTCTATCTAGCATCTGATCAATGAAAGGAAGGGGAAAATGATCCTTCCTTGTGGCTTTATTCAACTTCCGGTAGTCTATGCAGATTCGCCAACCGGTGACTGTGCGAGTAGAGATGAGTTCATTCTTTTCATTGGTGATCACAGTCATGCCTCCCTTCTTCGGTACACATTGCACTGGACTCACCCATGCACTGTCAGAAATGGGATAAATAATCCCTGCATCCAACCACTTGATGATTTCTTTCTTTACTACCTCTTTCATAAGAGGATTTAGCCGCCTTTGATGCTCCACTGTTGGTTTACTACCTTCTTCCAATGGAATTTTATGTTGACAATAAGCTGGGCTGATGCCTTTGATATCCGCTAGGGTCCAACCAATGGCTGTTTTGAATTCTCTCAGGACTCTTAAAAGCTTGTCTTCCTCAGAGTCTGAAAGGTTAGCAGATATAATCACAGGTAAGGTAGATGATTCACCAAGAGAAGCATACTTTAAGTGATTAGAAAGTGGTTTGAGCTCTAGAGTTGGAGCTTCCTCGATAGATGGTTTCATTTGCTGATGCGGCCCCTTTAGTTCTGGCAGATCCAATGATTCAACTGGTCTTTCAAATTTTCTTTTCCACGGCAAAGCATCCAGATATTGCAATTGTTCATCTATATCATCTTCATCTAATGAATACTCTCCACTGAGGGCCTTTTCCAAAGTGTCATTCATGAACATGTGATCCAACTTTTCTTGTACCGTAGACTCAATCAAGTCTACTTTCAGACACTGTTCTTCTTCTGTTGGAAATTTCATAGCTTTGAAAACATTGAAAGTGACATTTTGATCATGCACCCTCATCGTCAGTTCCCCCTTTTGGACATCGATCAAAGTCTGCCCCGTTGCTAAGAATGGTCTACCAAGAATGATAGGAATCTTCTTGTCCTCTTCAAAATCCAGTATGACAAAATCAGCTGGAAAGATAAGTTTGTCTACTTTCACTAGGACATCTTCAACAATTCCCCGAGGATAAGTGATAGAGCGATCAGCTAACTGAAGTGACATGTTCGTCGGGTTTGGCTCAGGAAGGCCAAGTTGTAAGAAAACTGAGTATGGCATGAGGTTGATGCTTGCTCCTAAATCACATAAACATTTGTCAAAAGACAAATTCCCAATGGTGCATGGTATGGTGAAACTTCCAGGATCTTTTAGCTTAGGCGGTAACTTTTGTTGCAATACCTCACTACACTCCTCTGTCAGAGCAACAGTTTCTAAGTCCTCAAGTTTTACTTTTCTCGATAGAATGCCCTTCATGAACTTGGCATAACTCGGCATTTGTTCCAAGGCTTCAGCAAATGGAATGTTGATATGTAATTTCTTAAAGACTTCAAGAAATTTGCCAAACTGCTTGTCTAGTTTCTGTTTTTGCAGACGTCGAGGAAATGGCAGAGGTGGATAGACATGCTCTTCTGCTTCTTTCTGTGCAGGGACTGATTGTTTAGGAGGTGGTACACTTTCTTCTACCTCCGTGCTTGAAATTGGAGCCTTACTCTTGTCCTCGGTGTTTGCCAAGTTCACTTTTTCCGTTTCTTCATCGGGCAGAATTTTATTTGCTTTTTCCAATTCAGTGCCTTCTGTGACTTTCCCCGATCTTAAAGTGATGGCTTTAATGTGCTCTTGGTTGTTCTTTCTCCCTGGATTAGCTTCAGTATCACTGGGGAGTGTTCCTTGTGGTCGGCTCATCATGAAACTAGCGAGTTGTCCCAATTGAGTTTCCAGATTTTTAATCGAAGCCGCTTGGCTTTTTGATGCCAACCTCAATTCCTCCAATTCTGTCTTTTCACTAGAAGCTGATTGCCCAGAATTCCCATAGGATTGTTGTTGAAATCCTGGAGGATGAAATTGTCGTGGGGCATATTGTTGCTGATATTGGTGCCCTTGCTGTTGCTGGAATCCAGATGGATTATATGGCTTAGCTCCAAATTGCTGATTTTGAAATTGTTGGTAGGGCTGATTTGATTGTTGCGCTCCTCCTTGATTATTGCTCCAACTGAAATTTGGGTGATTTCGGTTGTTCGGATGGTAGGAATTTGGAGCTGGCTGTTGCTGTCTTTGGAAGTTGCTTACGAATTGAACCGACTCGTTTGAGATGGCACATTGGTTTGATTCATGTGCGCCCGTACACAACTCACAAACACTGGCAACTTGATGAAATCCTCGTGCTGTCAAAGAGTCTACTTTTAAGTTCAAAGCCTCTAGCTGAGCTGCTAATGAAGTGGCTGTGTCGACATTAAGAATTCCTGCTACCTTCTGTTGTGGTATTCTCTGAGTTGGGTTTTGATATTCATTAGCTGCCATCATCTCGATAAGATCGTAGGCCTCCTCATAACTTTTAGCCCATAATGCTCCCCCTAAAGCTGCATCTACCATTGGCCTTGATTGCATTCCTAGTCCATTATAGAAACAGTTTATGACCATCCAATTTGGCATGCCATGATGAGGGCATTGCCGAAGCATTTCCTTGTATCTTTCCCACGCTTCACATAAAGATTCACCAGACTGTTGAGAAAATTGCGTGATAGCATTCCTTATAGCTGCAGTCTTTGCCATGGGGAAAAATTTGCTAAGAAACTTTTGAGCTAGATCAGCCCAAGTGGTGATAGATCCCGGTGGCAGAGAGTGTAACCAACCCTTGGCCTTGTCTCTCAAGGAAAACGGGAAGAGTCTCAACTTCACAGCATCATCTGACACATTGTTGAATCTAAATGTGTCGCATATTTCTATGAAGTTCCTATTGTGTAAGTTAGGATCTTCCGTTGCAGTTCCTCCGTACTGTACTTGATTCTGCACCATCTGAATAGTGCTAGATTTAATTTCAAATGTAGGAGCCGCAATTGCTGGACGAATGATACTTCACTGAATGTCATCAATCTTCGGTTGCGAGTAGTCCATTAAAGCCCTTGCTGCTGCAGGTGCAACTACTTCGGCTTCTCCGTCCATCTTGTGAGTATTTGCTAGTTTAAGTACTTGTTTGGCCTTTAATGCTTTAGCACGTGTTAGCATAAAAATCCAAGTATCTGAACACAAATAATCACTTCAAAATATAAGATGAAATGTTCAAGTCAAACAAATTAACTTCTATTGTAGTAAAACACATAAACAAAATAACACCGAGTCCCCGGCAGCGGCGCCAAAAACTTGTTCGCTATTTTCTCTACGCAAGTATACACAATCCAAAAGCAATATAGGGAAATAAGGATCGTTCCCACGAAGACTTGGTGTATTTAAGTAAATATGTTTATTCAACAACGTTCGGTTAATTATAGAAGCCTGAACGAACGAAAATGGTTGGTTTGTTTCAAATCACAATTAATTAATAAAATAACGACTAACGTGTTTCAAATAATACGATAAGGAATTATTATATGAGATAAACATGGGATTCTAACTTCATTATTTATTTCATTTAGAATTGATGCCTTAATTCAAAGTGATTTTGATAATTACAAAAGCTAGCCGGGAACACGAAACTAACATAAGCGCCTTTCAGCCTTAACTTATATCAAACCATACAAACATCCACTTAAAAAGATAGAAGTTGCGTGGACACCATTTATGCTTAGACCCTATATGTCTATAAGATTTGAAAACATAACTGGTTTACGAATAAATTCCTGGTTTATGGCTACACAGGGCGATGTGATTCAAAACCCTACCACTAATCGTAATTATATATGATAATTACGAACCTGTGCTAACATGGCAAATTCTAAATTCTCAAATCCACTTTCGCATTCATTAAGAATTAATAATTTAGATGATAGCTACGCATCTAATAAATTAAGAGCAACCACGTTAGGCAATCGGAATTTTTATCATAACACAATTTATTAAGGCATCGAATTACTAAATTACGTAAATAAATCCATTAGAATCCCAATACGGCGATTAGTTCATAATCGAACGAATCGTCATCTTGGGATTAATTGAAAACATGGTATAAAATTGCATGAATAAAATATAAAATTATAAGAGTTTAGAAAATAAAACCGAAATAATTTCCACTGCAAGAAACGAGCACTTCTATAATTCCTGTAAGATAAGAAATTAGGAAATAAAACCGAATTAATTTCCACGAGCACTCCGATAATTCCCTGTAAAATAATAAATTAGAAAATAAAATCGGAACAGCTTCCACCGAAGAGAAGAGCACTCCAAATGATTCCCGTAATTTCTTCAACCAAAATAAAACTTATGCTAAAATTGTAGAAAATTTAAGTGTATAAAATTACACTAAAATTACAAAGAAAATATAGAGAGAATTACAAGAGAGAATGTTGCTCTCCAAATTGTTGTGTGGAAATAAGCTCAAGAACTAGGCCTATTTATAGGAAAAATTAGCACACCACAATATTAAAAAAATAAAAAGAAAGAGGAAAAGAAAAAGAAAATAAAAAAAAATGAAAAGAAATGACAGAAAATTAAATTACAACCGAAAGAAATAAAGGAACCAAGCACCAGCCAAAAGCTAACTGCACTCAGCCGCATGAAATCCTCGCCCAGTCGCAGGCCACGCGCGTGGCATCCACGCGTGGCAAATTGCTGGACAAGAAAAGCGCGTGACGCCCACGCGCCTGTGGGGAGAGTGGAACCAAAGTCTGCCAACAGCAACACATGCTCATTTCCTTAATTAAGTGTCGACAGCCTCCATCTTTTATGTTTATTTTTTTTCTTTTTCTTTTGTTTATTACTTCCTTGGCCGACCACAATACTCTGCACTCTTTGATAATTATATGTCCGGAAAAATTGTTTTTAAACCGCATAACTTTTTATCTTTAATTAATAAATAATTAATTTAATCCAGAAATTAAAAAAAATAAATATCTAATATTATTACATATTTAAAAATATAATTTCCTAATTAAATTAAATATTTATTAATATAAATAAATCCTTAATTCTTAAGTTGCGGTCTATTGCGGGCCTGGAACTGGACTCCTTTTGCCTAAAGAAAAATATATCAATTCCAACCGGGACTTTCTTTTTAAGAATATATCACTTTCCATCTTTTTGTGATAATTCTATTTTCTCCTTGCTCGCTCAGGTGTAAATTACGGCCTGCTGAAGATCTGAAACTGGATTCCTTTTGCTGAACAGAAAATATACCAATTCCAACCGGGATTTCTGCTTTAAGAATATATCACTCAGAATTCCTTTATGATAATTCTTTTTCCTCGTAACCAATCCACTTGATAAAATTGAGACAGAAATCCACCGTTTTTAGCCTTTTAATGCCACAATACCTCAAGTTGCGAGTTCTGCATAACAAAAACTTAATTTAACAAAAAAAAATGAATTAAAAGACACAACATACTTAAGAAAAACCACCAATCTAGGTCCAATTAGCGGACAATAAGTGGATATAAAATCCACTTATCATTGGGTAAATCCCCACCATACATTTGTGGTGGTGAAATCCTAGCCATCTATTTGTTTCCTTCCCCCTTAAGCTTTTAAGAGTTGATCTTGGCCATACACTTATGTAGTGTGTTGGGATGATCTCCACCTTCCACTTGTCTTGAAATATTCCTTTTGCTCCAAGCTCCTAATTCTTTTCCTTCTTTCATTTTTGGTCCTTATTCTTCCTCTTTTTCCCTTCCTTGCTCTTTATTTCTTTATTTTGTCATTTCTTTATTTATTTACGAATTTCTTGAAATGCAACAAATTAATTTATTAAAATATGAGTTCAAGCAATAAATAGGTAATAAAAATATGCAAAAATATGCACTTATTATATATATATATATATATATATATATATATATATATTTCAAAAAACTGGTCGAAAATTACAACTGAAAAATGGAAATTTCTTATGCAATTGAATGCAACCACATGCAACTGAATGCAACTGAATTTTCGATTGCAAGTTCCAGTTTTCAGTTTTCATTATATATATATATATATATATATATATATATATATATATATATATATATATATATCATATATATATATTTCAAAAAACTGGTCAAAAATGACAACTGAAAAATGAAAATTTCTTATGCAACTGAATGCAACCACATGAAACTGAATGCAACTGAAAATTGAAAATTCAAATTACAAAATTTCTGCTGCTGGCGCAGCCCTTATATACAACTGGAACTTGGCAAAAAAAATGGAAATTTCTTATGCCACTGAATGCAACCACATGCAACTTAATGCAACCATAAGCAACTGAATGCAACCACATGCAACTAGCAAGCAAGCAAAAAAAAAAATGATGAACAGTAACCTGCCATGTGGCAGGTTACTGTTCATCTGAATTATTTTTTAAAAACATTTTTTTTTAAAAAAAAAATTAAAATTGGGTTGGAAGAGGAAAGATAGAATTTTTGCAATTAAGATAGAAAATATGCAATTAATTAAAGAAGATGGTATTTTTGCAAAGAGAAACTTTAAACCTAGTATTTTTGGTAAATTCTCAAAAATAAAAAAGCTAACATGTTTTTACCATTAATTAATATTTAAGTAAGGATAATTAAATGAGGAAAGAAAGTTTGAAAATAAGATATTTTAGTTAAAAAATATAGAGATATTACGTGTTAGCTAAAAAGGGTAATCAATTAGTTATTACTAATAATTTTATTAGTTTATTTCATTAAATAGAATGACCCGTGATATTGTTGGAAAGAAGAGGTTCTTCTCAAAAAAATTAGAAAAGATAATGTGTTTTAGCTGAAAAAGGTAATTGATTAGTTATTAGGAACTATAGTATCGTTATTTGGAAAGAAGCGATTTTAGTTAAAAAAAATAAAATAATTAAGTAAAATAATTAACGTTAATAAAGTAGAATAATTGAATAAGGTATGTATCATACCGTACCAAAACTTTTAATGTTTCATCTTTTATAATATAATATATATATAGTCTTACTTTAACAGAAGCCACTCTAAGGTTAGAAACTAGTAACAAAATAAAGAAATTTCAAAATCGCGTCGGAATATAACATAAATAGTATGTAAATTGATCGTTGTGAGATAGAGAAAAATACAGTGAAGCCAGATTTAAAAAAAAAACTTATCGATTGACGGAAAAAATCAAATTAAAAATGGAGGGGATTAGATGGGATTGTATAAGCAAGGGTGTATTGGATTTGTGTGTGGTACCTAACGGGCCAATAAATTAGATTGAGTTTCTATTTTAACTTTGATTTTTATTTTATTATATATATATATATATATATATATATATATATATATATATATATATATAAAGTGACCAAAATATATTGACCAAACCAAAATTATGGATAAGATCCCTCTTACGCTTATTATATATAAGGATATAATATATAGTTTTTGTCCTGCTTCATACAAAAATTATATATACATATATATTGGTTTGGTCAATATATTTTGGTCACTTTACTACCAAAATAATCTTAACCGTCGAATCTAATATTTTTAAAAATAGACGATCAAGATTACATCACATTAGAAAGAAAATTATAATCTAAAAAGGATATAATTAAAAAAAGTTGTATTGAAATTGAATTTTAAAAATAAAATTATAATATGAAAAGGATATAATTAAAAAAAGGATACAATTAAATTTTTCTTAATTTTTACATTAATATTAAGAAAAGTTCATATTTACTATTTGGGTCCTACCCCGAGATCTAAAAATCAGATTTGGATGCTTTTACAGTCCACGCAAATCCCATAAGATTATCTTTAATTTAGTGATGATTTAATAATTATTATTGAAATAGAAACACTCAGAATCTCAAGAGAAAATATAATTACGAATTTTTACATTAGGATGTTGAATACCTACATTGATAATCCTATTCAATGTAGACATTGTTCTAAAACGCGCATTAAACGGTCGCTTAAGCGGTCGTTTAAGAGAAAGCGGGATAAAAATGCCTAGCTTATAGCAAAATCGGGTTTTTAAGCGTTTAGTGGAGTTTAAGCTGGTCAAAAGCGGTTTTAAGCGGATCTGAAAGCAAATTTATAATTTGATATTTTTAAATGTTACGTTTGTATTTTCCAAATTCATTATGACTAACTATGACTTTGTGAATGTGGAGATTATTGATTTTTATTTTTATCATAATATGTTATATCATACGTGAATGTTATTTTTTTAAAAAAAAACTAATATTGTATTTATTTATATAAATATATATTAATTTACAATCGGATTAATGATCCGCTTTTAAATCGCTTAAGCGTCCGCTTAAGCGCTAGATGGTCATCCCACCGCTTAGGTCCGATTTGCGCTTTTTACGACACTGAATGTAGATAACCAAATTATATATGATTTAAATCATTGACATACACGTTTTCCTATTTCAATATAAATACACTTTTTAATTTACATGATAAAAAATAAAATTCTTTTTATGCTAGATATATCCATCGTTTTTCATCTATTTATTTTATGATCTAACGGTTCTTATTTATTATTAAAACTGTATTTGGTTGTTAGTAGATCTATCTTCAAATATTAAAAAGGGTATTTTAATAATTAAAACGAAATATAAGTAGATTTCATAAATCGAATAGAATTTTCAACGTAAAAAATGGTCAATATCTTCTCTCTTTTGTTTCTGCGTAGTTTTAATTGTAAAATAATTGTTAAGCCATCACCGAATTAAAGATTATTTCTCTAATTTCTTGTGGGCTGTAAAATTGTCCAAATCAAATTTTAAGAATTCAAGATAGAGCACAAATATTAAATTGAACGTATAAAATCTTATATATATTAATTTTTTAACAACAATTTGATATGTAAATTAATAATAAATAAATATTAAAAAATTAATAATATAATTATAGATATTAGGAAAGACAAATATTAAATTGAATGTATAAAATCTTATATATATTTATTTTTTAACAACAATTTGATATGTAAATTAATAATATATAAATATTAAAAAATTAATAATATAACTTTAGATATTAGAAAAGGAGTTGTACGTTGCACGGGGTTATAAGCTAGTATTATATAATAGCTGATACATTAAAAGTTTTGGTACCTATTTTTTGGTATTTCGTGAATTTACTTATTTAGCCTTCATTAAAAAAAAAATATTCGATACCCAAATGTCATGTCACACAACGTATCCTGCCTTCCACTTTTGTAAATCTATATTATACTATAATAAGCGAAAAGTGGTATAATTTGTAGTTTGGTTATCCTTTTTTGGTTATCCCATAATTTTTGGTTATCCCTCATTCACAACCGTTAGATCTTCAACTAAATAGATTATGATCGTTAGATACAATAATATTAAAATTTGTTATATACAGAGGTCCAAGTTCGATTTCATATCTATCTATACTATTATAAGCGAAATAGGGTATAATTGGTTGGTCGGTTTTGGTTAACACCTTCCAAATAAATGTACCACTTTCCTATTTAGTTATTAAAATAAATAAAAATTACAAATAAATAAACTATATAATCTATACTATACTATTATAAGCGAAATAGTATTATAATCTACTCTGCTAAGAGCTCCATCCGCTCAATGTACGACATTACTCTCAATCCACATCGATCTATATTTGAATGTACTATATTTGAATTTACAATAACAAGTTAAAAAAAATTATATTAAAAATATTAATTTATTTATTATAAATAAGGCACCAAAATATATTTTTAAAAAATTAAAAAAACGTGTTAAAATTCCAAATTCACTTAAATTATATATAATTTAATAAAATAAAAAATTACATATACTATACTATTATAAGCGAAAAAGGGTATAATTGGTTGGTTAACATCTTCTAAAAAGGTTTGTTAAATTTACAATAACAAGTTAAAAAAATTATATTAAAATTATTAATTTATTTATTATAAATAAGGCACAAAAATATATTTTTAAAAAATTTTAAAAATGTGTTAAAAATTCCAAATTCACTTAAAATATATATAATTTATCAAAAATAAAAATCACATATTTATATTATTATAAGCAAAACAAGGTATATTTGGTTAGTTAGTTGGTTGGTTGGTTGGTTAACGCCTTCCGAAAAAATTGTTAACACTTTCTTAAAAATAACAAGTTAAAAAATTATATTAAAAATATTATATGATTTATTATAAATAACAAAATTTACCAATAAGCACAAAAATATATTTTTAAAAAATTAATAAAACGTGTTAAAAATTCGAAATTCACTTAAATTATTTATTGTTTTCAATTATATCCCGATTAGAATCATCGTCTGCACACACTTCTTTCTACGATTCTTTCTTCTACGATTTTAATTACACTAAATAATTTTATAAAAGTATCTATGAAATTATTAAGATATTTAATAATAAATTTAAAAATAACTTTAAATTGATAATATTTATTTATGTTATGAAATTAAGAATGGAAGATATGTAAATTTAAAGTTAATAACAAAATTTATTAAAATGAAATAAATTTTAATATTAAATAAAATAATTAATATGGGTTGGTTGGTCGGTTGGTTAACACCTTCCCAAAAAGTTTGTTAACACCTTCCAAAAATGAAAACATAAATTAAAATGCATATAAAATTTTATTTAATTTAATAAGAAATTCTTTTAATTACACTCCAATTAATATTATATTACATACTCTTTTAGTTATATCTGAATTAAAATTCTTCACCTACACCCAACTTTTTTAGACTCTTTCAATTACTTGAAAATCAATATTTTCAAAATCATTTTGGTTCGGTCACTGTAATTTGGTCACTGTACTACCAAAAGAATCTTAACCATCGAATCTAATATTTTTAAAAATACACGATCAAGATTATATCATATTAAAAAGGAAATTATAATCTAAAAAGGATATAATTAAAAAGGGTAATATATTTAATAGATATTAGCTACCATATATCTTTTTTAATTTAGAAATTAAAGGAACGCTGTATGTAGATTAAATCAAATCCATTATATCTATTATAGGTCAACATGGGTTTTGTGCCTATTTAGTAAATTACTAATTTGTCCTTAGATTTAAATTAATTTTAAAAATTTTGAAGTTAGAAGGAATTGAACCCATGACCTTCCAATAACTATAACTTTGTGTTCACATGTTTAACCACTAAAGCAAATCACTTTTTTGTGCAACTTTTTAAACTCATTCACTACATATTCTAATACCTCACCTATTAGCAATATTTATTTCATAATTTATTCAGGATAAAATTGCCCACATAATTTTACTAATTTTAATAATTTGAATTTTGATAAGAATTAAAACTATGCCATTCATATACTCATAAATTTATGCTCACATTTATAAATATGATTTATTATGGATAAGATCATTAAAATATTTTTACATATAATAGTAAAAAATGGTAGTCGGGGAGGGAAAATATAAATTGAAAAATATGATGTCGTCGAAGTCAGAATTAAGAAAGGTACTGAGTGGCTGAAAATTGGTCAAAAAAAAAAATCAAAGTGAGGAAGTAGGTGACGAAAAATAAGTAGACGTCTATGTCAAGTAGGTAAACGGGCAGAAGTGAAAATAGATCTATAAAAATTTATTATAATATTTCTCTTTTTTTAACAATTATATCTATATATTAGTCAAATGGCAAGATTATGTTTATTATTAAATTGTTACATTGATGAATGAAGTGTATAACATATTTTCACTCGTTATCATTATAATATTTTATTTTAAGTATGAAAGGTACTGAGGTGGCCGAAAATTGGTAAAATAAAAATCGAAATGAGGATGTAGGTGACGGAAAATTAGTAGAAGTTTATCTCAAGTAGTTAACAGGCGGAAGTGAAAATAGATATATAAAAATTTATTACAATATTTCTCTCTTTTAACAATTATATTTATATTAGTCGAATGGTCAGAATACAAAAAATGATAAAGAAGGTGTAAACCATATTTATACTCGATATCAGTATAATATTTTATTTTAAGTATATTTGCACTATATCGGTTAATCCTATTATCACCTATTAGCAATATTTATTTCATAATTTATTCAGGATAAAATTGCCCACATAATTTTACTAATTTTAATAATTTGAATTTTGATAAGAATTAAAACTATGTCATTCATATACTCATAAATTTATGCTCACATTTATAAATATGATTTATTATGGATAAGATCATTAAAATATTTTTACATATAATAGTAAAAAATGGTAGTCGGGGAGGGAAAATATAAATTGACAAATATGATGTCGTCGAAGTCAGAATTAAGAAAGGTACTGAGTGGCTGAAAATTGGTCAAAAAAAAAAATCAAGTGAGGAAGTAGGTGACGAAAAATAAGTAGACGTCTATGTCAAGTAGATAAACGGGCAGAAGTGAAAATATATCTATAAAATTTTTAATAATATTTCTCTTTTTTAACAATTATATCTATATATTAGTCAAATGGCCAGATTATGTTTATTATTAAATTGTTACATTGATGAATGAAGTGTATAACATATTTTTACTCGGTATCATTATAATATTTTATTTTAAGTATGAAAGGTACTGAAGTGGCCGAAAATTGGTAAAATAAAAATCGAAATGAGGATGTAGGTGACGGAAAATTAGTAGAAGTTTATCTCAAGTAGTTAACGGGCGGAAGTGAAAATAGATATATAAAAATTTATTACAATATTTCTCCCTTTTAACAATTATATTTATATTAGTCGAATGGCCAGAATACAAAAAATGATAAATAAGGTGTAAAACATATTTATACTCGATATCAGTATAATATTTTATTTTAAGTATATTTGCACTATATCGATTAATCCTATTAGCACCTATTGGCAATATTTATTTCATAATTTATTCAGGATAAAATTGCCCATATAATTTTACTAATTTTAATAATTTGAATTTTGATAAGAATTAAAACTATGTCATTCATATACTCATAAATTTATGCTCACATTTATAAATATGATTTATTATGGATAAGATCATTAAAATATTTTTACATATAATAGTAAAAAATGGTAGTCGGGGAGGGAAAATATAAATTGACAAATATGATGTCGTCGAAGTCAGAATTAAGAAAGGTACTGAGTGGCTGAAAATTGGTAAAAAAAAAAAAATCAAAGTGAGGAAGTAGGTGACGAAAAATAAGTAGACGTCTATGTCAAGTAGGTAAACGGGCAGAAGTGAAAATAGATCTATAAAAGTTTATTATAATATTTCTCTTTTTATAACAATTATATCTATATATTAGTCAAATGGCCAGATTATGTTTATTATTAAATTGTTATATTGATGAATGAAGTGTATAACATATTTTCACTCGTTATCATTATAATATTTTATTTTAAGTATGGAAGGTACTGAGGTGGCTGAAAATTGGTAAAATAAAAATCGAAATGAGGATGTAGGTGACGGAAAATTAGTAGAAGTTTATCTCAAGTAGGTAAACGGGCGGAAGTGAAAATAGATATATAAAAATTTATTACAATATTTCTCTCTTTTAACAATTATATCTATATTAGTCGAATGGCCAGAATACAAAAAATGATAAATAAGGTGTAAAACATATTTATACTCGATATCAGTATAATATTTTATTTTAAGTATATTTGCACTATATCGGTTAATCCTATTATCATCGGGTAATTTATAGATTGATTAACAAAATAGATTAAAATATTAAAAATAAGAAATAATTTACATATGGGATTTGGATTTGGTAAAAAAATGTCAATATGGTTTTGATATCAATTGTCCCTCGCACTTTATTTTTGCAGCATTTTCGTAATATGCTAATGTTATTAACTTCATACAAAATGAGTTTTACAACCTTATACTAAAATAGTAATATACCAATTTCACTTGAATTTTAAACTCCAATGCGAGTTTCAACCTGGTGTGAGACTAATAAACTCGAAAATTGCTGATATATACAATGTCTTATGATCACGGATGTGGTATGTGTATTTTTTTATTTTCCAGCTATCATTTTGGTGTTACCTCAAATTAAAATGATATTCGGGATGCTTCATTATCGTGGTTATGTCTATCTTATTTTCATAGATTGAATTTTATTGTACATATGAACTTTTACAACATAATTCATTCGATACATACATTAACACATCTCATTTTAAAAACCCGTTATGAGATATGACACTTTAATTTTAGTTACTCGTGTATTTGGTTGAATTTGTACATGTCTAAATATGGATTGTCTTGAAATTTGAGATATTACCTTGGGGTTTTGAAAGTTCACTTCTGACAATAGATGGTACAATGTATTTGAAGAAAAGATTTTGTTATGGTCAATTTGCTATTGAAAGGATACATCTGAGATGGTCAAATACCATAATCATAAAAAAGCACACATCACATATTTATTTTGAACGTGCACAATTGTTAGAATAAATTTGTTATTCTCCTTGTTCTCCGAAATTGGTCGGAGAAAAGGATCCAAAATTGGAAATGTGCGATGAGATCCAAAATTGGAAATATGCGCTGAGATTTTATTAGCAGAACTATATGACTCTATTACTTTTATTTTTTCGTCACATTACATTATTTCTTACAATATTAAATTAGAAATAAAATAATATTTAATTCTTCCTCCATCCAAAATAAATAAGCCAGCTGTTTTCTCACGTAATTTCTCACGTAATTCAATACAACAAGATTATTGTGGTAATACTTGGCATTTAATTAACTCTTACTTATAGCTTTCAGTCGGTCATTCTTCTTACACTGACCAAACATAACTAAAAATATAACTTTCGCGATTCAGAATCTAATAATATTTTGAAACTATAACATTTTAAATAGATCGAAATACGTAAAGTAGACTAATACGAAAAGCACGGGCTATCATGCTAGTTAAATTTAATATAGAAACCTGGTTTAATTTTCCGGAAACTGAGAAGGCCTTCCCATTTTCAAACAAATAACTCTCGAGTCGAATTTGATTTAAACGTATTAAATCGAGTATGTATTGGACTCTACTAGAACTTGGTTCGAATTCGATAATTCGATTTGACTCTAACTCAAACTTGTTTGAAATTTATATATATATATATATATATATATATATATATATATATATATATATATATATATATATATATATTATTTTAAAATTTATTTTTATTATTTCTAAATAGAATTTTGATTAATTTTTCTTTTTTGAGCTCACGAGCTAAACGTGTTGGATTAAACTCAGCGGGATTAATTTTGATTAGTTTAGCTCACAAGTTAACTCCACTCAAAATAAAATAAAATAGTGATCTTATCTAGTCAGTGTACTACTAAAATAATCTCAACCATCAAATCTAATATTTTTAAAAATAGACGATCAAGATTATATCATATAAATAAAGAAAATTATAATCTGAAAATGATATAATTAGAAAATGTTGCATTAGAAGTGAATTTAAAAAAAATTAAAATCTTAAAAGGATATAATTAAAAAAAATTATATTAGAATTGAATTTTAAAAAAAAAAATTATAATCTGAAAAGAATATAATTAAAAAATGTTGTATTAAAAATTAATTTTATTAATCTTTTATTAGTATTAAAAAAGTTCTTATATATTATTTGGGCTATATCTTGAGATTTAGAAATCAGATTTGGATGATTTTACAAATCACGCGAAAATCATAAAATTATCTTTAATTTAGTGATGATTTAATAAGTATTATTCAAATGAAAACTCTCAAAATCTCAAGAGAAAATAAAATTACGAATTTTTACATTAATCTTATCTACATTAATAATGCTATTCAATGTAGAAAAACCTAATTATATATGATTTAAATCATGGACATACACCTTTCATATTTCAATATAAATATACTAAACATAATTATATATTATTTAAATCATTGACACACACCTTTTCGTATTTCATTATAAATACACTTTTTATTTTATAATATATTAAAATATAAAATATTTTTTTATGCTAGATCCGATTTTCATCTATTTATTTTAAGATCAAACGGTTCTTATTTATTTTGTCGTACGGAGGAAAAGATTAGCGATTATCAAAAATTTGGACAAATCTCTCCTACACTTATTATGAAAAAAAAATTGTATTTGGTTGTTAGTAGAACTATCTTCAAATAACAACAAGGGACTTTTGATAACCAAAACAAATTATAAGTAGAATTCATAAATCGAATAGAATTTTCAACGTATAAAATCGTCAATTTCTTCTATCTTTTGTTTCTGCGTAGATTTAATTTGAAAATAATTGTTAAACCATCACAAAATTAAAGATTATTTTGTTAATTTCACGTGGACTGTAAAATCGTCCAAATCAAATTTTAAGAATTCAAGATAGAGTACAAATATCTATAAATAAAGGATATAATTTAAAATTTGAAAATTATAAATAAAGGATTATAATTTATAATACAAATATTAAAACGAATGTGTAAAATCTTATATTTATCAATTTTTAACAACAATTTGATATGTAAATTAATAATATATAAAATAAAAATAAATATAATTATAGAGATTAAAAAAGGATCCGTGCGTTGCACGAGTTATAAGCTAGTATTACTAATAAAAGGTTTAATCAAAAAAGTACTAAAACAAGATATTATATAAATTAAGTGTCTTTGTTTTATGATACCAAGGATAAAATTCATATAAAATCCAATTCAAGTAAGTAAAAAATATGTTTTAATTTATTTATAGAATTCATTAAAAAATATGTTTTAAATTTAAACATAAATTTTAAGTTCTCATTAATAAAATAAGTTCAATGTTAAGTTTTCATTCAATCAAGGACTTATTAAAATTATGTCTCAAAATTTTTATTTTCTATCATTAACTAATAACCGTAATTAGACCCGGCAAATCGGGTAAACGGATCGGTTTCGGATCGGATCTGCTTCGGATCGGATCCACTTTCGGTTAAGGTACTATTTAGAGCCTGTTCGGTTCGGATCGGATCTGATTTGGTTCGGATCCACTTTCGGTTAAGGTACTATTTAGAGCCTGTTCGGTTGGGATCGGATCTGATTCGGTTAGGGTAAAATTCGGATTAAAATCGGATAAATTTTGGATTAAGATCGGATCAAATTGGGTTCGGTTCTCTTTCAGATTTTTACTGTTCGGATTGAATTTTGTTTGGATGTAGGAACATTCGGTTCGGATCGGATTGTCGAGATATATCTAATTTTTTGATGTACCCAAATTTTCCAAAAACCAAAAAATTAATTTCGCTTCAGATCTTAGCAATGAACAACTAAATTGACTAGTACTAGTAACAAGTGCATTGTTACAGCTTTTTGTTTCGTTTTAAAAAAAATATTTCTCGACGATCCAACTGTCGGATGTCAAAATATATCTAATTTAGTGATATTCGTAAATTTTAAAAAATAAATAAATTAATTTGGTTGGAAATCTTAGTAGTCAACTACCGAATTGAATAGTACTCGTAACTGATGTTTTGTCACGAATTGTTATTCTATTTTTTAAAAATTATTTCTCGACGATCCAACCGTACGGATCTCAAGATATATCAAATCTACTAATATTCCCAAATTTTCATAAAATAAAAAAATTAATTTGGTTGGAGATCTTAGTAGTCAACTACCGAATTGACTAGTACTCGTAACTAGTGTTTTGTCACGGATTGTTATTCTATTTTAAGAATTATTTCTCGACGATCCAATTGTACGGATCTCAAGATATATCAAATCTAGTGATATTCCCAATTTTCAAAAAATTAATTTGGTTGGAGATCTTAGTAGTCAACTACCGAATTGACTAGTACTCGTAACTAGTGCTTTGTCACAGATTGTTGATTCTATGTCTTAAAAAATATATCTCGACGATCCAACCGTACGGATCTCAAGATATATCTAATTTAGTGATATACCATAATTTTCAAAAAATAAAAAATTAATTTTGTTGGATATCTTAGTAGTCAACTACCGAATTGACTAGTACTCGTAACTAGTGCATTGTCACGGATTGTTGTTTCTATTTTTTAAAAATTATTTCTCGACGATCCAACCGTACGGATCTCAAGATATATCTAATCTAGTGATATTCCCAAATTTTTAAAAAATAAAAAATTAATTTGGTTGTAGATCTTAGTAGTCAACTACCGAATTGACTATTACTAGTTACTAATGTTTTGTCGCGGATTGTTGATTCTATTTTTTAAATATTATTTCCCGATAATCCAACCATACGGATCTCAAGATATATCTAATCTAGTGACATTCCCAAATTTTCAAAAAATAAAAAATTAATTTGGTTGGAGATCTTAGTAGTCAACTACCGAATTGACTAGTACTCGTAGCTAGTGCTTTGTTACGGATTGTTGATTCTATTTTAATAATTATTTCTCGACGATCCAATCGTACGGATCTCAAGATATATCAAATCTAGTAATATTCCCAATTTTCAAAAAATTAATTTGGTTGTAGATCTTAGTAGTCAACTACCGAATTGACTAGTACTCCTAACTAGTGCTTTGTCACAGATTGTTGATTCTATGTTTTAAAAAATATATCTCGACGATCCAACCGTACGGATCTCAAGATATATCTAATTTAGTGATATACCATAATTTTCAAAAAATAAAAAATTAATTTACTTGGAGATTTTAGTAGTCAACTATCGAATTGACTAGTACTCGTAACTAGTGCTTTGTCACGGATTGTTGATTCTATTTTTTAAAAATTA
Organism: Saposhnikovia divaricata; assembly: GCA_036435485.1. Taxonomy (NCBI): domain Eukaryota; kingdom Viridiplantae; phylum Streptophyta; class Magnoliopsida; order Apiales; family Apiaceae; genus Saposhnikovia; species Saposhnikovia divaricata. The sequence goes on along the minus strand of CM071597.1, from coordinate 125,970,617 downwards.
TTTCTCGACGATCCAACCGTACGGATCTCAAGATATATCTAATCTAGTGATATTACCAAATTTTCAAAAACTAAAAAATTAATTTGGTTGTAGATCTTAGTAGTCAACTACCGAATTGACTATTACTAGTAACTAATGTTTTGTCGCGGATTGTTGATTCTATTTTTTAAATATTATTTCCCGATAATCCAACCATACGGATCTCAAGATATATCTAATCTAGTGACATTCCCAAATTTTCAAAAAATAAAAAATTAATTTGGTTGAAGATCTTAGTAGTCAACTACCGAATTGACTAGTACTCGTAGCTAGTGCTTTGTTACGGATTGTTGATTCTATTTTTTAAACATTATTTCTCGACGATCCAACCGTACGGATCTCAGGATATATCTAATCTAGTGATATTCCCAAATTTTCAAAAAAGAAATAATTAATTTGGTTGGAGATCTTAGTAGTCAACTACTGAATTGACTAGTACTCGTAACTAGTGCTTTGTCACGGATTGTTGATTCTATTTTTTAAAAATTATTTCTCGACGATCGAACCGTACGGATCTCAAGATATATCAAATCTAGTGGTGTTCTCAAATTTTCAAAAAATAAAAAATTAATTTGGTTGGAGATCTTATTAGTCAACTACCGAATGGACTAGTACTCGTAACTAGTGCTTTGTCACGGATTGTTGATTCTATTTTTTAAACATTATTTCTAGATGATCCAACCCTACGGATCTCAAGATATATCTAATCTAGTGACATTCCCAAATTTTTAAAAAATAAAAAATTAATTTTTTTGGAGAACATTGTAGTGAACTACAGCATTGACTAGTACTCGTAACTAGTGCCTTGTCACGGATTGTTTATTCTATTTTTTAAAAATTATTTCTCGACGATCCAACCGTACGGATCTCAAGATATATCTAATATAGTGATATATCCAAATTTTCAAAAAATAAAATATTAATTTGGTTGGAGATCTTAGTAGTCAACTACCGAATTGACTAATACTCGTAACTATTGTTTTGTCACGGTTTGTTGATTTTCTTTTTTTTCAATTATTTCTCGACGATCCAACCGTACGGATGTCAAGATATATCTAATTTAGTGATATTTCCAAATTTTCAAAAAATAAAAAATATTTTAAAAAAATACATGTATCAAAATTTATTAAATAAGATCGAATATGTCGAAATTAGATACATCACTTATATAACGCTTCCATTAGCACTATGGAAGTGAATGCACTCACTTAGACAGCGCTTCAATAAGCGCTATATAAGTGAATGCACTTTAATTTCTACCCAGAATATGCAGAATTTATTTATTTATAATTGCAAATTGAATTAAAATATTATTATATACAAAATATCGTAAGCAATATTCAATGACAATAATAAATATATAGCAAATCAGAAAATATAAAAATTGACAAAACTAAATAAATAAAGGTCAAGAAAATATTAATCTATATAAAATTATTTTATCGGATATTTTTCGATTCAGTTATTTTTAGTTTCGGATTTACATCGGATTCAAGTCATATTCGGTTCGGGTAAATTTTTATTCGGATTTGATCGGTTCTGATTATAATCGGGTACATGGTCATCATTGGATACAGTATTTCGGATAAGTTTTGGTTAAATTTAAGGTTCGGTTAATTTTTGGATCGGGTCAAATCGGTTTTCGGATCGTTATCGGATTTGATTAAATTCGGATTGTTTCGATTTCGGATACAATTTCGGATAATCTATTTTGGATCCAATTTCGGATTCGGTTCCACATATTTCGGTTCGGTTTTTCGGATCCACACCCATTTTGCCAGGTCTAACCGTAATACAACAATAAATTGAAAACAAAATTGTTACAGCGTTCTGTGTATATTACGTTTATACTTGTGATGGTTTAAAGAATAACGAAACGATATTATGTTTATCCAAAAATTTCAAAGATATATCTTTTGCTATTAATAAATTAGCTTCAATATTCGTGCAAGGCACGGATTTGTTTCAATATATTTGATTATTGAGATAATATTCGGTATAATAATTATATAGATAATTATTATATATACAATATATTTTTTATATATTCTTATATCTTTAACTGTGTTTCGTTAAATCGTATCCATTTTTTCTAATTTTAAGGATGTCATTTAAACCAGAAATTGAATTTTTTACTAAATTTGTTGGATGTACAAAATGTTTTACATTTCTAAATATAATCATTAAAAAGTAGAATACAACATAACTCATTCTAATACATAGTACAATTTTGGCACTGGACTATTTTCAAATTCGTTGTTCAGTTCAATTGGAGTATCTACTTTGCTCGTATTCGAAGTGTTAGCCAGTGTTTCTGATCTTTACTCAAAATGTTTTCCGAAATATCCAATTCGTTATCAACATCATTTGTTACAAAATGTTTCTTGAAGTAATTTACCTCAAAGTCGTAATCATCTTTTAGAGACGAAATGTTTATTTTTTTCTTTTATCTATCTATTTTCATTACCTTATTCGCAAGTATACGTTATGCATTATGTTACATTACGACTTTGTAATTCAATCGATTACTGGTAGCGTCTAGATGTTTATCGTGAAATAAAAAATGTAAATATATAAATTATGAAATTTAATATGTAATAATAAGTTAGATACTATTAATTGCAATTCAATTAAAGTGTTATAGTTAATAAATATAAATGGATCAATTAAATATTGAGCTATTAATTGATATATATTAATTAAAAAGGGTGAAAATGTAATATATTCTTGAATAAAATGTGACATGTTGCCACATTTTAATATGTAATAATAAGCTAGATACTATTAATTGCAAGTCAATTAAAGTGTTATAGTTAATAAATATAAATAGACCAATTAAATATTGAGCTATTAATTGATATATATTAATTATAAAAAGTGAAAAGGTAATATACTCTTGAATAAAATGTGACATGTTGCCACATTATATACATTATATATTATATATTATCTATATTGTAGATTCAGATTGTGATATATGTTTTGAAGAAGAAATAATTGTATTGGAATATAGTCGAAAAGTGAGTTTTGATGTGGGGACATCGAAGTTCAAGTATTTCTTTTTTTTGTCAGGAAAGTATATATTTCATAGATTAATTGTATTGGAATATAGTATTCTAAAAAGAGCTTCTTTTGTTTAAAAAAGTTTATTCATAAGGACACACATGTTACGATCGGACATTTGGACAATAACACCTTCAAATTTGAAAGGAAGAATCCCATAAAGAAGAGTCTCGTTATAACCGCAAAGCAAAATATATGGGAAAAAACTCAAGAAGGGGGAAAAAGAGTGCCCTCAAATACATGAATACATCGTTATACAAAGTGGCTACTAAAAGACTAGAACTTTTTATTGCTTTTGTGAGTCTCCATTGCCATCTGTTATTGTTAAATACTTGCCTTCTCTTTTACTCTACACCTTAACTGCACCATTACTTCCTTTTGGAAGTCAAAACTGAGTTCTTTTTTAGACTTCTTTGTTGCTATTAAAACTGCAAGTCGCCAAGACAAACCTGATAAGAAAAGAATAATTCAATGTTCACTTAATGGATATAAGATTAAAAATATTAAAACTAATTTTTATTTTGACAAAATAGATGTTCACTTCTAACCAAATGGGATCCTTTTGGTTAAACATCTAAAACAGTAATCGATAATTTTGAAAGATATGAAAATTGTTTTTTTTTGAACTCTATATCTATAATATATACATATATAGGGTGTCACTCTAAAAAGAACCACCTTATATAGAGTTCAAGAGAGAACCACCACAAAATACCTATATTTATCTTTTTTTTGTATGAAATATAATTACGAATCATAATTAATAAATTGAGAAATCACACAACTTTTATTTTTGAAAAATCAATAAAAATTAATAAAATAATCCAAGGCAATTCTACCATAAAATCAAATTTATTTAAATGATTCTACTATAGAATCAAATTCAAATCAAGTTTTTTGTTCAAATATTATGTGTTAAATCTTTAGCCACCGCCGTTGGTTGGTAAGGGGGTTTAGCCACCAAATCAAAGCCGTTGATTTCAAATATTTCCACAATTATAGCAATGTTTCATTGTGGAAGAAGTAAAAATGGGAATTTACGTTTTTACCCTTAAAACTACTTCAGCAATGATACAATGCGAAAGTTTAAAAACATTAAATTACATTTTTACCCTTAAAAATGCCGCAATGAGCTTTTGCGGTAGCTTTGTTACTACCTCAATGAGCTTGCGGCAGCCGCGCTGATCCATAACTCGAATTATACCCGTTTCCCCTTTATTCATTCTCCAAAACACATACGAATCTCGGGCGATTTATCGGCGATTTCCACACAGAAGTGCATACTTTAACGAATCTCATCTCATCTCCTCCTCTTGGTATCTTCTAATTTATACTTACGAACATTGTTATACATACACACACACACACACACACACTACTATATACATTGCTACTCATGATTATATGTATGGTTTGATTCGTTTATAACTGTGATTGGTGTTTATTGCGTCGTTTTAGTTAAAATTATGAATTCAATCGAATTATTAGGGTTCATAGTTCGAATTCTACCCATTTTTTGTTTCAATTAGGTTGAAATTATGGCTTTTACCCTCAATTGAGTTGAAATTAGGGTTTCTCATCTTCAATTAGGTTGAATTAGTTCGAACTGCCCATTTTAGAATTATGACTCGAATTATTGTCCGAATTTTTATTAAAATTATGAATTAATTCAAATTATTAGGGTTTATAATTATGAAATTATAATTATACATTTTTTATGAGTTATGGAAATTTTAATTCGAATTTTTGAATTATTAATTTGAATTTTTGAGTTTAAAATTCGAATTTATGATTAAATATGATTCATTAATTCAAATTTTGATTAATTAATCCAAACTAGGATTAATTTCCTTACTTTAAATCTGTTGTGGAATAAAAACTAGGTTACGATTTGCTATGTATCTCGTTATTGAGAATCAAGCCAAGACGTAGTTCTGAGATGAGGGGTAAGACCCTTTATATAGGCTGAGAAGCCCTAGAATTATGGTAGGAGTCAGAGACTTGGTGGACAAGTCTTCCTTGAAGAAGGTTCCAGATCTATTCCTTGTAGGAATCAGTTTCCATGTTGAAATATGTATCTTGGAGGCTAAGTAAGGCAGGAGTGATATCCTTGTTTGACTCTTATTTACTGAGCTGATTATTACCCTTGATATTAATTACGAAATTAATATTGTAAATAGGGTTTGGGCCCATCTGATGGGTCCCACGTTTGGACCATTCTGGGTCTAATTAATGCCACATTAAATGTGTCTTTAGGGCTTACTTTTAGCCCATATCAAAATCGAATTTGGATATATGTAGAAAATGTTTGTCATTTTACTCAATTGTTTACAATAGTAAAAGAAGGCTAAAAAAAGTAATGTTATTACTATTGCATTTTATTTGATAAATGATATTCATTGTTAATTTATTCTTGTTTTAAATATGTCTTCATGGAATGATAATTTTAGCCAATTTTGGTAGATGTTTATGAAATGTGCCTTATTTCTTTAATTTCGCATATTGCAGATACTATGGATACTAGCTTATAACTCATGCAATGCACGGCACTTTTTTTAATATCTATAATTATGTTAATTTTTTAATATCTATATGTTATTAATTTACATATTAAATTGTTGTTAAAAATTTAATGTATATCAGATTTTACACGTTTTTAATATTTGTGTTACATCTTAAATTCTGATTTAGACGATTTTACAACCCACATGAAATTAACAATATAATCTTAATTTAGGGATGGTTTAACAATTACTTTACAATTAAAACTATGTAGAAACAAATTAGAGAAGAAATTGAAGATTTTTTACGTTGAAAATTCTATTCGATTTATGAAATCTACTTATATTTTGTTTTAATTATCAAAATACCAGTATTATTATTATTTGAAGATAGTTATACTAAAAACGAAACACAGTTTTAATTAATAAGTGTAAGAGTGATTTTGTCCAAGCTTTTGGTAGTTGGTAGTCTGGTATTCAGTACGACAAAATAAATAAGAACCGTTAGATCATAAAATAAATAAATGAAAAATGTTGGATCTAGCATACAAAAATATTTAATTTTTTAACATGTAAACTAAAAAGTTTTTTTATACTGAAATACGGAAAAATGTAGTCAATGATTTAAATCATATATAATTTGATTTTCTACATTGAATAGGATTATCAATGTTGATCTTCTACACTGAATAGGTTTAATGTAAAATTTAGTAATTATATTTTCTCTTGAGATTTTGAGTGTTTCCATTTCGATAATAATTTTTAAATCATCACTAAATTAAAGATAATTTTACGACCTTCGCGTGGGCTATAAAATCATCGAAATCTGATTTTAAATCTCGAGACAGATCCCAAATAGTATATATGAACTTTTTTTAATATTAATAATTAAAATAACATTCAATTATATCCGTTTTGAATTATATCTCTTTCATATTAATACAACCTTTTTTTATTAATATCCTTTTTAGATTATAATTTTCTTTTTTAATATAATATGATCTTGATCGTCTATGTTTAAAAATATTAGATTCGACGGTTGAAATTATTTTGGTAGTGTGGTGACCAAAATTATGGATAGATCCCTCTTAAACTTATTATATATATGGATATAATGTATGCGGGCCTCTCAATAGATCCCTCTTGACCATGCAGGATGATCATATTAGCAGTTACATATGGCAGGGGGGTGAGCGGGAGAAGATTGTTGTCTGCCAGTTGACAGCCAACCACGACCAGTGGGTATTTGATGAGACCCAGGTTACTTTGCTGACAGATTGGGGTTTTCGAGAGTGTACTAACCCACGCTCGATTCCCCAAAATGACATTCGATTGATCACGGTGTTGGTGGAGAGGTAGAGGCTAGAGACCAACACGTTTCATTTCACATTTGGTGAGATGACCATCACTCTAGAGGATGTTTACATGATATTGGGTCTGCCTGTTCGTGGTCGTGCTCTTAATCATACGGAGCTTGCCAGTCCTCTTCAATATTAGAAGAGGCGGTGGCACAATTTGAGGCTGACTGAGGCCGAGTGTAAACATATGTATAAAAAAGGTTTGCATTTTAGCCCTTCAATTCTAATTTCTTTCATTTTAGTCCTTAAATTGTTTAATTCTTACATGTTATAACTTATGCAAATAATTACCTAGTTCTTGCATGTTATAGCTTAAATTTTCATTTCTTTGCAATTTAGGAAGTTAATTATCTAGTTATTGCATTTTAGCCCATCAATTCTAATTTCTTGCATTTTAGTCCTTAATTTGTTTAATTCTTGCATGTTATACCTTAAATTTTCATTTCTTTGCAATTTAGGAAGATAATTATCTAGTTATTGCATTTTTATTTATTTTTTGCTAATCTAGTTATTGCATTTTAGCCCTTCAATTCTAATTTCTTGCATTTTAGTCCTTAGTTTGTTTAATTCTTGCATGTTATACCTTAAATTTTCATTTATTTGCAATTTAGGAGGATAATTATCTAGTTATTGCATTTTAACCCTTCAATTCTAATTTCTTGCATTTTAGTCCTTAATTTGTTTGATTCTTGCATGTTATAAAAAAGGGGTGAAGCTTCATAAGATGAGGGAAACCTATAAAAAGAAGCCGGAGCAGCCTTCTCTCGAGTTTATCGAGCATAATAAACTTGTGTACACCAAGGCTTATCTTCTTTACATCATTGGGGGTGTGTTTTTCTTCACCGAACAGAGACACTGTGCATCCTAGGTACTTGTTATCTTCATTTCTCTCTCTAGTTCTTTCAGTTTACACCTTAATTCTCTAATTCTTGCATTTTAGTCCTTATATTCTCATGTCTTGCATAATTTATTTTAATTTTTGTCATATTTATGCAATTTAGGAAGATAATTGTATATTTCTTGCATTTTATGCTTAAATTTATCTTATTCTTGCATTTTATGCCTTGAAATTCACATTTCTTGCATGTTCATCCTTAATTTCTCCAATTCTTGAATTCTTAGCTTAATTTCTCAAATTCTTGCATTTCCTGAATTTTTGCAGGTATTTACAGTTAATCTAGAATTTGAGTGAGATTAAGGGGTATGCCTTGGGAGCTGCGATTTTGAGTTATTTGTTTATGGGGTATGCTTTGGTCCTACGAGAGGTTGTTACCTGGGGCACCGCAGCTAGCTCCTCATCAGAATTTTGTTTGGCCGAGGGCATTAGCGTGGGCTGAGCCGACAGAGCAGAGGAGGGTTAACCTCCACCACCATACAGGTCTTTATCGGGGGGACTTTGACGGCTTTCAACTTAGTTGGCTGACATGGCAGCCTTATCAGAGATTTTATGACATGCAGGATGTTCTTGTGGATTATGATATCGATTTGATGGATGCGGTTTATATGGCTCTCGGTCATGTCCCTCTCGTTTTTTTTGATATTGTTGAGTATGTCATGCCAGATAGAGTCTTGAGACAATTTGGTATTCTATGGCATGTCCCAGAGGACCCGATTGATCAATATTTTCATTTAATCCAATTTATTCATTAATTTTAATTATTATTATTATTATTATTATTATTATTATTATTATTATTATTATTATTATTATTATTATTATTATTATTATTATTATTATTCCTTATAATTGCATGGATTGCATATTAATACCATACATTGAAAATTAAGATTATAATTTTGAAAAATAGTTTCAAATATTATAGAATAAAATGGAAATTAAGGTTGTGGAAAATTTCTTCTATCATGATTTACACCTATCTTCCCACATTTTCCGCACTTCCGTGGCTTGGTTGTTAAAGTTGACGTTTCAATACTACTTTTATATCTTGTCGCTTTCTTTTGTCCCTTGTTTGTGACATTGGAGGATCGAATATCGGATCATGATCCCAATCATCTTGATGAAACGACTCGTCCATTCTTTCAGTCCTATCTTCTTGTAGAAAAGCATTTTTCACGTGACACCTCCCTTGCTCAATCACGTTCATCATGTAATTGAAACGTGGGACGGAACAACTAGCAATAGCGCCTAAACTTTGAAAAGATTTGCGCAATGTACTATACCTTGATGCTTGTGATGCACCAACATTAGCAAGAACGGGAGGGGTATAAGGTAGAGGTCTGAAAATTTTGTTGCCACTTATTATGCACCTAGGCTTGATGTACACCTTCGGTATACGAGTTTTTTGTTTGATGTCTAGGTAACAGATCATGTGTTTAGAAATCATCCCGGAATGTTCAAATTTCTTACAAACACATTCAATTATTCCATCCTTGAAAATCGTCAACCGATACATTCTTTTACGATCCTCCGGCACGGTAGACTTCTCAACCAAGTACATTTTAAATAAACAACATCCACCATCTTTGGCCTTCGTCACGACATAAGATGTACTGTTTAAAATCTCCTTTTGAAAATGCCTAAACATCTCTTTCGTGTAAATTTCGGATGCATAAATTTCCAAGGATTGTTGCAATACTAGTCTCCTTTCCCTTTCTTCGCTCTCGTAGTCGCCTTTAAACTCCCTAAGATATTGTGCCTCCAAAGCCTTTTGTGGATTCTCAATGAATTCTTTCAAACCGGTAGATGCTTGTACATATTCATCAAAAAATGCATTCATTGATTTGCTCCTAGAGGTAGTGGTCATACCGGCGGCAAAATGCGATTTCGTGTAAGCACCAATCCATTGATCTCTAATACCATACACTTCAATTAACCAAACATGATCCTTAAGGTTGTACTTCTTGACCAATTCCTCCCATCTACCTTCAAATTCCGTGGGTGACAATGACTTGTACACACATGCATTAAAATCCATTTTGAATTCCGGATATTTGGTGTATTAACTAGATAACTTCTCGGGAAATTTACTACTCACATGCCATGTACATTATAAGTGTTTTGTTTTTGGCATAACCGTGGTTTAACATTTCCCAAAACAATGTCTTGATCGGTAATAATTATAGTGGGAGGTTTGTTGTCAATGGCTTCCAACCATGTTTATAAAACCCATTTATAAGATGTCTTTGTCTCATCTCTCATGAGTGCAAATCTACACAAAATATTTTGGTAATGGTGGTTCACCCCCATAATAGGTATGAAAGGCATACAATATCTATTCGTTCGATAAGTTGAGTCGAACGTAACCACATCACCAAAATTCTTGTAAGCGTTCATGCATCGAGGATCAACCCAAACCAAACCTTTAACATGATTCTTGTTATCCACATCCACTCGATAGAAGAAATTACCAAAGGTATTCTTTTGTAGTAATTTTCGTAACAAGACCAAGCCACACTCCGCATCACCAGAATCAAATTTTTATAGAGATTATGGTCGAAATGTCAGATTCGAGATAATAATTGGGAATACTCATAGACATAAACGGAGTCATGATTAATCGTCCCGTATGTTTATTTGTAAGAAGGATGGAAGAGTAGCACCGAAATCGGAAGATCGTGGTAAAGGAAAACGCATTAGAGATGTAAATCCATGAACACTGCATTAGAGTGTTTGATTCCAGTTATGCGGAGTGTGGCTTGGTCTTGTTACGAAAATTACAAAACGAGAATACCTTTGAAAATTTCTTCTATCAAGTGGATGTGGATAACGAGAATCATGTTAAAGGTTTGGTTTGGGTTGATCCTTGATGCATGAACGCTTACAAGAATTTTGGTGATGTGATTACATTCGACTCAACTTATCGAACGAATAGATATTGTATGCCTTTTATACCTATTATGGGGGTGAACCACCATTACAAAAATATTTTGTTTGGATTTGCACTCATGCAAGAAATTAGAACTGAAGGGCTTAAATGTAAACCTTTTTATACATTTTTTTACGCTCGGCTCAGTTAGCCTCAAATCACGCCACCGCCTCTTCCAATAATTAAGAGGGCTACATGGTAAGCTCCGTATGAGTAAGAGCATGACCACAAATAGGCAGACCCAATATCATGTAAACATCCTTTAGAATGATGGCCATCTCACGAAATGTGAAATGAAAGGTGTTGGTCTCTAGCATCCACCTCTCCACCAACGCCGTGATCAATCGAATGTCATTCTGGGGAATCGAGCGTGGGTTGGTAAACGCTCAAAAACCCCAGTCTGTCAGCAACTAACCTAGGTCTCATCAAATACCCACTGGTCGTGGTTGGCTGTCAACTAGCGGACATCCAACTTCTCCCGCTCACCCCCTACCATATGTGAGTGCCAATATGATCATCCTGCATGGTCAAGAGGATCTATCGAGAGGCCCGCACTGCATATCTATAGTATCTGCAACGTGCAAAATCAAAAAATTATACACATTTCATAAACATCTACAAAATTGGCTGAAAGTTGATAAAGAACAATTACCAACATGTTACATTTCATTATTACATACATATATCAATAAAAATGAATATGAACCATGTATAATAAAGCACACGCATATTGCCTTATATAATATTAAATATCACATAATTCAAATAAATTAATTAAGTAAAATTCGAATTTAATATTGAAAAATTGATTTATCAATGTAACATTTATAAAAAATTCGAATTTAGAGGTAATGATTATATTATCATGTTATTCGAACATGATCACCACAAAATCCACATAAATCGAACGTATACATTAAAGTTTATAATTTACAATTCGAACCCAATCAAATTAATCCTTAATATAATTAATGAACAATATATCCAAATAATTCGAATAAGAAATATGGAAATTTAAATTTAAATTGGGGAAATCAAGCCAAATTTGTATTAATTAATGAAAATTCGAATTAATAAATCATATTTAATTTGAACTAATTCAACCTAATTGAAGATGAAAAACCCTAATTTCAACTCAATTGAGGGTAAAAGCCCTAATTTCAACCTAATTGAAACCAAAAATGGGTACTCCGAACTATGAACCCTAATAAGTAGATTTAATTCATGATTTTAAGTAAAACGAAGCAAATCAACACCATCCACAGTTAAAAACTAATCAAACCACGTACATATAACCATAAGTAGCAATGTATATAGTAGTGCATGTGTGTGTATATATGTATAAAAGTACCAATTAGAAAATACCTAGAGGAGAAGATGAGATGAGATTCGTTAAGGTATGCACTTATATGTGGAAATCGCCTAAAATCACCTGGAAATCGCCTTAGATTCGTTATGGGTATTTGGGGAATGAATAAAGAGGAAACGTGTTTAATTCGGGTTATGGGTCAGTGCGGCTACCACAATAGTTCATTGCAACAGTACAAAGGCTACGGCAATTGTTCATTGCGGCAATTTTAAGGATAAAAAGGTAATTTTAGATTTTCAACACTTTCGCATTGTATCATTGCGGCAGCAGTCTTAAGGGTAAAAAAGTAATTTCACATTTTTATTTCTACCACATTGTTTCATTGCGGCAGTTGGGGGGAAATATTTGAAATTATTGGCTTTGATTTAGTGGCTGAATTCCCCTTCCTAACCAACGGAGGTTGTGGAAGGGCAACATATATACATATATATATATATATATGTATGTATGTATGTTATGGGAGGATTTTAGCAAAACAAGTTAGGAGGCCGTTGCTGGAATAGTACCAATGAATACGGAATCGCCCAACTGCCCAGAAAGGTTCACAGTTAGAGATTTATGGCTAGTTGCCCGGAAAGGCTCACATCTAGGGGGTACCGAAGAATACAGGAGATGGTTCCTCGAAGGATCGGACTGAATTCATGGGAATTAGAGCTCAAGGACCGAATGTTGGCCTGCAAAGAACCCTAATTATGATTTATCACGCAAGAGTATAAGTGCTCTAGGCTACTTAAGGAGTGAAACTATCTAAGAAACCCGTAAACTGCCTACATACTCCTATTGATAGGAGATCAAGCCCATATGTAGTTCTTGTTGATATGATCGATGAGTTGTGATGTAATCATCCCTTTTGTGAATGGATTTTGACTGTTATTTCTAATAATGATTGAGTATGATGTCTATTTTTAGGTTACCAAGTCATTATGGTAATGTAAAAAGCTTGTTTTCTTGTAATTATCTTGATATATTCATGAATTATCATATAAATATGACATATATCCTCTAACAACAGAATATCTATCTATTAAGGAGTGTTTTTAGGTTGTGGAGGTGTGCTTCTAAGATTTAGGAGGCTATCCTTATCTTATTACACGGGTCTGCAGGGTTCCCGGGAATGCCATGGCTGTTACCCGGTACCCCTCATGGTAGGGTGCCTAGAAAACCATCTTGGTAAGCTGAGCCTAGGAGATGCATTTTGATGATTTTGACTAGGGGCCATCCGGGATGGTTACCTCCAGGATTTCAAGCCTATCTGCTCCCAGCATTTACCGCACGGTAACCCCTTTGGGGACTACTAAAGGCCACCAGAAGACCATTTTAGGACTCTGTTTCTCCATGGACTTGACCCTAACTCTATAGTAGGCCTAAATCCAACCCATGCTAGATTTTGGTCACAACAACTACCCCCCGGTTCCCTGAAGTACTGAGTACAAAGGGAACCTAGAGTTCAATGGGTTCTAGTCTATCAAACATACCATCAAAAGTTCAATACCTGGATCCCGGTTCTACTCAAACTACTAAAGATGTGCAAAATTTAGAATTTTCGACATTTAACGCTAAGTGAAGGCCATCGGTATTTTCATCTTAAGATTTCTATAATCGAACCGTGGAAATTTAGACTCGGGTTTTGTTATCTACACGGGTGCCCCAGCAACCTTACACTGGATGTTAAATCTACTAATTATTCAATTAAAAATTAAGAGAAGTTCACTAACTGACGAAAATCAAATGGGACTCTCTCTTCATTTTTTAAGATAAGGCCAAAATGAGGGTGTATATTCCTATATTAATACGCCTCCCCTTTTGCACTTATATCCGTACATATACATTTATTGAGGTAATTTGACCCAATAACATTCTCTCTTAGCTTTCCAATACATATATACTCAGGTATCCGACTTTTCATTTTTCTTTTTCAGCAAACACCATCCTCTTCGTTGCCTCCCTTCTCTTTCTAAATTAGTGCTAGAGACTTCGTCGAGGCTTCCTGACAAGTGTGGAGTATCTACCCCTCCGGTTGTCTATCTCTCTGTACCATCCAAGTAAGTTTTCTTCCCTTTTTTTATTTCTTTTCTTTTTATATCCTTGCTATGGTAATCCGGATTGTCGACTTATACCTTTGTGTGTATACGTCGGTACTCATGTTTCCATATTACTCAAATCGTTCGTAGTTTATATTCTCGGGTCCAGTAGTGACACTTTGCATGTCACATCCTGCCACTTAATGGTTGTGATTCCTCTATAACCCTCACATCATGTACCTTTTAATCTTAGTAGGTTTTAATCTGCATGTCGTATAGAACCTTGACTCATGACTGTCCCTACCTCCGCTATGCTCCCAATTTATTAATACGCTCCTAATGGTTTAGATAATTAACCCTCGGGTCCCTTTTTTTTCCCAGTGGCTCTAAGTATGCCCACCTACTGTTCAATGCTTGTTCATAAGAAGTGACTTAAACTTTCACTTTAGTTTATCTTGATTAATTGATTAACCGTCCTTAGAGGGTCGGTTTATGTGTTCACGAGGTGTTCCCGATCTTCTCAGCATAGTTAAGGTTCCTATGGGTATCCACCATACAAGCTTCAGTTTTGTGATCCTACCATGTATTGAGGTAACAGGCTCCCCCGAATGCTTAGACGTATTCGCGATTCCCCCTAACAGGATCCCACTTTTCCTCATACTAACAGCCTTTTTCGGTTCCCGTAGGCTTGACTAGGCCAAAAAGATCTTTTGATTGTTCCCCCAATCTTTCAGATTCAGAGTTTTTTCTTTGATCAATTCTTTTCCTTTGGCTGCAGATGTCTTCTCAATCTGCCTCTGAAAGTTCCTATCCTTATAAAGCTTGCTCGTCCATGCTTTCCGGGGAGCCATCCGACTCAGGGCATTTACCACCCACTTACCACCTTCCTCTTACATTTTTTCAATTTAATCCTTTTGTAAGCTCTCGAACTAGGTTGGAAGCAATTGTGTTAAATCGTTTTGAGGCTGAAGTTGATTTCAAACAGCTAGATTATCGTTTTGGAGTTGCATCTACCAGCGGTGGGGAAGCCAGGCTCATTGACTTGAGCTCTAACTCAGTAGGTGAGCAGAGTGACTCGCTAGAAAGCCTGTTCGGAGGTGTCAACGTTGGTAATAATTCTTTAAATGAGGTTGAACAGTTATATTTCGACAATGTTGGTTTGGATAATGGTAATATCGAGGCCAAGGGTGCTGCTGATGGTGATAGGGAGCTTCCGCATTCCGTGGTGGGTAGCCCTTACCGTGAGGACATGGATTCCATCCTGACCACTGAGAAATTAAAGAAGTAGTTGGGACTTGGGAATTTCGGTTGTGAATTAGTGGTTCCAGCACCTGGCGAAAGATGCCATAAATTTGACAACTTTAATATTGATCAGGCCACTCCTCCAGCCGTACTGTCCATCTCGTATTTTAGGCTGGGCTTCAGTCTGCCCATGCATCCTTTTTTCATCGAAATGCTGAACTTCTATGAGTTTGCCCCTTTACAGCTTACTCCAAATTCATTTAGGGTGGCCGCGTACATGTTCGTGCTATATGATCAACAATTTTCTGCCAAGCTCTCTGTAAAGGAACTAAGCTATTTATACCTATTGAAGGATGCCAGCGGGAACGCTGGTGCATTCTAAATTACTGCCTGGAATAAAAGGCACGGGGAGTGCATGAAAGGCAATAAGAGATGTATGTATGACTGGTTAGAACAATTCCTGTATTTTTATAGATGCACAAAGTTAAGAAAAGAGTGGAATATGTCACCGAGTGAGTGATCTATCCCTTAATGACTTTCTTGCTTCTTCCTTTCCTCCTTTTTGTTAGAACATCCTTCCCGACATCTTGTGTAGGGTTTTTGAAGTAGCCGGCCATGTCTGACATCGAAGAGGAGAGGGCTAGGGGAATTACCAGGATGGTTAGGGCACTAGGTGATGGCGATAGTCTATTGACCGATGAAGTTCTCACTGATAGTGTTAGTGCCCTAGAGACAATGTAGTTGTGCTTCTAGGAAAGACTATTTTGTTATTTAATGATTATGTTCTACTGATTATTCTACATTAATTTATTATGTTTTAATTTACTGCGATATAAATGTTAGAATAATAAATGTCCTTGGAATATGTAACACGTATACTATATCTTTAAGTATGTGACTTAAAAATGAGATTATAAGAATAGTGTTAATATTCCTAAATATCCCTAATCGTGCATTTATAATCTGGGGCAATTATAATGCATAAAGATTAGTATGTTTGTTGACTGATGACCACATCTCATTGGTCATAGGTATAGTGATACTAAAGTCAAGAACATAGGTGCATGTAATATTCTACATGGCACTGGATAGACCCACAGTGAGATTCTACATGTTGATAATGTCATTAGAAAGACTCAAAGTGACAATGGTGTGATGATCCTTAGACTTGAGATCATTATATTTCTATACGAGGATTAATATACTTTGACTACATTAAAAGTTATCTTTGACCGGGTGATGATAAAAGTGGACATCGGGTACATTATGAGACGTATGAGAAATATGAATGATAGATATAGGATTTAACCCTCCTATTATTAGGAGAGATATTATTGGCCTCTTGATTGAGTAAGACTATGAAAATGCATGGCCATACTCAAATATTGATTTTTTTAATAGTCTACTCATTGATCAAGGAAACCCGGATTAAATGTTGAAGAGGATGACTAAAAACATGCCTCGAGTTTAATTGATAATATTTGGTTAAAGGAATTATATTACACGGAAACATAATTCACGAAAGGTTTAATTGGATCAACAATTATTATTATTACTTGGGTAGCAATGATGTATTACTAGATGTCGCTCATTATTTACGATTTTAAATTAGATTTAAAATTGTTTCCAACGTGATAATATCCTACAGGGTCACAAACATAGAACGCTTGAAGGAGAAATAATTTAAATTATGAATTTAAATTAAATAAGTGATTTGTTCTATTTATAATATTAATTAAGTATGACTTAATTAATTAAATAAATAGAAAAACAGAATTACTTAAACTAATTTTGAAATTAGTTATTAATTAAATAAGTGAGACTTAATTAATTAATAAATTGGAATTTCAGATTAGTATGAATTATAATTGGATTATATTTAGAAAAAACATATTCTTCTCTATATATATCTCTTTGTGGGCTGTTTTTTAATAATAAGAAACATATTCTAAAACCCTAGCCGTACTGAGAGAGCGAAGAAGATAGAGAGAGAAGATGTTTTCGGGTGCTAGTACACATCAATCCTTCGAGTACAAGCGTTCGTGTGGATACCGTAGAGCGTAGATCGCGAGAGCGGGATACGTGGTGATCTTGAAAGCTTTGGACCTCCATGATTCTTCCCCCTCATAACTGGTAAAGCTTCGTTAAGGTAAAGATTCTTACTACGAATTAAATATTTGTTTTGCATGGATCCTGCGGTTGGTTTCAATATTATTGTTTTAATTATTGTTTTTTATGGCGTTTATGTGCTCGAAACCCAACAATGGCATCAGAGCTACTTGCGAAACGTTTTAATTCGTTATATGTTTAACAGTTTTGATGATATAAGCATGTATGTGATTATTTTCCATGTCTTCGTGTTGACGCAAGATGCTTATATGTATGTATGTATGTATATGTTTTGAATATTTGATATTCATGAGAATTGTATAATCATGTGATGATTGTATATATCGCTGTATCTTCATGCGTTCAAGGCTGTGGCCTCTACCTATCATATGAAGATCAAGTTTCCAATCTGGAATGGTGTTGGAAAACAGAAAGGTGATCAAAAGATGGCAAGAAGTTGCTATGTAGCAGCGCTAAGAGTTGATGGAGTCCGGGGGCAGGTCCTTTCTATTGAAGACATGGATGTCCGTGGTGATGATGAACACCGAGGGAAGCCGACAAAATATTTAATCCCTATACCTCTAGAGCTTGGAGACCCTGAAAAAGTTACGTACGTTGGAGATTCTCTGAAGGAACCCTTGAAGGGCAGATTGACAGCGTTCTTACAAGAGAACAGTGATGTGTTTTCCTGGACACTAGCTGACATGCCAGGGATTGATTCCCAACTCATAACTCACAAGTTGAATGTTTATCCTGAGCGAAAGACAATAAAGCAGAAGAAAAGGAATTTCGCTCCTGAAAGGCAAGAGGCCATAAAGCAAGAAGTAGACAAGCTCCATGAAGCTGGGTTCATTGATGAGATTCAGTTCCCCGAATGGTTGGCTAACCCTGTGATGGTCAAGAAGGCGAATGGAAAGTGGAGGATGTGTATAGACTTCACCGATTTGAATGATGCATGGCCTAAGGATTGTTTTCCTCTACCAAAGATTGACACATTGATAGATGCCACGGCTGGGCATGAGATGTTGAGCTTCATGGATGGTTTCAACGGCTACAACCAGATTAAGATGCACAAGGATGACATCCCAAAGGAATCTTTCATAACTGACTTTGGTGTTTTCTGTTATCTTGTCATGGCTTTTGGATTAAAGAATGTAGGAGCCACCTATCAACGATTGGTGAATAAGATATTCGCCCATCTGATTGGGAAAACCATGGAGGTCTATGTTGATGACATGTTAGTCGAGAGCCTGTTCAAGGCTGATCATATTGAGCACCTCAGAGAGGCATTTGAAGTGCTGAGGCACCATAGATGATGTTGAATCCTGCCAAGTGTGCCTCTGGCGTTGGATCAGGAAAATTTTTGGGTCTGATGGTTTCAAAGCGAGGCATAGAAGCTAACCCCAATAAGATCAAGGCAATTTTAGACATGGAGCCACCATGTTCTATAAGAGATGTGCAGAAGTTGACGGGCCGAGTTGCAGCCTTAGGGAGATTCATCTCCAAATCTGGTGATAAGTGATTGCCTTTCTTTCAAGCATTGAAGAAAGTGAAAAAATTTGAGTGGACTCCGAAAAGCCAATAGGCCTTTGAGTAATTGAAGAAATACATGGCCGAAGCCCCGTTATTGGGCAAACCTAGTCCCGGGGAGACTTTTTATCTATATCTGGTTGAACAAGCACTGAGTGCCGTCGACATTCGGGAAGAAATCAAGGTTAAAAAACCTATCTACTATGTGAGCAAGGTGTTGCATGGAGCTGAGTTGAATTACTCTCCCATTGAAAAGTTCTCTTTGGCATTGGTAACAGCCTCGAGGAAGCTACGACCGTACTTCCAGGCACACAAGATTGAAGTCCTGATGGACCAGTAGCTGAGAAACATATTGCATAGCCCGAAGGCCAGTGGAAGGTTGATTAAGAGGGCAATTGAACTCGAAGAATTTGACATCACATACAAGCCTCGGACAGCCTTGGCTCAGCCATTGGCTGACTTCGTGGTTGAATGTACTATTGGCAACCAAGAAGTGGGGGGACAGGAGATAGTACCCAACCGAGAAAGTGAGGATAAAGATGAAGAGCTTGTACCAGATCAGAAAGAGTATTGGGTGCTCTATTTTGATGGGGCATCAAAAACAAAATCCAGTGGTGCAGGTTTAGTCTTGAAAAGCCCCGATGGGTTCACAGTTGAGTATGCTTTGAAGTTGGATTTTCCAATAACCAACAACGAAGCTGAGTATGAAGCATTGATAGCCGGATTGGGCTAGGCCAGAATAATGAGAGTCAAGAACCTCAAAGTTTATGGAGATTCAAGACTGGTGGTCTCGCAAGTGAATGGTGAATTTGAAGCCAAGAACGAGATTATGGCAAAGTATTTGAGAGTTATGAAAGCTGTAATGACCCAGTTCGATGAGTGCTATGTGGAGCACATTCCGAGAGAGGATAATGTTAAAGTCGATGCCCTGTCAAAGTTTGCCTCTTCTGAGATAGAGAATTACGCGGGGAGTGTTTACTTCCAGGTCTTGAAGGCCCCAACCATCAACTCGAAATTGGTGGCATCGATTGATACAGGGAGCTATTGGATAGATCCTATAAAAGCTCAATTGGAAACTGGATGGCTCCCTGACAATGCCTTGAAGGCCCGAAAACTGTCAGTGAGAGCGTTGAGATATGCCTTGATTGAAGGCATCCTTCATAAGAGATCTTTTGTAATCTCATACTTGAAGTGCTTGAGGCCCCAAGAGGTAGACGAAGCGCTACAGGAAGTTCATGAAGGGATCTGTGGGCAGCACTTGGGGAGCAGAGCTCTAGCCCATAAGATCACTCGATTGGGGTTTTATTGGTCAGAGATGTTGGTCGATGCACAGAACTATGTCAAAAGGTATGACAGATGCTAGAAGCACGCCTCGGTAGTAAGGCAACCTCCTGAGATGTTAACATCGATTAATTCTCCTATCCCATTCGCCATATGGGGAATGGACATACTCGGTCCTTTCCATGTGGCCTCAGCACGAAGGAAGTTCCTGATAGTAGCCATCGACTACTTCACCAAGTTGATTGAGGCTAAGCCCCTAGCCAAGATAACCACAAAACAAGTTGCTCAGTTCTTTTGGGAGAGCATAATTTGTAGATATGGAATCCCCTGAATTCTTGTGACGGATAATGGGCGACAGTTCAATAATGAAGAGTTCATGAAGTATTGTGATGAGAATGATATCGAGCTTCGTTTTACTTCAGTATCTCATCCTCAGGCTAATGGACAAGCAGAGATTAGATTATCCTTGATGGACTGAAGAAGAGGGTCGAATGCTCAAGAAACACTTGGGTGGATGAGTTGCTGCATATACTTTGGGCATATCGTACCACCTGCAAAGTGACAACTGGAGCAATCCCATTCTTGCCGGCTTATTGAGCTAAGGAAGTTGTACCCCTGGAGATTACACATGCTTCACCACGTATGGAGGCATATGAACCTGAGACTAATGAAGAAGGTATGAGGCTCGCCCTTGATCTGATTAATGAGGTCATGGATGAAGCATATGCCAGGAATGTAAAGCATCAGAAGAGAGCATCTTTCCACTACAACCAAAGGGTTAAGGAGAGGTTCTTCCGACAAGGCGACTTGGTTCTGAGAAAGATAGAGGCCACTGGAGTTGGCCAAAAAGGAAATATAGCCCTCAATTGGGAAGGGCCGTATCGAGTCAGGAAGGCCCTAGGGCGAGGATCCTACAAGCTGGAAACCTTGGATGGAAACGAGGTGCCTCGTACTTGGCATGCCTTGAACCTGAAGGTTTATTATGTTTAAGCTATCCTAGCAAGGACTTAGATTTTTATCTATTTATTAGAAGAAGTAAAAATAAGGTTCGATGAAACCATTATAGGGCTTATTGCCCTGAGTAGGACAGTAGTAATCTATGTAAGGGTTGAACCCGCTTCGAGTTATTAATGAAAGTTTGTTTACCATTCTATGATTCTGTGATTTTAATTATGTACCAAGCACCTGATGAGTGTAAGTCTAAGATGACTAAGTACCGAAAATAAAAGAACATACGAATAAAGGAAAATAAGTGCATAGATAAAATGCCCCGAGGGGCCAAGGTTCAAAGTTAAGATTACAAACATCATCAAATAAAAGTTAAGTCCATGAAGGACCACTGAATAAAAGTAAGCAAAGCCACAAGTGGCTATCAAGGCCATGCAAGGCCATCTGCTCCTGTGGAGCATCTCCTTATTCATCGTCAGAACCTTCCTCTTCGTCAGAATCCTCCTTATCAGAGTCATCCTCGTCTAAGCTACCAGCTGCCCCCGTCTTCGCAACCTCTTCCTCTTCCTTGGAAGTAGATGTAGTCTCAGAAGACTCACTAAGTTCATTCCAAAGCCTCTTGCCAGGGAGTGGTTGTCGGATCACCGCTTTCGCTTTCCTGGGAGGCATGGGCTTCTTCCCACGAGAACTTGAGGAGGTTGAATCTAGACTAACAGCTTGGGCAGCCCCTTTAGACCCAGAAGGTTGGCGGCCTCCCTTAGAGTTGGAGCCCGATGCTTGAGGCACAACATTGACCCCCCAGCCGGAAGCATAATCAACATAGCCTCCTCCACTAACAGCCCAGTCAGGGCACGGGATATTCGCTGGGTCAACAACAGTTGGGTACTTATTGCTCACGACACTCACAACTTTGTTCTAGCCGATAGACATGTTAACAGGGCGCACCTCATCATCATGTTTGTCCATGAAATCAAGAAAGACATCTGATTGATGATAGGCTTGACCACCTTGTTGAACTCAGCCGTCTTCTTCATTTGCAAGGACTTGTATTGCTTTTGGTAAGAGTGAGCATTCACCTCAACACGGAGGACTCTAGACTCCAGGTATAGTTTCTCCTCGTCAAACCACATCTTCTCTTTTCTTAAAGCCACATTATCATCTTTGAAGGTCCGGCCCTGACGGGCAGCAGATTGGAAGTAGGCATTGGCCTGAAACAAAGAAATTGATAAAGCATTTATAATGTCAAAATAAGCAAGAACACCAAATTCATAAGGAGGAGTGTCATACCTGATATAAAGCTTGAGCACTAAGGAGCTCGTACTCGTCAATCTTATCCCCTAAAGACACCGTTATAAGGTCAGGGGGAGTGATGGAGCACTTGGACCAGTCCAAGGCCAAAGCAGGGCTCCCCAAGATGGAGTCTTGCTCACAGATACCCCAAGATTGGATAAAAGGGGATCTAGTGTCCCCGTCAGCATTCCGGGACCTTTTTCCCACTTGAGAGCATCTGGCCAGGAACCGAGGGATCTTTGGGCCAGCAGGGTTTACCGAAGCCTCAGCCTTCTTAAGCATCATTCTAGTGGCGATTGGCTGATTTTCAGGACGGCTGTCCAACTCCTCAGCAGCTGAAATGCAGAAATGAAAAATATCAGAATAAGAACAGACGAAGTTCATAATAGACAACAAAGATAAATTACCCTCAAATGAAAGAGAGCTGAGGCCAGCTTCAACAAGCTTTTTCTCGTTCAAGAAAGTTTTATAATGGATGCGACCATCGTCTGCAAGCAGTCTATCTCGGTCTAGTAGTTCTTGTTGATCAAGATCACACACGAAGTGTGAACTATCTTCCACATCTCCGAACTTAGGCACAAAGAATTGGCCCGAGTCACCTCCTTTCCACTTGAGAACTACGAACTCTCTCGGCCAAAAATGGTGGGAATCCGGGAAGGAAAGGGCATTCACTATGTGAGGAAGGTTAGTTCTATGTTGTATACTGACCCACCCTTTCTTAGTATCCGTAGAATTCTTCATCGCGAATATGCTCGGAAACATTGTGGTGCTCAAGGGAATGTCCAGATCTCGGCACCTTATTACGAAAATACTGATAAATTACCAGGCATTTGGATATAGCTGGGAAGGGTGAATCTGGAGTTCTACTAATAGCCTGATGATAAACGGGTCAACGGGAAACCTCAAACCCGCTTCAAGAGCACCTTTGTAGATGCACAATCTCTCGGGATGCCAATTACAGGTACTATTGGCCAAGCCCAGAGAACAAACCTTGATTACATCTGGAAAACTGTATGTGTCTGCAATCTCTTCAATCTGGGACTTAATCAACTTACATGGGCTATGATACGAATCTAACTCTGAGCTTTTAGGGAATTCTTCCCTTATAGTACTTAACAATTCTAACAAAGAATGAAAGCGATGATCAATATATGAAGGAGGTATCAGTCTAGCCATACCTCTAAGGGATCAATGTTGGAAGTTGAACTTTAACTTGAACTTGGAAGCTTGAGAGCTTAAGAACTTGGAAGAAATTTGAGAAGTGAACAGACTCCTACAAGGCAGGAGTCTAGAACCTTCTCTAGAACCTTCCTCAAGGCGGTGACTTGTCCACCAAGTCTCCAAACCCTACTCTAATTCGAAGGCTCCCAACGCCTATATAAGGGCCTGACCCCTCATTGTCAGAACTACGTTTTTGGCTTGATTCTCAACCTCGAGATACGTAGGCATTCTGTGAGGACCGATCAGTCTCGAAACACGGAAACAGTCATTAAAGCACGAAGCTCATGAACCCTAGCATTAAATACATACAAACCCTAGTTTTCATTCCACAACAACCCCAAAACCCTATTTCTAGCCTATAAATACCCCATTTTCCTTTTGTATTCCATACCTCTGTTTTAGTTTAGTTACCCTAGTTGTAGTAGTAGTGTCCATCTTTATTTTGTAGTAACTTCCAAATCTTGTAAACAATTTCTTTCATATTAATACAAGCTTTCATTTCTTTTCTTCTTTACATCTTACTCTCTTTATTTAATACTTTGGCTATGACCCATCTCAATTTTACAAGTGAATAAAGTAGCAAATGTGCTAACTACTTATGATTGAAAAGACTTCTTAGATTCAATTTTGAATTGTATTAAATTTAGTAGCTTAAATTTCTACATCTATTTTTGGTGCTTGCTTGTTGATATGGGCTAAAAATAAGCCCTAAAGACACAATTAATTTTGCATTAATTAGACCTAGTTTGGTCCATTAATGAGGCCCAAAACCATAATTAAATATTAATTTCGTAATTAATATTAAAGGTGATAAAACAGCTCAGCAATAAGAGTCAACAAGAAAACTACTCCTACAATGAGTAGCCTCCAAGGAACCAAACTCAACATGGAAACAGACTCCTATAAGGAAGGAGTCTAGAACCTTCCTCAAGGAGGTGACTTGCTCACCAAGTCTTCAAACCCTACTACGATTCTAAGGCTCCTACAGCCTATATAAGGGCATGACCCCTCAATATCAGAACTATGTTTTAGGCTTGATTCTTGATATTCATCAAGGTACGTGGCGTCTTGTGAAGGCAGATTCATCCACAAACACGAGAGCAACCATTAAATCACGAAGCTCATGAATCATTGTATTTAATATACACAAACCCTAGCCACAATTTACAAACCCTCATTTTTATTCCACAACATTTGGCGCCGACTGTGGGAAGACAACATCAACCATGGTTCAAACACGAAGAACAACATCCGTCTCAACCGAGGCTGTCCCTATTACCTCCGCTCTGCCAGTCACCTCCGCTCTGCCCGGTAATATCGAACAAGGGAACACACCCTCATCAACAGGGGCGATTGCTCAGAACCAAGTTTCTCAACCCATAGGGATGACTTCCCATGTTGAAAGAACTCTACCAGTGGTTGTCCATCCTGAACAGGAGACTAATCAACTTCAGATGGTGGTCTCTCCTTTGGCCAGCCGTCCCCCACCCTCGGGAGTTCAATTCTCCAACACCATGCTCCCTATGAATACCAACCCGATGTACGGGCTACCTAACTATCGACCAATTCAAAGGGACCCAGGACCAAGCGGCCATGCCCTGCAGATACATGAACCTTATCAGCCTCCCTACGTTAGAGGCCTGGGCCCTGATCAGGGATATGATGATTACTCTGGTCCCTATACTGATGACTCATCATCTGAGGATGATGATCGTGATGAAGCCCCGAGGAGGCAACGTGCAAGCAGAGAACCTCGAAGGAGGGCGCAAACTATCCATGATGGACCCCCTCTCACAACTGCTAAAAGAATCAAGGCTCACGAGGCCGAGATCTTAAAGCTGAAGGACGATATGGCGAGAGAACAAGCGAGACAGAATTAGAATCGACCTCCTCTGACTTCATAAAGGATTCCCTTTGTTGATTTGGAGAGGTCTTCAAGGAGACAAAGAAGGGCTGATGCCCCAACTGGAAGAACAACAAGCATGGAAACCCCCAAGAGTAACCCCAAGGATCTGATGCCACTTGGGGATCCTGATGATCCCACACTGTAACACCCCCAGATTCGGGGTCCGGTCGTTACGGTCTCAATTCCCATCCACAAACTCAACATAAATATTAAATTACAACCTTGTGACCCAAAACAACAACATAAAACACTCTCGTTATAGTCCCAGAGATGAAATCAGAGTAACTACCAAATTTTATTAAACACATTATGAGTTCTTACAATCCAAAAAGAATTACAATGTGAATACATACTCTTTGCCATCCATTATCATAAGTCATTCCAGTCCATATATTTGGTACTGAAAGAATGAATCTATCCTACCAATAGCTTCTTCTTCCGCTCTGGTAGTCTCATCGTCCTCGCCAGCGTCGAGTGCGCCTTGTGCGAGTCATCTGGTCTAGCTGTTGTTGTGATATAATAATAAAGCAAGGGTGAGCAATAGCCCACCAACAATGATGTTTAACTGAACGATAATATATAACAGTTCAAAAGTATCTTTCAAACCATATGCCATGCATTTACGGAAATGATGCCAGTATAATATGAACGATGAAGTTACAAGGTAACTTAAAGTATTTATTTTGTGGAAATATCTGCTAAGTCAAAATAAGCAAGATATTATCATTTATCATATAAAGAGGAACTTGCAAGGAAAATATTGCAATTCCAGTTATTAACATTTTTCGAAGTCCTACAACCTGAAAGAATTCTCTTCGATACGTGTTGCGGAAGACACCATCAACCTGAAAGAAGTCTCTTCGATACGTGTTGCAGGGAATTCCCAATTTGGGAGATGAACCAATACTGGAGTTATCACGCGCCAGCTGTCCCACTCCCTGATGATCAGTCGGGGATGGTACAGCCCAATATAGTTTACTACCGGTAGAAGGAAGAACTGACGGCACCACTTGTCGATTCCCTTTAATAGTGACTCCCTGGCCAATGGTTAGGCCTTGTGATGGACCGCGCGACTCGGCCTCTTACACACGACTCCTAGTTTGAATAAATCCACAGCATTGAAACGTAGAGTTTGTCCTCTCTTCCCCAAGTGAAATACTTGTTGATAAGACTCTACAAAGTAGTCGTATCAAGTTGGAAAGGAAAATTCAACATCTTATCTTCCAAGCTGCTGCTTGTGAGAGGATACCATCTTGTTCCAATAATCTTACCCCTCGAATGATGAGAAGGTTACTCGAAGATTCAATTGATAAACAGCAACCAAGTTTCGAGTGAAACGAATAGTTTTACAAGATTTATGACCGGGAAGTCAACAAGATAAATAACATTGCTCAAGTAGGTTCCCCTATAACATGGAAGTTTGAGCGAGCATTTAAATCCTTTTAAGATAGGTTTAAATTAGAAATAAAGAGTTGGGAACCTTTCCTTGATAAAATAGTCGTAAAAAGACTCCGAAATATTTTACATAATATCTGGAGGTAAAAGGAAATCTCCAGATAATATAAATCATTTTAAAAAGAATTTAAAAGAATTAAATAAATATTCCAAGAATATTTATTAACTCAATAATAATTACGGGATATTATTAAGTCATAGTACTGCTCGTAAGTAATCCTCGAATGAATATATAGAATTATTTACTAAATAAATCCCTCCTTAAATGAATATTCAAAATAATATTCATTAAATAATTAAACTCCAATAAGTATTTAAAATAATATTCAATAAATAAGTCAAACCTTAAATGAATATTTGAGAATAATATTCATTTAATAAATAATCTTCTAAATGAATATCCAAATAATACTCATTTAATAATCAAAGCTTTAAAGGAATATTTGAAATAATATCACTTAAGTAAATATAACTTCCAATGAATATTTTAAAATAATATTCATCACGTATATAAAACCTTAAATGAATATTCGAAAGTAATATTCATTTAATAAATAAAATTCCCATGAATATCAAAGTAATTATTCATTAAATAATCAAACTCTAAGTGAATATTCAAAAATAATATTCACCTAATATTTCTCGGCTGAGATAATATTCAAATAACATTCTTCGAAATATTTCCAAGTAATTGATACTTTATGGAAATATAAATAACGTTTAATAATAACATTCCTTAAAGTAAATAATAATTCGCCGTTGGAATCCCTCCGGGTTTCCACGACTATCTATATCTCAAAATACCGACTCCCGCTCTATATTTAAGAATGATTATCATATGCCCTTCGCTAAGGGTCTTATCAAAACAATCTGGCTTATAACTGATAATTCGTATCTAGTCTATAAGCCAATATCAATTCAAGGAACAGGTATCATAATATAATTTGACAATAGGCATGCATGCTATGGCATATGTAAAACGGCAATCACATATATATATTATCACAACAACAGGTTCAAAGTTTTGAACACTTGCCTGGTAATCGGGTGTGGGTGGAGATAGCATGCCCTGGGTCTGCTTGATGATCTATCAACAATTAGAACATTCGTGATTAACCACTTAACACCTTTTAAAAGTCTAAGTATAACTTCACTTAAATCGAAACACGTTTTCGAATTATCTCGTTATACACCTTTTAGTGTAACTCTTTTTATTACTGATACGATCCGACATTTGTTCGTTATTACGACATGTCATCATACCCACACTCGGTATATATTTATGTCGTATAAGTTCTAAAGTCGATCGATTATGACCCGAGATTATACCTCGAGTTTTATCGTTCGTTTTCTAAGTGTTTTCCCAAAGTTATAACCAAGCAGGTTTTTAGGGGTTCGTTCGCGTTTAACTTCGATTCCAACATTTTTATAAAATCGGAAAACGATTCGTTTGACAAGTGGTTTTCTTTTATACCTTCCTTATGACCTCTAATATTTATTTACCAAGATTCGCCACTGAGTAACATGCTTTACGAGGGTTCAATTGAAGTTACGAACTTTTATTTACGGTTCCGAACCAATTTTAGTAATTTCACCATAACTCCTAAACCGTAAGTCGGAATGTTTCGATTCTTGCGCCAACAAGATCTATGGCTCGATATCTACAAGGACCAATCATAATATTATCAAGTTCAGGAAATTATATTTACTGTCATGCTCGGTTTCTAAGTGTTAACAAAAATTCGGCATTACGACGGCTATATATCGAACGTTCTAAAAATCACAACAATACAACCAAGCCACACCGGGCAAACCAAACATCTTACATTCATGATATACACCTCATAAGTCCAGGAACATCTCAACTCATCCTCTTAATCATTAAATGGCTAAATGAACTAAATCAACTACATAATCATGCTTATATGCTTAAAACCACATCATCATCAAAACTAATCCAATAATCACAAAAACTCAAAATAAGTTCTAGGGTTTCTTAAGAGTTATACATTCCCTGGAGTATCCTAATACATGACTAAGCCTTGTTTTGTCCTTGTATAGCCTTAGGATTGCTTAGATCATCCAAAGAAAATAAGAAATCAAAGTTAGTTCATGAAGGTTATTATTCATCAGTTCAATGATCTGCAAAAACGAGGCCCTTACCATGCTTTTCTAGACAAGGCTTCTAAAGGAGAGTTGTAGAGCATCTAACCAGCTTTCCAGAAAGCTAAAGAACACCAAATTCCATTGAGTAATGAAGGAGATATGGCTGTTTGAAAATCAGTCCAGAAACTGTCAAGCATCAGGACAGTTTGCTTCTTCAACTTGGGGAGGTGATTTGACTAGGCTATACTACTTGGATTGATATGAAATTTGAAACGAATGTTTCCCATGGAGTGGAGAAGCTATGGTTAAAATTAGGTGATTTTAGAAGCTCTAGATTGGGAGATATGAATTTTTCTTTGAGCTTGGTTCATGGTTGGCAGTTTTGGAGAGATTGGTTGTTCTTGGTTTGCTTTTTGTTTTGCTAGCTTCTCTTTTGCTCTCATCCACTCTAAAGTGTATTATTGCTGTGTTTAGGAAATATCTTGCATAAAGCCACTTTATTAAAGTGCTTGTGTCATGGATGATGCATTTGCAAGGGACATGTGTTGAATTCTTATGGTTTTGAACTAAGTACTTGGTTTAGTTTCTAATTGTTCTAGTTCCTTTGGTAACTAGTTGGTTAATTTATCCCATCCACTTGCATATGCTTGCATCTTGCTTCTCTCCTTGTTTCTTTGTCCGTTTATTGCTCAATTCATTGATCGTTCGGAGGAATAACTCATTCGTCTCTAGTTAGGGTTTTACCGGAAACCGTCTTAATATTTATACTATCATCCTCCATTCTCTTTAATAATTCTTGAACCTATTTTCCTTAAATCCCTTCAATAATTCCTTAAGTCTTTCAGTGTCCAGGGAAATCTCGGGGAAAATAAAAGTGCTATTTTTCAGAATCCGACAGCTTTTACATACACTCTTTTTCCCCCTGGATCAATAATATGAACTCAAAATTTCATTCCGGGTACTTCTATATAGTGTCGTCTAATAATATTCCTACGTCCACCAAAATCACTATTCATCATTTTTCTTTACTTATTCTCTTAGGGTTGTATAATTGTCCTTGATCTCTTTCGATCGTTCCTTAACCTTTTTACGGAACCACTGGACCAATAACAGATATCGATTTGGATGACATAAGAATAATCTTCTTCTTTAGAATTTTCTAATTTTAATTTCCCTAGGAGATAGATAATTCTTATCTTAAGTGTCAACCAATAGTATTCTTCATGGCATATAAACATTTGAATCCAAATCTATTCCTTTCATTCATTATCTCAATCGTTACATCGTAGTCGTAATCACTATTCACCATTGCCTCAGTACATAATAAAAAGTTTTAATTATATCCAAAATTTGGGTTCTTACAGTCTCGCCTCCTTAAAAGGATTCCGTCCCGGAATCAGGTAGGAAGCAAAGAGTCGTTTGTCTGTCGTTTCACCTTTCAGCTTCCGGGTCAATTCTTAGTCGTTCTGCCCTTTCTCAGCACATCTACTGGTGCTACAATACGTACTTTATCCTTTTTCCATCAACTTCGCTACTTTTCGTACAACACATTATCCTGGTTATGTTCTTACCCAGTCTTATCCTTATTGATACCTGCAATAACATTGGTATCACTATCACCCTGCGAATTCGGAGATAACCTCGCTCGCACTGTGCATTTCCTGATCGCTTTAATCTTCGCAATCTCGATCAATATAGAGAAGTGGAAAGATTTATTGAGAGATCACTATGATCAATGAACATTTGTTATATTGCATAGTTAGTACAGAAGGGGGCCAGCCTTTAGTACTTGACAAGCAATTAAACAAGTTATGGTATTCCACTTAGACTTCTATCACATAGACAGATAGTCACGTAGCAGTACCTCCCCTCCTTAAAGGGTTGTTCTTCTCAATTCATAAAGAATATGAATAAGAGAGAAGAAAAGAAAAGAGTTCTAAAGGATTATAGAAGGTTTTCATGATTGTAAAATATCATACTCAGAATTTACCTCTGAACTATAGAGGTTCATCAAAGAAGAAAATAATCATAATTATATCCAATACTATTTGATCGCAACCTCATGTGTCAACATATCTTGCTGCTTTGTCCACTATTCTATGGACCTATACTCTGGTTCAACCTTAGCACACTTACTTTTGGAAAATCTTTGAACCTCTCAGGTTAAATCTTAGTTTCTCGCTTGACACCATTGTTACTGACATTCCATGTCACGCTACTAGCTTATTCATATCTATAATATTAACACTATCAGGTTGTCATCCCGAGAATTCATCAGAAAACCCGTTTATTAATCCATTCATAACATTCCTTGCTTCACATTCCCTAGTTGTTTTCCCAGTCTTTTCTTTATCAATCTCATCCTTCTTATTATCTGATTCATATTTACTTCTGTTATTTACTTCCACCTTCATCTCTTTATTGAGACATCTTTTGCACTTGGTACCTCCTTATTGGTATCCTGTCACATTTCCTCTATAATCATCACATTATTCCAATTTAAAACCTCCGAAATGAATCTGGCCGATTTCATTAACTTAGATCCAATATAATCTTCTTCTGCCAACTTGTTTCTCATCACTTGTTCTTTTCTACCCGTGGTTTTCCACAGGTTGTCTTTCGTAAGTCAAACGAGGTCGTATATCTACCTGCTCATGCTCTTATCATCTATCGAGCATCTGCATTTTACTGGCGTAGCCTTGCCACATGAAAACCCATTATGACCGTGCTATAAGTTTTCGGGGTAAGGCTGGCTCGAATACCACCTTCCGAACACTTTTAAACTCTCAGGTGGCCCAATAAGTCTCGGGCTCAACTGCCCTTCCCTCCAAGTCTCATTAATTCTTTCCACGGGAATATCTTTAACATCATGAATCATCAACCTCATATTCTCTATCTTGTTTGCGCAGAAGTACACTAACATAAACTTGCTTGTCATTCATCAACATTCCATTTAGCTTATCAATAGCACACTTTCTTTATCTTTACGTTGTCATCTACTTTCTTAGAAGAATCACCATCGCTTGTTGTTTACATAATGCGTTAATAGCTAACCCTACGGGTTTCAAATCCTTTAGGGAGACAAAGTAATCACTATTCCTTATCCATAAGGAACATTTCCTGAACTTGATGTAGATATTACATGAAGTAGATAAAATTACAGAAGAGTTTCAAGCATCGCAGCTAAGTCAGGTTGATGAAACTATCACTCATGCATCTTCCATAAAAGACTGGAAACTTAATGGTTTACTTCGTGAATTTTGTATCATGGTCCTGGTTTGCCTCACAACGGGACCTTCTAAGGTATGTAATATGCTTAAGACCCATCAGGAATCGAATCTTTACTTAAACTACTATTACCGTCGATTCTTGCACAATCATCAGAAGGAATGTAAATTCCTCCACTCTGATATTGTGATGCCCCCAGATCCGGGGTCGGAGATCTAGGCGCTCACGGTCCATTTTCCATTAATAACATACCTGTTCTTGCACATAATATAAATAACACAGCCATCGACCCCACAATAAACTCACACCGCACACACACACACACAGGTTAGAGCCTCAGAAACGTCACACCATTGATTAAGCAGAAATAAAATTATCAGAGTTATTACAGACCGAATTAAATAGTATTTATGCTACCAGCAACACTTCGATATGAAGCGAAGTTGGCGGCTTGAAAGTTTGTTACGATACACTGCTTTGCACAGGTCATACTGATAAATAAAACGAACTAACAAAAGCTGCCAACCAATCCGGCTAATGGGGCCTACCGGTGGAATCTCAACTGCTTGCTCGGGTCTAGTCACCTGCTTTCGAGCAGTCTGTCTGGTTCTTCCCATTTCGCTTAGCTGTTGTGTTTGTAAAATTTGAAAACAAGCAAGAGTGAGCAACTATAGCTCAGCAAGAAATATATGTATAAGGTAAGCAATATAGCATTTCATATGATTAGCAGTTATTAAACTTGTTTGTATCAACCAGATATAAAATCACTTGTCATAGTTGATAAATTCCGAAGGTGCAACAATATGTGCCCTTGTTTTCAAAATAAACTTGCAGTTCTAGATACTGCATTGAGTCAACATCTTTCTCATCAAAATAGAACACTATCAGCAACTTGGCACAAAAGCCTAAGAAGCAGTGTCAAAGCATTTTTTCAAAATGGAGGAATGGGACTTAAAGAAAACACAAAACCTGACAAGGATTGACGATGATCAGTCGCCACATCCAAGTCCAATAATCCGCGGGTCTTCTCTACCGGTAGAAGGATAGAAACTACATCCGTAACTATCCCCGGGTGAAAACTACATCCGTAATCACCCTCGATGAAAACTACATCCGTAATCATCCTTCGGCAACACCTGGGCCGGAATAATAATTGATGGACCGCCTGGCTCACGGCCGCTTACACATCCCGGGAATCGTTCGTCAACGGTTCCCACACCTGCCAGAGTCCCTTTTTCTTTTTCTTTTAAAACTTGATTTTGATTGAAAATAGAGTAGTTGAGGTCCGACATCAGTCGACCGATGATTCTTGAAATCATACAAGAAGCAGAATCTGACCGGGGGTTTTCGAAAATGTTTTGAGTTCGAATGAGTTCGAGTTTGAAAGTATTAAAATGTATCTTGGATTAACTTTGTCTTTAAATAATGAACAATAATTAATAAATAATATTTTAAGATTTAATATTAATAATTAATAAAATAATTATTCGATAAAATAAACTTTTAATCCAAGATAGGGTTTCGAGTATTTACGAAGATATGAACATAATTACTTGAGTATACGATACTCCCCGAATGACCCTTCGGGTTTTCGCAATCTAGATACGATATAATAATATACCGCTCCCCGGTCAATAGTATATACGGACCGCTACGACCTCTATTGCTAGAGTCGTTGTCCGAAGAAAACATTTCAATCTAAGTTCAAGGGGTACAAGCATATATGTACTTATACAATCTCAATTGCATCAATACTTCGATAAACATAGCATTTGATACGGTTGAAAACTACAAACACAATAGTGAAAGTCCTTGTACATGTATAAGTTTTGAAAAGTAAACTTGCCTTGGTTTGGTTGGGGTGGTCGGGCGTGCGGAGTCGAACGATCTATACATAAGCAATAACCGCTCGTTAGTACCTTAACAATATCTCTTTAATTACGGGTTTTAGGGGGTACGAAATTAACTTAATGACTTCGTCTTATGACACTCTAGCCCCACTATAGGTTCATGTCATCACTCGATTACGCTCGTCACTTATTCGACTTAATTTAGTTACCACATTCGAATCATAACCATTAACCCTAGAATTATGCTCCACTAATCGACTTTTTCCCTTGCGCGAAATTTACTCTAGCATTTTTATAAAATCCAAAAATTCGTATTTTAATCCAATTCTTTTTGGGTGGTCTTCACCACTGCATTCCCTAACTTCTCAAATTTTTCCATGATCCCACATATATTTTTTGGGGTTTAAACAAGGTTCACAAGGGGGTCACTTAGTGCAGTCCGGAATCCAGAAACACAATTCACTCCTCCGGCCATAACTTAAAATCTATACATCACCTAGCCATGAACCTTACATTTCCAGAAACTACATTCAATTATCTTTCCAACAATATATGGTAGGACATCAGGGGACAACATTTGGGGGTTCAAAACCGTGTTACAAGACAGGTCAATGCTCCTGGAAAAACTCAGCAAGCACATACTACTTAGATCAACCATTTTTCACAATTCCACAACACAACCAACACTTAATACACTTAGTTCATGGTTCATAACACTCATGGAGATATATATATTATCCGTAATCATAAAAGTCACAATCTCAACATCAAAACTCAAGATCCATGTCATCCAATACTTATACAACCAAGATTAGCTCACAAATACATGGATCTACTACCAAACATTATAAATACTACATAACCAAGAGGGTTTGTGATTTTTATACCTTCTTGAGCACCTAGGAGCCTTGGATAAGCTTTACACAACTCAATAACACCTTGAATGGTCTCCTACAACCCTTACAATCCAAGATCTAAAAGAAAAACAAACATGGTTACTATTCACCCAATCTTTAACAATTTGTAACTTGAATTTGGGTGGATGAAATGGCTTGAAATTACTAACATACCTTGTCTAGATGATGGAGATGGCCTAGGATTTATGTTGTGATTTATGAGTGATGGGAAAGGGGGGAGAAGAATTTTTCTTCTCCTCTTTTTCTCCTTGGCCGAGAGCAAGAACAAAGGGGGGGGGGGAGAGTGTTTGTGTTTTTGATTTTTGTGTTGTGTGGTTGAATAATGCATAAAGTAGTAGTTGGGTGTTACATATTAGTGTAAGTATAGGCAAGTACTAGCAAGGCATGGGCATGTGTACTACTTGTCTCCCTTTTTGAAAAAGCAAGTAACTAGTTACTATTCCTCTTCCAATTTGCTAACTAGTTTGCTTATCCTAACCACTTGGTTGCATGGAACTTGCATGCAATACTACTCCTTGTATCATTATTCTTCCACCAATGCTTGTCATTTAATCTTTAATTCGTATCGTATCTTAATTAATCTCTCGTAATAATATTTTGTCGCGTAGAGATTTCCCCTATAATTCCTTAAGTACTTAATTGTGTAAATTCCTCGAATGTCCATAATTCCCCGTCATAATTCTTAATAAATCCTTTAATACTCTAACCATTCTCAAATCCCAAGTTTTATAAATCTTACTAACAATAAGACTCATGCCTTCACAATCTTCCTTTTTATCTTACATAATAAATGCAACAACGCAGTTTCTCAGACAATCAATTCTATTAATCAACAGGGATGACTAGAAAGGTTTCATATTGACAATGTCACAAGATATTAAATAAAAGGAAATAATACCAAAAATTAGGGTTCTTACAGCCTCCCCTCCTTAAAAGGATTCCGTCCCGGAATCATGTTGAAAACAGTTGGGGGTGCTTTTCACGCATCGCGCTCTCTAGTTCCCATGTTGATTCTTCGACATTCTGATTCCTCCACAAAACTCTCACTAATTTGACAACCTTGTTCCTCAGCACCAGTTCCTTTCTATCCATGATTTCTACGGGTTGCTCTACATATGTTAAGTCTGGTTGCAGATCCACTTGATCATGTTCTATCACATGTCGGAAGTCGGTATGGTATGGTCGTAGCATGGACACATGGAACACATTATGTACTTGCTGCAAGCTCGGAGGTAAAGCCAATTCATAGGCTAACTTTCCAACTCATTTCAAGATCTCAAAAGGTCCAATAAATCTAGGGCTTAGTTTCCCTTTCTTACCAAATCTCATCAATCCCTTCCATGGTGATACTTATAACATCACAAACTCTCCTACCTCATATTCTTTATCCTTGCGGGTCTGGTCCGCATACTTCTTCTGTCTGTCTTGGGCCGCTACCAGCCGTCCTCTTATGAGCTCGATAGTTTCTCTTGTCTGTTGGACCAGTTCGGGCCCTAAAATCTTCCGCTCTCCAACCTCTTCCCAACACAAGGGAGACCGACATCTTCGTCCGTATAAAGCTTCATATGGGGGCATGCCTATACTCGCATGGTAACTGTTGTTGTAGGAAAATTTGATCAACGACAAGTGGTCATCCCAACTTCCCTTAAAATCAATGGCACATGCCCTCAACATGTCCTCGATGGTCTGGATGGTTCTCTCACTCTGTCCGTCTGTTTGGGGATGGTATGCAGTACTCATGTTTAACTTGGTCCCCACACAATCCTGAAAACTTCTCCAGAACCTGGAGTTGAATCTTGGGTCTCTATCTGATACAATGCTCACAGGAACCCCATGCCTAACCACAATCTCCTTTAAGTAAATATCTGCCAGCTAGTCGACAGTATATCTCTCGTTGATTGGAAGAAAATGTGCTGACTTGGTCAACCTATCGATAATTACCCAAATGGCATCATGATTAGTCTTGGTCCTTGGTAATCCGACCACAAAGTCCATCGCAATTTGTTCCCACTTCCACTCGGGTATCTCCAAGGGTTGCAACAATCCACTGGGCCTCTGGTGTTCAGCCTTTACTCTTTGACATGTCAAGCATTTACTTACCCACTCTGCCACGTCCGTCTTCATATTAGGCCACCAATAGTATTCTCTCAGATCTCTATACATCTTAGTGCCTCCAGGGTGAATTGAGTACCTCGAACTATGAGCCTCTTGCAAAATCTCGTCTTTTAATTCCTGAACGTTCGGGATCCATATCCTAGATGCGTACCTCATAATTCCATTCCCGTCCTTCTCACACTTAATTTCCTCGCCAGTCAAAATTTTCTCCATCGAATTCTTTTCTTCTTCTATCTTCTTTTCCTGGCATAACTTAATCTTTTCCAATAGCGGTGGTTGGACTTTTATTTCCATTAGACTCTCTTGTCCAATTCCTGGTAACCTCACTTCAATCTCCAGTTTCTCAAGGTCCTTGATCAACTTGTCTACTGACGTTATCATCTTGAGTTTCTCCTTTCGGCTAAGTGCATCGGCCACCACATTGGCCTTCCCTGGGTGATAATGAATCTCACAGTCATAATCTTTAATTAGCTCTAGCCATCTCCTCTACCTCATGTTTAACTCTTTCTGAGTGAATATGTACTTTAAGCTCTTGTGATCCGTGTAGATTTCACACTTTTCTCCGTAAAGATAATGTCTCCAGATCTTCAAAGCGAAAACTATCGCTGCTAACTCCAAATCATGGGTGGGGTATCTTATCTCGTACTCCTTAAGTTGTCTGGATGCATACGCGATCACTTTACCGTGCTGCATAAGCACAGACCCTAAACCTTTATGGGATGCGTCGCTATAAATCACAAAATCTCCCTTATCATCAGGTAGGGCTAGTACTGGTGCTGTCACCAACCTCTTCTTCAACTCTTGGAAGCTCTCTTCGCATTTCTCAGTCCACACAAACTTCTCGGTCTTGCGAGTTAGTCGGGTCAAAGGGGCTGCTATCTTGGCAAAGTCTTGGACAAATCTCCTATAGTAGCCAGCCAGTCCTATGAAACTTCTCACCTCTGTCGGAGTGGTTGGTCTCTCCCAATTCGATACATCCTCTATTTTGGCTGGGTCCACTAGAATGCCTTGTTCGCTAATCACATGCCCTAAAAACTGAACTTCCTTCAACCAAAATTCACACTTCGAGAACTTAGCGTACAACTTTTCTTCTCTCAATGCTCCCAATACAATCCTCAAGTGCTCTGCATGTTCCTCCTTCGTCTTTGAATAAATCAAGATGTCATCGATGAAGACTATAACACACTGGTCCAAGTACTTCTTGAAGACTCCATTCATTAAATCCATGAAAGCTGCAGGGGCATT
This sequence comes from Saposhnikovia divaricata, assembly GCA_036435485.1. Classification (NCBI taxonomy): domain Eukaryota; kingdom Viridiplantae; phylum Streptophyta; class Magnoliopsida; order Apiales; family Apiaceae; genus Saposhnikovia; species Saposhnikovia divaricata. The sequence continues at coordinate 125,931,996 of CM071597.1, read as the reverse complement.
CGTTAACCCAAATGACATCACTAGGAACTCATAGTGTCCGTACCGGGTGCGAAAGGCCGTCTTTGGTATATCTTCTGGTTTAATCTTTAACTGGTGATACCCGGTCCTCAAATCAATTTTAGAGAAGTAAACTGCATCTTTCAATTGATCAAACAGGTCATCTATCCTGGGCAAGGGATACTTATTCTTGATAGTCACCTTGTTCAACTCCCTGTAGTCTATACATAATCTCATACTACCATCCTTCTTTTTCACGAATAACACCGGGGCTCCCCACGGTGACACACTAGGTCTTATCATCCCTTTATCCAACAACTCTTGTAACTGAGTGGCCAGCTCTTTCATCTCCACTGGGGCTAGCCGATATGGGGCTTTCGAAATTGGGGCCGTACCTGGAACTAAGTCTATAGCGAACTCGATGTCTCTATCGGGTGGTAGTCCGGGAAGATCATCCGGAAATACGTCCGCGAACTCATTAACGACAGGGATTTCCTGTAGGTTTGGTGCCTCTTTCTTGGTATCCTTCACATAGGCTAAATTGGCTTCGCATCCTTTACGTAACAGCTTCTTAGCTTGAATCATAGTCAGGAACTTTTGGTTTTGCCGTTTCCCACTAAACACTACTTCCTCGTCCCCTGGCAGTCTCAAACTTACTTTCTTCTTTACACAATCAATCTGGGCTCCGTGGGTTGTTAACCAATCCATACCTACTATTACGTCAAATTCCCCTAGTTTAAAAGGTATTAAGTCTACCCGAAAGTGTCGCCCTTCTATTTCTAGGTCGCAACCTGGACATACTCAGCTAACGGGAATAATTTCATGATTAGCTACCTCTATTTGCAATCTGTCTTTCAATGGTTCAGTCTTAAGGCCTAACTGACATACAAAATCTAGAGATATGAAAGACTTGGTAGCTCCCGAATCAAATAAAACATTTGCCTTAACTGAGTTGAGTAGTAGAGTACCTGCAATCACATCCGTGTTCCTCACGGCATCCTGCACCGTCATGTTAAAAGTTCTTGCAGTAGGGGCCTTGTTAGAAGTAGTTCCACTCACTCTCGATGCAGCTGGCCCAGAGGACATACATTCCCTCATTCGGTGCCCTGGTTTCCCACACTTGAAGCAATTACCTCCGGCACTCGTGTTGTTACTAGTTCCGTGACAGGCGTTAGCATAATGCCCTGTCAGCCCACACTTGAAGCACTTCACATCTTGCAGGTTACACACGCCCGCATGTTTCCTTCCACATTTATTACATTCTGGGGGTTGGGCTCGGGATGGGGTAGAGTAAGACGATCCCTGTGGTCGGCCGCTCTGGCCCACACTCCAACTTTCAGCTCTTTTGGTTCCAAAGTTTCCGCTGGGTTGGGACATCGTTCCTCGCTTAAATTTGCTCGGAAAGCTCCCACCCGCAGAGTTTCCCTTTCGACTATCAAACTTCCTCTTCTTTCCTTCTCTCTCCTTCTGCATCTGTTCACTCCCAGCCTCCACAATTGATGCTTTCTGTACCAGGGTGGCATAGTCTGTCAGCTCAAGAACCGCCACACGATTCTGAATCCATTGCTTTAGCCCTAATTGAAATCTTCGGGCCCTCTTTGCCTCAGAGTTCACATATTCCGGCACAAACCTCGACAACTCAGTAAATTTGGCCTCATACTCGGCCACCGTCATGTTACCTTGCTTCAGTTCCAAAAACTTCAGCTCCATTTGTGTCTCCATGAACTAAGGAAAGTACTTCTCCAAGAACAGCTCGCTAAACCTCTCCCAGGTCACCACACCTCTTCCTTCCAAATTCTTCTTAGCTTCCCACCAATAGTTCGCCTCACCCTTCAGAAGGTAAGTGGCGAAAACAGTCTTCTGCTCTTCAGCGACACCTAGTATCTCGAAAGATTTTTCCATTTCCTTCAGCCAGGCCCTTGCCTCGACCGGGTCGGCAGTTCCTTTAAATTCTGGGGGCTTCAGGGATTTGAAGTTCTGGAAAGCATTAGCATTAGCATTTTGGGGTGGTTGCTGAACTGGGGGACGGTCCAAGTTCTGCCTAAGTAACTCCATGAACTGTTCCATAGGGCCTCCCCTAAGATGTTCTACCTCTCGGGTGTCATCACCAGCTTCTTCTTCTTCATACTCAGAGTCATCAAACAAGTTATGATCGTTGCCCTCATTCTCACTCAGGTTGGCATTCTCCCCTTCATGGTTCTGGTGGCCTCTGGTTCCATGGTGGCTACCCTGGCCCTCAGAACTGATCGGGTGAGCTCGAGTGTTCATTCTTCTGGGTGGCATGATTCTGATAATAAAACAAGAAAAGGGTTAGGGTTTCCAATTACCTGACAGCGTTTGCACGGGTCAGGAACGTATCGTTCCTCCTCATAAGGGTGGAAGTGCAAAAGTTTTAATAATCCGATGTTAGAGATAAAATGTCAACATTTTTGGGGAAAAAAATCCCTTTGGGATGCGAAAACATTTACAAGAGTTTTCAAAACTTCGAAACCTCAAAAATATTTTTCAACATTTCAAAACAATTTTTTTTTTTTTTGAAAAATTTATTTTTAAAGATTGTAGGAACATTTTTGGAAATTGTAGAAAACAATTTGAAATCGCATATCATAAATTTGAAACAGCATGGTTGTATTCGTGGCTTGTAGCAATTGTATAATCACAGTTGTATATCAAAACAGTAAAGCATGGCATCGGAAAGTAAAGCAGTTGAGGCAATATTACGGAAATGGAAACTAAATAAGTACGGTACAAGGGTTATCACAAAGTTTGGATGTTAGAGCCAAATACATAGTTCCGATGTCAAAGTCTAGCAAAAGTGGAACAAATACAAGTACATCATCCGAATAGTCAGGCTACACAAAAGTAGGGCTACATCCGTACATACTACCCGAAGTCACATCTACATATCTGTAGGTCAGTCTACTCATCCACTGGTCAGAAAGGATACCACTGCACAAGTCAACTATCCCGCAAAATCGACACACTAATGTCATCTGAACCTAGGGGACTGAGCTACCAGTAACACATCACGGGGCCGCGCCGCGGCAGAGCAAGGTCCTCACTCGGGCAAATGCACGACGCACAACATGCCTAGCATCCCTAGCCTGGATCACTCCGCCCCCGTGGATCCCTAAACCAAGAATCGTATCGCGACTCCTCCTCCCAATCCTATGGAGTCGAGCCCTAGTCCTCCTAGCAACAGCGGTCCTCATCTCAACCTGGATCCTCAAGCGCGCCTCGCGCTGCTCCACTAGTGCCCGCCTCGCCTCGTTAAGTCGGGCCTCTGCAGATAGTAAGTCTCGGGTCAGGAACTGTACCACGTAGGCGTGCTCAGTACCCGACACTGGGGGTAGGTCCATCGGTGGAGGTGGTATGACAGGAACAGGAGCAGGTGCAGCAGCAGTGGCAGGAGCAGGAGCAGTAGCAGGGGTAGGGTCAAGCTCCTCCTCGCCAGAAGTATCATCCTCGGAGTCACCGTCCGATGAAACAGGGCTAGATGTCTGTGGAGAAGGTGGGGGTGACACAACACAACCCTCACCGGATCTCACACTCTCCTCATCAGTAGCTATAGGAGATGGGGTAACAGGCTCTGGCTCAGGTTCAATGGGCTCCTCAACGGGATCCTCATCATCAGTATCTCCTATCAGCGTAATCCAGGGGCCAAGCTCGGAGTCAGCACCCATATCCTCCTCAAGATCCTCGGTCTCTCGCATCAGTGCCTCATCATGCTCTCTCTCGAAAGCCTCAGGGTCTGGTATCTCCTCCATCTACACAAGGGAAATAAGGTGGGTCACTAACCATAAAAGAAAGGTTTAGGAGTAGTTCCCTCACGGCCTTAAAGTCAGGGCTATATCCGATAACCCGACCACAAACTCGATGAGAGTTCTAAGTATTATTAATGTTGTTATTAAGGTTATCGTTATTGTTATTATTATTAGGGTTGCTTTCTTAAATTACTATCGTTTCTGAGAACTGTAACCTCGCTCTGATACCATTTCTGTGACGCCCCCAGATCCGGGGTCGGAGATCTAGGCGCTCACGGTCCATTTTCCATTAATAACATACCTGTTCTTGCACATAATATAAATAACACAGCCATCGACCCCACAATAAACTCACACCGCACACACACACACAGGTTAGAGCCTCAGAAATGTCACACCATTGATTAAGCAGAAATAAAATTATCAGAGTTATTACAGACCGAATTAAATAGTATTTATGCTACCAGCAACACTTCGATATGAAGCGAAGTTGGCGGCTTGAAAGTTTGTTACGATACACTGCCTTGCACAGGTCATACTGATAAATAAAACGAACTAACAAAAGCTGCCAACCAATCCGGCTAATGGGGCCTACCGGTGGAATCTCAACTGCTGGCTCGGGTCTAGTCACCTGCTTTCGAGCAGTCTGTCTGGTTCTTGCCATTTCGCTTAGCTGTTGTGTTTGTAAAATTTGAAAACAAGCAAGAGTGAGCAACTATAGCTCAGCAAGAAATATATGTATATGGTAAGCAATATAGCATTTCATATGATTAGCAATTATTAAACTTGTTTATATCAACCAGATATAAAATCACTTGTCATAGTTGATAAATTCCGAAGGTGCAACAATATGTGCCCTTGTTTTCAAAATAAACTTGCAGTTCTAGATACTGCATTGAGTCAACATCTTTCACATCAAAATAGAACACTATCAGCAACTTGGCACAAAAGCCTAAGAAGCAGTGTCAAAGCATTTTTCCAAAATGGAGGAATGGGACTTAAAGAAAACACAAAACCTGACAAGGATTGACGATGATCAGTCGCCACATCCAAGTCCAATAATTCGCGGGTCTTCTCTACCGGTAGAAGGATAGAAACTACATCCGTAACTATCCCCGGGTGAAAACTACATCCGTAATCACCCTCGATGAAAACTACATCCGTAATCATCCTTCGGCAACACCTGGGCCGGAATAATAATTGATGGACCGCCTGGCTCACGGCCGCTTACACATCCCGGGAATCGTTCGTCAACGGTTCCCACACCTGCCAGAGTCCCTTTTTCTTTTTCTTTTAAAACTTGATTTTGATTGAAAACAGAGTAGTTGAGGTCCGACATCAGTCGACCGATGATTCTTGAAATCATAGAAGAAGCAGAATCTGACCGGGGGTTTTCGAAAATGTTTTGAGTTCGAATGAGTTCGAGTTTGAAAGTATTAAAATGTATCTTGGATTAACTTTGTCTTTAAATAATGAACAATAATTAATAAATAATATTTTAAGATTTAATATTAATAATTAATAAAATAATTATTCGATAAAATAAACTTTTAATCCAAGATAGGGTTTCGAGTATTTACGAAGATATGAACATAATTACTTGAGTATACGATACTCCCCGAATGACCCTTCGGGTTTTAGCAATCTAGATACGATATAATAATATACCGCTCCCCGGTCAATAGTATATACGGACCGCTACGACCTCTATTGCTAGAGTCGTTGTCCGAAGAAAACATTTCAATCTAAGTTCAAGGGGTACAAGCATATATGTACTTATACAATCTCAATTGCATCAATACTTCGATAAACATAGCATTTGATACGGTTGAAAACTACAAACACAATAGTGAAAGTCCTTGTACATGTATAAGTTTTGAAAAGTAAACTTGCCTTGGTTTGGTTGGGGTGGTCGGGCGTGCGGAGTCGAACGATCTATATATAAGCAATAACCGCTCGTTAGTACCTTAACAATATCTCTTTAATTACGGGTTTTAGGGGGTACAAAATTAACTTAATGACTTCGTCTTATGACACTCTAGCCCCACTATAGGTTCATGTCATCACTCGATTACGCTCGTCACTTATTCGACTTAATTTAGTTACCACATTCGAATCATAACCGTTAACCCTAGAATTATGCTCCACTAATCGACTTTTTCCCTTGCGCGAAATTTACTCTAGCATTTTTATAAAATCCAAAAATTCGTATTTTAATCCAATTCTTTTTGGGTGGTCTTCACCACTGCATTCCCTAACTTCTCAAATTTTTCCATGATCCCACATATATTTTTAGGGGTTTAAACAAGGTTCACAAGGGGGTCACTTAGTGCAGTCCAGAATCCAGAAACACAATTCACTCCTCCAGCCATAATTAAAATCTATACATCATCTAGCCATGAACCTTACATTTCCATAAACTACATTCAATTATCTTTCCAACAATATATGGTAGGACATCAGGGGACAACATTTGGGGGTTCAAAACCGTGTTACAAGACAGGTCAATGCTCCTGGAAAAACTCAGCAAGCACATACTACTTAGATCAACCATTTTTCACAATTCCACAGCACAACCAACACTTAATACACTTAGTTCATGGTTCATAACACTCATGGAGATATATATATTATCCGTAATCATAAAAGTCACAATCTCAACATCAAAACTCAAGATCCATGTCATCCAATACTTATACAACCAAGATTAGCTCACAAATACATGGATCTACTACCAAACATTATAAATACTACATAACCAAGAGGGTTTGTGATTTTTATACCTTCTTGAGCACCTAGGAGCCTTGGATAAGCTTTACACAACTCAATAACACCTTGAATGGTCTCCTACAACCCTTACAATCCAAGATCTAAAAGAAAATCAAACATGGTTACTATTCATCCAATCTTTAACAATTTTAACTTGAATTTGGGTGGATGAAATGGCTTGAAATTACTAACATACCTTGTCTAGATGATGGAGATGGCCTAGGATTTATGTTGTGATTTATGAGTGATGGGAAAGGGGGGAGAAGAATTTTTCTTCTCCTCTTTTTCTCCTTGGCCGAGAGCAAGAACAAAGGGGGGGGGAGAGTGTTTTTGTTTTTGATTTTTGTGTTGTGTGGTTGAATAATGCATAAAGTAGTAGTTGGGTGTTACATATTAGTGTAAGTATAGGCAAGTACTAGCAAGGCATGGGCATGTGTACTACTTGTCTCCCTTTTTGAAAAAGCAAGTAACTAGTTACTATTCCTCTTCCAATTTGCTAACTAGTTTGCTTATCCTAACCACTTGGTTCCATGGAACTTGCATGCAATACTACTCCTTGTATCATTATTCTTCCACCAATGCTTGTCATTTAATCTTTAATTCGTATCGTATCTTAATTAATCTCTCGTAATAATATTTTGTCGCGTAGAGATTTCCCCTATAATTCCTTAAGTACTTCATTGTGTAAATTTCTCGAATGTCCATAATTCCCCGTCATAATTCTTAATAAATCCTTTAATACTCTAACCATTCTCAAATCCCAAGTTTTATAAATCTTACTAACAATAAGACTCCTGCCTTCACAATCTTCCTTTTTATCTTACATAATAAATGCAGCAACGCAGTTTCTCAGACAATCAATTCTATTAATCAACAGGGATGACTAGAAAGGTTCCATATTGACAATGTCACAAGATATTAAATAAAAGGAAATATTACCAAAAATTAGGGTTCTTACAGATATGACCTTCAAGGTCCTTCCAAATATCATTCTGTTTCTTCGGTATGAACATTTGTAATTATTCCTCTATACTTAGACTGTCGGCCACCTCATTGGCCTTTCCTGATAATAATAATTTCTGGTAATCCTTGTCCTCTGGATACATTCCAATTCAAATTTTTCTACCTCATTCTCATCACTATTGGGTGAAAGCATTCTCCCTTAATGCTCTGCTGAAGGAGAAAAATATAACTATCAGTCTTTTTCCATAAGTCATTGCTTCCACCTTCCCGTGGGAATTTTATCAAAGTTACCCTCAATCATACCTAGGATATTTGTTTTCTTAGTTCTTTCTTGTTCTAGGATAATCTCAACCTTTTTTGGTTCCATCCATACCTCATCATGGTTTCATACATGCCTCATCTGGCATTATTGTTATTGTGTCTTACATTCTCTTCCAAACTTCTAGTTGGAAACTCAGAATATTAACTTTTCCTTGTAAGGTTTCTTAGGTCGTCCTCATCATTCCTCCTGTATTTTCTAGGTACAGGGTATATCAAAACGTCATTGATCAATACTCTAATAATTCTATCTCTTTTCTTTCCAGAACTCTTTTTAATAATCTTTACAGGTCATTGTTGCCTTAGCAAATCCAACTCATATCATCTGAATTCACAATGTCTTTATTAGGGTTAATGCCATCCCTTTTGCATTCCCCAGGGTTTGCCTTACTTTATGGATATCTTATCCTTAATTCAACTGCCAAGGAATTCCTGCATCCTATAATTGGCAATCAAATCATGTATCCTTAATAAGGGTCTCTTTTCAATCATTCTTATTTGATAATCGATCGGTAGCTTACTGCTAATTTCTTCTTTCAGATAGTTGTCAACCTATTTGACCTTCCAAAAGACAACGTATGTCTATCTGCTCTCTTATAGAACTTGGTAATGGTAGCAAGGATGTTCTGGAAGATATTGGTCGAGTTCAACGTGAATCTCTTAGTACTTATCGTTCTTTGCAAAGGTACTTGCCTCATGCAAATTTCTACAGCATACTGATCAATCTCTGACCATTTCTATACTCTCTTCATAAACCATCGTTGTTTACTTTCCTTAGTCATAATACTCATGGTATTTACAATACCCTAGCATCATACATCTCCAGTCATTATACTTCCATTTTTACTCGTAATCTTGGACAATCATATATACATGAATCACTTTAGTACGGGTGACCCCATACTAAAAAAAATCTAGAAAATTCCCAATCAAAACATGGGTTGCAAAGGGTTCAGTAGAAGGTTCCTACGATCTCATTAATATTTCCGTTATATCAGAAGCCCTTGCAGTCAGTGCTTACTTAGAAGCAACCCTGCTTTGTCCTTTCATTGCTGGTCTACTCACTTGATAATCCTTTGTGACTTGGCCTCAACTGGCCACACTAAAACAAAAATATATGATTTTAGAGGTTTGGCTAATGGCATTACTTTTCTAGCAATTTCTGGCATAGTGCCTTCTACTTTGATGCCTTTCTACCTTTCCAAAATTTTACTTCATATAAGTCTTAATCGACTACTCGGCCCGTCTCCGGCCACCTTTCCTCTACTTTTATCTTTTCAACTATTCTTATCAATCCCGCGTGCCACGCAAGCTTACCATTCCTGGCATAACAGCCTTTTCACTTAAGTCAATCCTGGAGTTTCTTAGTTCGGTTGGTTTCTTACTTACATTTCCTGTTTCCGTCCAATCTCACTTCATCATTTTATCTCTACCATCGATTGTAATACTCAGGGTCCGTCTACTAACCCATATGACAGCAACCTTACCCAATCCACAGGGTTCGCTCCAGTTTCCATTCTTTTCAATGATGTTCTCTGATAATCAGAAAGAAAAGGTTTGCCAAAATTCTCCAGATTTCTTTCGAGAATCAGGGAAATTTTGGTCAATCTATCCACTTACTGGTAACATTAAGGAGACCAGTTTCGAAACCTGAAGAATAATTCTATGAACCTCCAAGCAAGTAGAACCATAAGCAGTCATAGTTAACGAAATAATCGTCATCAGATTGGAAGTTTAACCCCTGGAGAGGAACCAATTATATACATCCCTTAGAAGGGAATCAACAGTTTTAAACTGAAACTTGTCACAACGTCTTGATATTCAATATTACCAAATGTCAGTCTCCCTGACTACTAGTCTCAGAAGGAACATTACCGTCGGAGTTGGTTGTTCCACAAAATTGGCACTACTAGTGGACCGTGCTGTTCGAATGCATCCGCAAGTACTTTGTCGTGCTGCGCAAGCACACATCATAATCCTTTATGCGAAGCGTTGTTGGAAGCACAAAGTCTCCTTTTTCCATTAAGCAATGCCAACTCTTGGTCATTACCAATTTCATCTTTTAGCTCCAGGAAGATTTTCTCACATTTTTCTCTTTAACTGCTGATCGTATTACTTGATCCATTATAACTCCGCGTCGGAGTAAACTTAAGGTAACTACTATAATCCATTCAATGAAAAGAAAGAATTTAATATTCCTCTGAATCACATGCATCTAGCGTTTCTGGTTCATCATTTCAATGAGTTGAAATAACCCTATACTCAGTCTTTGACAGTAGCCGTATTACGAGTTCATCTTGACTCACTGGTCTTATCTTCCGGTAGGTTCTGAGATCATTGTCTTGCTTACTACCTCCTTATATAACTTTATCCAATCATGCTGTCACTTCCCAATATTTTCACTTTCTAACTGATTCATTCATAAAATGGACATTTTCCTGAAATAAACAACTTCATTAATCTCAATTTGGTTCGATAATTTACAACCTATGACATCTGCCTTCTCATGGCGAATTATTACTGACAATATTCATACTAATTCATTTGTCAAATGATATGGCACTTACTGCCTCCTTCTCAACTATTTCTAGGGACTCTGCTCCTCGTCCTATATCGATGTCTTTGATAATCATACATCCCTCTAGCTCCTTCTTCGTTAATATGAAAGTCTCTGAGGATTCTCATCTATTCCCGTATAAGATCTCAAGTAATTCTTCCAATCCGTCTTACTCGTTGGTACTACATCCAGTAGTCCGGCTATGAATCCAACACGAATCTTTAGTTCTCTTACTAGTAGCTTAGTTCTTTATGCTCACTTTTTTGAGCACCATATCTTAATCATCATAGTCTTTCTGGCTGCAGCCCTCATTCCTCGAGGGTAAGCTCCTTATCCTAACAGGATTTTCCTTATCTGCTGGAACCTCTTCGGGGTCTCCAGTAGGGTACTCTATTGAATTGACCCGCTGATCTTCAGCATATAATAAAGCATCATCGTGCTGCTGCTCGTATGTCTCAAGGTCTGTCGCCTTCCTCGTCGATACGATATCGAGCTAAGTTACTATCATGATACTTAAGAGTTCCCATAAGGGTTTTATATGTCATCACTACATTAAGTAGTCTGACTATGAACTTGGCAAGAGTTCTTATTATCTTAGTGAATTTATTATTTTAACGTCGCCTCATCTCTGGGGTTTATAACGCACGCTCTGATACCACTTCTGTAACACCCCCAGATCCGGGGTCCGAGATCCGGTCGTTACGGTCTCAATTCCCATCCACAAACTCAACATAAATATTAAATTACAACCTTGTGACCCAAAACAACAACATAAAACACTCCCGTTATAGTCCCATAGATGAAATCAGAGTAACTACCAAATTTTATTAAGCACATTATGAGTTCTTACAATCCAAAAAGAATTACAATGTGAATACATACTCTTTGCCATCCATTATCATAAGTCATACCAGTCCATATATTTGGTACTGAAAGAATGAATCTATCCTACCAATAGCTTCTTCTTCCGCTCTGGTAGTCTCATCGTCCTCGCCAGCGTCGAGTGCGCCTTGTGCGAGTCATCTGGTCTAGCTGTTGTTGTGATATAATAATAAAGCAAGGGTGAGCAATAGCCCACCAACAATGATGTTTAACTGAACGATAATATATAACAGTTCAAAAGTATCTTTCAAACCATATGCCATGCCTTTACGGAAATGATGCCAGTATAATATGAACGATGAAGTTACAAGGTAACTTAAAGTATTTATTTTGTGGAAATATCTACTAAGTCAAAATAAGCAAGATATTATCATTTATCATATAAAGAGGAACTTGCAAGGAAAATATTGCAATTCCAGTTATTAACATTTTTCGAAGTCCTACAACCTGAAAGAAGTCTCTTCGATACGTGTTGCGGAAGACACCATCAACCTGAAAGAAGTCTCTTCGATACGTGTTGCAGGGAATTTCCAATTTGGGAGATGAACCAATACTGGAGTTATCACGCGTCAGCTGTCCCACTCCCTGATGATCAGTCGGGGATGGTACAGCCCAATATAGTTTACTACCGGTAGAAGGAAGAACTGACGGCACCACTTGTCGATTGCCTTTAATATTGACTCCCTGGCCAATGGTTAGACCTTGTGATGGACCGCGCGACTCGGCCTCTTACACACGACTCCTAGTTTGAATAAATTCACAGCATTGAAACGTAGAGTTTGTCCTCCCTTCCCCAAGTGAAATACTTGTTGATAAGACTCCACAAAGTAGTCGTATCTAGTTGGAAAGGAAAATTCAACATCTTATCTTCCAAGCTGCTGCTTGTGAGAGGATACCATCTTGTTCCAATAATCTTACCCCTCGAATGATGAGAAGGTTACTCGAAGATTCAATTGATAAACAGCAACCAAGTTGCGAGTGAAACGAATAGTTTTACAAGATTTATGACCGGGAAGTCAACAAGATAAATAACATTGCTCAAGTAGGTTCCCCTATAACATGGAAGTTTGAGCGAGCATTTAAATCCTTTTAAGATAGGTTTAAATGAGAAATAAAGAGTTGGGAACCTTTCCTTGATAAAATAGTCGTAAAAAGACTCCGAAATATTTTACATAATATCTGGAGGTAAAAGGAAATCTCCAGATAATATAAATCATTTTAAAAAGAATTTAAAAGAATTAAATAAATATTCCAAGAATATTTATTAACTCAATAATAATTACAGGATATTATTAAGTCATAGTACTGCTCGTAAGTAATCCTCGAATGAATATATAGAATTATTTACTAAATAAATCCCTCCTTAAATGAATATTCAAAATAATATTCATTAAATAATTAAACTCCAATAAGTATTTAAAATAATATTCAATAAATAAGTCAAACCTTAAATGAATATTTGAGAATAATATTCATTTAATAAATAATCTTCTAAATGAATATCCAAATAATACTCATTTAATAATCAAAGCTTTAAAGGAATATTCGAAATAATACCCCTTAAGTAAATATAACTTCCAATGAATATTTTAAAATAATATTCATCACGTATATAAAACCTTAAATGAATATTCGAAAGTAATATTCATTTAATAAATAAAATTTCCATGAATATCAAAGTAATTATTTAAATAATCAAACTCTAAGTGAATATTCAAAAATAATATTCACCTAATATTTCTCGGCTGAGATAATATTCAAATAACATTCTTCGAAATATTTCCAAGTAATTGATACTTTATGGAAATATAAATAACGTTTAATAATAACATTCCTTAAAATAAATAATAATTCGCTGTTGGAATCCCTCCGGGTTTCCACGACTATCTATATCTCAAAATACCGACTCCCGCTCTATATTTAAGAATGAATATCATATGCCCTTTGCTAAGGGTCTTATCAAAACAATCCGGCTTATAACTTATAATTCGTATCTAGTCTATAAGCCAATATCAATTCAGGGAACAGGTATCATAATATAATTTGACAATAGGCATGCATGCTATGGCATATGTAAAACGGCAATCACATATATATATTATCACAACAACAGGTTCAAAGTTTTGAACACTTGCCTTGTAATCGGGTGTGGGTAGAGATAGCATGTCCTGGGTCTGCTTGATGATCTATCAACAATCAGAACATTCGAGATTAACCACTTAACACCTTTTAAAAGTCTAAGTATAACTTCACTTAAATCGAAACACGTTTTCGAATTATCTCGTTATACACCTTTTAGTGTAACTCTTTTTATTACTGATACGATCCGACATTTGTTCGTTATTACGACATGTCATCATAACCACACTCGGTATATACTTATGTCATATAAGTTCTAAAGTCGATCGATTACAACCCGAGATTATACCTCGAGTTTTATCGTTCGTTTTCTAAGTGTTTTACCAACGTTATAACCAAGCGGGTTTTTAGGGGTTCGTTCGCGTTTAACTTCGATTCCAACATTTTTATAAAATCGGAAAACGATCCGTTTGACATGTGGTTTTCTTTCATACCTTCCTTATGACCTATAATATTTATTTACCAAGATTCGCCACTGAGTAACATGCTTTACGAGGGTTCAATTGAAGTTACGAACTTTTATTTACGGTTCCGAACAAATTTTAGTAATTTGACCATAACTCCTAAACCGTAAGTCGGAATGTTTCGATTCTTACGCCAAAATGATCTATGGCTCGAGATCTACAAGGACCAATCATAGTATTATCAAGTTCAGGAAATTATATTTACTGTCATGCTCGGTTTCTAATTGTTAACAAAAATTCGGCATTACGACGGCTATATATCGAACGTTCTAAAAAACACAACAATACAACCAAGCCACACCGGGCAAACCAAATATCTTACATTCATGATATACACCTCATAATTCCAGGAACATCTCAACTCATCCTCTTAATCATTAAATGGCTAAATGAACTAAATCAACTACATAATCATGCTTATATGCTTAAAACCACATCATCATCAAAACTAATCCAATAATCACAAAAACTCAAAATAAGTTCTAGGGTTTCTTAAGAGTTATACCTTCCCTGGAGTATCCTAATACATGACTAAGCCTTGTTTTGTCCTTGTATAGCCCTAGGATTGCTTAGATCATCCAAACAAAATAAGAAATCAAAGTTAGTTCATGAAGGTTATTATTCATCAGTTCAATGATCTGCAAAAACGAGGCCCTTTCCATGCTTTTCTGGACAAGGCTTCTAAGGGAGAGTTGTAGAGCATCTAACCAGCTTTCCAGAAAGCTAAAGAACACCAAATTCCATTTAGTAATGAAGGAGATATGGCTGTTTGAAAATCAGTCCAGAAACTGTCAAGCATCAGGACAGTTTGCTTCTTCAACTTGGGGAGGTGATTTGACTAGGCTATAATACTTGGATTGATATGAAATTTGGAAAGAATGTTGCCCACGGAGTGGAGAAGCTATGGTTAAAATTAGGTGATTTTAGAAGCTCTAGATTGGGAGATATGAATTTTTCTTTGAGCTTGGTTCATGGTTGGCAGTTTTGGAGAGATTGGTTGTTCTTGGTTTGCTTTTTGTTTTGCTAGCTTCTCTTTTGCTCTCATCCACTCTAAAGTGTATTATTGCTGTGTTTAGGAAATATCTTGCATAAAGCCACTTTATTAAAGTGCTTGTGTCATGGATGATGCATTTGCAAGGGACATGTGTTGAATTCTTATGGTTTTGAACTAAGTACTTGGTTTAGTTTCTAATTGTTCTAGTTCCTTTGGTAACTACTTGGTTACTTTATCCATCCACTTGCATATGCTTGCATCTTGCTTCTCTCCTTGTTTCTTTGTCCGTTTATTGCTCAATTCATTGATCGTTCGGAGGAATAACTCATTCGTCTCTAGTTAGGGTTTTACCGGAAACCGTCTTAATATTTATACTATCATCCTCCATTCTCTTTAATAATTCTTGAACCTATTTTTCTTAAATCCCTTCAATAATTCCTTAAGTCTTTCAGTGTCCAGGGAAATCTCGAGGAAAATAAAAGTGCTATTTTTCAGAATCCGACAGCTTTTACATACACTCTTTTTCCCCCTGGATCAATAATATGAACTCAGGATTTCATTCCGGGTACTTCTATATAGCGTCGTCTAATAATATTCCTACGTCCACCAAAATCAATATTCATCCTTTTTCTTTACTTATTCTCTTAGGGTTGTATAATTGTCCCTGATCTCTTTCGATCGTTCCTTAACCTTTTTACGGAACCACTGGACCAATAACAGTTATCGATTTGGATGACATAAGAATAATCTTCTTCATTAGAATTTTCTAATCTTAATTTCCCTAGGAGATAGATAATTCTTATCTTAAGTGTCAACCAATAGTATTCTTCATGGCATATAAACATTTGAATCCAAATCTATTCCTTTCATTCATTATCTCAATCGTTACATCGTAGTCGTAATCACTATTCACCATTGCCTCAGTACATAATAAAAAGTTTTAATTATATCCAAATTTTGGGTTCTTACACACACCCCCGTTTACTGAGGAGGTGATGAATGCTCGTATCTCTAGGAAGTTTAAGATGCCGACCATTAAGTCTTATGATGGAACGGGCAATCTCGTAAACCACGTGAGAACGTTCTCGAACGCACTGCTGTTGCAGCCTACAAGTAACGCTCTAATGTGTAGGGCGTTTCCTCAAACCCTATCGGGCATGGCGCAAAGATGGTATATCCGGTTGCCTGCAAATTCGATTGGCTCTTTTAAAGGGTTGAGTGCCGCTTTTGTCAGCCAATTCATTAGCGGAAATGTTCATGAGAAAAGCTCTACATCTCTTATGTATGTGGTACAAGGAAAGAATGAAAATCTGAGAGACTACCTCAAGCCATTCACGAAGAAGACCATAAATATCACTGATTTGGAGAATAAAGTGGCCATGGTAGCCCTCGAGCACGGAACCACTAACCTCTTCTTTAAAAGGTCGTTAGCAAAGCATCCCCTTGAGAACATGGCTGAGCTCCAACAAAGGGCTGATAAGTATATTAAAACAGAGGATAGTATGAAGAAAGAGGCCACAGTATGTAATGAAGGGGTAACAACGACTCTAGAAAGTGAAAGCAAGAGCAAGAGTACGATGCTAGGGACAAGTATCCCCGGACTAGCAAGGACTCTGACTCTACACCCAAGAAAAGTCTGGGATCGAGATTTTCCGATTATGCAAGGTTGAATGCTCCCAGGAGTCAAATCTTGTTAGATATTGAGAAGGATTAGGACTTCCAATGGCCGAAGCCACTCAGGGGCGACCCCGCAAAGCGAAACAAGGATCAGTATTATAGGTTCCACAAGGATGTGGTACATGACATCGATGATTGTAGGCAACTCAAGGATGAGATTGAATTCTTGATCCGAAGAGGGAAACTAAGCAAGTTCACGAAGGGTGAAGATCGTGGAAATCAAATGAGGGATTATGACAGGAAGGAAAATGATCGTAGGGTTAACGATCGCGATCGCAATCCATAACCCCGAGGGCCGGTTATTAATATGATCTGGGGAGGCCCGACAGCGGCCGCCACGACAAGGAATTCTCGAAAGGCTTATGCCAGAGAGGTGATGCACATCGTGGGAGAGGCCCTAAGGCATGCAAAAACTGAGGTGGTGATTGGTTTTGATGATTCGGACTTGGAAGGGGTGAAGTTCCCCCATGACGACCCGTTGGTCATAACTCCTGTGATTGAAAACTTGGAAGTAAAACGAGTCTTGATAGACAATGGAGCTTCTGTTGATATTCTATTTTATGATGCATTCGTAAAGATGGGGTACAACTATTCTCAGTTGACCCCCACTAATATGCCTGTATATGGATTCAATGGAGTGGAGTCTAACGTTGAAGGAACTATTCAGTTGCCCGTGACTATTGGGCAGGAACCTAAGGAGGCTACTCAGATGCTGAACTTTCTAATAATCAAGGCTGCTTCGACATACAATGCGATCCTGGGAAGGACCGGTCTTCATGCATTCAAGGCTGTTGCCTCTACTTATCACATGAAGATCAAGTTTCCGACTAGGAATGGTGTTGGAGAACATAAAGGAGATCCGAAAATGGTTAGAAGTTTCTAAGTGGCTACTTTGAGAGCCGATGGAGTCGGGGGCAGGTCCTCCCGATTGAAGACATGGATGTTCGCAACAATGATAAACATCGAGGTAAGCCAGTAGAGGATTTGACCCCCATACCTTTAGAGCTGGGCGATCCTGAGAAAGTTACTTATATTGGAACCCTTGAAGGGCTGGTTGACAGCATTCCTACAAGAGAATAGCGATGTGTTTGCTTGGACAGCGGCTGATATGCCAGGGATTGATCCCCAACTCATAACTCATAAGTTGAATGTCGATCCCAAGCGAAAGACAACAAAGTAGAAAAAGAGGAATTTTGATCCCGAAAGGTAAGAGGCCATTAAACAGGAAGTAGACAAGCTCTTAGAAGATGTTTTCATTGAAGAGATTCAGTTCCCCGAATGGTTGGCCAACCCTGTGATGGTTAATGTAATAACCCAAATTTCTGTACTTGAGAAAAATTTTCATTTGAGGGATAAATAGTGATTTGCATGGATGAATAGTGAAATTATGGATGAATAGTGATTTTTGAGGATTAAGAAATTTTTCATGTCACCCTACGTACGGGATAGGAAATGGATATTTCGAAGTTATATTAGTAATCAACGAGGTAAATAAGTGTATGTAAACGCGATCGGAATTCAGAAATTCCACACTTTATTTTTATGAAATATTTGACCGGGCAGTGAGGAGCATTTCAATACGACCAATACAAGTGATATATTTAATTTGAGGATTCAAGGATGTTGTATTTTATTATTTTATTTAAGGTGATTTGAGGATTTAGAACGAAAACCCCTGAGTTAGTATAACGAACGTTCTAGAAATCGCTAGAACCTTATAATGAGATTAAGCGATTAACCGAATGAATTATGGTTTATAAATTGAGGATCATGAGTAATAGAAATCCAAGAATGGATATATTATATGAGGAATATAGGATTTAGAATAAAATCCCAGAGTGGAGGAATAGAGAATGCTTGAGAAATCGAGAGACGTTTTCTGAGATGAAGAGAACATATAAAGGATATTGGATTTAATATCTGTTTGAGGATTAGAACCACACCAACACCTTAAAGTAAAATGTAGGAGAGGGTAATATATTTCCAAGTGATTTAATATATATCCAAGTGATTTACAAAGGTGAAACCACTGAGACGATCACAGAAATCATTCGATGAATCAAACAACGACTAGAGAACTTTGAATGAAGCCCAAACGAAACGCCCAAATACATGGGGCAAGCCCAAATTTCGGCCCAATACTAATTAAGAGCTGATATTGGTGTGTAAAGGAAGGAAACCACTTGAGTGACTAAGAGGAAAAGGAAGGACATTGGTGGAAGAAGTGAAGATAATGACAGGACATGGAAGTAATGTTACTAAAATGGAGTAATGTGTTTTAAGGATGACATTTGGACCACTAGACCACCAACACTTGGCTCCAATAGATGATCAACAACACATTAAAAGAGATGAGGTTGAAATATAAGAGTATTAGATAGATATTATTCAAGAGAAGGCAAAGAAAATAAAAGAAACACAAAAATTCTACAAACTGCCAAGCAGAAACCAAATCCAAAGAAAACTTCATATCTCCACTTCTACCCATTCATAAATCACCAAATTTGAACCATAGATTCTTCATTGTATGGAGAACACATTTTTAAAATTTCATGGCCAACAAAGGAGTGTAGCCTAGTCCAATCCCTCCTCCAAGTTGGAGAATCAAAACTGTCTAGCCATTGGCAGTTTCGACCTCTCACCTTAGTACGCCCATAAGTCGAGTTTCAAGCATCCCCAGGTGATTATCTAGGACTCAAAATAAAGCCTTTGAAGAGTAGAAGGTGTGGTACAAATTTGAGAACCAATCTCTAAGTTTTCGATTTTATATAGATTTTACAAAGTGATGATGAATAGTTGTGAATAGTAACTTAACATTGTTTTCTTGTTTTGATCTTAAGGTTTAAGCTTTATAAAGGCTATCTAAGGCTTGTTAAGTGTTTATAAACACTTGTTAGTGTTGATAGAGCTTCCAAGAAGGTAAAAACCTAACCCATCATTGAGTTCCAATGAGTTTTTGATGTGGTTTTGATGTTATATAAAGATAGGTTCATATTAAGTAGTTTTATGATTATTTGGCTTTATAAAAATGTGTAAAATGATGGGTGATGGATGTGAGCCTTACCACTGACCTTAGAGGAGTATGATAGATGTTAGTTGATGTTGAGGATGTATGGTATGCCTTGGTCATTGGTTTGGAGTGATGGTAAAATGGAAATGTCCGAGTTATAGCCGTCGTAATGGTGAAATTTTGTTAACCCTTAAAAATAGTTAAGCCCGAGACCATAAAACTATTTTTGGAAGCACCACTGCCTATGGTTATGTAGGTATGGATGTCTAGTTTATTTTTCCATAAGAATCACATTAAAAGAGTTTACGGTTTAAGAGATATGCTAGTTTTAGTGAAAGTGGTTCAAGAAATTTCACTGCAGATATGTACCTACTTTGAGGCTATGATTGAGACCCTTAATAGTCGAATTGTAATATGAAATTTTGAGGATAAATACTAAAGTCAGTTAGCAAGGTCTGTGTGAAGGGTTCGAGTTAAAAAGATTATTTTTCGATTTTATAAAAATGTGTTAGCCAAAATTGCGCAAGTGGAAAAGCCCTTTTAGGAGGTGATACAATTCATTGTAAACCTCCTGCCATTTTTTGTAAATTTTGAAAAATACCTCTTCTGACCAGAGCCATGTCTTGAGTTGGTTACCTTCTAGACATTCTCTAGATCGTGCACGCGAAAACAGTGCGTCATTTGAGTTAACGGTTATCGAGTTATGAAGGTTTTAGTAAAAGTGATGCAAATAGTAAGGATCCGCAATTGACCCAACTTCAAAAATACATTTCACCTATCTAGACCCGTGTTTTTGAATCAAGATTTTTATGATAAATATTAAAAATACCAAAGATGATTTTAGATGTGGTTTCATATTTAAATAGGTTTTCAGTGATTTATCAAAAGTGTTGGAGTGCGAGCCATGGAATAGTAATTCTCAATAAAGTCAACTCTAGAGGTACTACTTTGACCATCCATTTTGGCTTAGTTAAAAGAAGGATTTCGAGTCGACTAAAACACGAGACTTGTTAAGAATTATCAAGGCAACATATTGGTGTAAAGAACAAGGTTATAAATGGTTAAGTATAACTTGAATTTGAGGAACGCTTTCGGACTAAACTTGTGACTTAAGTGTTTATTGATTAACATGGACTTAGTACGAGTCTAGAGGGACCCATTAATGCCTTGGTTGTGATTTTCTTAAGTGTTTAAGCGTTAAGTTATAAGTGGATCGTATAGGGGATTGATTGAGTATTTTCTTTGACTTGTTTAGATTGTCGGACACCGTCCCGAGCCATACTACATCCAGAGTACGAGACAAGTTTACTTATGCATACTCTATCATTCAGAGTATATATATATATATTGAAATGCAGGAAATATATTGATTAAGTTTTCGATCCTTAATTGCAAGTATACTAACTCTTACTCTATCATTCGGAGTAGATATATTTTGTAATGAAAGTTGTTCGTAATAGTAGTTAAATGCTAGTAAACATAATAAGGAGATAATGGAAGTATGGTTAGAAGTAACCTATGTTCCAAGTAGATGATGTAACATAAGGAGTAGGCAATGAGCACGAAGTGCTGAGGAGAAGTGAATTTTCGAAAACTGGGACAAAGCTTTTTAAAAAAATTTCGCAATAATTAACCTAAAGGCAACATCGCAAATAAACCTTATTCGTCTAATAAAATTTATTTAATTAGATGAATATCATTTTCAAAATGTTTTCTTAAAACCGCTTTGTTTCGGAGAAATAACAAAGATGATTTAATGAAATTGTTCCATCTAGTTGATTACTTATCGGAGATGTTTTCTTCTTGCAATTTAATGCATATACCTTGCTGTTGATTGTTGTCATCCGGAAAATATAGATGATAGTAGTATATCTTAGGGTGAGGAGGCGTACTCATCCTCTGCCAGTATATCTTAGGGTGAGGAGGCGTACTCATCCTCTGCCAGTATATCTTAGGGTGAGGAGGCGTACTCATCCTCTACTAGTATATCTTAGGGTGAGGAGGTGTACTCATCCTCTACCAGTATATCTTAGGGTGAGGAGGCATACTCATCTTCTACCGGTAGCACTTAGGGTGAGGAGAGGTACTCATCCTCTACCGGTAGCAAACATCAGCTGTAATAGGACTGATCATCCTTTACGGATAGATGACGAGGTAAATCTCCTGAATAAGGTCCATCAGTAGTAATGGAAGTATATAATCGCCCAATGTATATGGGTAATATTCAATATGGCGGAGAACCCAAGGGTTCATTTATTAAGAAGTATTGATGTATATAAATAAGTAGTATTGAAAAAGGGTGGAGAACATAGGAGTGCATTAGGCTACCTGCGTATGCAAATGGAGGAATTTTTTTCTAAATAGCATCTTTTTGAAATTATGTTGTTGGTAATCAAAATATACCTTATATATATATTCTAGTGATATAAAACTTGTTGGGCATTTTTGGCTCATTCTTGCTATTTTAAATATTCTAAAACAACGGCGTCCGAAGCTGGCACTAGTGTGGCAAACCGAGATAAAGGGAAGGGGAAAAGCAACTAATTCAATGTGTTAGCCTTATAGTACCTGAGGAGGGTGCAAGCTGGAAAGAAGTTGTTTAATGCTTTATTATCTAGTACTTTGAAGTTGTAATAAGATTCTGGAGGATACTCTTATGTGTAAACACTTTTGGATTAGTTAGTACTTGTTCTAAGACTATAACCCGTGGAGTAGATTATGGAGTTTATTATGGATATTGTTGTAGATTATATTGTGAGCAGGTGATTGAATATTCCGCAAGAGATGTGACGACCTGGATTCCTGTAGGGGATTTGGGAGCGTTACAGAGATGGTATCAGAGCGGTAGGTTATAAACCTTAGAACGAGAGTAGGAGAAGTTATGACGAGATAAGGAAGTGACAAGAGAGCTTAGGTAGAATTTGTGGTTGGACTACTGAGGGTAGTACCAAAGATGAGTTAAGTAAGACCCTTAGTGCTTGAGAAAGGTAGTTATGGAATTCTTTAGAGATGATATGAGTCGATAAGGATAGGGACTATTTATGTGATACCTTTAAGACAAGAGAAGGAGAACTAGAAACACGGAAACCGATATGGAAGTTATATAGTAGAACCTCAAGGGGTAGTTAGGGTGGAGGCATGATGGCCAATACCAGTAGTAAAATCAATTAGGATGAGAAAAATGTGTATCCATGATTTATTTATTGGGTTTAAAATTTTTTTATATAAATGAGTATATAGAGATATGTATACATAAATATGCATATATATATATATATATATATATATATAACTGCATGTATATATATGTATATATATGTATATGTACAGATATGTACTGTTTTGTTTTCATAAATAAATATTTCATGGGTATGCAGTTTTATTAGACTAAACCATATTGGGATAAGTTAAATCGAGTGAGGCTGTGACTTTTAGAGGGGTATAGAAGACATAAATAAAGTGGATTTTATAGATGGAAACAAAACAAGAAGAGTATGATGGTATTATGTATGGATTTAGAGGAGGAAAGAGCTAGAAGATTTCAACAGGGATTGAAACAATAGATTGAATATAATGATGCAGTGTTCTAGATAAGGGACTATGTGATATGGGTTTAAGAAGCAGCCATGGTAAAGGCTGAGAGTGAATTAATCCAGGAGGATAAAGATGAGAAGAAAGAGGTATATTTGATGAATAGTAAGAGAAAAGAATATGAGGAATTTTAAGGCATAATTCAGATTTACTATTGAAGGTAAGGTGCATTTTGAGGATAGAGTCAGGATAAGGATAAACGAAGGAAGTGGGTATAAATGATGAGCCGGTATGAAAATAGACGGTATAGCATAAGAGTTTGTAACTGAGATATGGGGAGCATAAAGTTGGTAAAAGTGATGAGAAGATATTGGAAAGTAGAGTACGAGATAAGCAACCTTAGTTATTGCCTATGTTGATTCCGAGGACGGAATCCTTTTAAGGAGGGGAGACTGTAATAACCCAAATTTCTGTACTTGAGAAAAATTTTCATTTGAGGGATGAATAGTTATTTGCATGGATGAATAGTGATTTTTGAGGATTAAGAAATTTTTCATGTCACCCTATGTACGGGATTGGAAATGGATATTTCGAAGTTATATTAGTAATCAACGAGGTAAATAAGTGTATGTAAACGCGATCGGAATTCAGAAATTCCAAACTTTATTTTTATAGAATATTTGACCGGGCAATGAGGAGAATTTCAATACGACCAAGACAAGTGATATATTTAATTTGAGGATTCAAGGATGTTGTATTTTATTATTTTATTTAAGGTGATTTGAGGATTTAGAACGAAAACCCCTGAGTTAGTATAACGAACGTTCTAGAAATCGCTAGAACCTTATAATGAGATTAAGCGATTAAGCGAACGAATTATGGTTTATAAATTGAGGATCATGAGTAATAGAAATCCAAGAAAGGATATATTATATAAGGAATATAGGATTTAGAATAAAATCCCAGAGTGGAGGAATAGAGAATGCTTGAGAAATCGAGAGAACGTTTTCTGAGATAAAGAGAACATATAAAGGATATTGGATTTAATATCTGTTTGAGGATTAGAATCACACCAACACCTTAGAGTAAAATGTAGGAGAGGGTAATATATATCCAAGAAATTTACAAAGGAGAAACCACTGAAACGATCACAGAAATCATTCGATGAATCAAACGACTAGAGAACTTTGAATGAAGCCCAAACGAAAGGCCCAAATACATGGGGCAAGCCCAAATTTCAGCCCAATACTAATTAAGAGATGATATTGGTGTGTAAAGTAATGAAACCACTTGAGTGAATAAGATGAAAAGAAAGGACATTGGTGGAAGAAGTGAAGATAAGGTAAGGACATGGAAGTAATGTTACTAAAATGGAGTAATGTGTTTTAAAGATGACATTTGGACCACTAGACCACCAAAACTTGGCTCCAATAGATGATCAAAAACATATTAAAAGAGATGAGGTTTAAATATAAGAGTAATAGATAGATATTATTCAAGAGAAGTCAAAGAAAACAAAAGAAACATAAAAATTCTACAAACTGCCCAGCAGAAACCAAAGCCAAAGAAAAATTCATATCTCCACTTCTACCCATTCATAAATCACCAAATTTGAACCATAGCTTCCTCATTGTATGGAGAACACAAGTTTAAAATTTCATGTCCAATAAAGGAGTGTAGCCTAGTCAAATCCCTCCTCCAATTTGGAGAATCAAAACTGTCCATCCATTGGAAGTTTCGACCTCACACCTTAGCACGCTCATAAGTCGAGCTTCAAGCATCCCCAGGTGATTATCTAGGACTCAAAAGAAAGCCCTTAAAGAGTATAAGGTGTGGTACAAATTTGAGAACCAATCTCTAAGTTTTCGATTTTATATAGATTTTACAAAGTGATGATGAATAGTAGTGAATAGTAACTTAACATTGTTTTCTTGTTTTGATCTTAAGGTTTAAGCTTTATAAAGACTATCTAAGGCTTGTTAAGTGTTTATAAACACTTGTTAGTGTTGATAGAGCTTCCAAGAAGGTAAAAACTGTTGGGGAATAGGGTGATGACTTGGATTTTTCTGAAGTCGTGTGAACACTTTCAGATTGAAGTTATTTGTGGTTCACCAAATAATTCAATCGGATAAAATCAGAAATTCTGCCAGAAGAGAGAATGTGTTTTTTTTGTGAATTTCAAAATGAACCCATACTCAAAATGATCAATGCAACACCTATATATAGATGTCAACAGATGTGTCTTTTGCCAATACACACATCTCAAGATGTGTCTTTTGCCAACAGACACATCTCATTCCAACAGTCATGTCTAATGCTAACAGACACATCTCAAGATGTGTCTTTTGCCAACAGACACATCTCATTCATCTCATTCTAACAGATGTGTTTGATGTTAATAGACATGTCTCGTAAGCAATAATACTGAAATCATAACGAACTCGAACAGAGCATGCACTCCGCACTCTCCCGACTTGTTCGATGTAACATTACGATTACATTGATCAACTAGTCAATTCAATTACACTAAAATACCCAACAATCCTCCCCCATTTTAGCGTAATCCATGATTAACTAAACAAAATCACAACAAACAACAAACTTATGCATAAATGAAATATCGTGACGATTGAATTTCACATTAGTATATTATACATTCCAAATATTCGAATACCAAGGTGTCACTATGGATTGAACCTTTGTTATTCATAGTGAATACATGAAGATAATATACACATAAATTTACATTCTCAAATGTTCTTACTCGACACTATATTTTACTATCCTAGTGTCCTAATCCTTCTTAAGCATATCAAAGCCAAGTCCAAGCTTCTTGAAGCGGCTAAACTTCATGCTCAAATAGGTAGTTCTTTTATTCTCGCACCTGCATATGCAATTTTTCAAAAGAACTATTAAGAAGATAAACTTCAACCTCCTCAACTTACAGGTCTGAACACATACCTTGGGATGACAATACTAATGTGTTCCAATCTCTAGATGTTAAGCTTTCCACAATGAATTCAGCACCTAATATCATATTAGATGGGAATTGGGTATCTCAACATGAGAGGTTTTTGATGGACTTTAATCCCATCCCCACAGCCGACTTGTGCACAAGATCTCTACTCAACCCTTTGGTTAGATGATCAGCTAAATTATGTTAAATTCTTATAAACTCCACTATTATAACACCATGCGTAATAAGCTCACGAATCATGCTGTGTCTAACACCTAAGTGTCTAGACTTGCCTTTGAACACTTGTCTATAAGCATTAGCCAAGGCAGATTCACTATCACATCTGATAGATATGGGTGAAATCGGTTTAGGCCACAATGGAATCTCATAAATCAGATTTCTTAGCCATTCAGCTTCTTTACCAGCCGCTGATAATGCCACAAATTCAGATTCCATCATTGAATCATTAATGCAACTCTGTTTCTTTGATGCCCAAGAGATAGCACCTCCCCCAAGAAGGAATACCCATCCACTTGTGGAAGAATGATCTTCCTTATTGGAAATCCAACTTGCATCTGAATGACCTTCAATCACCGAAGGAAATCCAGTATATGACAAACCATAATCCATGGTTACTTTCAAGTACTTGAACACTCGGCTTAAGGCTTGCCAATGATGTGAACTTGGTTTGCTAGTGTACCTACTAAGCTTTCCAACAGCATAGGCAATATCTGGCCTAGTGCTTATCATGGCATACATAGGACTACCAATAGCCCTTGAGTATTCAAGTTGAGATACTGCAATACCTGTATTAGGTAGGTGTTTAATACTAGGATCAAGAGGAGTGCTAACAGGAGAACAATCCTTGAAGTTAAATCTTTTCAGAATCTTCTCAATATAATGAGATTGAGAAATTGAAATACCATTGTTCTCACGCTTGATCCTTATACCAAGAATCACCTCAGCCTCCCCCATGCCTTTCATATCAAAATTAGATGACAAGAACTTCTTGGTTTTATCCACTTTATTTTCATCAGTACCAAAAATCAACATGTCATCCACATATAAACAAATTATAACTCCTTTACCAGAAGCATTAAATTTGCTATATACACACTTGTCTACTTGGTTGAGAAAATAACCGTTAGACAAGACCACAGTATCAAATTTATCATGCCAATCCTTCAGTGCTTGTTTCAGACCATAAATTGATTTCTTCAATTTACACACCTTGTTCTCACAACCAGGCATAACAAACCCTTCGAGTTGTTTCATATAAATCTCTTCATCTAATTCACCATTCAAGAATGCAGTTTTCACATCCATTTGGTGAATGACACGGTTGTGTATAGCAGCAATTGCTGTTAACAACCTAATAATGGAGGTTCTAGCAACAGGGGCATAAGTATCAAAATAATCAATCCCTTCTTTTTGTCTAAAACCTTGGATTACCAATCTGGCTTTAAACTTATCTATTGTACCATCCACCTTCATTTTCCTTTTGAAGATCCATCTGTTTCCCAATGCTTTACAACAGGGGGCAGATCACTCAATTCCCAAGTATTATTATTCATGATAGAATCCATTTCATCTTGGATAGCTTCTTTCCAGAATGCAACATCCCTAGATTTCATAGCTTCGCTAAAAGTATTTGGATCCTCCTCAATAACAAAATAATATTGGTATTGATATTCAATTTCATCTCTAGAGCCTTCTACTAGATAAAGATGAAAGTCATCTCCAAAAGACTTTGCTTTTCTAGCTCTAGTGCTTCTCCTTGGTTCAGACGGTCCATACACATCTTCAGTAGAAACTGAGTTCCTACTAGAAGAATTCTGAAGCATGTCCCTTGGTCTAGGTATAGATGTAAATCTGTTTTCATCAAATATAGCATCTCTTGACTCGATAATCGAGTTCACAGATACATAGTCATTAGATGCTAACACATAGAATCTATATGCTATGGAATGCTCAACATAACCAACAAATATGCAATCTATACCTCATTCACCCAAGTTTCTTCTTTTGGGTTCAGTGAGTCTTACAACTGCTCTACATCCCCAGACTCTCAGAAAACTCAATTTTGGTGACTCTTTACACCAAAGTTCATAAGGGGTAATCTTATTCCTTTTACTAGGAATTCTATTCAATAAATGACAGGCTGTCAACATAGCCTTACCCCAAAATCCCTCACTCAAACCCGAGTAGGATAACAAGGAATTAACCATTTCTTTCAAAGTCCTATTTTCTCTCTCTGCCACACCATTTTGCTATGGTGTATAAGGAGCCGTGGTTTGATGTATTATACCAGTAGATTGAAAATAAACCGGATCATAATACTCACCTCATGTATCAGTACATAGATTTTTAATCATGGTACTCTGATGTAGCTCGACTTCTTCTTTATAAATTTTAAAGAAGTCAAGAGCTTCATCCTTAGCATGCAATAAATATACATAGCAATATCTAGTAGCATCATCAATAAAAGTAACTACATACTTTTTGTTTCTTAATGATGGTGTAGAATGAAAATCACATAAGTCGCTATGTATTAGTTCTAAAACATTAGACACCCTATTAACCTCTTTAAATGGCATTCTAGTTATCTTTGTTAACATGCATGTTTTGCATTTTTCATTGTCTAAATCAATAGCAGGTATGAGACTCATTTTTGACATATCCTTTATTCTTTTATAATGTACATGTCCTAGTCTAGCATGCCATAATTCTGGCTTATTCAAATCATGCCCAAAAGACACGTTGAAAAGACATGTCCCAAAGAGGTTACGGTTGTGTCCAAACCAAAAGATATGCCCAAAAGACACGTCCAAAAGACATGTCCCAAAGAGACTGCGGTTGTGTCCAAACCAATTGACATGATCCTTTGGGGTCAAAATTAATGACTAAATTTCATAAATTCGAATCAAAATGATATTCTTAGAAGATCCACCATCTTCAACCACATTCACAGAAGAGTTACCGATTTGGTTCTTGCCCTTAGGATTATTCTCAATTTCTTGAGTCCTCAAAGCCTCTTCAATTCTGAAGTGACTTCCAAGTTCAACCAACGTCATCTCATCTTTATTATGTTTCAAGGTGTGTTTAAAATCCTTCCATGATGGTGGTAGTTTGTCTATAACACCATAAACAGAGATAGATTCATCCATCTTCAGATTTTGTTGAACAAACTGTCCCAAAATCCTTAACAATTCATTGTATTGTTCCATCACCGGTCTAGAATCGACCATTTTATAGTTCATAAAATTACTAACCAGAAACCTCTTACTAGAAGCATCTTCTGCCATGTACTTGGATTCAAAAGAATCCCACAATTCTTTTGCTGACTCAACATTTTGGTATACATCGAAAAGGGAATCAGACATACCGTTTAAGATGTGATCGCGGCAGATGTAGTCATCGATTTCCCATTTGCAGCGCTTCCTTGTCTGTTCAACAGTTTCATTCTCGATCACTTCAAGCATGGGGGTACTCAGAACATACACAACCTTCAGCGTGGTCAACAGAAAATGCATCTTCTTCCGCCATCTTCTAAAATCCTGACCCTCAAACTTGTCTAGTTTTGTAAACTTGCTTGTCATATCTTTTGCAGATTCTCCGTTCATCATCTTCAGAAACAAAGTAACTTCAATCTTTGTTGGGGAATAGGGTGATGACTTGGATTTTTCTGAAGTCGTGTGAACACTTTCAAATTGAAGTTGTTTGTGGTTCACCCAAATAATTCAATCGGATAAAATCAGAAATTCTGCAAGAAGAGAGAATGTGTTTTGTTGTGAATTTCAAAATGAACCCATACTCAAAATGATCAATGCAACACCTATATATAGATGTCAACAGATGTGTCTTTTGCCAATACACACATCTCAAGATGTGTCTTTTGCCAACAGACACATTTCATTCCAACAGTCATATCTAATGCTAACAGACACATCTCAAGATGTGACTTTTTCCAACAGACACATCTCATTCATCTCATTCTAACAGATGTGTTTGATGTCAATAGACATGTCTCATAAGCAATAATACTGAAATCATAACGAACTCGAACAGAGCATGCACTCCGCACTCTCCCGACTTGTTCAACGTAACATTACGATTACTTTGATCAACTAGTCAATCCAATTACACTAAAATATCCAACAAAAACCCTACGCACCTTTGAGTTCAATTGAGTTTTTGATGTGGTTTTGATGTTATATAAAGATAGGTTCATATTAAGTAGTTTTATGATTATTGGGCTTTATAAAAATGTGTTAAATGATGGGTGATGGATGTGAGCCTCAACACTGACCTTAGAGGAGTGATAGATGTTGGTTGATGTTGAGGATGTATGGTATGCCTTGGTGATTGGTTTGGAGTGATGGTAAAATGGAAATGGCCTAGTTATAGCCGTCGTAATGGCGAAATTTTGTTAACCCTTAGAAACAGTTAAGCCCGACACCATAAAACTAATTTTGGAAGCACCACTGCCTATGGTTATGTAGAGATATGCTAGTTTTAGTGAAAGTGGTTCAAGAGATTTCACTGCAGAAATGTACCTACTTTGAGGCTATGATTGAGACCCTTAAGAGTTGAATTATAATTTAAAATTTTGAGGATAAATACTAAGTCAGTTATCAAGGTTTGTGTGAAGGTTTCGAGTTAAAAAGATTATTTTCCGATTTTATAAAAATGCGTTAGCCAAGATTGCGCAAGTGGAAAAGCCCTTTTAGGAGGTGATACTATTCATTGTAAACCTCCTGTCATGTTTTGTAAATAATGAAAAAAACCTCTTCTGACCAGAGCCATGTCTTTAGTGTTGGGCTGCTAGCAAGCCTTAACTCCATATTAGTATGATATTGTCCGCTTTGGGCCGAACCCGCACGGATTTATTTTTGGGCACATCCCAAAAGGCCTCATACTAATGGAGTTAATCTGGCTGCTTATTAATTAGCAATCTGGCCCTCCCACAATCGATGTGGGACAACTCCCAACAATCTCCCCCTTCACACATCGGGCTCGACACTTGTCGAATCGGCCTCCTTCTGTGTGATCTGGCTCCCCCTCGAACCATACTGGAAGCTCCTGGCAATTTTTGGCTCCCCCTAGGCCCACTGCTCCTCCTTAAGCCCATCCTGGGATATCCCATCTACCTCTTCCTTGATCCATTCTGGAGCCTCATACGAGATTGTTATGGATCGTTATAACCATAGCTCTGATACCACTTGTTGGGACAATCAGATCTTGGCACTGCGATTTTTGATACAATAGATTAACGAGTACGAATAGAAAAGTCACCTTGTTAACGGTTGATTCCACGCTCTTCTATTGTATTCCCAAATTCCCTTGAGCGAATTGTGGCCTTCGTCTTCTCAAGTTCATCTCTCTTCTTGCTCCTGGGTGGCTACTAAATATTTTCGACCAGCCCTCGCAAGAAGAGAATAAGAATATATATAGGCTACAATAGGGATCATGGACAATTAGGTTGGGCCTTCTAATTACATCTTGGGCCTAGCCCAATGTAATTAAATATTAATTCATTCCACTAAAGAATTAATATTTGCACTACCTTTCCTAATACCGTAATTTAATTAATTAATTCGGTTCCAATATTATTTGCTTATTAAATTCCCCATGTTTAAAATATCGTATGTCCATTAATTAAATAAATTACTGATAATTCATTTAATTAATATCTTTTATCCTTGATCATCCACTCAATCTTTATTTAATTATGCCGGAATAAATCCACCTGCAGGGTTTCACATAATTAAATCTTTTTGAGCTTTCAAGGGGACATCATTAACCCGAATATTATCAGGACATGGATTCCTTCAATAAATAATATTCACCATATATATTATTTCATCACCCAAAATATAATGAAATAAATCAAAAGAATTATTTCATATATAAATCAAAGCATGTAAATAATATACACGTGTCAATTACTATATCTGGATTAAGAACCTAAGCATTAATAATAACATAGAATCTTAGTTCACCTTCTTAATCAGTATAAGGGAACAATTCTAAATTTGATCCTGTTCAATATACACAAAGTATACTAGTATTATTTATTAGTCAATATAAACTAATCTAAATAATACTACAGCCATTCTAGTGGATTGTCCAACTCCACCTGTGCTGTGAACCTTATTATATTATATAAACCGTATTTAACAATCTAATATTCTGTATCCGATTTGATACTAGATTGTCCACAATATATAATATTAGACAGCTTGTAAACATTTAAATGATTCTCAATAAAATAGGCCAGAAATAAATGTATATACTTCAAATAAATATTTTCAGTATACACCAACAATCTCCCACTTATACTCAAAATATTCTATGAGTATATCAGTGTTTATTTAATCCACTATTACTCACAAAACTACTTTATAACCAAATATCTGACTCCTATCTTTCTGGAAATCTGAATCGGTATACCCTATAGGAAACAAATCTGAGGCCTTGTAAGTTAACATATACTCCTTAGTCCTTTTCAGGTACTTGAGTATAGTTTTTACTGCACTCCAATGTTCCTGACCTGGGTTCGACTGATATCTACTAACCATGCCTACAGCAAAGCAGATGTCAGGCCTCGTACATAACATAGCATACATTAAGCTTCCACATGCCGAAGCATAAGGAACTGCTTTCATGTTCTCTATATCCTTAGGTGTCGAAGGACACTGCTCCTTGGATAGAGCCACTCCATGCTTAAAAGGTAGAAAACCTTTCTTAGAGTTCAGCATGTTAAAACGAGCTAATACTTCATCAATGTAGGGCTCTTGAGATAAAGCCAACATCCTTTTCTTGCGATCCCTTATTACTTTGATCCCAAGGATGTATGTCGCTTCACCTAAGTCATTCATTTCAAATTGTTTGAACAACCATGCCTTTACTGATGACAACATCTTAACATTGTTTCCAATGAGCAAAATGTCATCTACATACAGTACTAGAAAAACCACTACATTACCCTCACTTCTCTTATACACACATGATTCGCTTGGACTTTGATCAAATCCATATGACTGGACTGCCTGATCAAAACGAATATTCCAGTCCCTAGAAGCTTGTTTTAGTCCATAAATAGACCTCTAAAGCTTACAAACAAGATGCTCTTGGCCTTCCTTAATGAATCCTTTTGGTTGTTGCATATAGATGGTTTCCTCAAGACTTCCATTAAGGAAAGCTGTCTTGACATCCATTTGCCAAATCTCATAATCGAGATGAGCTGCAATAGATAAAAGAATCTGGATCGACTTAAGCATAACAACTGGCGAAAAGGTTTCCTCATAATCGATCCCTTCTTTCTGAGTATACCCTTTCGCAACAAGTCGTGCTTTCCAGGCTTTCACCTTTTTGTCAGATCCTCTTTTCTTCTTGTAGATCCACATACATCCAATGGGTTTTACACCTTTGGGTGGTTCCACGAGCTCCCAAACTTGATTAGAATACATAGATTCCATTGCCTTTTGCCAAAGATCTGCATCTTTATCTAGAATTGCTTCTTCGTATGTCCTGGGATCCTCATCATGTTCACCAGAGACCAAGTCCGAGGACTCTCCCAAAAACATGAATCTATCAGGTTGTTGAACAACCCTCCCACTACGACGAAGCACCGGTGTGGTATTAGTGATAGGTTGTGCATTTTCTTGTGGCTGTTCTACTTGTACTATTGGCACTTGGGGAT
This sequence comes from Saposhnikovia divaricata, assembly GCA_036435485.1. Lineage (NCBI taxonomy): Eukaryota > Viridiplantae > Streptophyta > Magnoliopsida > Apiales > Apiaceae > Saposhnikovia > Saposhnikovia divaricata. The sequence continues at coordinate 125,898,270 of CM071597.1, read as the reverse complement.
TATCTGTCCCTCCCACTAGTTCCTCTAAAATGATACTACTCATGGGTTTATGGTTCATTATATAGTCTTCTTCTAAGAATCTAGCATTGGTGCTAACAATGATATCTCGATCCCTAGGACTATAAAATGAATAACCTTTCGTTCCCATGGGATAGCCAACAAACAGCCTTACTTCTGTACGAGATTCTAACTTGGTCGCGCTCTTGTTCAGCACATGTGCTGGACAACCCCAAATCCGAATATGTCTTAGACTTGGTTTGCTACTAGTCCACAATTCTATTGGAGTCTTGGGAACCGACTTAGAAGGTACCAAGTTTAGAAGGTAAGCCGCTGTTTCTATAGCATATCCCCAGAACGACTTGGGTAAATCTGAATAACTCATCATCGATCTAACACTCTCTAAAAGAGTCCGATTCCTTCTCTCTGCTACACCATTCTGCTGAGGTGTGCCAGGTGCAGACAAATGGGATGCAATCCAATTTTCTGATAAATATTCCCTAAATTCTCCAAGCAAGTATTCGCCACCACGATCTGATCGTAGTGACTTGATACATTTTCCAAGATGTCGCTTCTCCGCACTTGCTTTGTACTCTTTGAATTTTTCAAAGCACTCAGACTTACGGCGCAACAAATAAATGTACCCATATCTAGAATAATCGTCAATGAAAGTGACAAAATACTCATAACCTCCTCTTGCTTGGATACTCATAGGTCCACATAAATCAGTATGAACCAATTCTAACACTTCTTTGGCTCTATTCCCCTTTGCTTTAAAAGGCCTATTAGTCATCTTACCTTCCAAGCAGGATTCGCAAACTGGAAATGGCTCCACTGCCAACGAGCCTAATGGCCCATCTACTACCAGTCTTTGAATCCTCCTCAAGTTAATATGACCTAATCTTAAATGCCAAAGATATGTTTGGTTCAATTCAGAAGGATTCTTTCTTTTGTTTGAGCTAGAAAGAATGTTATTAGATTCCTTTTGTTGCTGCATTGGTTGGACAGGATTAATAATATATAAATTGTCTTGCAATGTACCAGAACATATAACTCGTTTATTCATCATAATAGAAACATTACGATCCAAACAAATATTATAACCATCCATCGCAAGTTTAGAAACCTAAATCAAATTTCTTCTAAACGAAGGTACATAAAGACAATTGTTCAAAACCAAACTCCTATCATCTCCAAAAGATAAAGTAAATATTCTAACTGCAACTACTGCTACTTTCGTAGCATCTCCCATGAACACATATATCTCGCCATCTCTAAGCATTCTGGATTGCTGGAACCCCTGCATAGAGTTACAAACATGGTCAGTGGCTCCTGTATCTACACACCAAGTGCTCGTAGATATAGCCGCTATATATGTTTCTGTAACTAGAGAAAGAGACATACCAGTATTGTTTGTCTTCTTAGGAAGAGGACAATCCTGTTTCCAGTGACCTAACTGCTTGCACCTGAAGCATTTGCCCTTAGGCTTTTTCACAGCACCTTGAACTCCCACTGCATTAGCAACCTTTCCAGCTTTCTATGTCAGAACCTTTTTCTTCTTCTTGCCTTTCGGCTTAGAGGAAGAAGCTTTCTCAGCCACATTCACTTGAACATTCTGCTTAAAGAGTCGTTCAGCTGCCTGAAGTTCTGTCAGAAGTTCCGCGAGACTATACATCCTTTTGTTCATGGTGTAATTCAAGCGGAACTGCTCAAAACTTTTGGGCAAGCTCATAAGGATGATATCGATCTGGGTTTCCCCATCAATATCAGCACCAAGGATCTCCATCTCATTCAGATGAGACATCATCCTGAGAACATGATCCCTTACAGGTGTTCCGTCAGCCATCTGAGTGTTCATTAAAGCCTTCATTGCTACTTGCCTAGCAGCCCTATTCTGTTCCCCAAAAAGTTCCTTGAGATTAAAGAGCATATCTGAAGCAGTGGGCATAGCCTGATGCTGATGCTGCAAAACACCCGACATTGCTGCCAGAATGCAACATCGCGACATCTCATCAGCCTTAACCCACCGCTTATAATACTCCTTCTCACTTTCAGGAGCATCTTCAGCAGGCTGATCTGGCTTGGGTTCATAAGTACAAACTTTGTACTCCTCAGCAGTCAACACTATGTCCAAATTACGTTTCCATTCAATATAGTTCGGTCCAGTAAGTTTGTTATCCTTAAGTATGGTGAATAGTGGATTAAAGCCCATAATGATCTAATCCTGAGAATCATACATGTAACACATAATCAGATAGTTGCATAAATCTTAAATCCTATTGGTTTCCTCTAACAATTAATTAAAATTAATGCACTAATATTTAAACACCATAAGTATCTGGTACGCCACGATGGGTGACATATATACCACTTAAATTCGTTTAAATATTACTTCGGTCATATTACTAAATAATACGCCACGTTAGGGTGTACTATATATTATTATTCATAGCTAAGTGTATACCATTATCAAATCTTAAATTAATAATAATAAGACCGGGTGCCACCATTAAATATTTCAACTCAATAATCGATAATAGGATAATTCCCAGATCGGGGGGAGCATTGTCAAGAGGCGTCACTTAAGACCCCTTTCTAGACAGAATCATCCTTTCTCTCAATATCGAATATCTATATTCAATCATTGGTACCCTACAAATTAATCGAATTCTATGAAACTTGGTACGCCACGATGGGTGGCATGTATACCTTTCAATATTCGTAATTAATTTAGGAAGTTTGTCCTAGTTATATCCATAACACTACCTGACACCATAAATCACACGCCACGATGGGTGGCATGTATATAATTTATATTCGTCTCGGTGTTAAATTACATACAAACAATAATGGAGACCATGGGATTTAATTCCTAATTAATTCCCTCACCCACTTAGAATTTTTATTTAAAATTGAGGAATTTTATTTAGATGCATCGCCCTATGTTATTTTTTCGAGGTCTACATTTTATAAAAATAACAATACAAAGAACACATAACATAGCAGCATGCATCATAAAATTAAAGCAATAAATAAAATTAATGTCCATGTCGTCCTAATTATGTTAAATATGTAATAAAAAATTACACACATAATTAACAACAAACATAATAATTATTTAATGCAATAATTAAAATTAAATAGCAGAATTAAAAATTAAAACAATAATTAAATCCACTTTATGGCCCATTAAACAATTTCAGCAGGCCTAGAAAATTTTCTGCAAATCTGCAAACTGCAACAGCCGCCAGCCAACCAACTGCTACAGTACCCGATTTGCTACAGTACCCTGTTGCTACAGTAACTGCTACAGTACCAGTTTGCTACAGTACCCGGGTTGCTACAGTACCGGTTTGCTACAGTAACTGCTACCGTACCGGTTTGCTACAGTACCTTCGAGACTTGATGAACACAACAGCTGTCCCATCCAAATTTCGCAGCGGAACAAAAACAACTCCGAATTGATTTCCGATCGGACATAATTGTTAAAAAATACCCGGATTATACAAAATCCATCAAACAATTACATAAAAAATAGATCTAATACAAAACTAATTTGTAAAATCTATTCTAACACGATCAACCCTCGTGTTTTACAACCACGATAAACCACGTGGAAACCAATTGCATAAAAATTAACCACGATTAAACCACGTGGGATCCAAACACATAATTAAAATATACACTACTAAAAAAATAGGATTAGACATCGCACTTAAGACAGCGGTTTCAAATTCCACCGATGTTAAAAGTCTTTATCACATCGGTAATTTTAAAACCGATGTCTTTTATAAATCAGACATCAGTTTTCATTTAAAGCGATGTCTAAAACTCTTTAAAAAAATTCTAACAACGATTAAGACATCAGTTGTCATTATAAAGCGATGTCTACAAAATTCTAACAACGGCTAACATTTAAACCGATGTCTAAAACTTTCCCCGCCTTAGATTATTTTCTACAATTACTTTCCCCCCTTAACAAATATTTCCCCCGTTTTTTTTTTAAAAGAGAATTTTCCCCCTTAAAACTAATAGTCCCCCTAACAAAATTTCATTCCCCCATTTTCCCCCTTTTCCACACCGTCAACACCTTTCACACACACACACTCTCTCTTCGTTTTCTCTCTCCCTCCTTTCTCTCTCCATCTCTATTAATCTCTCCACCTCTATTAACACCCTAATCTTACCATTTCACCGTATATCTCCGTAATTAAAACCCTAATTTCACCTGTAAAAGTACAAATTCAAACCCTAATTGGAGGAACCAACCAAGCTTGGCGCTAAAAAGTAATCGGCCTAGGTTGGATTTTGTTTGTTTCGATCTGTGTCTACGTTTCTTGAACTTGAATTCGTAAGTTAGTTTCGACTTTAATTTCGAATTTAATTTTTAATTTTTAACTCTAATTTTTTCAATAGATCTGGAGATTTAATGAGCTTGGAGTCGAGTTTGAATTAGTAAGACATCTCTGTTCTTCTTCTCCTTTCTTTTCTTGAGTTTTCTTTGTGTGTTATTTAATTTATACGTTCTGGATCTTTTCCATTGTATTCTTGTTTTCCCCTTTTTGTTTCTGCTTTTCTTGGTCCCTTTTCATAAACTCTGCCTTTTTGCAAGTCATCAGTCTCTTAATAAGTCTATGTTCAACTCTCCTGGCCTCTCTCTTGCCCTTGTATTTACCCTTCCTTTAGTTCTTTCTTTTTTCTGTTTGATGCTATGTATTAAAATATTTGTATATATGTGTTGGTTTTGACTCATAGTGTGTGTATTTTTTTGTGTTTAAGGTGAGGTGACAAGATTAGGTGAGAATAATTATGAGAATACTAATGTTGGTGGTAGAATTAGAAGCAGAGATGAAGAACATGAGAGCAGATCTGGTAGTGATAATATAGATGGAGCTTCTGGTGATGATCAAGATGGTGATGATATAAGGCCAGGAAGAAAGAAAAGATACCACCGACACACTCCCCAGCAAATCCAAGAACTTGAATCGTATGAATTTCTCATCTTGTAATTAAACAAAATTCTTATAATTAAACAAAATGCTTATACGATTTTTTTAATTATGGATGCTGATATTTCTGACCCTATATTCATGGCTAAGTTTGTTACAGGATTCCAGGCTTAGTTCTGGCCAAGCTTTACATTTATTGCACTGGTTTGTACCCCAAACAGACTGATACTTTACTTTGTCTGTAGGCTGTGGAATTTAGCAAATTAGTTTCATCATTGAGGCCCAACGAACCATAAGATGTGGTTGTATCTGCTTGCCAGAAGATAACTGCTTTCTTCCACCAACGCCCTGAGCAAAAATATGTATTCATTACTCAGCACGGTTTACTCCCTTTGATGGAGTTGCTTGAGAATCCCAGAACTGGTGTATGTTATACTACAACACATTCATTATTTTCAACTTTTAATTTAAAGATCAATAGTAGTTTACACCTTTGGTACTTTCTCTTTACATTTAATTGCAGGTTATGTGTGCGGTGCTTCAAGTTTTGAATCAGATAATTAAGGATAAGATTGATTATCTGGAAAATGCGTGTCTGGTTGGGGTTGTAAGTTTTGTGTTCATTTTGCGCTTTCACTCTCCCAAATTTGATGAAGTGTCGTAAGAATGCAGCTTTATTTGTAATAAGTTTGTCCTAAATATACATTATATATATAGGGACTCGTATCTTTAGTCTACTATAACAATGCAGTATGTTGGAGGGTTTTTCTGATCGTCAAATTAAATTAGCATTAGTCTTATGAGATATGTTCCTCTGTAATTAACATGTTTTAAGATTGTTCTTATCACAATCAGAACTGTTGCAAATTTACTTCATAAACTCTATTTAACTTCTTCCCAAGTGACTCGGCTTTTATATGTTTTGAAATATGCTCTAGTTGCAAATTGCAAGTTAACTTTTGAATTACATTGTGTTTAATAATCTTTTGCTATTTTGTTATCAGTTCCGAAATTTTTTTGAACAGAACATATGAGCAAAGTTCTTGGTACATGTATATTAATGGACTAATTTCACTAAAAATTTTGCCAGCTGCCTTGTAGTGCATATCTAAGTTTTCCTGTGTATAAATCTAGGCCTTTTCAAATAAGTCTTCCTATATTTTACCCTCTTATGCGTGGATACACCAGGTTTTATGGCTTAGGTTCCTATAAATTCAAGGTTTTATAGCAACAATAAGTACTTGACCATTATTTTGTGCAAATTTTTATTTTTATGTCACTTTTCTGTAGGAAACCAGGACTTGAAAGTCTTACTGCAGGACCTTGACGAGGTGCGGCTGGAAGCCATCAAGTTTATCCAAGACAAATAGTAAAAGTGATATGTAATCTCTAGCTATCCTGAACTAGTTTAGTTTTAACAATGTGTATGGTGGTGGTTGTCGTTGGAATATTAGTATCCGATTTGGTTTATGTATAGGGTACTCGCCGGTTCGACAGCAGGTGTGTTAGTCTTGTGGATGGTTTGGATAGTTGGGTTATCAGTGAAATATTTTGTTCTAAATGTTAAATGTTTTTGGGTTTGAATGTTTGTCGGTTGGTTATGTATGATTGTAATCTTGGAATGTAGATAAGGTATCTTGTTTGTTGATCGTGAATTGAATTTGATAATGATATATAATAATTGTGCTTTCGGATCCAAGTTCTGTTAGTTTAGTTTTTTGATTGGTAGCTGTTTTGGTTCACTTGAATAGACAACAGAGATAATGCACCAAAGACATCAGTGTAAATTGACATATTCAATGTTAACTGATGTCTATAGAGCTCAATTACATCGTTTCTTCTTAGAAAACTGATGTTAAAAGGCATATGCAACAACAGAAGGAGAAAGAAAATCGATGTCTAAACGTATTTTTAACATCATTTCCCTGTTTCAAGCGATGTTCTATTGTGTTTTAGACATCGTTATTTCTGAAAAATCGATATGTATGTCTCTTTGTAACTTTTACGTTATATGTTTAATTGGATATACACCTCATAATATAACAATATACAAATGGTAATCATGTAGTTTTATTTGAAATTTGTAACAAAGACATCAAAATTCTTTTATAAAACGTTGTGTAAATATGTAATAGACATCAGTGAAAAACCGATGTCTAAACTTCAGACTTTTAACATCACACGCGAAGACATCGGTTCGTTTTCAAAAAAGACATCGGTTTTTACCCGATGTCTATGACCATATTTCTAGTAGTGATACATGGCCATAATAGTGGATAACAACCTGCAAAACAAAATATACAAGCCTACCACTATATACATGCATATATAATTACGACATGGACATCATATCAAAAATCGCAGAACCATTGAACCAGGCTCATGATACCAATTGTTGGGCTGCTAGCAAGCCTTAACTCCATATTAGTATGATATTGTCCGCTTTGGGCCGAACCCGCACGGATTTATTTTTGGGCACATCCCAAAAGGCCTCATACTAATGGAGTTAATCTGGCTGCTTATTAATTAGCAATCTGTCCCTCCCACAATCGATGTGGGACAACTCCCAACAATCTCCCCCTTCACACATCGGGCTCGACACTTGTCGAATCGGCCTCCTTCTGTGTGATCTGGCTCCCCCTCGAACCATACTGGAAGCTCCTGGCTATTTTTGGCTCCCCCTAGGCCCATTCTGGAAGGCCTACTGCTCCTCCTTAAGCCCATCCTGGGATAGCCCATCTACCTCTTCCTTGATCCATTCTGGAGCCTCATACGAGATTGTTATGGATCGTTATAACCATAGCTCTGATACCACTTGTTGGGACAATCAGATCTTGGCACTGCGATTTTTGATACAATACATTAACGAGTACGAATAGAAAAGTCACCTTGTTAACGGTTGATTCCACGCTCTTCTATTGTATTCCCAAATTCCCTTGAGCGAAGTGTGGCCTTCGTCTTCTCAAGTTCACCTCTCTTCTTGCTCCTGGGTGGCTACTAAATTTTTTCGACCAGCCCTCGCAAGAAGAGAATAAGAATATATATAGGCTACAATAGGGATCATGGACAATTAGGTTGGGCCTTCTAATTACATCTTGGGCCTAGCCCAATGTAATTAAATATTAATTCATTCCACTAAAGAATTAATATTTGCACTACCTTTCCTAATACCGTAATTTAATTAATTAATTCGGTTCCAATATTATTTGCTTATTAAATTCCCCATGTTTAAAATATCGTATGTCCATTAATTAAATAAATTACTGATAATTCATTTAATTAATATCTTTTATCCTTGATCATCCACTCAACCTTTATTTAATTATGCCGGAATAAATCCACCTGCAGGGTTTCACATAATTAAATCTTTTTGAGCTTTCAAGGGGACATCATTAACCCGAATATTATCAGGACATGGATTCCTTCAATAAATAATATTCACCATATATATTATTTCATCACCCAAAATATAATGAAATAAATCAAAAGAATTATTTCATATATAAATCAAAGCTTGTAAATAATATACACGTGTCAATTACTATATCTGGATTAAGAACCTAAGCATTAATAATAACATAGAATCTTAGTTCACCTTCTTAATCAGTATAAGGGAACAATTCTAAATTTGATCCTGTTCAATATACACAAAGTATACTAGTATTATTTATTAGTCAATATAAACTAATCTAAATAATACTACAGCCATTCTAGTGGATTGTCCAACTCCACCTGTGCTGTGAACCTTATTATATTATATAAACCGTATTTAACAATCTAATATTCTGTATCCCATTTGATACTAGATTGTCCACAATATATAATATTAGACAGCTTGTAAACATTTAAATGATTCTCAATAAAATAGGCCAGAAATAAATGTATATACTTCAAATAAATATTTTCAGTATACACCAACATTTAGTTGGTTACCTATAGACATTTTCTATCTTGCACGCGAAAACAGTGCGTCATTTAAATAGGTTTTAGAGCTGGTTTCATATTTAAATAGGTTTCCAGTGATTTATTAAAAGTGTTGAAGTGCGAGTCATGGAATAGTAATTCTCAGGAAAGTCAACTCTAGAGGCACTACTTTGACCATCTATTTTGGCTTAGTTAAAAGAAGAATTTCGAGTCGACTAAAACACGAGACTTGTTAAGAATTATCAAGGCAACATATTGGTGTAAAGAACAAGGTTATAAATGGTTAAGTATAACTTGAATTTGAGGAACGCTTTCGGACTAAACATGTGACTTAAGTGTTTATCGATTAACATGGACTTAGTACGAGTCTAGAAGGACCCATTAATGCCTTGGTTGTGATTTTCTTAAGTGTTTAAACGTTAAGTTATAAGTGGATCGTATAGGGGATTGATTGAGTATTTTCTTTGACTTATTTAGATTGTCGGACACCGTCTCGAGCCGTACTGCGTCCAGAGTACCAGGCAAGTTTACTTATGCATACTCTATCATTCAGAGTATATATAAATATTTTGAAGTGCAGGAGATATATTGATTAAGTTTTCGATCCTTAATTGCAAGTATACTAACTCTTATTCTATCGTTCGGAGTAGATATATTTTGTAATGAAAGTTGTTCGTAATAGTAGTTAAATGGTAGTAAACATAATGAGGAGATAATGGAAGTATGGTTAGAAGTAACCAACGTTTCAAGTAGATGATGTAACATAAGGAGTAGGCAATGAGCACGAAGTGCTGAGGAGAAGTGAATTTTCGAAAACTCGGACAAAGCTTTTTAAAAGAATTTCGCAATAATTAACCTAAAGGTAACATCGCAAATAAACCTTATTCGCCTAATTAGATTTATTTAATTAGATGAATATCATTTTCAAAATGTTTTCTTAAAACCGCTTTGTTCCGAAGAAATAACAAAGATGATTTAAAGAAATTGTTCCATCTAGTTGATTACTTATCGGAGGTGTTTTCTTCTTGCAATTTAATTCATATACCTTACTTTTGATTGTTGTCATCTGGATAATATAGATGATAGTAGTATATCTTCGGGTGAGGAGGCGTGCTCATCCTCTACCAGTATATCTTAAGGTGAGGAGGCGTACTCATCCTCTGCCAGTATATCTTGGGGTGAGGAGGCGTACTCATCCTCTACCAGTATATCTTAGGGTGAGGAGGTGTACTCATCCTCTACCAGTATATCTTAGGGTGAGGAGGTGTACTCATCTTCTACAAGTAGTACTTAGGGTGAGGAGGCGTACTCATCCTCTACCGGTAGCAAACAGCAGCTGTAATAGGACTGATCATCCTTTACGGATAGATGACGAGGGAAATCTCCTGAATAGGGTCCATCAGTAGTAATGGAAGTATATAATCGCCCAATGTATATGGGTAATATTCAGTATGGCGGAGAACCCAAGGGTTCATTTATTAAGAAGTATTGATGTGTATATATATATATATATATATGTATATATAAGTAGTATTCTAAAAGGGTGGAGAACATAGGAGTGCATTAGGCTACCTGCGTATGCAAATGGAGGAATTTTTTTCTAAATAGCATCTTTTGGAAATTATGTTGTTGGTAATCAAAATATACCTTATATATATATATATATATATATATATATATATATATATATATATATATATTCTAGTGATATAAAACTTGCTGGGCATTTTTGGCTCATTCTTGCTATTTTAAATATTCTAAAACAACGGCGTCCGAAGCTAGCACTAGTTTGGCGAACCGAGATAAAGGGAACGGGAAAAGCAACTAATTCATTGTGTTAGCCTTATAGTACCTGAGGAGGGTACAAGCTGGAAAGAAGTTGTTTAATGCTTTATTATCTAGTACTTTGAAGTTGTAATAAGATTCTGGAGGATACTCTGATGTGTAAACACTTTTGGATTAGTAAGTACTTGTTCTAAGACTATAACCCGTGGAGTAGATTATGGAGTTTATTATGGATATTGTTGTAGATTATATTATGAGTAGGTGATTGAATATTCCGTAAGAGATGTGACGACCTGGATTCCTGTAGGGGATTTGGGGGCGTTACAGTTAAGAAAGCGAACTGGAAATGGAGGATGTGCATAGACTTCACCGACTTGAATGATGCATGTCCTAAGGATTGTTTCCCACTACCAAGGATTGATACGTTGATTGACGCCACAGCTGGACAGGAGATGTTGAGCTTCATGTATGGTTTCAGTGACTATAGCAGATTAAGATGCACAAATATGACGTCCCAAAGGTATCTTTCATAACCGACTTTGGTGTTTTTTGTTATCGTGTCATGGCCTTTGGACTAAAGAATGCAGGAGCCACCTATGAACGATTGGTGAATAAAATATTCGCCCATCTGATTGGAAAAACCATGGAGGTCTATGTTGACGACATGCTAGTCAAGTGCCTAATCAAGGCAGACCATATTGAGCACCTCAGAGAGGCATTCGAAGTGTTGAGGCACCACAAGATGATGCTGAATCCAGCCAAGTATGCCTTTGGTGTTGGATAAGGAAAATTTTTAGGGCTGATGGTTTCAAAGCGAGGCATAGAAGTCAACCCTGATAAGATCAAGGCAATTCTGGATATGGAGCCACCGCGCTCTATAAGAGATGCGCAGAAGTTGACAGGTCGAGTTGCGGCTTTAGGGAGATTCATCTCCAAATCTGGTGATAAATGCTTGCCTTTCTTTCAAGTATTGAAGAATGTAAGGAACTTTGAGTGGACACCTGAGAGCTAAAAGGCCTTTGAGCAATTAAATAAATATATTTCTGAAGCCCCGTTGTTGGCCAAACCTAGTCCCGGAGTGACACTTTATCCATACCTGGCAGTGTTTGAGCAAGCACTGAGTGCCGTTCTCATTCGACAAGAAAGCAAGGTCCAGAAACCTATCTAATACGTGAGCAAGGTATTGCATGGAGCTGAGATGAATTACTCTCCCATTGAAAAATTTTCTTTGGCATTGGTAACAGCCTCGAGGAAGCTACAACCATACTTCTAGGCACACAAGATTGAAGTCCTGACGGACCAGCAGCTGAGAAACATATTGCATAGCCCGAAGGCCAGTGGAAGGCTAATTAACTGGGCAATCAAACTTGGAGAATTTGACATCACATACAAGCCTCGGACAGCCATCAAGGCTCAGGCACTGGCTAACTTGACATCACATAGAAGCCTCGGACAGCCTTCAAGGCTCAGGCACTGGATGACTTCGTGGTTGAATGTACCATTGGCAACCAAGAAGTCGGGGGGCAGGAGATACCTACCTCTAGAAGAGAGGATAAAGATGAAGATCTTGCACCTGATCAGAAGGAATATTGGGTGCTCTATTTTGATGGAGCAACAAAAACAAAATCTAGTGGTGCAGGTTTGGTTTTGCAAAGCCCCGATGGGTTCACAGTCGAGTATGCTTTGAAGTCGGACTTTCCAATGACCAATAATGAAGCTGAGTATGAAGCCTTGATAGCCGGATTGGGCTTGGCCAGGATCATGAGGGTCAAAAACCTCAAAGTTTGTGGAGATTCGAGACCGGTAGTCTCGTAAGGGAATGGTGAATTTGAGGCCAAGGATGAAACTATGGCAAAATATTTGAGAATTGTAAATGCGGTTATGACTCAATTTGATGAGTGCTATATGGATCACATTCCAAGAGAAGAGAACGTTCAGGCCGATGCCCTGTCCAAGTTCGCTTTTTCTGAGATAGAGAATTATGCGGGGAGTGTTTACGTTCAGGTCTTGAAGGCCCCGTCCATCAACTCAAAATTGGTGGCACCAATTGATGTAGGGAGCTGTTGGATAGATCCAATCAAAGCTCACCTGGAAACTGGATGGCTCCCTGACGATGCCCAGGAGGCACGAAAGCTGTCGGTGAGAGCATTAAGATATGCCTTGATTGAAGGCATCCTCTACAAGAGGTCTTTCGTCATTCTGTACTTGAGATGTTTGAGGCCCCGGGAGGCAAAGGAAGCACTAGAGGAAGTTCATGGAGGGATTTGTGGGCAACACTTGGGGGGCAGAGCCCTAGCTCACAGGATCACCTGTTTGGGATTCTATTGGCCAGAGGTGTTAGCCGATGCACAGAAGTGTGACAGGTGCCAAAAGCACGCTCCAGTTGTAAGGCAGCCTCCTGAGATGTTAACATCGATTAACTCTCCTATCCCTTTTGCAATGTGGTAAATGGATATAATTGGTCCTTTCCTTTTAGCTTCAGCACAAAGGAAGTTCCTAGTAGTAGCCATCGACTACTTCACCAAGTGGATTGAGGCTAAACCTCTAACCAAGATAACCACCAAGCAAATTGCTCAGTTCTTTTGGAAAAGCATAATCTGCAGGTATGGTATCCCACGAATCCTTGTGACGGATAATGGGACCCAGTTCAATAATGAAGAGTTCAAGATGTATTGTGAGGAAAATGCTATTGAGCTTCGCTTTACTTCAGTGGCCCATCCTCAAGCTAATGGACAGGCAGAGGTAGCGAACCGGATTATCCTTGATGGGCTGAAAAAGAGGGTCGAACGCTCAAGAAACACTTAGGTGGATGAGTTGCTGCCTATACTCTGGGCATACCGCACCACCTACAAGGTGACAACTGGAGCAACCCCGTTCTTGCTGGCATATGGAGCCGAGGCAGTTGTGCCCTTGGAGATTACATATGCATCACCACGGGTGGAAGCATTTGAACCTGAGACTAATAAAGAAGACATGAGACTTGCCCTCGACCTGATTGATGAGGTTAGGGATGAGGCAAATGCCAGGAATGCAAAGCATCAGAAAAGAGCATCCTTCCACTATAACCAAAGGTTTAAGGAGAGGTTCTTTCGACAAGGTGATTTAATTCTAAGGAAGATAGAGGCCTCTGGAGTTGGCCAGAAAGGAATGCTACCTCCAATTGGGAAGGGCCGTATCGAGTCAGGAAGACGCTAGGACGAGGATCCTACAAGCTGGAAACCATGGAGGGAAACGAGGTGCCTCGCACTTGGCATGCTTTGAAACTGAAGGTTTATTATGTTTAAGCTATCCTTGTAAGGATTTAGCTTTTTATCTATTTATTAGGTGAAGTAGAAATAAGGTTTGATGAAACCATTCCAGGGCTTACCACCCCGAGTAGGACAGTAGCAATCTATGTAAGGGTTGAACCCATTCTGAATTATTAATGCAAGTTTGTTTTCCATTCTATGATTCTGTGATTTTAATTATGTACTGAGCACCTGATTAAGTGTAAGTCTAGAATGACCAAGTACCGAAAATAAACGAACATATGAATAAAGAAACAAGTGCATAAATAAAGAAACGTCCCGAAGGGCTACGGTTTAAGTTACAAACTTAAGCAAATAAAAGTTAAGTCCCGAAGGACCCTGAATAAAAACTGAAAGATAAAAGCCACATAAGGCTACTAAGGCCATGCAAGGCCCTTGAAGAGAGTCTATCTACTCTTCGGAAGACTCCTCCACCACCTCTTCTCCCTCTCCTTCCTCGTCGGAGTCATCATCATCAGAATCGTCTTCATCAGAACCATTCCCTTCTTTGGCTACCACCTCCATCGGCTGTTCCTCCCTCCTCTCCACCTCTTCTTCTTCATCAGAGGTCTCAGTCGTATCGCTGGGCTGGTTCCGTATCCATTTTCCGGGAGGAGGCTGACTAGTGACCGCTTTTATTCTTGGCATGGGCCTCTTCCTACGGGAACTTGAGGAGGTCGAATCAGAGTTAGCAGCACGGGCTACCTTCTTCAAGCCAGAGCAAGATGATCGACGGCTACATCTTGAGCCAGAACCTAATGTCTGAGGAACCATTTTAGGCACCGAGCCTGAGGCATGATCCACATGGCTCCCACCGCCAGCAGCCCAGTTAGGGCAAGGGAAGTCCATTGGGTTGACAACAGTTGGATACTTGTGACTTACAACACTAATAGCTTTGTTCCAGCCAACAGACATGTTGAAAGGGCGCACCTCGTCGTCATGTTCATCCATGAACTGTAGAAATGTTTCTAACCTATGGTAGGCATCGATCATCTTGTCAACCTCTGATGACTTCTTTTTGGCCAGAGAGGAGAGTTGCCTCTGATAAGAATGAGCATCCGCCTCAGCACGGATAGCTCTGGAATGTAGGTCTCGAGTTTCCTCTTCGAGCCTTGCCTTCTCTTTTATTAACACCATATTGCTATCCCTAAACGCCCGGACTTGATGGGTGGAGGATTGAAAGTAAGCATTGGCCTGCAGTAAAGAAATTGATAAGGCACTTATAATGTCAAGACAAGCGAAAACACCGAATTTGTAAGAAGGAGTGTCATACCTGATATAGAGCTTGAGCTCCAAGGAGCTCAGATTCTTCAATCTTGTCCCCCGCAGTCACCGTCAAAAGATCAGGAGGGGTGATGGAAAGCTTGGACCAGTCCAAGGCGAGGTCAGGACTCCCGAGAACAGAATCATGCTCGCAGATACCCCAGGAAGGAATGAAAGGAGTCCTAGTATCTCCTTCAGCATTCTGGGATCTCTTTCCCCCTTGAGAACATCCCTCTGGGAACTGAGGAACCTTTCGACCAGTAGGATTCAGCTGTGCTTCAGCTTTCTTTATCATTCATTTGGTGACAGTCGATCGACTTTCTGGATGACTGTCCAACTCCTCAGTAGCTGAAATACAAAAAGGAAAGATATAGGAATAAGAACAAACATAGTTCATAATGAACAACGAAGAAAAAATTACCCTCAATAGAAAGAAAGTTGAGGCCAGCTTCTATGAGTTTCTTCTCAGTCAGAATAGTTTTGTAATGGGTGCGGCCATCATCGGCAAGCAGCCTATCTCGATCTAGAAATTCTTGGTGGTTAAGGTCACACACGAAACTATCTTCCACAAACCCGAATTTCTTAACAAAAAAGTGACCCCAGTCACCACCTTTCCATTTCAGAACTACAAACTCCCTCTCCCAGAAATGGTGAGAGTCAGGGAAGGAGAAGGAGTTCACTGTTCGCAATAAATCACGCAAGCGTACGCGGTCACAAGTAATATAGAATAAAGTTGAGACTGGTAATAAACAGAATATGCACCTATGCAACAATGTATGATCTCTATTCACTGCTAAGACAAGTATCAAATTTGGGTTTTGTTTAGCTAAATTAACTATTAAGCAATTTAACAATATTAAGATCTAATTAACTAACGTGCTTAAAAATCGAATTACTTATGTGAGAATAAACATGGGATCCTAACTTCATAAAATACTTCGCTTAGAGTTGATGCCTTTAATCAAAGTATGTGATGTTTATGATATCTGATTGGACAACACCAAACAAGTATAGGTTACCTGTTAGTATACGAATACCAAACTACTCATACATCCATAAAAGAGATAGAAGATGGGTAGACACCAATTATATTTAGACCCTATATGTCTATAAGATTTGAAAACATAACGGTTTAAGCAGAAGTTATCCATTGAGATCACATAGGGCAGCATAAGATGGTTAAAATTACGCTACAAATTATGATGTCAAAACATACATAATCCTATGCTAGCATTGCAAGTTCTAATCTTTAGATCCACTATCGCTTCAATAAAGATTAACAATTTAGATGTTAGCTACGCATCTAAAAACATTAAGCACAACCATACGAGGATATCAAGAATTCGTCAAACACAAATCTTTAAAGCAATCGAACTACTAAACTACATAGATAAATCCGTTAGAATCCCATGACAATGATTAGTTCATAATCGAACGGCTGGTCATCATGGGATCTGATGAAACCATGGTAATAAACAAAGTCTGAATGAATACAATAATACTAGAGTAAAGAGTTAAGAAAACAAATCTGAAATCCAGAGTATCGCCTAATTTAGAAAAGTACAAAAGTAGATCTAAATCTCCAAATGTTGTCACGTCCTTCGGGGAATCCATCTCCAAGTTTGAATCTCTATCTTCGGCTCTCTCTATGTTTTTTCTAAGTATTGGTACGTTCTCTGAAGTTGTATTGTGTTTATATAGTCCTCAGAATTCTTTTTCACCAAGAAACGTCCCAAAAATACAATTCTAGTCAAAGTAGGAATTTTTCCAGTGGAACCAAGCGCCCCTACGCGCTCTTGGACCTTCTCACGCACGCCTGCACTGCTGTCAAGCGCAGCTGCGCCCTCTGAAAATGCCAGAATCTGCTTTCTGCTGTAATTTCTTTATTTTTCATCCGTTTGTCTTCGTTTCTGTTGCAAGTTACCACTCCTTGCTTCTTCAACTCCAATCCACCATAACATATGCAATTTGTATCTTCCAACCTTTAGATAATAACCCTACGCAATTCTCGCTAAAACGAATCAAAAACACGACATACTTGAGGCCAAGTTAATCAATTTAAGCCGATTCGGAGCGTTCCAAGTGGATATAAAATCCACTTATCACACCCCCAAACTTAAACCGATGCTTGTCCTCAAGCATAAACAGACTCGAGACGAACTAATGCAATGCATGAATGCAACTGATATGAAAATGCAACGATCCCCCTTGACTAACCAAAACTAATCAACAAGCAAATATCTCAAAGAATGCAACTAACTCCAAATAGAGCTCGACTAAGTCCCCGTATATTAACAATACATGAACAGAAACGTGGGTGTGTGCAATGTTCATCAGATATTGCGACGCCCCCAGATCCGGGGTCGGAGACCTAGGCGCTCACGGTCCATTTTCCATTAATAACATACCTGTTCTTGCACATAATATATAAAACAGCCATCGACCCCACAATAAAACTCACACCGCACACACACACACAGGTTAGAGTCTCAGAAACGTCATACACTTGATTAAGCAAAAGTAAAAGTTTCAGAGTTATTACAGACCGAATTAAATAGCATTTATGCTACCAGCAACACTTCGATATGAAGCGGAGTTGGCGGCTTGAATGTTTGTTACGGTACACTGCTTTGCACAGGTCATACTTATAAATAAAACGTACTAACAAAAGTTGCCAACCAATCCGGCTAATGGGGCCTACCGGTGGAATCTCAACTACTGCCTCGGGTCTAGTCACCTGCTTTCAGGCAGTCTGTCTGGGTCTTGTCATTTCTCTTAGCTGTTGTGTTTGTAAATTTGAAAACAAGCAAGAGTGAGCAACTATAGCTCAGCAAGAAATATATGTATAAGGTAAGCAATATAACATTACATGTGTTTAGCAATTATTAAACTCGTTTATATCAATCAGTTATAAAATCATTTGTCCTCATTGATAAATTTCAGAGGTGCACCAATACGTGCCCTTGTTTTCAAAGTAAACTTGCAGTTCTAGATACTGCATGGAGTCAACATCTTTCTCATCAAAATAGAACACTATCGGCAACTTGGCACATAAGCCTAAGAAGCAGTGTCAGAGCATTTTTTTCCAAAGTGGAGGAATGGAACTTAAAGAAAATATAAAACCTGACAGGGATTGACGATGATCAGTTGCCACATCCAAGTCCAATAATCCGCGGGTCTTCTCAACCGGTAGAAGGATAGAAACTACATCCGTAACTATCCCCGGGTGAAAACTACATCCGTAATCACCCTCGATGAAAACTACATCTGTAATCATCCTTCGGCAACACCTGGGCCGGAATAATAATTGATGGACCGCCTGGCTTACTGCCGCTTACACATCCCGGGAATCGGTCGTCAATGGTTCCCACACCTGCCAGAGTCCCTTTTTCTTTTTTCTTTTAAAAACTTGATTTTGAATGAAAACTGAGTAGTTGAGGTCCGACATCAGTCGACCGATGATTCTTGAAATCGTACAAGAAGCAAAACTTGACTGGGGGTTTTCGAAAATGTTTTGAGTTCGAAAGAGTTCGAGTTTGAAAGTGCTAAAGGTATCTTGGATTAGCTTTGTCTTTAAAATACTGAGAAATAATTAATAAATGGTATTTTAAGATTTAATATTAATAATTAATGAAATAATAATTAAATTAAATTAGCTTTTAATCCAAGATAGGTATTTTTGAGTATTTATGATGATATAAGAATAATTACTTAAGTATACGATACTTCCCGAATGACCCTTCGGGTTTTTCGCAATTTAATTACGATATAATAATATACCGCTCCCCGGTCAATGGAATATATGGACCGCTACGACCTCTATTTCTAGAGTCGTTGTCCGAAGAAAACATTTCATTCTAAGTTCAAGGGGTACAAACATATATATGCATATAACTCAAATTTCATCATTTCTTCGATAAGCATAAACATATGATACGATTGAAAACTACAAACACAACAGTGAAAGTCCTTATATATGTAAGTTTTGAAAAGTAAACTTGCCTTGGTGAGGTTGGGGTGGTCGAGCTTGCGGAGTGGAATGATCTATACATAATCAATAGCCGTTCGTTAGTACCTTAACAATATCTCTTTTAATTGCGAGGTTTTAGGGGGTACCAAATTAACTTAACGACTTCGTCTTATGACTCTCTAGCCCCACTATAGGTTCATGTCATCACTCGATTACGCTCGTCACTTATTCGACTTAATTTGGTTACCACATCCGAATCATATTCATTCCCCCTTAAATCACACTCCACTTACGACTTTTTCACTTGCGCGAATTTTACTTTAACATTTTTATAAAATTGAAAAATACATATTTTAATCCAATTCTTTTTGGGTAGCCTTCACCACTGCATTTACTAGCTCCCCTAATTTTTCCATGATCCTACATAAATTTTTAGGGGTTTAAACAATGTTCACAAGTGGACCATTTAGTGCAGTTCGGATTCCAGAAACACTTTTCACTTCTCAGGCCATAACTCAAAATCTATACATCACCTAGTCATGAACCTTATATTTCTGGAAACTACATTCAAATACCTTTCCAACAATATATATTAGGACTTCAGGGAACAAGATTTAGGGGTTCAAAACCCTCCTACAAGACAGTACAAGTTCCTGGAAAATTTACACAGCATGTTTTTCCACTTAACCATTCAAGAATCTTATATAAACATCACATCCATCATCTAAACCACCAAGATCATACTCTATAGCATACATGGAGTTACATACACTAACCACAAGCTTAAAAATCACAACCACAACATTTAAACTCAAGATCTACATTATCCATAACTTATATGTCCAAGATTTACACTAACATCCATGGATCTAACATTAAACACCACAAATAATTCATGGCCAAGAGGGGTTAGGGTTTTATACCTTCTTGAGTATCTAGGAGCCTTGGGTATGCCTTACAAGTCTCAAGAACACCTTGGATGAGCTCCTACAATCCTTACAACTCAAGATCTAAATGAAAACTAAACATAATTACTATTCAACAAAACTTCAACAATTTATAACTTAAAAACTAGTGGATGAAAGGGGTTGGAATTCATAGCATACCTTTCTTATATGGTGTAGAGGACCTAGGATTTTTGTCTTGAGTTATGAGTGATGAGAAGTGGAAGAAAATTTTTTTCTTCTTCCTTCTCTACTAGCTTGGCCGAGAGCTATAATGAACAAGAGGGAGAGAGAGTTGTTTTGTTTGCTTTTTGGTGTTGGGTGAATAAAGTGAAATGGGTTGGTTGATATGTATTAGGTGTATGTATATGGTATCACATGTTGCAAGTCTAGTGCCTAGGCCATACCTCCTTGTCTCCTTGGACAATGCACCATAACTAGTTACTATTCCTTTAGTTATCTTTGCATTACTAGTTTGCTTTTCTAACTACCTAGTTGCATGGGACTTGCATGCAATATCTTTCCATGTATCATTTGTAAGAACCCCAAATTTTGGATATAATTAAAACTTTTTATTAAGTAATGATAAAATGAGGAACAATGATTCCGACAACAAGGTCACCAGCTCTAATGAATGGTGGTTTCAAAGAACAATGATTGTAATGAATGGATATTGCTTTGGACAATGATCCTGATGCATTGGTATATTGTCAGAATAGAGTAATTAGATGGTTGAGGACCTAGATAAGAATAATCTACCATCCAGGAAGGAGCTAATGGATCCTTGAAGGGAAATGAGTACGTGCATAGTGTTTCCCATACGTGCACAGTGTTTTCCGTACGTGCATAGTGTTTCCCGTACGTGCATAGTATTTCCCGTACGTGCATAGTGTTTCCCGTACGTGCATAGTGTTTCCTGTATGTGCATAGTAATTTGGTGGATGAATAGTGATTTTTTAAGTTGGAAAACTTTTCACGCCACCCTATGTACGGGACGTGATATGGATGTTTCGAAGTCATATTAGTAATACGCAGAGGAAATAAGTGAATGCAGAGACGATCGGAATTCAGAAATTCTAAATTCTTTTTCGGTATAATATTTGACCGGACAGTGGATTAAATATTATTATAATCCAAGAATTGAGATATTAACTTTGAGGATTTGATATTTTGGGATGTTATTATATTTGATTTAAGAATGAAGGTAGGAAACCACTGAGGCAGTGAAACAAGCGTTCTAGAAACCGCTAAAAACGTTATAACGAGATTAATCAATAAAGCGAACGAATCCTAGATTACCGATTAAGTTCGTATCGAGATTAAATATCCTACATGGTCATCACGAGGATTATATTAAGGATTGGGGAAGGTATTATGAATATCGAGAAATTTCTCGGTAAACCCTAGAGGTGAAACTACTTAGTTATTCGTCCGAACGATCAATGAATTGAGCAATAAACGGACAAAGAAACAAGCAGAGGAAGCAAGATACATGCATGTGCAAGTGATAAATATCTAGTAACTAGCAAGGAACTAGATTAATTAGAATGCAACTAAGTACTTAGCACACAAACCACTTGGTTAGCCTTAAACCACCAAAATATCAACACTTGTCTTGCCAAATTACATCATTGCATGCATCATCACTTTATTAAAGCAACCAAGGATGAGATATTATGCTAAACATATCACTTTATGCATTATTTCCAAGAGCAAGTCAAGCAAAACCTCTTCCTCTCCCCCATCTAGCACCATTCGACTTCCTCCTTAATTCAAAAACAAAAATCATTCTTCCCACCATTGTTTGATCTCCTAAAATTTATCATAGATCCTATATTTCATAAAAATGATACCCTAGAAATCTTAGCCTCAAACACCACTCTTTCCATTTTCAATAAAATCAAGAAAGTGGAGGATGAATAGTAACCTCAAGAACAAAATTCTTGGTTTTCTTGATTTTTGGATGATCTAAGCTTGGTTAAGGATGTTCATGGATTATACAAGGCTTAGCAAGGTCTTTATCTACTCCAAGGAAGGTATAAACTTCAAGAACCCTAGTCTTTGATTTGAGTTTTAATGGAGTTTTGGATAAGTTTTGGTGATAATGTTGTTATAAGCATGTTTACAAGATTATGTAGTTAGTTTGTTTGATTTAAGAGATGTGATGAATATGATGATATAATATGATGTTCCTGGACTTATGAGATTAGTATTATGAATGTAAGATGATTGGTATGCCCGGTGTGGCTTGGGTTGTTGATTACGATTTATGGAACGTCCGATTTATAGCCGTCGTAATGCCCGATTTTTGTTAACCTTAAGAAATCGTGTTTGACAGTAGCCATAAGTCACTGTCCAGTATCATGTTCTGCCATGGAAAGATAGATCATGTTATAAGCTTCATTTTGATATAAAGATCATGTGAAACGGACTTACGGTTTAGGAATTATGGCCGATTCACTAAAAGACGTTCGAAACCGTAAGTACGAGTTCGTTATTAAAATTGAACCCTCGTAAAATACGTAAGTCAGTGGCGAATCTTGGTAATTAAATACTAGAGGTAAAAAGGAAGGTGTGAGAGAAAACCTCATGTGAAACGGATCGTTTTCCGATTTTATAAAATGTTCGAATCAAAGTTAATCGCGAACGAACCCCTAAAAACTCGCTTGATTATAACTTCGGTAAAACACTTAGAAAACGGGCGATAAAACTCGGAGCATAATATTGATTCGTAACGATCGACTTTGGAACTTGTATGACTTAAGTATTTCCCAAGTGTAAGTACAATGACATGTCGTATTAACGAACGAATGTCGGGTCGGATCGATGATAAAAGGAATCCACTAAAAGGGGTATAACGAGATAACTCGAGAACGTGTTTCGATTTAAGTATAACTTAACTTTTAAGATGTTAAGTGATTAATCCCGAATGCCTTGGCTATTTATAGATCACCAAGATGACCCGGGACCCGCTACCACTACCCCTTACCGTACTCGACTACCAGGCAAGTTTCAATTCCATTCTTTTAGGCTGTTGTTGTGATTGAATATATATATATGTTTTCTGTTATACATATGCCATAGCATGCATGCCTACTTTCAAGTTATATCATTATGCTTGTTCCCTGATTGTTATTTGCTTATAAATTAGATAACTATCGTATCAATTATAAGCCGGTTATTGTGAGACCCTCAGGGAAGGGTGTATACATCTTATTCATCAAATATAGACCGGGAGTCAATATTTCTTGACATATCGAGATTACCTCGAAAGAAAATATCTAAGTAAATATTTTCTATTATTTGGGCGACGAATATTATTTGAATATTCGTTCGAGATTATTTATTTAACGATCCTTACTTCAAATAATTATTTGAACGTAACCATTTGACGAATAATATTTTTCAATATTCATTCAAAGTCGAATAGATTATCGATTATTATTCTGAATATTCTTCTAAAGATTGGACTACTAAATGAATATTATTTGAATATCCATTTAGAATATTACTTTATTAAATGAATATTACTTTTGAATATTCATTTAAGATATTACTTACTTGATGAATATTATTCTAATATTCATCTGAAGCTTGATTTATTTATCGAGTCTTATCTCGAATATTCCTTTAAAGCTTGGATTACTAAATGAATATTACTTGATATTCATTTAGAATATTATTCATTAAACGAATATTACTTTTTCAATAAACATTTAAATTCCTAATTAATTATGAATATTATTTTGAATATTCATCCAGGGTTCTATTTAATCATCGAATATTATTTTAAATATTTTAAATATTCCTTTCAGGTCTTATTAATTAATGAATATTATTCTGAATATTCATTTGAATATTTAATTATGCAATAAATATTCTCTAGATATTTCTTCAAGGATTATTTGAGAAATACTCTGATTAAAGATATTCTTTCATATTCCTAAATATTCTGTAAAATATTTTAATTCAATAAATATTCTCTGAATATTTATTCCATACTTAGAATAACCTCGATAAGGTTTATCTTCTTCGATTATTACAGAAAATATTTCGGAGTCATATTATTATTAATCATATATCATGAAAGGTTCTCAGACATCATTCTTCTTTGAGTCTATCTCCCTAATAATAAGGGAACCTTTCTTGGAAAATGTTAATTATCTTGTCGACTTCCCGGTCATAGAGTATTCTCTTCACTCGCAACTCGGGTGCTATTGACTTATTAATTCGTTGTTTACCTTCTCATCTTTCGAGGGGTAAGATTGTTGGAACAAGTTGATATTCGTTACCAAGCAATAGCTTGGAAGTTATTGGTGAATTTTCCTTTCCAACTAGATACGACTACTTTGTGGAGTCTTATCAACAAGTATTATACTTGGGGAAAGGGGGACGAACGTTACATTCAGAATCATGAATTCTATTGGAAGTAGGAGTCGTGTAAGAGGCCGAGTAGCGCCGGTCCATCCCCTTTGGCCCAACCGTTGGCCTGGGAGAGCTAGTAAGGCGGTAGACAAGTAAAGCCGTCAGTTCTTCCTTCTACCGGTAGTAAATCTAATTTGAGCTGTACGATCTCGACTGATCATCAAGATTGGAACAGCGGGCGCGGTGAATACTCCATCATTGGTTCATCATCCAAACTTATTTATTTCCTGCAACATGATTACTGTTGGCAGAGCTGGAAAAGTGTTCATAACTGGAATTGCAATCTTTTCATGCAAGTTCCTCTTTTTAATGGCAATGAGAATATCACGCTTACTTTTGATGTAGCAGATATTTCTACAAACAAATACTTTAAGTTACCTTGTAACTTCATCGTTCATATTATACTGGCATCATTTCCGTAAATGCCTGGCATATGGTTTGAAAGATACTTTTGAACTGTTATATATTATCGTTCAGTTATATATTATTGTTGGTGGGCTATTGCTCACCCTTGCTTTATTATTATATCACAACAACATCTAGACCAGATGACTCGCACAAGGCGCACTCGACGCGGGCGAGGACGATGAGACTACCAGAGCTGAAGAAGAAGCTATTGGTAGGATATATTTATTCTTTCAGTACCAAGAATATGGTCTAGTATGACTTATGTAAATGGATGGCAAAGAGTATGCATTTATATTGAAACTCTTTTGGATTGTAAGAACTCATAATGTGATTAATAAAAATTTGATTGTTACTCTGATTTCATCTCTGGGACTATAACGGGTGTGTTTTATATTGTTGTGTTGGGTCATAGAGACGTAATTTATTTTATGTTAAGGAAAGTTCAATTGTTGTGGACAGAATTGGAAACCGTAACCACCGGATCCCGGACCCCGGATCTGGGGGTGTTACAGAAGTGGTATCAGAGCGTTACGTTATAAATCCCAGAGATGAGGCGACGTTAAAACCATAAACTTACTAAGATAATAAGAACTCTTGCCAAGTTCATAGTCGGACTACTTAATGTAGTGCTGACATATAAAACCCTTATGGGAACTCTTAAGTATCATGATAGTAACTTAGCTCGTTCTCGTATCGACTAGTAAGGCGACAGACCTTGAGGCATACGAGCAGCAGCATGATGATGTTGTATTATATGCTGACGATCGGATTGTGAATTCGATAGAGTACCCTATTGAGGACTCGAAAGAGGTTCCAGCAGAGGAAAATTCTATTGAGGATGAGGAGATTACTCCAAGGAAATGAGGGCTGTAGCTAGAGGGATAGCGAGAGTTAAGATTATAGTGCTCAGAGAAGTGAGCACAAAGAACTGAGATATTATTAAGAGAATTGAAATTTTATGTTGGATTTATAGCCGGACTACGAGAGGTAGTACCAGCAATTAAGACAGATTGGAAGGATTACTTGAGGTCTTATATGGGGATAGATAAAGATCATTAGAGACTTGCAGATTAATGAGAAAGGAGTTAGAATGATGCATGATTATCAAAGACGTCGATGTAGGACGGGGAGCACCCAGGAGCAGTTGAGATAGAGGCAACAAGTGCCATATTATCGGATAAATGGATTAGTGTGAATATTGTCAATGGTAATTCGCCATGAGAAGGCGGATTTCATGGGTTATATTTTATGAAACCAAATTGAGATTGTTGAGGTGGTTTTATTCAGCGAAATGTCCATATTATGAATGAACCAGCTTCGAAAGTAAAGATAGTTGAAAGTGATGGCCTGATTGGATAAAGTTATATAAAGTAGTACGCGAGACGATGATCTCAGAAACTACCAGAGGAAAAGACCAGTGGGTCTATGATGAACTCGTAATATGACTATTATCAGGTACTAAGTATAAGTTTATTTTAACTCAGTAAAATGGTGAATCAGGAACGTTAGATGCATGTGATTCAGAAGAATATTAAATTCCTTCTTTTCCCCGAATAGATTATAGTAGTTACCTTAAGTTTATTCTGACACTGAATTGCAAATGGATCAAGTAATGCGATTAGTGGTTAAGAGGTAGTAGAGAATGTTTTAAGATGAAATTGGTAACGACCCGGCGTTGGTGTTGCCTAACGGGAGAAGGAAGACTTTATGATACACTATGATGCATCTCATACAGGTTTAGGTGGTGTGCTTATGCAGCACGGCAGAGTAATTACGGATGCATTCGAACAACATGGTACACCAGACTAGGATGACCTTAGTAGTGCCAATTTTTATGAAACGACTAACTCCGACAGTAGTGTTCCTTCTGAAACCTGTGGTTAGGAAGACTGACATTTGATATTATCGACAACTAAGATGTATATGTATCAGGAAGAGGTGGCATGTTTCAGTTTGAAACTTTTGATTTCCCTTCTATGGGATATATATATTTGGTTCCTTTCTAGTGGTTAAACTTCCAACTTTATGTCAATAATTCCGTTATTATGACTGCTTATGGTTCTACCTGCTTGGTGATTCATAGGATTATTCTTCAGGTTTCGAAACTGGTCTCCTTAAATGTTACCAGTAGATGGATAGATTGACCAGAATTTCCCTGAGTCTGGAAAGGAATTCGGTGAATTTTGGCAAACCTTGTCTTTCTGATTATCAAAGAATGTCATGGAAGAGAGTAGAAACTGGAGCAAACCTTGTGATTTGGGTAAGGATGCTGTGAAATGGGTTAGTAAACGGACCCTGAGCATTACAATCGACGGTAGTGATAAAATGATGAAGTGAGATTGGACGAAAACAGGAAATGTAAGTAAGAAATTAGCCGGACGGAGAAACTCCGGGATTGACTTAAGTGAAAAGGCTGTTATGCCAGGAATGGTAAGCTTGCGTGGCATGCGGGATTGATAAGAATAGTTGAAAAGATAAAAATAGAGGAAAGGCGACCGGAGACGGTGCTGAGTAACCGATTAAGACTTATAGGAAGTAAAGTTTTAGAAAGGTAGAAAGGTATCAAAGAAGAAGGCACTATGCCGGTAATTGCTAGAAAAGTAATGCTATTAGCCAACCCCTAAAATCAAATATATATTATTTTTTTTTGTGTGGCCAGTTGAGGCCAAGTCACAAAGGATTATCAAGTGACTAGACCAGCAATGAAAGGACAAAGCAGGGTTGCTTCTAAGAAAGCGCCGACTGCAAGGGCTTCTGATATAAAGGAAACATTAATGAGATCGTAGGAATCTTCTACTGAACCCTTTACAACCCATGTTTTGATTGGGAGTTTGCTAGATTTTTTTTGTATAGGGTCACCCGTACTAAAGTGATTCATGTATATATGATTACCCAAGATTACGAGTAAAAATAGAAGTATAATGACTTGAGATGTTTGATGTTAGGGTATTATAAATACCATGAATATATTATGACTAAGGAAAGTAAACAACGAAGGTTTATGAAGAGAGTATGGAAATGGTCAGAGATGGATCAGTATGCTGTAGAAATTTTGTCTAAGGCAAGTACATTTGAGAAGAACGATAAGTACTAAGAGATTCACGTTGAACTCGACCAATATCTTCCAAAACATCCTTGCTACCATTACCAAGTTCTGTAAGAGAGCAGATAGGCATACGTTGCCTTTTGGAAGGCCAAATAGGCTGACAACTATCTGAAAGAAGAGGGTGGCATTAAGCCACCGATCGATTATCAAATGAGAATGATTGAAAAAAAAAAGACCTTTATTAAGGATACATGATCTGATTGCCAATTATAAGATGCAAGAATTCCTTAGCAGTTGAATTAAGGATAGGATATCCATAAATTAAGACAAACCCTGGGGAATGCACAAGGGGTGGTATTAACCCTAATAACGACATTATGACTTCAGATGATATGAGTTGGACTTGCTAAGGCAACAATGACCGGTAAGGATTATTAAAAAGAGTTCTGGAAAGAACATAGATAGAATTATTAGAGTATTGATCAATGACATTTTGATATACCCTGTACCCAGAAAATACAGGAGGAAGGATGAGGATGACCTATGAAACCTTACAAGGAAAAAGGTAATATTCCGAACTTCAAAATGGAAGTTTGGTAAGGAATGTATGACATAGTAACAATAATGCCAGATGAGGCATGTATGAAACCCTGAGGAAGTATGGATTGAACCTATAAAGGTTGAGATTATCCTAAGATAAGGAAAGAACTAAGAAAAGAAGTATCCTAAGTAGGATTGGGAATAAACGTGATAAAGTTCCCACGGGTAGGTGGAAGCAATGACTTATGGAGAAAGACTGATAAATATATTTTTTTTTCTCCATCAGCAGAGCTTAAAGGAGAATGCTTTCACCCAACAATGATGGGAATGAGGTTGAAATGTTTGAATTGGAATATATCCAGAGAACAAGGATTACCAGAAATTATTATTATCAGGAAAGGCCAATGAGGTGGCCGACAGTCTAAGTATAAAGGAATAATTACAAATGTTCATACCGAAGAAACAAAATGATATTTGGAAAGACCTTGAAGGTCATATTGGAGTGGAGGAAGTTACATTCCTTTTGATGATTGTGCAAGAATCGAAGGTAATAATAGTTTAATTAAAGATTCGATTCCTGATGGAGTCTTAAGCATATTACGTATCTTAGAATTTCCCGTTTTGAGGCAGACCAGGACCATGATACAAAATTAACGAAGTAAACCGTTAAGTTTCCAGTCTTTTATGGAAGCTGAATGAGAGATAGTTTCATCAACCTGACATAGCTGCGATGCTTGAAACTCTTCTGCAATTGTATCTACTTCATGTAATATCTACATCAAGTTCAAGAAGTGTTCCTTATGGATGAGGAATAGTGGTTACTTTGTCTCCCTAAAGGATTTGAAACCCATAGAATTAGCTATTAATGCACTACGTAAACAACAAGCGATGGTGATTCTTCTAAGAAAGTAGATGACAATGTAAAGATAAAGAAAGTGCTGCCATTGATTAACTAAATGGCATGTTGATGAATGACAAACAAGTTTATGTTAGTGTACTTCTGCGCAAACAAGATAGAGAATATGAGGTTGATGATTCATGATGTTAAAGATATTCCCATGGAAAGAATTAATGAGACTTGGAGGGAAGGGCGGTTGAGCCCGAGACTAATTGGGCCACCTGAGAGTTTAAAAGTGTTCGGACTGCGGTATTCGAGCCAGCCTTACCCCCAAAACTTATAGCACGGTCATAACGGGTTTTTATGTGGCCAGGCTACGCCAGTAAAATGCAGACGCTCGATAGATGATAAGAGCATGAGCCGGTAGATATATGACCTGGTCTGACTTACGAAAGACAACCTGTGGAAAACCACGGATAGAAAAGAACAAGTGATGAGAAACAAGGTTGGCAGAAGTAGATTATATGAATCTAAGTTAAAGGGATCGGGCCAGATTCATTTTGGAAAGTTTAAATTGGAATAATGTGATGATTATAGAATAAATGTGACGGAATACTGATAAGGAGGTACCAAGTGCAAAAAGGTGTCTCAATAAAGAGGTGAAGGTGAAAGTAAATATTAGAAATGAGTAAGAATCAGATAATAAGAAGGATATGATTGATAAAGAAAAGGATGGGAAAGCAACTATGGAATGATAAGCAAGGAATGTTATGAATGGGTTTTCTAATGAATTCTCAGGATGACAACATGATAGTGTCAATATTATAGTTATGAAAAAGCTAGTAACATGATATGGGATGTCAGTAATAATGATGTCAAGTGAGAAAACTAAGATTTAACCTGAGAGGTTCCAAGATTTTTCCAAAAGTAAGTGTTGCTAAGGTTGAACCAGAGTACAGGTCCAGAGAATAGTGGACAAAGCAGCAAGATATGTTGACACGTGAGGTTGCGATCAAATAGTATTGGATATAATTATGATTAATTTCTTCTTTGATAAACCTCTATAGTTCAGAGGTAAATTCTGAGTATGATATTCTACAATCATGAAAGCTTTCTATAATCCTTTAGAACTCTTTTCTCTTCTTCTCTCTTATTCATCTTCTTTATGAATTGAGAAGAACAACCCTTTTAGGAGGGGAGGTACTGCTACGTGACTATCTGTCTATGTGATAGAAGTCTAAGTGGAATACCATGACTTGTTTAATTGCTTGTCAAGTACTAAAGGCTGGCCCCCTTCTGTACTAACTATGCAATATAACAAATGTTCAATTGATCATAGTGATCTCTCAATAAATCTTTCCACTTCTCTATATTGATCGAGATTGCGAAGATTAAAGCGATCAGGAAATGCACAGTACGAGCGAGGTTACCTCCGAATTCGTAGGGTGATAGTGATACCTGTTAGTGTAGGTGCCCTAGAGGCAATACATTGTTTCTTAAATAAACCTTATGTCATTTGATTATTAAATAAATGTATTTATTATGACTCTAATTACTGCGATATTTGTTAGCATAATAAATGTCCTTAGAATAATGATACACATTATATAGTTTAAGTTTACAACTTGAATTTGAGATTATATAATATCATATTCTTAAAGGTCCCTAATCGAGTATTATTATACAGGACAATAATAATACATAAATAGACTAGTATGTTTTTGACTGATAACCACATCTCATTGGTTATAAGTATGGAGATACTAAAGTCAATACATAGGTACATGTAGAGTACATGGTACTGGACAGACCCAACGTGAGATTCTTCATGTTAATTAAGTCATAAGAAAGACTCACAGTGATAATGGTGTAATGATCCTTTGACTTGAGATCATTATATTTCTATACGAGGATAATATACTTTGACTACATTAAAAGTTACCTTTGACCGGGTAATGATAAAAGTGGACATCGGGTATATTGTGAATCGTATGAGAAATATGAATGATAGATAAAGGATTTAACCCTCCTATTATTAGGAGAGATATTATTGGCCTCTTGATTGAGTGAGACTATAAAATGCATGGCCGTGCTCAAATAATGATTTGTTTTTAATAGTCTACTCATGGATCAAGTAAACCCGGATTAAATTATGAAGAGGATGACATGAAACATGCCTCGAGTTTAATCTATAATATTTGGTTAAAGGGATTATATTACACGGGAACATTAATCACAAAAGGTTTTATCGAATCACGATTTAATTATTATTTAATTGGGTAGCAATGATGTATTACTAGATGCCGCTCATTGTTTATAATTTTATTAGAGAATAAAATTATTGCCAATTAAATGATAGCCTACAGGATCACACACATAGAACATTTTAAGGAAGAATTAATTTAAATTATGAATTTAAATTAATTAAATGATTAGTTGTATTTTATTATATTAATTAAGTGGGACTTAATTAAGATATAATAAAATACAAATGAGATATGATTTTAATAATTAAGTATGACTTAATTATTATTTATTTAAATAATAGGATTTGATTCTATTATTTAATTAATCAAACTTGGGCTAGGTTTTTAGCTGGGCTTTTACCTTACACTATCATATAAATATATGATGATAGGTAAAGAAGGTAATTAATTTTGTACGACAAAAAATTATCCCCAGCCGCTTGAACCAAAACCTAAAAAGAAGATCTCATATTTTCATTGGAGGCTAGTACCTCCCTTCCAATCAAGAATCGTTCTTGGAGTGTTCGTGTGGATACCGTAGAGGAGGCTTTGAAGAGGAGCACTCAACGATCGTGAAAGCTTGGATCTCCATTAGACATACAATCGTAAAGCTTCTTTAAGGTAAATCATCAATCTCCGAATTAAATATCATGTTTTTGCATGGATCCTGCGGTAGGGTTTCGATAATTATTGTTTTGTTTTAATTTTCCGCTGCGTTTTTGATGCTCGAAACCCATCAATACCAATGTTACTGCAGGTATCAATAAGGATAAGACTGAGTAAGAGTATAACCCGGATAGTGAGTTGTACGAAAAGTAGCAACGTTGATGGAAAAAGGATACAGTATGGATTGTAGCACTAGAAGATGTGCTGAGGAAGGGTAGAACGACTAAGAATTGACCGGGAAGCTAAAAAGTGAACGACAGGCAAACAACTCTTTGCTTCCTACCTGATTCCGGGACGGAATCCTTTTAAGGAGGGGAGACTGTAAGAACCCCAAATTTTGGATATAATTAAAACTTTTTATTAAGTAATGATAAAATGAGGAACAATGATTTCGACAACAAGGTCACCAGCTCTAATGAATGGTGGTTTCAAAGAACAATGATTGTAATGAATGGATATTGCTTTGGACAATGATCCTGATGCATTGGTATATTGTCAAAATAGAGTAACTAGATGGTTGAGGACCTAGATAAGAATAATCTACCATCCAGGAAGGAGCTAATGGATCCTTGAAGGGAAATGAGTACGTGCATAGTGTTTCCCATACGTGCATAGTGTTTCCCGTACGTGCATAGTATTTCCCGTACGTGCATAGTGTTTCCTGTACGTGCATAGTAATTTGGTGGATGAATAGTGATTTTGTAAGTTGGAAAACTTTTCACGCCACCCTATGTACGGGACGTGATATGGATGTTTCGAAGTCATATTAGTAATACGCGGAGGAAATAAGTGAATGCAGAGACGATCGGAATTCAGAAATTCCAAATTCTTTTTCGGTATAATATTTGACCGGACAGTGGATTAAATATTATTATAATCCAAGAATTGAGATATTAACTTTGAGGATTTGATATTTTGGGATGTTATTATATTTGATTTAAGAATGAAGGTAGGAAACCACTGAGGCAGTGAAACAAGCGTTCTAGAAACCGCTAAAAACGTTATAACGAGATTAATCAATAAAGCGAACGAATCCTAGATTACGGATTAAGTTCGTATCGAGATTAAATATCCTACATGGTCATCACGAGGATTATATTAAGGATTGGGGAAGGTATTATGAATATCGAGAAATTTCCCAGTAAACCCTAGAGGTGAAACTACTTAGTTATTCGTCCGAACGATCAATGAATTGAGCAATAAACGGACAAAGAAACAAGAAGAGGAAGCAAGATACATGCATGTTCAAGTGATAAATATCTAGTAACTAGCAAGGAACTAGATTAATTAGAATGCAACCAAGTACTTAGCACACAAACCACTTGGTTAGCCTTAAACCACCAAAATATCAACACTTGTCTTGCCAAATTACATCATTGCATGCATCATCACTTTATTAAAGCAAACAAGGATGAGATATTATGCTAAACATATCACTTTATGCATTATTTCCAAGAGCAAGTCAAGCAAAACCTCTTCCTCTCCCCCATCTAGCACCATTCGACTTCCTCCTTAATTCAAAAAAAAAAATCATTCTTCCCACCATTGTTTGATCCCCTAAAATTTATCATAGACCCTATATTTCATAAAAATGATACCCTAGAAATCTTAGCCTCAAACACCACTCTTTCCATTTTCAATAAAATCAAGAAAGTGGAGGATGAATAGTAACCTCAAGAACAAAATTCTTGGTTTTCTTGATTTTTGGATGATCTAAGCTTGGTTAAGGATGTTCATGGACTATACAAGGCTTAGCAAGGTCTTTATCTACTCCAAGGAAGGTATAAACTTCAAGAACCCTAGCCTTTGATTTGAGTTTTAATGGAGTTTTGGATAAGTTTTGGTGATAATGTTGTTATAAGCATGTTTACAAGATTATGTAGTTAGTTTGTTTGATTTAAGAGATGTGATGAATATGATGATATAATATGATGTTCCTGGACTTATGAGATTAGTATTATGAATGTAAGATGATTGGTATGCCCGGTGTGGCTTGGGTTGTTGATTACGATTTATGGAACGTCCGATTTATAGCTGTCGTAATGCCCGATTTTTGTTAACCTTAAGAAATCGTGTTTGACAGTAGCCATAAGTCACTGTCCAGTATCATGTTCTGCCATGGCAAGATAGATCATGTTATAAGCTTCGTTTTGATATAAAGATCATGTGAAACGGACTTACGGTTTAGGAATTATGGCCGATTCACTAAAAGACGTTCGAAACCGTAAGTACGAGTTCGTTATTAAAATTGAACCCTCGTAAAATACGTAAGTCAGTGGCGAATCTTGGTAATTAAATACTAGAGGTAAAAAGGAAGGTGTGAGAGAAAACCTCATGTGAAACGGATCGTTTTCCGATTTTACAAAAATGTTCGAATCAAAGTTAATCGCGAACGAACCCCTAAAAACCCGCTTGATTATAACTTCGGTAAAACACTTAGAAAACGGGCGATAAAACTCGGAGCATAATATTGATTCGTAACGATCGACTTTAGAACTTGTATGACTTAAGTATGTCCCAAGTGTAAGTACAATGACATGTCGTATTAACGAACGAATGTCGGGTCAGATCGATGATAAAAGGAATCCACTAAAAGGGGTATAACGAGATAACTCGAGAACGTGTTTCGATTTAAGTATAACTTAACTTTTAAGATGTTAAGTGATTAATCCCGAATTCCTTGGCTATTTATAGATCACCAAGATGACCCGGGACCCGCTACCACTACCCCTTACCGTACTCGACTACCAGGCAAGTTTCAATTCCATTCTTTTAGGCTGTTGTTGTGATTGAATATATATATATATGTTTTCTGTTATACATATGCCATAGCATGCATGCCTACTTTCAAGTTATATCATTATGCTTGTTCCCTGATTGTTATTGGCTTATAAATTAGATAACTATCGTATCAATTATAAGCCAGTTATTGTGAGACCCTCAGAGAAGGGTGTATACATCTTATTCATCAAATATAGACCGGGAGTCAATATTTCTTGACATATCGAGATTACCTCGAAAGAAAATATCTAAGTAAATATTTTCTATTATTTGGGCGACGAATATTATTTGAATATTCGTTCGAGATTATTTATTTAACGATCCTTACTTCAAATAATTATTTAAACGTAACCATTCGACGAATAATATTTTTCAATATTCATTCAAAGTCGAATAGATTATCGATTATTATTCCGAATATTCTTCTAAAGATTGGACTACTAAATGAATATTATTTGAATATCCATTTAGAATATTACTTTATTAAATGAATATTACTTTTGAATATTCAATTAAGATATTACTTACTTGATGAATATTATTCTAATATTCATCTGAAGCTTGATTTATTTATCGAGTATTATCTCGAATATTCCTTTAAAGCTTGGATTACTAAATGAATATTACTTGATATTCATTTAGAATATTATTCATTAAACGAATATTACTTTTTCAATGAACATTTAAATTCCTAATTAATTATGAATATTATTTTGAATATTCATCCAGGGTTCTATTTAATCATCGAATATTATTTTAAATATTTTAAATATTCCTTTCAGGTCTTATTAATTAGTGAATATTATTCTGAATATTCATTTGAATATTTAATTATGCAATAAATATTCTCTAGATATTTCTTCAAGGATTATTTGAGAAATACTCTGATTAAAGATATTCTTTCATATTCCTAAATATTCTGTAAAATATTTTAATTCAATAAATATTCTCTGAATATTTATTCCATACTTAGAATAACCTCGATAAGGTTTATCTTCTTCGATTATTACAGAAAATATTTCGGAGTCATATTATTATTAATCATATATCAAGAAAGGTTCTCAGACATCATTCTTCTTTGAGTCTATCTCCCTAATAATAAGGGAACCTTACTTGGAAAATGTTTATTATCTTGTCGACTTCCCGGTCATAGAGTATTCTCTTCACTCGCAACTCGGGTGCTATTGACTTATTAAGTCGTTGTTTACCTTCTCATCTTTCGAGGGGTAAGATTGTTGGAACAAGTTGATATTCGTTACCAAACAATAGCTTGGAAGTTATTGGTGAATTTTCCTTTCCAACTAGATACGACTACTTTGTGGAGTCTTATCAACAAGTATTATACTTGGGGAAAGGGGGACGAACGTTACATTCAGAATCATGAATTCTATTGGAACTAGGAGTCGTGTAAGAGGCCGAGTAGCGCCGGTCCATCCCCTTTGGCCCAACCGTTGGCCTGGGAGAGCTAGTAAGGCGGTAGACAAGTAAAGCCGTCAGTTCTTCCTTCTACCGGTAGTAAATCTAATTTGAGCTGTACGATCTCGACTGATCATCAAGATTGGAACAGCGGGCGCGGTGAATACTCCATCATTGGTTCATCATCCAAACTTATTTATTTCCTGCAACATGATTACTGTTGGCAGAGCTGGAAAAGTGTTCATAACTGGAATTGCAATCTTTTCATGCAAGTTCCTCTTTTTAATGGCAATGAGAATATCACGCTTACTTTTGATGTAGCAGATATTTCTACAAACAAATACTTTAAGTTACCTTGTAACTTCATCGTTCATATTATACTGGCATCATTTCCGTAAATGCCTGGCATATGGTTTGAAATATACTTTTGAACTGTTATATATTATCGTTCAGTTATATATTATTGTTGGTGGGCTATTGCTCACCCTTGCTTTATTATTATATCACAACAACATCTAGACCAGATGACTCGCACAAGGCGCACTCGACGCGGGCGAGGACGATGAGACTACCAGAGCTGAAGAAGAAGCTATTGGTAGGATATATTTATTCTTTCAGTACTAAGAATATGGTCTAGTATGACTTATGTAAATGGATGGCAAAGAGTATGCATTTATATTGAAACTCTTTTGGATTGTAAGAACTCATAATGTGATTAATAAAAATTTGATTGTTACTCTGATTTCATCTCTGGGACTATAACGGGTGTGTTTTATATTGTTGTGTTGGGTCATAGAGACGTAATTTATTTTATGTTAAGGAAAGTTCAATTGTTGTGGACAGAATTGGAAACCGTAACCACCGGATCCCGAACCCCGGATCTGGGGGTGTTACATCATTATTTTTCCACCAATGCTTGTCACTTAATCTTTAATTCGTATCGTATCTTAATTAATTTCTCGTAATAATACTTTGTCACGTAGAGATTTCCCTTGTAATTCCTTAAGTACTTAATTGTGTAAATTCCTCGAATATCCATAACTCCTCGTCATAATTCCTAATAAATCTTTTAATACTCCAATAACTCTCAAGTCCCAAGTTTTATAATTCTTACTAACAATAAGACTCTTGCCTTCAACACCTTCCCTTTATCTTACATGGTGAAAGTTACAACATAGTTTCTCAGATAATTCAATTCCATTAAACAACATGGATGACTCAAAATGTTCCAAATTCACAATGTCATATGATATTATATAAAAGAAAATATTACAAAAATTAGGGTTCTTACAGCCTCCCCTCCTTAAAAGGATTCCGTCCCGGAATCAGGTTGAAAATAGTTGGGGGTGCTTTTCACACATCGTGCTCTCTAGTTCCCATGTTGCTTCTTCGACATTCTGGTTCCGCCACAAAACTCTCACTAGTTTGACAACCTTGTTCCTCGGCACCTGTTCCCTTCTATCCATGTTTTCTACGGGTTGCTCCACATAGGTCAAGTCTGGCTGCAAATCCACTTGGTCATATTCTATCACGTGCCGGAAGTCGGTATGGTAGGGTCGTAGCATGGACACATGGAACACATTATGTACTTGCTGCAAGCTTGGGGGTAAAGCCAATTCATAGGCTAACTTTCCAACTCGTCTCAAAATCTCAAAAGGTCCAATAAATCTTGGGCTTAGCTTCCCCTTCTTACCAAATCTCATCAATCCCTTCCACGGTGATACCTTTAACATCACAAATTCTCCTACCTCATATTCTTTGTCATTGCGGGTCTGGTCCGCATACTTCTTCTGTTTGTCTTGGGCCGCTACCAGCCGTCCTCTTATGAGTTCGATAGTTTCTCTTGTCTGTTGGACCAGTTCAGGCCCTAAAATCTTCCGTTCTCCAACCTCTTCCCAACACAAAGGGAGACCGACATCTTCGTCCGTATAAAGCTTCATATGGGGGCATTCCTATACTCGCATGGTAACTGTTGTTGTAGGAAAATTCGATCAACGGCAAGTGGTCATCCCAACTTCCCTTAAAATCGATGGCACACACTCTCAACATGTCCTCTATGGTCTGGATGGTTCTCTCGCTCTGTCCGTCTGATTGGGGGTGGTATGCAGTACTCATGTTTAACTTGGCCCCCACACAATCCTGAAAACTCCTCCAGAACCTGGAGTTGAACCTTGGGTCTCTATCAGATACAATGCTCACAGGAACCCCATGCCTAACCACAATCTCCTTTAAGTAAATATCCACCAGCTTGTCGACAGTGTATCTCTCGTTGATTGGAAGAAAATGTGCTAACTTGGTCAATCTATCGATAATTACCCAAATGGCATCATGATTAGTCTTGGTCCTTGGTAGTCCGACCACAAAGTCCATCGCAACATGCTCCCACTTCCACTCGGGTATCTCTAAGGGTTGCAACAATCCACTGGGCCTCTAGTGTTCGGCCTTTACTCTTTGACATGTCAAGCATTTACTTACCCATTCTGCCACGTCCTTCTTCATATTTGGCCACCAATAGTATTCCCTCAGATCTCTATACATCTTAGTGCCTCCAGGGTGAATTGAGTACCTTGAACTATGAGCCTCTTGCAAGATCTCGTCTTTTAATTCCTGAACGTTCGGGATCCATATCCTAGATGCGTACCTCATAACTCCATTCCCGTCCTTTTCACACTTAATTTCCTCGCCAGTCAAAATTTTCTCCATCGAATTCTTTTCTTCTTCTATCTTCTTTCCCTGGAATAACTTAATCTTTTCCAATAGCGGTGGTTGGACTCTTATTTCCCTTAGACTCTCTTGTCCAATTCCTGGTAACCTCACTTCAATCTCCAGTTTCTCAAGGTCCTTGATCAATTCGTCCACTGACGTTATCATCTTGAGTTTCTCCTTTCGGCTAAGTGCATCGGCCACCACGTTGGCCTTCCCTGGGTGGTAATGAATCTCACAATCATAATCCTTGATTAGCTCTAGCCATCTCCTCTGCCTCATGTTTAACTCTTTCTGAGTGAATATGTACTTTAAGCTCTTGTGATCCGTGTAGATTTCACACTTTTCTCCGTAAAGATAATGTCTCCAGATCTTCAAAGCGAAAACTATTGCCGCTAATTCCAAATCATGGGTGGGGTATCTTATCTCGTATTCCTTGAGTTGTCTGGACACGTACGCAATCACTTTACCGTGCTGCATAAGCACACACCCTAGACCTTTATGGGATGCGTCGCTATAAATCACAAAATCTCCCTTATCATCAGGTAGGGCTAGTACTGGTGCTGTCACCAACCTCTTTTTCAACTCTTGGAAGCTCTCTTCGCATTTTTCAGTCCACACAAACTTCTCGGTCTTGCGAGTTAGTCGGGTCAAAGGGGCTGCTATCTTGGCAAAGTCTTGGACAAACCTCCTATAGTAGCCAGCCAATCCTATAAAACTTCTCACTTTTGTCGGAGTGGTTGGTCTCTCCCAATTTGATACAGCCTCTATTTTGGCTGGGTCCACTAGAATGCCTTGATCGCTAATCACATGCCCTAAAAACTGAACTTCCTTCAACCAAAATTCACACTTCGAGAACTTAGCGTACAACTTTTCTTCTCTCAATGCTCCCAATACAATCCTCAAGTGCTCTGCATGTTCCTCTTTTGTTTTGGAATAAATCAAGATGTCATCGATGAAGACTATAACACACTTGTCCAAGTACTTCTTAAAGACTCGATTCATTAAGTCCATGAAAGCTGCGGGGGCATTCGTTAACCCAAACGACATCACTAGGAACTCATAGTGTCTGTACCGGGTGCGAAAGGCCGTCTTTGGTATATCTTCTGACTTAATCCTCAACTGGTGGTACCCGGTCCTCAAATCAATTTTAGAAAAATAAACTGCATCCTTTAGTTGATCAAACAGGTCATCTATCCTGGGCAAGGGATATTTATTCTTTATAGTCACCTTATTCAACTCCCTGTAGTCTATACATAATCTCATACTACCATCCTTCTTTTTCACGAATAACACCGGGGCTCCCCACGGTGACACACTAGGTCTTATCATCCCTTTATCCAACAACTCTTGTAACTGAGTGGCCAGCTCTTTCATCTCCACTGGGGCTAGCCGATATGGGGCTTTCGAAATTGGGGCCGTACCAGGAACTAAGTCTATAGCGAACTCGATGTCTCTATCAGGTGGTAGTCCGGGAAGATCATCCGGAAATACGTCCGCGAACTCATTAACGATAGGGATTTCCTATAGGTTTGGTGCCTCCTTCTTGGTATCCTTCACATAGGCTAAATAGGCTTCACATCCTTTACGTAACAGCTTCTTAGCTTGAATCATAGTCAAGAACTTTTGGTTTTGCCGTTTTCCACTAAACACTACTTCCTCGTCCCCTAGTAGTCTCAAACTTACTTTCTTCTTTACACAATCAATCTGGGCTCCGTGGGTTGTTAACCAATCCATACCTACTATTACGTCAAACTCTCCTAGTTTAAAAGGTATTAAATCTACCCGAAAGTGTCGCCCTCCTATTTCTAGGTCACAACCTGGACATACTTGGCTAACAGGGATAATTTCATGATTAGCTATCTCTACTTGCAGTCTGTCTTTCAATGGTTCAGCCTTAAGGCCTAACTGACATACAAAATCTAGAGATATGAAAGACTTGGTAGCTCCCGAATCAAATAAAACATTTGCCTTAACTGAGTTGAGTAGTAGGGTACCTGTAATCACATCCGTGTTCCTCACGGCATCTTGCACCGTCATGTTAAAAGTTCTTGCAGTCGGGGCCTTGTTAGAAGCAGTTCCACTCACTCTTGACGCAGCTGGACCAGAGGACAAACATTCCCTCATTCGATGCCCTGGTTTCCCACACATGAAGCAATTACCTCCGGCATTGGTGTTGTTACTAGTTCCTCGACAGGCGTTGGCATAATGTCCTGTCAGCCCACACTTGAAACACTTCACATCCTGTAGGTTACACGCCCCCGCATGTTTCCTTCTACATTTATTGCAATCCGGGGGTAGGGCTCGGGATGGGGTAGAGTAAGACGATCCCTGTGGTCGGCCGCTCTGGCCCACACTCCAACTTTTAGCTCTCTTGGTTCCAAAGTTTCCGCTGGGTTGGGACATCGCCCCTCGCTTAAATTTGCTCGGAAAGCTTCCACCCGCAGAGTTTCCCTTTCGACTATCAAACTTCCTCTTCTTTCCTTCCCTCTCCTTCTACATCTGTTCACTCCTAGCCTCAACAATTGATGCTTTCTGTACCAGGGTGGCATAGTCTGTCAGCTCAAGAACCGCCACACGATTCTGAATCCATTGCTTTAGCCCCAATTGAAACCTTCAGGCCCCCTTTGCCTCAGAGTTTACATATTCCGGCACAAACCTCGACAGCTCAGTAAATTTGGCCTCATACTCGGCCACCGTCATGTTACCTTGCTTTAGTTCCAAAAACTTCAGCTCCATTTGTGTCTCCATGAACCTAGGAAAGTACTTTTCCAAGAACAACTCGCTAAACCTCTCCCAGGTCACCACACCTCTTCCTTCCAAATTCCTCTTAGCTTCCCACCAATAATTTGCCTCACCCTTCAGGAGGTAGGTGGCGAAAACAGTCTTCTGCTCCTCAGCGACACCTAGTATCTCGAAAGATTTTTCCATTTCCTTCAGCCAGGCTCTGACCTCAACCGGATCTGCAGTTCCTTTAAATTCTGGAGGTTTCAGGGATTTGAAATTCCGGAAGGCATTTGCATTCGCATTGCTTGGTGGTTGCTGAACCGGGGGACGGTCCAAGTTCTGCCTAAGTAGTTCCATGAATTGTTCCATAGGGCCTCCCCTTGGATGTTCTACCTCTCGGGTGTCATCACCAGCTTCTTCTTCGTCATACTCAGAGTCATCAAACAAGTTATGATCGTTGCCCTCATCCTCACTCAGGTTCACATTTTCCCCTTCATGGTTCTGGTGGCCTCCGGTCCCATGGTGGCTACCCTGGCCTTCAGAACTGACCGGGTGAGCTCGAGTGTTCATTCTTCTAGATGGCATGATTCTGATAATGAAACAAGAAATGGGTTAGGGTCTTCCAATTACCTGACAGCGTTTACACGGGTCAAGAACGTATCGTTCCTCCTCATAAGGGTGGAAGTTGCAAAAGTTTTAATAACCCGATGCTGGAGATAAAACGTCAAAACATTTTTGGGGAAGAATCTCTGTGGGGTGCGAAAACATTTGCAGGAGTTTTCAAGAATTCAAAACCTCAAATTCTTTTTTTTTTTTGAAAAAATTATTTTAAAATTTGTAGGAACATTTTGGGAATTTGTAGAGAACAATTTGAAATCTCATGTCGAAAATTTGAAATAGCATGGTTGCATTTGCGGCTTGTAGCAATTGTATATTCACAGTTGTATATCAAAATAGTAAAGCATGGCATCGGAAAGTAAGGCAGTTGAGACAATATCAAGGAAACTGAAACTAGATAAATGCGGTACAAGAGTTATCACAAAGTTTGAATGTTAGAGCCTAATACATAGTTCCAGTGTCAAAGTCTAGCAAAAGTGGAACAATAACAAGTACATCATCTGAATAGTCAGGGCTACACAAAAGTAGGGCTACATCCGTACATACTATCCGAAGTCACATCTACATATCTGTAG
Source organism: Saposhnikovia divaricata (assembly GCA_036435485.1). NCBI lineage: Eukaryota > Viridiplantae > Streptophyta > Magnoliopsida > Apiales > Apiaceae > Saposhnikovia > Saposhnikovia divaricata. The sequence continues at coordinate 125,855,162 of CM071597.1, read as the reverse complement.
GTCAGTCTACTCATCCACTGGTCAGAAAGGATACCACTGCACAAGTCAACTATCCCGCAAAATCGACACACTAATGTCATCTGAACCTAGAGGACTGAGCTATCCGTAACACATCATGGGGCCGCACCGCGACGGAGCAAGGCCCTCACTCGGGAAAATGCACGACGCACAACACGCCTAGCATCCCTAGCCTAGACCACTCCGCCCCCACGGACTCCTAAACCAAGAATCCTCGCGCGACTCCTCCTCTCAATCCTATGGAGTCGAGCCCTAGTCCTCCTAGCAACAGCAGTCCTCATCTCAGCCTGAATCCTCAATCACGCCTCGCGCTCCTCTACTAGTGCCCGCCTCACCTCATTAAGTCTGGCCTCTGCAGAAAGTAAGTCTCGGGTCAGGAACTACACCACGTAGGCGTGCTCAGTGCCCGACACTGGGGGTAGGTCCATCGGCGGGAGTGGTATGACAGGAACAGGAGCAGGTGCAGGAGCAGGTGCAGGAGCAGGAGCAGGGGTAGGGTCAAGCTCCTCCTCGCCAGGAGTATCATCCTCGGAGTCACCGTCCGATGAAACAGGGCTCGATGACTGCGGAGAGGGTGGGGGTGACACAACACGGCCCTCACCAGATCTCACACTCTCCTCATCAGTAGCTACAAGATAGGGGGTAACAGGCTCAAGCTCAGGCTCAGGCTCAAAGGGCTCCTTATCGGGATCCTCATCATCAGTATCTCCTATCAGCGTAATCCAGGGGCCAAGCTCAGGGTCAGCACCCATATCCTCCTCAGGATCCTCGGTATCTCGCATCAGTGCCTCATCATGCTCTCTCTCAAAGGCCTCAGGGTCTGGTATCTCCGCCATCTACACAAGGGAAATAAGGTGGGTCACTAACCATAAAGAAAGGTTTAAGGAGTAGTTCCCTCACGGGCCTTAAAGTCAGGGCTATATCCGATAACCCAACTGCAAACTTGATGAGAGTTCTAAGTATTATTAGGGTTGTTATTAGGGTTATTATTATTGATATTATTATTAGGGTTGCTTTCTTAAATTACTATCATTTTTGAGAACTGTAACCTCACTCTGATACCATTTTTGTGACGCCCCCAGATCCGGGGTCGGAGACCTAGGCGCTCACGGTCCATTTTCCATTAATAACATACCTGTTCTTGCACATAATATCTAAAACAGCCATCGACCCCACAATAAAACTCACACCGCACACACACACAGGATAGAGTCTCAGAAACGTCATACACTTGATTAAGCAAAAGTAAAAGTTTCAGAATTATTACAGACCGAATTAAATAGCATTTATGCTACCAGCAACACTTCGATATGAAGCAGAGTTGGCGGCTTGAATGTTTGTTACGGTACACTGCTTTGCACAGGTCATACTTATAAATAAAACGTACTAACAAAAGTTGCCAACCAATCCGGCTAATGGGGCCTACCGGTGGAATCTCAACTGCTGCCTCGGGTCTAGTCACCTGCTTTCGGGTAGTCTGTCTGGGTCTTACCATTTCTCTTAGTTGTTGTGTTTGTAAATTTGAAAACAAGCAAGAGTGAGCAACTATAGCTCAGCAAGAAATATATGTATAAGGTAAGCAATATAACATTACATGTGTTTAGCAATTATTAAACTCGTTTATATCAATCAGTTATAAAATCATTTGTCCTCATTGATAAATTTCAGAGGTGCACCAATACGTGCCCTTGTTTTCAAAGTAAACTTGCAGTTCTAGATACTGCATGGAGTCAACATCTTTCTCATCAAAATAGAACACTATCGGCAACTTGGCACATAAGCCTAAGAAGCAGTGTCAGAGCATTTTTTTTCCAAAGTGGAGGAATGGGACTTAAAGAAAATATAAAACCTGACAGGGATTGACGATGATCAGTCGCCACATCCAAGTCCAATAATCTGCGGGTCTTCTCTACCGGTAGAAGGATAGAAACTACATCCGTAACTATCCCCGGGTGAAAACTACATCCGTAATCACGCTCGATGAAAACTACATCCGTAATCATCCTTCGGCAACACCTGGGCCGGAATAATAATTGATGGACCGCCTGGCTTACGGCCGCTTACACATCCCGGGAATCATTCGTCAACGGTTCCCACACCTGCCAGAGTCCCTTTTTCTTTTTTCTTTTAAAAACTTATTTTGAATGAAAACTGAGTAGTTGAGGTCCGACATCAGTCGACCGATGATTCTTGAAATCGTACAAGAAGCAAAACCTGACCGGGGGTTTTCGAAAATGTTTTGAGTTCGAAAGAGTTCGAGTTTGAAAGTGCTAAAGGTATCTTGGATTAGCTTTGTCTTTAAAATACTGAACAATAATTAATAAATGGTATTTTAAGATTTAATATTAATAATTAATGAAATAATAATTAAATTAATTTAGCTTTTAATCCAAGATAGGTATTTTTGAGTATTTATGATGATATAAGAATAATTACTTAAGTATACGATACTTCCCGAATGACCCTTCGGGTTTTTCGCAATTTAATTATGATATAATAATATACCGCTCCCTGGTCAATGGAATATATGGACCGCTACGACCTCTATTGCTAGAGTCGTTGTCCGAAGAAAACATTTCATTCTAAGTTCAAGGGGTACAAACATATATATGCATATAACTCAAATTTCATCACTTCTTCGATAAGCATAAACATATGATACGATTGAAAACTACAAACACAACAGTGAAAGTCCTTATATATGTAAGTTTTGAAAAGTAAACTTGCCTTGGTGAGGTTAGGGTGGTCGAGCTTGCGGAGTGGAATGATCTATACATAATCAATAGCCGTTCATTAGTACCTTAACAATATCTCTTTTAATTGCGAGGTTTTAGGGGGTACCAAATTAACTTAACGACTTCGTCTTATGACTCTCTAGCCCCACTATAGGTTCATGTCATCACTCGATTACGCTCGTCATTTATTCGACTTAATTTGGTTACCACATCCGAATCATATTCATTCCCCCTTAAATCACACTCCACTTACGACTTTTTCACTTGCGCGAATTTTACTTTAACATTTTTATAAAATTGAAAAATACATATTTTAATCCAATTCTTTTTGGGTAGCCTTCACCACTACATTTAGTAGCTCCCCTAATTTTTCCATGATCCTACATAAATTTTTAGGGGTTTAAACAATGTTCACAAGTGGACCATTTAGTGCAGTTCGGATTCCAGAAACACTTTTCACTTCTCAGGCCATAACTCAAACTCTATACATCACCTAGTCATGAACCTTATATTTCTGGAAACTACATTCAAATACCTTTCCAACAATATATATTAGGACTTCAGGGGACAAGATTTATGAGTTCAAAACCCTCCTACAAGACAGTACAAGTTCCTGGAAAATTTACACAGCATGTTTTTCCACTTAACTATTCAAGAATCTTATATAAACATCACATCCATCATCTAAACCACCAAGATCATACTCTATAGCATACATGGAGTTACATACACTAACCACAAGCTTAAAAATCACAACCACAACATTTAAACTCAAGATCTACATCATCCATAACTTATATGTCCAAGATTTACACTAACATCTATGGATCTAACATTAAACACCACAAATAATTCATGGCCAAGAGGGGTTAGGGTTTTATACCTTCTTGAGTATCTAGGAGCCTTGGGTATGCCTTACAAGTCTCAAGAACACCTTGGATGAGCTCCTAAAATCCTTACAACTCAAGATCTAAATGAAAACTAAACATAGTTACTATTCAACAAAACTTCAACAATTTATAACTTAAAAACTAGTGGATGAAAGGGGTTGGAATTCATAGCATACCTTTCTTATATGGTGTAGAGGACCTAGGATTTTTGTCTTGAGTTATGAGTGATGAGAAGTGGAAGAAAAATTTTTTCTTCTTCCTTCTCTACTAGCTTGGCCGAGAGCTATAATGAACAAGAGGGAGAGAGAGTTGTTTTGTTTGCTTTTTGGTGTTGGGTGAATAAAGTGAAATGGGTTGGTTGATATGTATTAGGTGTATGTATATGGTATCACATGTTGCAAGTCTAGTGCCTAGGCCATACCTCCATGTCTCCTTGGACAATGCACCATAACTAGTTACTATTCCTCTAGTTATCTTTGCATTACTAGTTTGCTTTTCTAACTACCTAGTTGCATGGGACTTGCATGCAATATCTTTCCTTGTATCATTATTCTTCCACCAATGCTTGTCACTTAATCTTTAATTCGTATCTTATCTTAATTAATTTCTCGTAATAATACTTTGTCGCGTAGAGATTTCCCTTGTAATTCCTTAAGTACTTAATTGTGTAAATTCCTCGAATATCCATAACTCCTCGTCATAATTCCTAATAAATCTTTTAATACTCCAATAACTCTCAAGTCCCAAGTTTTATAATTCTTACTAACAATAAGACTCTTGCCTTCAACACCTTCCCTTTATCTTACATGGTGAATGTAACAACATAGTTTCTCAGATAATTCAATTCCATTAAACAACATGGATGACTCAAAAGGTTCCAAATTCACAATGTCATATGATATTATATAAAAGAAAATATTACAAAAATTAGGGTTCTTACAGATATACTCCTAACACTAGATCAAAATCATACTTATTATTCGCCAAGACAATCACAAGTTTATAAATAGAATGAACGGTAAACACTTCATAACCTAAAAACACCTCCATCATCATCTGAGTTAGATAGGAAATCTTGCTTTATTACTAACAACTACGACACATAGTAACATACGCAAGAACGCATGCTTATTTAACCGTGCAATGGATGAGACCCCTAAAGGCCTATACAATAATACCCATGTAGTGAGCGTTAGGTTAGTGGATCCTAGACTATAAAAGCCTTAGGTCACTAGTCATAAGTCCCCTAGAACTTAATTTCTCGAGTATTAAAGAGCTCACCCTAGTTAATTCTGCATTTAACAATAATTCACATAACATTTTTTTTCTTTTGACTCTTTTTTTTTTCACACAACTAACTTGGAATGAGTACGTTTCGCTCCATCTCATCCAACCCTAGACTACTCATAAAATATGAGCGGCTACTAGCCATTTCGACACAACTAACTTTTATTAACAATTAGCATGAAATCCCCGGTTTCCCCCAAACTTATACTTTAGTGCTCCTACGTCATCAAGGGAACAACGAACATTCTAAATATAAACAGGTGATTAAATCTTATCAACCAAACAAAGTATGACTCAACCTAACCCAAAAGCAAACGATGAGACTATGTAAAGATTTTGTTTCTGAATCATGCAAGTCAATTTCATAAGAACTATAAATCAACCCTCTATTCATCATTACCACACCCAAATAGACATCGACCTACCAAACGGAAATAGCCAAGTCCTACGGGATCATGAAATATGCTATACAATGCAACTATCATGGACTTACATGGTATTAAAACATGATAACAAAATGTCCTATATGAAATAAACATGCAATAATACGAACAAATACGAATGAATTGCTACTAAACATGCAATATATGAACTTCCTATATGACAATGACACACTAAAACTACTAATCCCCAAATCACCCCCAAACTTAAAATATTCAATGTCCCCATTGAAGGTAATACAAGGGATAGCAGATATACCTAATCATCGGCAGGATCACCCTCCTCGGGTGGGGAATCTGGTGGTGGGTACACAGCATGAGCTCCAAAAATTGGCCACTGGACCTCAATACCCGTAGACTGGAAAGCAATGCTCAGAGCCTTGTCATATCATCAACATAGCGGCGGTTGATGTCATGCATGGAATCAATCCGTCTAGTCAACCGCCTAAACTGAGAATCACTAAACCCCGTCCTATCAGCATCTCCACGGGAAGGACCTGCTCTAGCAACCCTAGGAACCTGTGGCACCTGTGGTGGAGCACCACCTCCCTCCGCACTAGGAAGAATGTAGCCCAAACCTCTAGCATGGGGAATGCCGCCCGGCCATTTCACCATCTGCTCAATCGTAGAATCATCAATAGGGGCACCAGGCATCTGCACCGGCTCATCCTCAGCCCAGCGAACACCTACCGTCATGCACAACGCAATTGCAATAGAAGCATGAGGAATAGCCCCCGTCGTACCACCTCCCAAGAATCTGAGTATATTCTGATTAATAAGATAGCCAAGATCAATGTATTTCCCCTTCAGAATGCCCCAAAGGACAATAACTCTCTCAACAGTAACATCACCCGTATGTGAAGAAGGCATGATGTTAGCACAGATAAACAAGTTCCACGCCCGTGCAAACCTGTTCATGGCATATGCCGGAAAAGTAACCTGCTCAGACGTGCCCGCCCTACACTTCCAAACTGTGCCCGGCACAAATAACTCAGCAACAATCGCATCCAAGTCCACATCCTCCCTGGTCTTAAGCGTCCAATCCTCAACTCCCCTAGGCTTCCTAGGCTGCTCCAAAACTCTCCTAATAGCAGGCGGAGTGTAGTCCATAGACATTCCCCTAACCACAGAATAGCCATCCTTATCCTTCTTAGCATTAGCGTAGAACTCACGCACCACGCTCAAAGGAACCGCAGACGGAGCCTCACAGAATGGCTCCCAACCTAACTCTCTAATCATCTCCACCAACTCCCCCGAATGAATCGGTACGAATCCTCTTTCCTTAATCACCGATTTCTTCATCAATCGATTAAACTCCGCTTGAGCCTCCGGAGTTGTAAATTTCTCTCGAATCATCATCCGAAGATGGGTGTGTACTACTACTACCCACCACCCTTTGACATTTTGGTGCCATAATCAATTGCAATCAACAACAATACCTCAAAACTCAAACTAACAAGAATCTTCAGTGGCCCAAACCAATAACACAACAAAACCCCCAATTTACAAGAACACAATTCGCACTAATCGAGATTAAAAGAAAGAAGATTATACCATATACGAATCTAAGAGGTGTAGCTTGCAAAATCAATTCCCCCAAACTTGACTGTAACCTTCCTTGAAGCTTGAATGGAATGGAGGTTAAAGTTTGTAAGTAGAGATTTAAGGTTGTGTGTATATATAGAGGTGTATGTATATGAGTAGTGTTAGAGATAGGATTGGAGAGGATGATGATATGGTTTTGGAGAGGTAAGAAATTGATTTAAGGATAGGAATAGGATTTTAGGGGATGAAATTTGAATTAGGCGCGCGCCTTCACTGTGGACCACTGTTCAATTTTTTTTTTTTAAAGACAATACTAAAACTTACAAAGATGCATGGGTTGCCTCCCATGAAGGGCTTGTTTTACGTCAATAGCTTGACGTACTCCCGAGAACTTTAAGTTGTTGACAAAACGGCGAAAACCTTCTCACGGTTCACCATTCCTCCATAATAATGCTTAAGTCGCTGTCCGTTCACCTTGAAAGAATGATCAGAAGATCCCTCAAATATCTCCACTGCTCCATGTGGAAACACCGTCTTGACTGTAAATGGACCCGACCATCTTGACTTGAGTTTACCAGGAAAAAGCTTGAGGCGAGAATTGAATAGCAAAACCTGTTGACCCGGCACAAATGACTTGTGCACCAACTTCCTATCATGCCACCTCTTGACTTTCTCCTTATACATCTTGTTGTTCTCATAATCTTGTGACCGAAACTCCTCAAGCTCATTCAACTGAAGTAGATGTTTCTCACCCGCAGCCTTAATATCCAAGTTCAATTTCTTCAACGCCCAATAAGCCTTGTGCTCTAGCTCGGCCGGCAAATGACAAGCCTTACCAAATACCAACTGATAAGGAGACATACCTAAGGGTGTCTTATACGCAGTTCTGTATTCCCATACAGCTTTGTCCAACTTCAAAGACCAATCCTTTCTCGAAGGATTCACCACTTTCTTGAGAATTCTCTTGATTTCACGATTCGAGACCTCCGCTTGACCATTTGTTTGGGGATGACAAGCAGTGGCAACATGATGCATCACATTATACTTCGCCATTAAAGCAGTAAATTGACGGTTGCAAAAGTGTGTCCCCTCGTTACTGATTATAGCTCTTAGAGTCCCAAAACACGTGAAGATTTGCTTGTGAAGAAAATTCAGCACCACCTTAGCATCATTGGTCGGTAAAGCCTTCACCTTGACCCATTTAGACACGTAATCCACTACCAAGAAAATGTACTGATTATTGCATGGTGAAAAAAACGGACCCATGAAGTCAATTCCCCACACATCAAAAGTCTCCACTACAAGCAACATATTAAGAGGCATCTCATTCCTCCTAGAGATATTACCAACCCTTTGGCATCGATCACATCTCAACACGAACTGATGAGCATCTTTAAACAGAGTTGGCCAATAGAATCCCGCCCGAACTACTTTCTGAGCTGTCTTTTCACCTCCATAGTGACCTCCATATGTGGTAGAATGGCAATCATGTAAAACCCCTTCTGTCTCATTATAAGGAATACATCTCCTTATAATCTGATCCGCACCAAGCTTGAACAAGAATGGCTCGTCCCAACGGTACCATTTCACATCATGTAGAAACTTCTTCCTTTGAACATAAGAAAATTCCGCAGGGATGACGTTACCAACAAGATAGTTCACAATGTCTGCAAACCATGGTTCTTCATCTTGCACCCCAAAAAGTTGCTCATCGGGAAAAGATTCATTAATAAGAGTGTTATCACGTGAATCCTTACCGTGGTCCTCCAATCGTGATAGATGATCCGCCACCTGATTTTCTGTACCTTTTCGAGCCTTGATCTCCAAATCAAACTCTTGAAGCAAAAGAACCCAACGAATCAACCTAGGCTTTGAATCTTTCTTCAAAATCAGATATCTAATAGCTGCATGATCTGTATAAATTGTCACCTTCGTCCCAAGCAAATAAGATCTGAACTTCTTAAAAGCATAGACAACTGCCAACAGCTCCTTCTCCGTAGTTGTGTAATTCAGCTGTGTGTTATTGAGGGTTTTAATAGCATAGTAAACCACATAAAAAACATTATTCTTCCTTTGTCCAAGCACATCTCCCACAACATAATCACTAGCATCGCACATCAACTCAAAAGGCTCTTCCCAATTAGGTGCGGTAATGACGGGTGCCGTAGTCAACTTTTTCTTCAATAGCTCAAAAGCCGTTAAGCAATCTTCATCAAACTTGAAAGGAACATCTTTCTCTAACAAATTGCACAAGGGTTTAGAGATTTCAGAGAAGTCTTGAATGAATCGCCTATAGAATCCCGCATTACCAAGAAAACTGCGAATTCCTTTAACTGAGATAGGTGGAGGAAGATTTTCAATAGTCTCCACTTTAGCCTTATCCACTTCAAGCCCCTTGCTAGATACCTTGTGCCCAAGAATGATTCCTTCTTGCACCATGAAGTGGTACTTCTCCCAATTAAGCACCAAATTGGTCTCCACACATCTTTTCAACACCAAGCCAAGATTATGCAAGCACTCATCAAAAGAAGTACCAAAAACTTAGAAATCATCCATGAAGACCTCCACATTTGTGCCAATCATGTCTGAAAATATAGCCATCATACACCTTTGAAAAGTGGCAGGAGCACCACAAAGTCCGAAAGAAACACGTCGGAAAGCAAAAGTGTCAAAAGGACATGTGAATGTGGTCTTCTATTGATCCTCCGGAGTGATGCAAATCTGATTATAACCCGAATAACCATCAAGAAGGCAATAGTACTCATGACCAGCCAACCTGTCTAACATCTGATCAATAAACGGAAGAGGGAAGTGATCTTTTCTGGTGGCCTTGTTCAACTTTCGATAATCCATGCAAACTCTCCACCCTCTGACTATCCGAGTAAGGATGAGCTCATTCTTCTCATTAGCAACAACTGTCATGCCTCATTTCTTAGGCACACACTGAACCGTGCTCACCTAAGAACTGTTTGAGATAGGATAGATGATTCCTGCATCCAGCCACTTTAGAATTTTCTTCTTCACCACCTCTTTCATGATAGGATTGAGTATTCGCTGATGTTCAACAGTCGGTTTACTTCCTTCTTCAAGCAAAATTTTATGCATACAATAAGAAGAGCTGATTCCCTTAATATTTGCTATGGTCCAACCAATTGCTAATTTGAACTCCCTTAGAATTCGCAAAAGCTTATCTTCTTCACTACCTGATAGGTTAAAAGCAATAATAACAGGTAATGTAGATGCATCACCTAGAAACGCATACCTCAAGTGTTCGGGCAGTGGTTTGAGTTTAAGTGTAGGAGCTTCTTCAATTGATAGTTTAAGACGCCCCTGAGAGTTCTTAAGTTCTGCTAACCCAAGAGATTCGAATGGCATGTCAAATTTCCTCTTCCACGGAGCTGCATTCAACTACTGCAGTTGTTCGGCTACTTCCTCATCTTCAAAATCAGAATCCCCAACTAAAACTCTCTCCAAAGAATCTGACTTAAGCAATTGCTCAATCTCCGTAGTAACTACAGAATCGACCACATCCACCTTAAAGCATTCCTCTTCATCTGTTGGAAACTTCATTGCATTGAACACATTAAAAGTGACATTCTGGTCTTGCACCCTCATGGTGAGTTCCCCTTTCTACACATCGATCAAAGTCCTACCCGTAGCCAAGAATGGTCTTCCCAAGATGATGGGAATCTTCTTATCTTCCTCGAAGTCTAGGATAACAAAATCAGCAGGGAAAATGAGCTTATCAACTTTCACTAAGACATCCTCCACTATACCTCTCGGATATGTGATCGATCGATCAGCTAGCTATAAGGAGATGTTTGTAGGTTTTGGATCCGATAGACCAAGTTGTATGAAAACAGACAAAGGTATGAGATTGATGCTAGCTCCCAAGTCACACAAGCACTTTTCGAAAGATAAGTTGCCAATGGTGCACGGGATGGTGAAACTTCCCAGATCTTTAAGTTTAGGAGGCAACTTTTACTGTAGAACTGAACTACACTCTTCCGTCAAAACAACGGTCTCCAATTCCTCGAGCTTCAACTTTCGTGAGAGAATACCCTTCATGAACTTGGCATAGCTCGGCATCTGTTCAAGAGCTTCCGTAAAAGGTATGTTAATCTGCAACTTCTTGAACACCTCTAGGAACTTAGCAAATTGCTTGTCCAACTTCTGCTTCTAGAGTCTTTTAGGATATGGAGGAGAAGGATAGATCTGATTGCTCTTCATAGACTGCTCCGGAGAAGCTTTTTCAACTGATTTCTGGCTCTTTTCCCCTTTACCATCTAGTTGATCAGCCACCAAGTCAGATTTTTCAATTTCTGGTGCTGCAGATTTTTCAACCTGCTGATTATGAACTTCTTCTTCTTCCTTAGCTACTGATTTAGGATCGTTTGTAACCTTTCCAGATCTCAAAGTTACTGCTTTCACCTGCTCCTTGACTTCCCTCTTGCCTGAATTAGCCTCCGTGTCACTAGGAAGAGTTCCTTGTGGCCTATTCAGCAAGGCATTAGCAATCTGCCCAATCTGATTCTCCAAGGTTTTGATAGAGACCGCTTGGCTTTTACACATCATCCTCAACTCTTCCAATTCAGATTTTTCAGAAGAAGACTGCCCCGCACTTGCATGAGGCTGATGTTGAAATCCCGGAGGTTGGAATTGTTGCCTCGGAGCATACTGCTGCTGATAACCTTGATTGAACGGCTTAACTCCGTATTGCTGACCCTGAAACTGCTGATAAGGCTGCTGTGGTTGTTGAGCACCTTGATTATTGCTCAAGCTGAAATTAGGATGATTCCTGTTGTTAGGATGATAGGTGGCTAGAGTTGGTTGCGAAGGTCGCTGAAAATTGCTCACAAACTGTGCCGATTCAGAAGAGATAGCACACGGATTCGTCTCATGTGCACCTGCACAAAGCTCACACACACTTGCAACCTGTTCAACTCCATAGTTGGTAAGAGAATCCACCTTCATTGTCAAAGCCTTCAACTGAGCTGCTATGGCTGTAGTTGCATTAACTTCCAAAATTCCAGCTACTTTGCCTTGAGATAGTCTCTGAGTTGGATTCTGATATTCATTAGCAGCCATCGTCTCAGTTAGCTCATAAGCTTCCTCGTAGCTCTTTACCCATAAATCTCTACCTGATGCTGCATCTAACAAAGGTCTGGATTGTGCTCTCAGCCCATTATAGAAACCATTGATTACCATCCAGTCTGGCATACCATGATGAGGACACTTCCTAAGCATCTCCTTGTAACGCTCCAAAGCTTCACATAAAGATTCTCCTGACTGCTGTGTAAATTGAGTAAGAGCGTTCCTGATCGCTGCTGTTTTAGCCATGGGAAAGAATTTAGTGAGAAATTTCTGTGCAAGATCCTCCCATGTAGTAATAGAACCGGCTGGTAGAGAGTGTAACCAGCCCTTAGCTTTATCCCTCAAAGAGAATGGGAAAAGTCTCAATTTAACAGCATCTTCCGACACACCATTGAACTTAAAAGTGTCGCAGATCTCGATGAAGTTCCGGATGTGCATGTTAGGATCTTCCGTTGGAGCACCCCCAAACTGAACTGAATTCTGTACCATCTGAATCGTGCCAGGCTTGATTTCAATGGTATTAGCTGCAATGATTGGTCTGACAATGCTAGATTGAATGTCATTGATTTTCGGCTGAGAATAGTCCTTCAAAGCCTTAGCTGTTGCTGCTGGTTCTCCCATCTCTTTAGTTGCTTCAAGTGCTTCTTCTTCCTGTTTGTCCTTACGAGACTGAGAACGTGTTCGCATACACGCTCAAGTACCTGAAAAACACAGAACAAAACAAACTAAGTAAGAAAATAATCCGAGGCAGTGAACTTGTTCGCACTAAATCACGCAAGCGTACGCGGTCACAAGTAATATAGAATAAAGTTGAGTACGTTCCCACAGAGGCTGGTAATAAATAGAATATGCACCTATGCAACAATGTATGATCTCTATTCACTACTAAGACAAGTATCAAATTTGGGTTTTGTTTAGCTAAATTAACTATTAAGAAATTTAACAATATTAAGATCTAATTAACTAACGTGCTTAAAAATCGAATTACTTATGTGAGAATAAACATGGGATCCTAACTTCATTAAATACTTCGCTTAGAGTTGATGCCTTTAATCAAAGTATGTGATGTTTATGATATCTGATCGGACAACACGAAACAAGTATAGGTTACCTGTCAGTATACGAATACCAAACTACTCATACATCCACAAAAGAGATAGAAGATGGGTAGACACCAATTATGTTTAGACCCTATATGTCTATAAGATTTGAAAACATAACGGTTTAAGCACAAGTTATCCATTGAGATCACATAGGGCAGCATAAGATGGTTAAAATTACGCTACAAATTATGATGTCAAAACATACATAATCCTATGCTAGCATGGCAAGTTCTAATCTTTAGATCCACTGTCGCTTTAATAAAGATTAACAATTTAGATGTTTGATATGCATCTAAAAACATTAAGCACAACCATACGAGGATATCAAGAATTCATCACACAAAAATCTTTAAAGCAATCGAACTACTAAACTACATAGATAAATCCGTTAAAATCCCATGACACGATTAGTTCATAATCGAACGGCTCGTCATCATGGGATCTGATGAAACCATGGTAATAAACAAAGTCTGAATGAATACAATAAAACTAGAGTAAAGAGTTAAGAAAACAAATCCGAAACCCAGAGTATCGCCTAATTTAGAAGAATACAAAAGTAGATCTAGATCTCCGAATGCTGTCACGTCCTTCCGGGAATCCGTCTCCAAGTCTGAATCTCTATCTTAAGCTCTCTCTTTGTTTTTTTCTAAGTATTGGTACGTTCTCTGAAGTTGTATTGTGTTTATATAGGCCTCAGAATTCTTTTTCCCCAAGAAACGTCCCAAAAATACAATTCTAGTCAAAGTAGGAATTTTTCCAGTGGAACCAAGCACCCCTGTGCGCTCCACAGGCGCCCCTGCGCGCTCTTGGACCTTCTCACGCACGCCTGCGCTGCTGTCAAGCGCAGCTGCGCCCTCTGAAACTGCCAGAATCTGCTTTTTGCTGTAATTTCTTCGTTTTTCATCCGTTTGTCTTCGTTTCTTTTGTAAGTTACCACTCCTTGCTTCTTCAACTCCAATCCACCATAACATATGCAATTTGTATCTTCCAACCTTTAGATAATAACCCTACGCAATTCTCGCTGAAATGAATCAAAAACACGACATACTTGAGGCCAAATTAATCAATTTAAGCCGATTTGAAGCGTTCCAAGTGGATATAAAATCCACTTATCATTCACTATGTGTGGAAGCCCGCTTTGAAGTTAGAAGCTAACCCATCCTTGCTTGGATTCGGCGGAATTCTTGGTCATGAAGATGCTTCTGAACATGGTAGTGCTCAATGGGATGCTCAACTCACGGCATCTTATTATGAAGATGATGAGGAACCTCCATGCATTGGGGTATAGCTGACAAGGATTGAATTGAAGCTCCACCAATAACCTGATGATAAACGGGTCGACAAGGAACCTATATGTGTTTCTAATCATCTCGACGTCAATCTCCTTCAACTTGGAAAGCTATATGTGTTTCTAATCATCTCGACATCAATCTCCTTCAACTTGCAAGGACTATGAAAGGCGTCCAAGCTGGAAATATTGGGGAATGTCTCCCTCATAACGCTTAACAACTCTAGTAAAGACTGAAATCGATGTTCAACATAAGTAGGAGGCTTGAGTTTGTTCATACCTTTAGTGGTTCTTGCCATGCTCCTCTTCCTCATCGCTTCCACCATGGAGACCGGGGTGTAGGTGCACGGTTGTTGTCAGCCATGTCAAACTTGAACTCGAAATTGAACTCGAACTTTAAGCTTGAAAGCTTGAGAGCTTAAGAACTTGAAGACTTGATAGAAATTTGAGAAATGAAGAAGTGAAGAGAAATGAAGCATACCCCCCTTCTTTTATAGAAAGAGGGTGACCTACTACCATAGGTCGAACTACAGGCCGTTTCATGTTTACAGGTCATGTATCGATTAAATTCAAAAAGAGGACGAATAACTATCTGTTATATATGGAGAGAATCGTTATAACTCGTGAATTCTGGAAAAGAAACAGATAATATAAAGGGCAAAAGGAGCTGAGAAAGTTAAGTATGCTTAAGAAGGCTTAATCAAGAAGTTAGTACTAAGTATGGGATTAGCAGTGCTAATCAAAATATTAGTAGAGCCTTAAACAAAAGTCGTGAATGACCATATTGTTGGCTTCCAAGTAATGAAATTCAATGTTCAAGTATTGACGTTGATGTTCTAGTATCGATGTTGAAGGTTGATATCCAAGGTCGAAGCCAAGGTCCTAGAGCCAAAGTCGTCACGAAGACGGTCCAGAAGGCCTCAGCCGACCGGGGCGCCCGGAAGGCCACAGCCGACCGGGGTGCCCGGAAGGCCTCAGCCGATCGGGGCACCCGGAAGGCTTCAGCCGACCAACTTTCGGCCGACCGAGGGTC
Source organism: Saposhnikovia divaricata (assembly GCA_036435485.1). NCBI lineage: Eukaryota > Viridiplantae > Streptophyta > Magnoliopsida > Apiales > Apiaceae > Saposhnikovia > Saposhnikovia divaricata. Next base: position 125,839,729 of record CM071597.1, on the reverse strand, counting down.
GTGTCGATGCCGAAGGCTGGTCCCGAGGTCGTTTCGAACATGAACACTAAGCCGGGACTGAAATCGATCCTGAGGCCGTTTGGCATCGTTTGGCGCCGTTTAATGCCATTTAACGTCGATTAATATTGTTTAATTGTCGTTTTAAGGCTTGTTAATGCCTCTTAGAATCGTTTAAAATCGTCGTAAATGCGTCGGTCGCTCCACGCTTTACATCAGTACGGTACTCGTGAAACACTAGTGTTCAACGACAAACCCCGACCCGAATCTCGAGAAAGGCAGTTAAAACTTCAAGGAAAACCTTATTAGTTTTCCTAGAAGTTGGGGGCAAATGATATAGGCTAAAAATAAGCCCTAAAGACACAATTAATGTTGCATTAATTAGACCTAGTTTGGTCCAGATATGAAGCCCGTTAATGAGGCCCAAAACCATAATTAAATATTAATTTTGTAATTAATATTAAAGGTGATAAAACAGCTCAGCAATAAGAGTCAACAAGAAAACTACACTACTCTTACAATGAGTAGCCTCCAATGCACCAAACTCAACATGGAAACAGACTCCTACAAGGAAGGAGTCTAGAACCTTCCACAAGGAGGTGACTTGCTCACCAAGTCTCCAAACCCTACTACAATTCTAAGGCTCCTATAGCCTATATAAGGGCCTGACCCCTCAATATCAAAACTACGTTTTTGGTTTGATTCTTGATATTCATCAAGGTACGTAGGCGTCTTGTGAAGGCAGATTCAGCCACGAACACGAAAGCAGTCATTAAAGCACGAAGCTCACGAACCTTTGTTTTTAATATACACAAACCCTAGCCGCAATTTGCAAACCCTCATTTTTATTCCACAACACTTGTATTTTTTAATTTCCGGCATTATTTACCTTTTCCGGTGAACTAGCTCCGGCACAAAACTCAATTTGTGTTGGGATTTGCAAACCCACCCACTTGTTTAGTTTAATTTCTTCGGCGATTTTACTTAATAGTCTTATTTATTTTTTTTCGATGTTGCGATTATTTGGCGGTGACATGTGACTCAGCTGATGCTCTGTTCTCTTGGCTTGTTTTTACACTACTATTTTATATTTTATAATTGGTGACCACGGTCTTGTTCTCATGTTATTAGATCTACTTCATGTTATAACATTTACCTTATTTGTTGGATTTTTAATGTCGGTGCTTGTTGCGTTCCATGGCTGCCAGTTATTTTCGTTTTTATTTTTGTTCAACTCGCCCTGCTAACTTCTGCATTTCACGCGCCTGATTTCCTTTTGTTATTGTTTGTTCTTTTATTCTTGTTCATCTACTATTTGTTTATTTGTTAATTGTCATTTCATGTAGCTAGTTTAGTTTGACCTTTTCATTATTTGCTTGTGTTAAAAGTAAAAACATTTCTGGCTCATTTTGTATTTTGGCTCAAATGAATCAAAACCTGGCTCATTCTCCTGTTTCTTGTCCATGGCCTCTTCATATTTCTTAATAACAGTTTATTGTATTTTGTTTTACAAATAATTTTATTACTAATCATGACAATTAATCATTTCTCTAATCATTAGTTAAAGGTATATCCTTTGTCAACCCAGGTCATGGGTTCGATCCTCGCTTACTCCCGAGAATTGTAACAGATACTCATTTGTAAGCTTATAAGCACTTTATTGTCAAAAAAAAAATTAATCATTCCACTTATTTAGTTCTTATATTATCTTAATTAGTGTGAATTAAATTTGGCCTTTATTTGCTTAATAGTGCTACTAGTTACGTATTATTGCTAGAATTAATTTGCTTGGTTTTAAATTTCTAACCCATTTTTAATTTAATGCAAGTCCTGGCCCAAACCAAGTTCACTATCTTTGCTTTAATTTTGTGACTCTACTTGCTTCCCTATCCATTTATTTTTAGTTAGCCAATCTGTTGTCATATATAGAACCTAGCTAAAAGTAATTAAAACATACTATAAATAAAAATTATAGAGATTATGTAAAAAAAATCAACTCCAATGGATCATTTCCCTTATCTATATTTTTAGTCATGTTGGCTATATTTGTCGAATCTCTATAGACCTGCAAGAAGATTCCACATCATCTCTTACCATATAGTCAGTACCATCAAAGCATAACACCTTACAGGTTCAGTAAATTATACATAATCAGTATTTTCTATTATTTTAACCAATCATTTTAGACAACCCCATTGGAGATGCTCTTAGCATGCATCATATATCACTTCGTGAATTCCTAATTTAATTTTTTTTTTACTCGTTTTAGTTTAATTTCTTTCTTGTTAATTTGATTGTTTTTGTTATTTATTAGTACAACTCCTCTCAAAATTAATTGTTCTAGTTCGCCTAAATTACAAGTTAAGGACTCGCGAAGAATATGTAATATCTGTGGATCAAATCTTAAATATTAAAACGATGATCGTGCGCTTGCGATATATAAATGTTTATTTCTAGTACATCAATAATGACCAAATTTGTCCGGATCATATTGTCCAATATACCTTTCTCTGTCAATGGAAGGGATTGGCTATATTGTCAGCGCTATCGGTAAAATGATATGTTCCGAACAATACACTCTTGGGTTGGAAGAGGCACAAAGCGCGAAGCTGTTGGTTCAATTAGACTTAACCATAAACCACCATATTTGTGGGTCCAAATTTCAGTGAGGATTCTACTGGATATGAACAGGTCCTTGTTCGTATTGTTTATCAGGAAATTCACAACCCACCCTCGGTTACTCGATATTACCCCGAGAAGCATGATCAGATGCTATGTGGATCCTCCACTTTCTATGGATGCCCTGTTTCATATGATGGCCTTGATTACTTTGACTCTGAAATTGATGTTAACACTTCTGCTAAATGTGATGCAGGTAAGACTAAGCCCAAAGGCTTGAGTTCTGGTGGGATGCAAACTCTACCTGGCTCAGGACATAGTCACAGCGACCTAAGTTAGAGTGGAAGCTGAGGAAGTCACAATAGGGGTGGGAGGGCCAACAGAGACCATGTGCAGCGAATGATTGGAGGCATAGCTAGGAATATTCTTGGAGATAGTGTGGACAGGACTGGAAGTACTAAAGGGAAAGAATCCACCATGCAGTTTTGTGCTCGGGCTGGAATGAACGATGTTAAAGCTAGGAGAGCTGATGAAAAGAAGGACTCGAGTTGTTAGACTTAGCTGTTTGTGTTTCATTATGCTTTGAATTATGGTTTATAACATTGGAATTGTTGCTTGCTTTTCTGAGGAAGCGTACCTTCTGGAGCCGGTTTCCATTATGGATTATTATTTATTTACTCTGTATATAAAAAAACAAGATGCGTTACAAAATATATATATATATATATATATATATATATATATATATATATATATATATATATATGAGTCCCCTTCTAGAGAGAATTTGTTATATAGAGAATTGAAGATAACCATATATTTTTTCTTTTTTCAAAAAAAAAAAAATTCTGACATCACCACGTCACTGCTAACGTGGCACTGCCACGTCATTACTGCTGACGTGGCACTACCACGTCAGCTGCCACGTCATCACTGCTGACGTTGCGGTGCCACGTGGCAGCTGACGTCAGCAGCAATGCCACGTCAGCATTGGTTCTGTTACAGAATCAAATTTTTTTTTTTTATAGAACAAAAAAAAATTGGTCTTTTTTTTATAGAACCAAAAATTAAAACTTTTATTCTACTATAGAATCATATAAATTTAGTAGTTCTCTCATATTCTCTATATAAGGAGGTTCTCCCTAGAATAATGGTCAATATATATATATATATATATATATATATATATATATATATATATATATATATATATATATATATATATATATATATATATAGGCAAGTGCTCAAATACAAACCACTTTTAAAATACAAACCTACAAACCAACACTAAATTAATTATATTTCATTTATTCTAAGGTTCCCGCCAAGGGTAGCTTCACAAAAAGTGCTTAAAATAATTGGCTCTATCCATAAAAAAAAAAAAAAAAAAAAAAAAAACTTGCCTTGGAAATGCGAAGCATTTAAGACAGTAAACGGATGAGTTAGGTAGTCATGAGGGCCGCAGGCCCTCGACACACCCGTCAATCGTCTATTGCCTTTATCATTGATTGCCATTCCTTACAACTTTAGAATGATAAAGGCGCGAAGCGCCGTACAAGAAGGTGCCGTTAACCAGTGAAATCCACTGCCACGTCATCACGTGAACAGTAAAATTTTTTTATTTTTTTTATTTTTTTATTTTTTTTTGTTGGATAGAGCCAATTATTTTAAGCATTTTTTGTATTGGGGTACCCCTAATTTGGTCATTAGATTAGCTTGAAATATTAGATTATGCTTGGTTTGTAGGTTTGTATTTTAAGGAGGTTTGTATTGGAGTAGCCCCCTATATATATATATATATATATATATATATATATATATATATATATATATATATATATATATATATATATATATATATATAAAGTTAAAATGAGAGTATTTTAATAATGACATTAAACTGTGACTTTAAAAATGAGCAAAACAAGAAAATTCTTTAAACATTAAACAAATTTTTAGAAAATTGAACAAAAGAAATAAAGCATATTTTCAAAAATCTCAAATTTACAAGTTACGTCTTTATTCAATTCGGAACAGTTATTCTTGCATTATAGTGTTGAGTTATGGTACTAACACTCAATAGCCCCGTTTGTGAAATCTTATTTCTCAGAAATAATTTACTTATTTTGGAAAATAATACGTAAATATGTATTTTTTCTGAAATAAGTAACTTACTTTTGCAAGATAACGAATATTAAACTCCCCATACACATTTTTCTCTAAAAGAAGTATGTAAATACGAAATTTTTCCGAAATAAGTAACTTATAAATCGAGTTAAGATTTGTCAAACGAGACCATAATAGTAGTAGTTTTCCTTGAAAAGAAATGAAGAAACATGGTAAATTATAGAGGGTAGTATCTCCAATTTTGTGACATGTTACAAATAGAGAAAACCTGTAGATATTTTTGAAAGGATCTCAATATTTTATGCATATCAAGTTGTTAATCTAACAAATTATGATTCAGTATAACATGATTACACATAATTTTATTGTTACAAAAATATGTACAAGATTCTATAGTGGATTCTACGTAACATTTGATTTTTAAATTTAGATAGGATTCTATGTTAGATTCAATATGTTAAGTGTAATTATTTTTAAACTTTGTGATTTTTATCATAACAAATCAGTTTTAATGAAAATAAAGTTTTATAATGGTGTTTTTTATTTTTCTTTATATGAGGTATCTTTCTATAGTGAAACTTATATATATATATATATATATATATATATATATATATATATATATATATATATATTGAAAATTTTTAAACATCAAATTAATGGTGGCAACAGTTGTTGATAATTGTTACGAACTAATTTAGAATAATTATTTTAAAGTACACATACAAAAGAATAGAAATGGTAGTTTATAAGATCACAGATCACTACCTTGTATAAGAATATCATTAATTTATGTCTAAAAAGAACAAGTTGTATAACAAATAATACTCGTGTCCATAATAATACAAATATCTCATTTGACATGTCATCTTGCATATTTAAGTACCATATATATAGTAATAATAAATCTAAATTCAGATGACTAACATATATCAAATCTTCATATTTATAAAAAAAAATAAAATACTTGATATAAACTAGAGGATTAATTATCTCACGATATGTACTTTCGTCAAGATCAACGATCATGTAACTCAATTATCATATTTTTAACATTGAAATCCAACATTTTTTTAAAAAAATTAACAATTTATTTGCATCATATCCATACTTTACACGGGCTAAAGACCTAGTTCAATACAAAAAATCAATTATCATAAAATGAAAAACTAGACATGAAATTATCATTTTGATCTTTTGACTTGAACATTAACAGATTCAATATCAAATCTTTAATTTGAAATATAAATTATTATCATTTAGGTTTTTTTATCCGATTTAGAGGGCACAAACCTTATAAAATAAATTTAAAATGGACGAAGACGAAGATATGTATATTTTAGGAGCAGTATGACTGTCGTTTAACGAGCTAGTGGGAACAGTAACATGATCCCACATGAAAGCCCGCTAGACTTTGGAGTTTAGACTCGGTGGTGAATTAATAAAGCTTTTCCGGTCAAGCACAATTTTTGTAGAACCATCAACAGCGTCAGCCACCTAAAGAAGAAAAACTTCTACAACACTAAATAGCTGGCACTAAATTCCGACACAGGTACATGATATACATGGACTTTGTAAAAGAATCACCAATGATGACATGGAGAAAAACTTAATGAAGAACTCAATGAAGCTGATTCATAAGTTACTGCAATTCTTTCACTTTTTCGATCAGATATTCTTATGCAACAGTGTTCCCCTTGGCTTTTAAGATGCTTTGACTGTCACTAAAGTACTGGTTTGGATGATTTACTCCAGCATCACAAGATGAGTTATGTACTGCCTCAAATGTCAATGTGCATGCCAACTGCACATAATTATTTATAGAACATCTTAGATTTAAGAAAGCTATATAAAAATGTTTCAAGAACAAAGCTGGCTAACCATTTTCTAACCTGGTAATGTTTATTCCGTGCTTTGTCTATCACGTCCTCAAGTGCACGACTGCTCACCCCCATTTTACCAAGGGCGGCTCTCAAATTCTCTTCGCTGTCAAGAAAAATGACTTCATATGATGTCTTATAAATTGGAAAGGGATTATATTTTATATATGACTGTCATGATACCACAATGTCTCAGACATATGTTGTATGCATATAATAAACATGCAGGTAAGCATACATAGGTTGGTAGCTGCAGACTTGCATAGTTTAATGTTAACTTTCAAGTAAAACCTATCAAAGCACTAAAAGATGTCATAAAATGACTGCCTACAGTATGTCACCGGCTTGAATGCAATCTTTTAACCAGATATAATTTGTTGAGACAATTCACCTGAAATGCCGATAAGGACATCCATGGTGATCCCCCACACCTGGAGTAGATGATATGATTTTTTGACACGAATATGGTGTATAATCCTGCAATTTGGTAGATCAAAGGGAGCTTATAATGTTACTGCAGTAGTAAAGTTTTCCTGTTTGCAGTCCATATTTGCGGAGAAGCACTACATACTAAATGACACAAAATCATGTATCACTAGCTAAAATCAGTTTTGCATAATGTGACAAGTATATACTCCCACGGTCCTAGAATGGATGTTTGGTTCCCACTTTTCACACATATTAAGTAACTTAAAACTCCACGAGAGAATATAAAGCAAGATTCAATTTATGCACGGTCATTTCCACCTAAACACATTTTATAAAAAAAAAACTATTTTCATACAATTTAAATCACATGAAAAAACCATTTTAAGTGTAAACTAACGAGTGCAGCATATATTATAATATGACTTTGGAAAAAAATATCTCTCTTACTCTGAGACAGTAATAGAGCAACGAAAGCCAACTCAAAGGAATGCTTTACTAAACTTAGATCATAGCATTCCCCGGTTGTAATATTGTATTTTCCACAAAACCGAACAAAGAATCTGTCAGTGCTATGCATTTTATTTTGACTAACAGTATTTTTAAGATATACCCCGGATGACTTTCAAAGATTTACTTTTAACATTAATTTAACTTCTACATAAAATTGATTTTCCTACTTGCAAGTTTTTAACATTTGGAATTTTTTTTAAATAGAACATCCTATAAGATGTAGGAAATAACAAAAAAAAACTAGAAGTTACATTTTAAAAGCATAATATTGATTTTTGTCAAGTCAAATTGCAAATTTAAAGCAACTGAAATAGTATCAACTTCCTACGTCTTGAAGTTCAACTTTTAAGGCAGGTTAAGCTTACTTACACAAACATACCTCAGCTTTTTTTTTTTTTGCTAATTTGAAAAGACCATTTTTTTGGGTAATTTAAACTAACCACTTTCAATTATAAGCTCAAATAAACAAGAACCAAGTATGGCACAAAATGTACCACATGTATCGCAAATTAATCTTGGCAAACAATCATGAACACAGTAAAGTTTAAATTTCTTACCACTCTCTTTCCTTCTTTTCCATAGTTGTGGCGTATACCATATGCATATTCTTTGTCAAATCTTTCTGTACCAACCTATACCATAAAGAAACACACAAAATGAATTGTAATGAAAAGGCAGAGGGCAAGATACTGTGATAGTATACCGGTATGAAAATGGTTAGAGAATATAAACACCACTACTAGTTTACAACCAAAGAAGCAAACAATTATTAGTTTCCTTGTCTTACATCTTTTATGTAAATTCTCTCGTGCAAACAATTATTTTATGTGAAGTAAATATAAGAACATGTATTTAAAATGATCCCTGCACGTCTTAAAATCAATTGTCTTACTCTTAACTACATTTGCACATAGGAGTTAGAAGTCACAATATACTGTAATCTGTAGATAACACCACTACATTACTGAGGATATGCACCAATAGTTCTGGCAAAAAAGAGAATTTTTTTTATAGAAAATATAGTTACTATACTATCTTCCATAATGCACCATACTTACTTTCCGGGAGAACTCTGATTTCCAGAATACAAGAGCATCATCCAACGGCAACCCAACGCCCTAAATTAATTGTAAAATATTAATAAAAAAGAAACAAACAAAAAACATTGTAATATAACATAGAGTAATCCACTTCAACATAGTAATGCATCATTTACGAACACAAAGTGCTGCATCTATTTTCCAGACCTTTAGCATTACTCATGAGAGACGCCAATACAATGAAACTGTAATGAACAGTTTTAATACATGGAAAAGATTAATTACAGCATGTAATTATGTTACTGCACATAATTTAAAATATGGACACAGATATGAGTTGTTTCAACAAATACATTAGGTGTCAAACACATGCAATTATGATCAAATAATAGGGAAATTCTACAAAATGCAACACGAAACAAATTACTAATATGCATTTCCAACTTCTAAGATATATATATATATATATAACCTTGAGAAATAAACCGAGCTGCATTCTCCCTCCATGCTTTAAGTGATGATCCTCTCTTAGCTGCAAGAGATTCAGATAAATAGAGCAATTTAGGTAGCATTCTATCATCCTCATCCCTTCTCTATCTGGGGTGTGCATATATATTGTGGTATATGTGAATTAATACGCTTCAAATGAAAGTAAAAACAAGACGATTTGGTTATAACACTCTTTACCTTTTCAAACAGGTGACGCATGCACAAAGGAAATGAACTTTTAGCAACTTGATCAATGTCTTTCAGCGATATTTCTGCAAATTCTTTAGGCTGAAAAGAAAGGTCAAATTCATCACATCAACTTAATCCTTGATGTTACCTTGCTGGATTAATCAGATGTCCAAAATACCTGGGAATAGTCGGGACCTAGATAGCTTGTAGCTAATGCTTCGACAATCTAAGTAAATTTAACAAAACATCAGTCACCGCAGATTTTTCTAACTCATTCTGGGCATACAAGGTTCAGAGTTTGGCATGATACTTACAGGAGTTAAGCGATCTGATTCCTTTTCTCTAATCATTGAAGTCCATTTTCTGGAGAAAAATAAAGATTCTGTCTTTTGTAAATGCATCTATATAAGCTTTACATGTCAAACATATTACACTGGCAATGCCAAAATGAAATGACCACAAAGATAACAGAAAGCATTGCCAATATTGTCAGTTAGATGTGGCCGTGTACCAGGCATGCAGACCATATTAATTGGCCGCTAAATTATAGCACATCCAAAATGTAATATAAAACTAGTAAGAAATGAAAGTGGATTTATGGATGCCTTCAACCACGTCAAACACTTAACAGAGACATCAACACATTCTAGTGTCTTCAGGTAGCTCAAACCTAAAGATGCAAGCTGCTTTTATAAAGTCCTAAGATTTGTGTAGTCAGGTGGAAGATTTACAGCTTAGTTAGCATTCTATCTTTGTTGTTATCTGCTGTAGGGTGGACCAGTGCGAATTCTTTAGTTATTACTGAGAACTAGATAGATAACAGTAAATCAAACGCTGAAATGCTGGCGCACAGCATAAGAAACGTGGTAGTGGCAGCATATGCCAGTGAATGATTCCTATAAATACCCACATATGGTTCCACATGTGTGTACGCTTAGATATTTCTAGTTCATAATTGATCATCATACAACAAATCTGTGGAAAGCTAGACGAAGAAAATCCTAGTCCCACATGGAAATTCAGTAACTTTCAGATTAAACAAATTAAAAAAAAAAAAAAAAAAAGAGGTTTAATAGAAATGAGATGCAGCACAATATTAGTAACTCAACCATGCTATATTTAGCAAAAAAAGGGGAAAAAACACTTAGCCATAGACATATAAAACGACCACTAATTAAACACATAGCAATAACCTGTTTGTAAGGACAAGTGCCTTTGATAGATGACTACGAAATTGTGTCACAACAAGTGAAACCACCTGTCCGAACAAAATTAGAAGGTTCAATTAAATCAAATAATGATCTGCAGGATTATATGCATGGATGAAACCAAAAAACCAAGTTCAACCTGGTTCATAGCAACATAGGCATGTCCCTTTTGAATATATACTCTGCGAGTAGCCACCAGTTCTGGAACTTCTTCGAATGGTACCTTCATTTTAAAAGCAGCAAGAATAGATGTGAATAAGCATATGTTATCCAACGGGAAAATCTAGCTTGTAAACCAGTTATACAACTCGAAAATAAAAGGGATAAGATAACCAGACCTTGTAAAATACTGCATTACCTACAAGAGGGAGGGAGAGATGGAAAGTTAGAACTCCAATGTTTAAAGGCTATAATTAACACTGCAAATGAATCGGAGTAAGCAATCTGCAATTACCACTAGGCAAAGATTGTCCAATGGATCGTGCAACTTGACTTAATTTATCCTTCAAACCCTGAATATTAAAACAGGGAAGGAACATATATTAAGATTCTTAGCAAGGGTATTAGGTATAATTATAACTATAACAAATACTCTGAAAAAGCAAGTTCCGAATCCATGGTTTAGGCTGAGGGTGATGTGCAATTGTGCATGGAACTACACTGATAGTGTAACGGTACCTCGTATTCTACAGTTCCAACAGCTTTGTAAGGAAGTTGAAACTCTGCCATAAGTTCCCTCTACCAAAAAATAATCCAGATCGAGACAGTTATGGATTGGTTGAAAATGACAACATCAATTACAGAGTCATAAAACAATATAACTCATACCTGGACATCAGAAGTTTCAAGCTGGAACCGGTAACGAAAAAGAGTAGTTTCAATGGATAAAAACCATTTTCTCAATTCTTCTCTAGTGCAGCCAATATATATATATAAAAAAAAAAAAAAAAAAAGAGTAATAAGAGGATAGGTAATTTAAAAGAGAGATAAGCAAGAGTTAGTGAAATGAGGGAACTAGAGCTTACGTTCGACAATAGACAAGGCGAAGTACAAAATGGGAAATAATATCTTTGTTGGTAACCTCAGATGATATCGGATGCTTCATATTAGCTTTCCATAAATCACTCACCTATGCACAACCAATAAATCATAAGCTAAAATATCACCACGAAAGCAAGTAAAATTGTTAACCAAATAAGTCTACTAACCAATTTCTCCATTTCATCGGGTTTCTTCCCTCGGGATAATCCATCAGAAATCCCTTTAAGAACTACAATAAGCACCACAAACAAGTCGCTAAATATCGCAGTATAATTAAGCTAAGACGAATAAGCATATATAACATAAAAGAAAAACTTCAAATCAAACTTTTAATTCAACACAATAAAGAATATTTCGGTAGGACCAACTACAACTTCAATTTAATCAAAAAATGAACAAATCAAAGGAAATGCAATAATTGGACCTAAATTGTAAAAGCGGGCAACAGAGCTTGCGGAGCTAATTATTTTAACATTTCAAAGAACATTTATCGAGATTATTCATTTATCGAAGCTACCTCGGAGACGATCGATGGCGAAAAGCTCGAAATCTTCAAGTCTCACTTCAAGTGCCGGGGCGGACCGGTACAGAGGAATCGTCGGAATAACGGCCGGACCGGAAGCTTTAGTTTGTGACCGCACGATTTCCATCTCTTTTTCTTCTGCCTATTTGGAATTGTGTACTGACCTAAAAGGAAGTCAACACAGGAAAACAAACAGGATCTGATTGATAAAATGAGAGAAATTTTGGCGGGAAGATGTTCCCTCTGCTTTTAATTACCTAACCCGGGTTCTATTTGATTAAATGCTTGGGATCAATGGGTGGCCCATGTGATAGGGTTCGTGTTAACACTGTTGTTTCATACAATGAATTGGTTTTGGTTTTTATATTTTTACTCGGGATAAATATCATTCTAAATAGCATTTTACCCGTACTACACACCGAATGTACAATTTAAAAATAATATTAAATAATTACAAAAAGCAAATATAAGTATCAAAAAATAAATTATTTTATCGTTTTTTTTCTTTTGCAAATAGTTTTACGAAATTTTATGTTCCTTTTACGGAACGTTTAGTTCAGTATAGCCTTGTATTGAGGACCGAGCATAAAAAACAATAAAACATAATTATTAATAGAAATATAAGCATGTACACATTTTTTTCTTCTATAAATGCAAAGAGAAAAGGAATTGTCAACTCTTTGAAGGTTATTGGACATGTTATACTGCTAGACCTCTAATTAGAACTTTGGAGGTTGCGTAATGATCATGTCATACTGCACATATAGTTGCCCAAATGTCCAAAATCGGACTGGATCAATCCGGATCAACGGAAGACCGGATTTTTCCAATTTCTTGGACCAAAGACCAGACCCATTATATTTGGTTTTTGGACCGGACCAGTATTAATTTTTATAAGATTATATATTTTTTTAAGTTTAAATACATAAGATAAATAAATTATTTTGCAGGTTAATATATGTTTAAAATGAAGTCCATAGCTGTGACGCCCTCCCGACCCGGGGCCTAGATCGGAGGGTCACTGACACACATCTAGATGCAAACAACCTAAAATATAATATAAATATAACATGCTGACTGGCCCCAACACTACTATCCAAGATCTTTCACAGGTAATGGTATGAAACAAGCAAGCCATCGTCTAACTAATTATTATTACAAACCTGAATTCAAAATATATTATTATTACAAACCAAAGTTCTCAAAAGTTCTATTGCCAGTTCTCACAACTAACTAAAGATCTCCTCACTAAGCTGTTATTGCATCTACCTCGGGAGCTATCTCAAAACGAACCAACTTAGGGCCACGGTAAGTGCGCTTCCTTACGGTTTGGATTGTACGAACCATGATTCTTAGATTACTGTCAAAAGGGTTAGATAAAATAATAATGAGCCAACGCTCAGCAAGTAACTAAAGATCTCAACTGAAAACAGTATAACAGGGTATCGCAGAAGATGACAGTAATTAAAGATATGACATAAATATGCTGGAAGCAGTATAAGCAATACTGGTATTTATTAATGACAGGATATCAACTGATAATCAGGATAGCAATAGATATTTCAAAACTGTGTAAAGTAATTGACATTTCAATCGGTAAATCAATTTCATTTCAAGGTAAATAAAAAGTAATCATCACTTTAAGAAAACTGATTGGAGGTTTTTACTTCATAACAGACAATACGGGTGATCAGCCCATAAAGTCCCCATACCGGACACAAAGTCCCTCTGGCCATCATTTCCTTTCATTAGGATAGCTTGGGTTCCCAAGAGGCAACACATTGGCCTATAAAGGTGTCGAACTGGACAGAACAGAACTACACTAATACATACTCAAACCGATGGAACCAGCATTACCCGTTCACCCCGTTTCTCCAATCGTCAGGAATCCGTGGAAACCATTTAGACGGAGTTCCTAACATTTTTAGTAAAAATCTCATTTTAAAACATTAAGCTTTGCAAAACTCTTTTTAACTTTATAAAACATTTTAATACTTAATCTTTTCGAAAACCTTTACTTCGAAGTACCTTCGACTCTCTGATAACAAATCAGCCCAGTCTAAGTAACTTCAAAGTATTTTAAGAAAACAACTCATTTTGATTTGCAATGATAAAAGTAAAATGGTTTGACTAAGTTTTCTGACATCAATGAAGTAGGGATACAAGTCTGAATCAAGAAGATATAGACTCAAAGGCATCAAGGTAATTGATCAGATTTCAAGTTGAAGGTATAATATTAAAGGCAATTAAGTTCTTGGATCAGTGTTTAGCTCATGAAGAAGTTTATGTGTTTTAGGGTCAACATAGGTTAAACTGGACACGGACATAGGTCAAGTAGAACACTGGTTTATCGGTCAGTCATTATGACATGACTGTAGCAAGCTGTAGGACATATATGGTCAAGAAGCAATTAAAAAGAATTATGTTGGTTTAGGGTTTACAGTTTATGAAACAGTCGTTGACAGAATTCTGGTTGCATGAATAGTTATGCTACATAAGATTTATGATCAACATGGCATAAGATAGGCATGCTTGAATCAACAGGACATATCAGTTCAGAAATGTAAACTTCAAGAAAAGACAGAGTTACTTGCCTCCGGTAGAATGCAACAGCTAACAGCTCAGTCACTGGTACTCAACCTTAGCTTTTCCTTTATCGCTAGGTCCTACGTCCTTCTTATCTACATAAACCATATCACTACTTTAGAATACCATATTTCTAGATCGTCTAATCCTAATCTACCCAAACGATCCTTATAACGCATTATACTTATCATATAACATACGTACCTGATATATTTATCAGATGGACTCGTACTTAGGAAATCACATAGCACATAGAACATGTATTTCATATAAAGCAACTATACACTTAGCAGAGAAACCTAACTCATAAGTAGTCATGCTATTCGATATACATTTTACTAGTTATAATCTCACAAAAATCGGACAGAGTCTCCTTTATATATGGACTATCCCGTCGGAAGATATCCGACTCCAATTCAAAATCAAATTCCTACGATGGATTTAAGATCCACCTACACTTCCAATGGATATATAATCATACCATATACCACTTAATTTGAAATTATCAATTGTCACTAAATCATATTTATCCGAATAATTCATAAATATGCATATAAATTCAAATTTAACCATATAACAATCCGAAAATTATTCATGCAGCTTATTTAATTCGAATAAATCGAAATTAAACTTATAAAATCATATATCAATTCTCTAGCAATTCACGGATAATTTAACGAACCAAAAACTCTCGAATTAATCATATAATTCGAATACAATTCATAAGGAAATTAAGGCAATATTTATAATTACACATGCATGCACTAAATCGATACAAACTGTGATTATAAAAATTTTATAGGTCTCAATCATCATCATCGACCACCACCGGTTCACCGGAGTTCATCACCGGTGGCGGCAAAGTCTGGGGCTCCCCAAAATTCGGGATTCCAACCACAAACTTCACCGATTACTTTTGTTTCGGACATGTTAAACAGGAAAAACCATCATAGGATCATCAATCTCGAGTAACCCACAAGAATTAACACACATATACTCGCATATATACACACGGTCACATATATATACATACACGAAATCATTTAACACGACACCAACATGATTTAAGTACTAAAAAGTAATTAAACATCATGGGTATCATTTCAAAGTAATCATCGCTATATACAAGCCGAAATAGAGTGAAAACCGAAGTGGGTTTCCACAGATTCTTCACAAAAATGACATGCATCGATGGTAATAGATAGCGGAACGAAAAATAAACACAAATTCGGTCTCGGATTATACAAACTTGCCGGAAAAAGGGGTCAACGGAGAGGAGAAAGATAATACCAAAAGAGAGAGAGAGAGAGAGAGAGAGAGAGAGAGAGAGAGAGAGAGTCGAGAGTGTTTATGCAGAGAGAAAGAAACAAGAATGAAGAAGAAGAAGTGGCGGTGTTGTTGTAATTAGCTGAGGGGTATAAATGTCATTTAGAAATTGCTCTTTTACTTTGCTGGAAATCTGTTTTTAAGTCACTATAAATTCGAAATTAAATAAATAATGGGGAGAAAAATAAAACTAAAATTTTTAAAATAAAGTTTATGAAATTAGAAGCACCCCATATTTTTAAAATAATATTTGGATCAAAAATGAATTTTATACGAATTTTTTGAAATAAAGGATCTTTAAATGAAATTAAGCTTTTTAAATCATTTTAAAATACCAAAACACACAAATAAATAC
Organism: Saposhnikovia divaricata; assembly: GCA_036435485.1. Lineage (NCBI taxonomy): Eukaryota > Viridiplantae > Streptophyta > Magnoliopsida > Apiales > Apiaceae > Saposhnikovia > Saposhnikovia divaricata. Next base: position 125,823,407 of record CM071597.1, on the reverse strand, counting down.
CCAAACTAATTTTTATAACTTACTAATATCACAAAGATGATAATGTAAAAGATTTCATGATTTAAACCAACTCCAATGATTTTATATGATTTTTAAAAAATTAAATATGCATTTTAAAAATACTTTTAATGCTCTAAAAATATAAATAAAATTCCACGGACATATACGACACATACCAATCATCACATAATCACATAAACATGATTTCACACATATTTTGACTTCACAAAATTATACTCATCACCTAAATCACGTAATTTCACATTTAACAATTAAATAAGAATTTAATAAATTGCGAAAAATTCTAAGTCGTTATAGCCTTCCCCCCTTAAAAGGATTCTGTACCCAGAATCTCACCTAAGTAAACAAATGAGGATACTTAGCAAGCATCTCGTTTTCAAGTTCCCAAGTCGACTCTTCGACTCTAGGATTCCTCCACAAAACCTTAACTAATTTAACAACCTTATTTCTAAACCTTCTATCACTTCTATCTTGAATCTCTACTGGCTGCTCTTCATAAGACAAATCTGGCTGAATATCGATAGGTTCATACTCAATTACGTGACTCATGGGGATTGTACTTCTTAAACATAGATACGTGAAACACATTATGAATATGGTGCATATGCGGTGGCAACGTCAATTCTTAAGCAACCTTTCCAACTCGCTTTAAAATCTCAAATGGTCCCACATACCTGGGACTTAACTTCCCTTTCTACCAAATCTTGTAACTCCTTTCCACGGTGATACTTTAAGTAACACTTGATCTCCTATCTCAAAACTCATGTCTTTCCTTTTCAAATCAGCATACTTCCTCTGTCGATCCTGGGCGGTAATTAATCTTTTCTGAATAACTTCAACTTTCTCTTTCGTCTACTGAAGCAGTTCTGGTCCTAATATCTTCCTTTCACAACTTCTTCCCAATACACTGGAGATCTACACTTCCTCCCATACAAAGCTTCATACGGTGGCATTCCAATACTTGCATGGTAACTATTGTTATATGAAAATTCAACCAACGGCAAATGTTCATCCCAACTTCCTTCGAAATCTAATGCACAAGCTCTAAGCATATCCTCTATTGTCTGAATAGTCCTTTCACTTTGTCCATCTGTTTGTGGATGGTAAGCTGTACTCATCTTCAGTTGCATTCCTAGGCATTCTTGAAATTGCTTCCAAAATCTCGAATTAAATCGCGGGTCTCGATCAGATACTATCGAAACATGAACTCCATGACGTGACACTATTTCCTTCAAATACAAATGCACTAACTTGTCTATTGAGAATCTTTCATTAATTGGTAAGAAATGAGCAGACTTCGTTAGTCGGTCAATAATTACCCAAATCGCATCATGATTCACTTTATTTCTTGGCAATCCTACTACAAAATCCATGGCAAGGTGCTCCCACTTCCACTCAGGAATATCTAATGGTTGTAACAATCCGCTTGGCTTCTGATGTTCTGCTTTAATCTTCTGACAAGTATAACACTTACTTATCCATTCGGCTATCTCACGCTTAATATCTGGCCACCAGAAATTTTCCTTCAGATCTCGATACATCTTTGTGCTTCCAAGGTGAATAGAATATCTCGAACTATGGGCTTCAGTCAGAATCTCATTCTTCAACTCTTCTACATTAGGAATCCATATTCTCTTTCCAAATCTTAAAATACCTTGATCATCTATCTGTGTACAAATTTCTTCTCCGGTCAACGTATTCATTTCGCAATTCGTTACTTCTTCTTGACATCTCCGAATCTTCTCCAGCAACTCTGGTTGAAAAGTCATCGTACTCAGAAACTCATCTGCATCCTTTGAATCATAAACTTCTGTTTGCACTAAATCACGCAAGTGTACGTGGTCACAAGTAATATAGAATTAAGTTAAGTTCGTTCCCACAGAGATCTGGTTTAGGTTTCAATTCAGTTAATGCACCTATGCAACAATGTATGGTTTTTATTCACTGCTAAGACAATTAACAAATTTGAGGGTTGATTAACTAAGATTAACTAAAAACAAATTAACAAACTAAGAATTAATTAACTAATGAGAATTTAAATTGAATTACTTATGCAAGAGAAAACATGGGATCCTAACTTCATTAAATACTTCGCTTAGAGTTGATGCCTTTAATCAAAGTATGTGATGGTTATGATATCTGATCAGACAACACGAAACAAGTATAGGCTACCTCTCAGTATATGAATACCAAACTACTCATACATCCACAAAAGAGATAGAAGATGGGTAGACACCAATTATGTTTAGACCCTATATCTCTATAAGATTTGAAAACATAACGGTTTAAGCATAAGTTGTCTATTAAGATCACATAGGGCAGCATAAAATAGTTCAAATTATGCTACAAATCATGATGTCAAAACATACATAATCCTATGCTAGCATGACAAGTTCTAAATCTCAAGATCCACTCTCGCTTCACAAGAGATTAACAAACAACTTAGATGTTAGCTACGCATCCAAGAAGAATAAGCACAACCATACAAGGATATCAATAATTCACCATACATAAATCTTTAAAGCAAACAAACTACTAAACTCCGTAAGTAAATCCGTTAGAATCCCATGACAACGATTAGTTCATAATTGAACCGCTCGTCATCATGGGATCTGATGAAACCATGATAATAAACAAAGTATGAATAATAACTATGCTAGAGTAATAGAGTTAAGAAAACAAATCCCAAAAAACATCCAAGAGTGTCGCCTAATTTAGAAGAAAACAAAAAGTAGATCAAGATCCCCGTTGCTTGTCACGAGCGTAGGAATCCTTCTCCAAGTCAGAATCTCTATCTTTGGCTCTCTCTCTATGTTATGAAGGGTGTTGGTACGTTCAAGGATGGTAGCATGTGTTTATATAGGCCACGGGACTCTTGTCACGGACTTGTAGAACTCAAGATACGGCCCAAACAGTAAATCAGGATTTTCGGCCGCAGCCAACCGCGCCCCCGCGCGCCCGTACCGTGCCCCCGCGTGCCCGAGAAGCCTCTCGCATGCCCGCGCACCCACCTTGCGTGCCCAGGTTCTGCCGGTTTGCTGATTTTTGCCGTTTTTCTTCGTTTTAACTCCTTTTTCCTTCGTTTCTTTTGCAAGTTGTCATTTTTCACTTCTTGAACTCAAATCCACCATAAAATATGCAATTTATGTCTTCCAACCTTAAGTTAGTAACCCTGCACAATCTCACTAAAATGAATAAAAAACACAACATACTTGAGGCCAAGTTAATCAATTTAAGCCGATTCGAAGCGTTCCAAGTGGATATAAAATCCACTTATCAACTTCTAAACTTAACTTCTCAAATTCTCGAAATAACTCCTTTGACATAGTCAATGTATTCAACCTTTCCTTTCTACTTAGCGTATCTGCTACAACATTCGCTTTTCCGGGATGGTAACTTATCGTGCAATCATAATCCTTAATCAACTCCAACCATCTTCTTTGTCTCATATTCAACTCTTTCTGGGTAAAGATATACTTCAAACTCTTATGATCGGTGAAAATTTCACACTTCTCTCCGTACAAGTAATGTCTCCATATTTTCAATGCGAACACAATTGCAGCTAACTCCAAATCATGTGTCAGATACTTCTGCTCATGCGGCTTAAGCTGTCTCGAAGCGTACGCAATAACATTTCCGTGTTGCATCAGAACGCATCCTAATCCTTTATGCGAAGCATCACTATAGATAACAAAATTTCCTTTATCATCTGGCAATACTAACACTGGCGCGGAAACTAATCTCTTCTTTAGCTCTTGAAAGCTCTCTTCACACTTATCATTCCAAATAAACTTCTCATTCTTTCGGGTCAACTTTATCAATGGGGTAGCAATCTTTGAGAAATTTTGTACAAATCTACAATAATAACCAGCCAATCCTAGAAAACTTCTCACCTCAGTAGGAGTTCTTGGTCTACTCCAACTCACCACCGCTTCAATCTTAGCAGGCTCCACTCGAATTTCTTCTTTACTAATCACATGACCTAAAAATTGCACTTCTTGCAACCAAAACTCACACTTAGAAAACTTGGCATATAATATTTCCTTTCTCAGGGTTTCCAATGCTATTCTCAAATGCTCGGCATGCTCTTCAGGGTTACTCGAGTATATAAGGATGTCATCAGTAAATATAATTACGAATTTATCCAAATATCTCTTGAACACTCTATTCATTAAATCCATAAACACAGCTGGCGCTTTCGTCAATCCGAAAGCCATCACTAAAAACTCATAATATCCATATCTCGTGCGAAATGCAGTCTTCGGAATGTCTTCTGGCTTGATCTTCAATTGGTGATAACCTGATCTCAAATCGATCTTAGGAAAGTAAGCAGCATCCTTCAGTTGATCAAACAAATCATCAATCCTTGGCAATGGATACTTATTCTTGATAGTCAATTTATTGAGTTCTCTATAATCGATACACAACCTCATGCTTCCATCCGTCTTCTTAACAAATAAAACTGGCGCTCCCCACGGGGACACACTCGGCCTTATAACTCCTTTATCCAATAAATCTTGCAATTGAGTGGCTAATTCCTTCATTTCAGCAGGTGCCATTCGGTACGTTGCTTTAGATACGGGTTCAGTTCCTGGTGCCAAGTTAATCGGGAATTCAATCTCTCTTTCTGGGGGTAATCCGGGCAATTTTTCAGGAAATACATCAGGAAACTCATTTACAACTGGAATATCTTCCATCCTAGGGGCTTGTTTCTCTGTATCAACTACGTGTGCTAAATAAGCTTCACATCCTTGATTCAACAATCTTTTCGCTTGTATAAATGTTAGAAATTTCTTATCTTGCTTCTGTCCTTGAAATATTACTTCACTACAATCTTCAGTATGCAACTTAACTTGCTTCTTCTTACACTCAATCTACGCATCATACGCGGACAACCAATCCATTCCTAAAATTACATCAAACTCTCCCAACTTAAAAGGTAATAAATCCACGTAGAAAAGAAATCCTTCAATCTTAATATTACAGTTAGGACACTCCCGGTCTATGAAAATCTTATCCTGGTTAGCAACTTCTACTACTAATGCCTTTTCTAATGGACGGATTTCACAGTGCAATTTATCAAGAAATCTTTCAGATATAAAGGATCTAGTTGCTCCTGAATCAATTAAAACTTTAGCTTCAAAAGAGTTGATAGGAAGCGTACCTGCAACCACATAGGCATCATTAACAGCTTCTTTAACAGACATATTGAAAGTACAGGCTCTGGGCTGAGGTGCTTGATACGGCACTTGTCGCGGTGCTGGTGGTGCGGTGATCCTCAAAACATTAGCAGTCTGGACAGGCTCCTTACAGTTCTTAGCAATATGACCAATCTTGCCACACTTATAACAAGTCAATCCTAGTGGCTTCGCTTCCGAACATTCTTGAGCATAATGTCCTTTCTTTCCATATTGTTAGCAAACTATGTTAAGCTTATTACAGATATCCGGGTGCTTTCTTCCATAAATTTTGCAGTCTGGTAGTACGGGTCTTGTTATAGCCTGAGGGTTTACTCCTTGGGGTCTACGGTCTTGTCCTCCGTTACCACCTCCAAACTTCTGAAAATTTCTCTGTCCTCCTTGTCGATTTCCAAACCTTCCTCTGTTCGGAAAACACCTCTGACCTTCTATCTCTTGGCTTTTCTCTACTTTCTCAAACTTTCTCTTCTTACCAGCTTTCTCCTTCTGGTTCAAATCACTTTCCCCTTCTATAATCATCACCTTCTGCACAACAGCAGAATAGGTTCTTAACTCAAACGCAGTAACTCTACTCCTTAACCAGGGCTTTAACCCATGCTGAAATTTCTTAGCCTTGCTGGCTTCGTTTCCTATATACTGGGTTGCAAACCTAGATAACTCAGTAAACTTAGCTTCATACTCCGCAACAGTCATTCCTTCCTGTTTCAATTCCATAAACTGAATCTCCAACTGGTCTTGTAAATAACCTGGCAGATATTTTTCATTAAACAATTCTACGAATCTTGGCCACGTAATCGCATTTCCTTCTGCGGCCTTAACAGGCTCCCACCAAAAATTCGCTTCCGCTCTCAAATAAAAACTGGCAAACTCCACCTTCTGAACCACATCAACCCTAACTAACGTGAAAGACTTCTCGATATCTGTAAGAACCCAGATTTTGGGTGGAATTAAAACTTTTATGTATTTAATGATGTAAGAATGAATAGTGGATACGGCTATAATGTAATAATTGATATTTGGGAAAGAATGAATGGAATTCGACTTTATTATGTTTATGTCTTGAAGAATGCTAAAGGGTGACAACATAGGTAAGAATAATCTATCTTCTAAGGGAATAAGATATGGCAACTTCAAGCAAGAGAATACTCTCATGTCATCCAGATCGATAACGATTAATCCAGTAGTTCCGTAAAAAGGTTAAGGAACGATCGAAAGAGAATACGGACAATTATACAACCCTAAGAGAACAAGTAAAGAATAAAGAATGAATAGTGTTTTGGTGGGAGTATATAATAATATGAGACGACACTATATAGAAGTATTCGGAACGGATTTCCGAGTTCGTATTAGTGATCCAGGGGGAAAATAAGTGTATGTAAAAGCTGTCGGATTCTGAAAAACCGCACTTTTATTTTCTCCGAGAGTTCCCTGGACACTGATAGCATTAAGTATTTAACGAATGGATTTAAGGAATATAAATTGGAAAGTTAGAATGAAAGATGGAGAATGAAAGTATTAATATTAAAGAGGATTCCCAGTAAACCCTAATTAGAAATCCGTGAAATATTCCCACGAACGATCAATCGAAACGGGTAATAACCGGACACAGAAACAAGCAGAGGGAGCAAGAGTCTTGTGCAAGCTACTAGTATAAATATCTAGTAACTAAACTAGAAGCAAGGAACTAGCACCTTAGAGGAAGAACTAAGTGCTTAGCAAAGTAACTACCTAGTTAAGCTCTAAACCACCATAAAACCAACACTTGTCTTGCCATTTCATCATCCAACACCTCATCACTTTAATAAAGTGACTTTTACAAGATATTATGTTGTAAGTGGATGAGAGTGGATGAGATTAAAACACAAAAATCAAAAGAAAACCAAGCAACTCTCTCCCCCCCATTTCCATTCCATTCGGCCATACCCTAATTCAAAATCCAAACTCAACCTTCCCACCATTGTTTCTTCTTGAAATTTTTAAGGTGAGACTTATATTTCATAAAACTTATTTCCTCAAAATCTTAGCACCAAACTCCTTTGTTTCCATTTTCAAAAAAATCAAACAAGAGGAGGGTGAATAGTGTTCATCATGTACTAACTTTGTTTTCTTTATTTTTCATGGTTGATCTAGCAAGCATAATCACTCCTAAGGACCATACAAGGCTTAGTAAGGCTATATCACTATCTAAGGAAGGTATAAAGCTCTTGAAACCCTAACCCTTGTTTGAGATTTAAGTATGTTTATGATAGGTATAGCTTAGTTATGGTTATGTTAAGGTTATAAGCATGATTATGTATGGATCTTGGATAAATGATGTAAATAGCTAGATGAATGGAAAGGCATTGCTTGGCCTCAGTTCATGTATATAAGTCATATATATGTTGTTTGGGTTGGATACTATGTTCATGGGAAGATTCGAAATTGGTAGATATTCGATTTACAGCCGTTATAATGCCTGATTTTACAATACCATGTTTTGTATGCCATTTTCCATGTCGAACCCCTACTTTCCAGAGACCTTATCTGCCATGATAGGATAGGTAATGTTCTAAGCTTCGTTTTGATATAAAGATCACATGAAACGGACTTACGGTTTAGGATTTATGACCAAATTACTAAAAGTAGTTCGAATCCGTAAACGAAAGTTCGTAACTGAAATTGAACCCTCGTAAACTATGTAACGTCATGGCGAATCTTGGTAAATAAATACTAGGGGTAAGAAGGAAGGTGTGAAAGAAAACCGTATGTCAAAAAGAGCATTTTTTCGATTTATTAAAAATGTTCGAGTCGAGGTTAAACGCGAACGAACCCCTAAAAAGACGACTCTTTTATAACTTCGGTAAAACACTTAGAAAACGGGCGATAAAACTCGGAGTATAATATTGGTTCGTAACGATCAACCTTAGAACTCATATGACTTAAGTATGTCCCAAGTATGAGTACAATGACATGTCGTATTAACGAACGAATGTCGGGTCGGATCAGTGATAAAAAGTAATCCACTAAAAGGGGTATAACGAGATAACTCGAGAACGTGTTTCGATTTAAGTATAACTTAACTTTTAATATGTTAAGTGATTAATCCCGAATGCCTTGGCTATTTATAGATCACCAAGCTGAACCGGGACCCGCTACCACTACCCCTTACCGTACTCGACTACCAGGCAAGTTTCAATTCCCTTCTTTTAGGTTGTTGTTGTGATTGAATAAATATATATATATATATATATATGTTTTCTGATATACATATGCCATAGCATGCATGCCTGCTTTCAAAGTTATATCATTATGCTTGTTCCCCGATTGTTATTGGCTTATAAATTAGATAGCTATCGTATCAGTTATAAGCCGGATTATTGTAAGACCCTCATAGAAGGGCGTATACATCTTATTCATCATTATAGACCTGGAGTCAATATTTCTTGATATATCGAGATTACCTCGGAGGAAAATATTTAAGTAAATATTTTCCATTATTCGGGCGACGATTATTACTTGAATATTCGTTCGAGACTAATTATTTTAACGATCCTTACTTCAAATAATTATTTGAACGTAACTATTCAACGAATAATATTTCTCAATATTCATTCAGAGTCGAATTGATTATCGATTATTATTTCGAATACTCTTCTAAAGATGAGACTACTAAATGAATATTATGTGGACATTCATTTAGAATATTATTTTATTAAATAAATATTACTTTTGAAAATTTATTTAAGATGTTAAGTACTTGATGAATATTATCTTCAATATTCATCTGAAGCTTGATTTATTTATCGAATATTATATCGAATATTCCTTTAAAGCTTGGATTACTAAATAAATATTACTTGATATTCATTTAGAATATTATTCATTAAATGAATATTACCTTATCAATATTCATTTAAATTCCTAATTAATTATGAATATTATTTTGAATATTCATCCAGGGTTCTATTTAATCATCAAATATTATTTTAAATATTTTAAATATTCCTTTCAGGACTTATTAAGTAATGAATATTATTTTGAATATTCATTTGATTATTTAATTATGCAATAAATATTCTCGCGATATTTCTTCAAGAATTATTTGGGAAATACTCTGATTAAAGATATTCTTTCATATTCCTAAATAATCTGTAAAATATTTTAATTCAATAAATATTCTCTGAGTCATATTATTCCATACTTATGCAATAAATATTTTATTCCATACTTAGAATAACCTCGATAAGGTTTATCTTCTTCGATTATTACAGAAAATATCTCGGAGTCATATTATTATTAATCTTATATCAAGAAAGGTTCTCAGACATCATTCTTCTTTGAGTCTATCTCCTTAATAATAAGGGAACCTTACTTGGAAAATGTTATTTATCTTGTCGGCTTCCCGGTCATAAAGTATTCCCTTCACTCGCAACTCGGGTGCTGTTGACTTATTAAGTCGTTGCTTACCTTCTCATCTTTCGAGGGGTAAGATTACTGGAACAAGTTGATATCCGTTACCAAGTAATAGCTTAGGAGTTATTGGTAAATTTTCCTTTCCAACTAGATTCGACTACTTTGTGGAGTCTTATCAACAAGTATTATACTTGGGGAAAGGGGGACGAACGTTACATTCAGAATAATGAATTCTATTTGAACTAGGAGTCGTGTAAGAGGCCGAGTAGCGCCGGTCCATCCCCTTTGGCCCAACCGTTGGCCGGGGAGAGCTAGTAAGGCGGTATACAAGTAAAGCCGTCAGTTCTTCCTTCTACCGGTAGTAAATCTAAATTGAGCTGTACGATCTCGACTGATCATCAAGATTGGAACAGTGGGCGCGGTGAATACTCCATCATTGGTTCATCATGCAAATTTATTTATTTCCTGCAACATGATTACTGTTGGCTGAGTTGGAAAAGTGTTCATAACTGGAATTGCAACCTTTTCATGCAAGTTCCTCTTCTTAATAACAATAAGAATATCTCGCTTACTTTGATGTAGCAGATATTTCTACAAACAAATACTTTCAGTTACCTTGTAACTTCATCGTTCATATTATACTGGCATCATTTCCGTAAATGCATGGCATATGGTTTGAAAGATAGCTTTGAACTGTTTTAAATTATCGTTAAGTTATATTATTGTTGGTGGGATTTCGCTCACCCTTGCTTTGTTTACATTATGTCACAACAACAACTAGGACAGATGGCTCGCGTCAGGCGCACTCGGCGCAAGCAGGTTACCCGACCCACCGGACTACCCGCTGAGATGCTAGCCGCCATTGCTGAGGTAGCATAGTTAGACAGCTTTTGGTTTCCTGTTTAACTATATGTATAATTAATGTAATTAACGACAAAACTTTTAAACCTATGATGTTATCCTTTTGGGATTGTAATAACTTTTATTCGTAACCCTTTAATGTAAGACTTATTTCAATTTAATCTCTGGGACTATAACTGTTGTGTGTGTGAGTGGTAATTATTGTGGGGTCACAGCATGTGATTTATTTATTATGGACTCAAGTCAAGTATTATGAATGGATGTAAGACCGTAACCACCAGATCCCTGACCCCGGATCTGGGGGTGTTACAGAGATGGTATCAGAGCGAGAGTTATATATCCCAAGAGATGATACGACGTTATATAATAATAAATTCAATAATATAATAAGAACCCTTGCCAGGTTCACCTAAAACCCTTACGGGAACTTTTAAGTATCATGATAGTAACATAGTTCGTCTTGTGTAGGCGAGCGACATATCGGCCCAGGAGGCAGCTGCGAGACAGCATGATGAGGACATGTTCCGGACTAGGGACCCGTACTATGAGCACTTGCCTGAGGAGGATACTGAGCCTGAGGAGGAGGACGCTGAGGAGGTCCAGGTTGATGCTGATACTGATGTGATCGATTCTGAGGAGGAGGACCCTGAGGAGGTCCAGGTTGATGCTGACACAGATGTTGTTGAGACTGAGGGGGAAGAGGACCCGGAGGGGATCTAGACAGGACAGGATGCTGAGTTAGTGGTTGAGGATGATGATTATTGGGTTGTGTCTGAGATCAGGACTTTGGGAGATGACACTAACATGACCACGGATCAGGTGGTGCCGGTAGATGAGGGTGTTGAGGGAGATATAGATGAGCCAGTAGTTGGTGCTGTAGGGAGTTCTGGACTTTTTGTGCCACTCCTCCCTGTTGAGAGAGCCCCTACCCCACCACCACTACCTGTGAGCCCGTACCCCGACGAGTTTGAGGAGCTTACCCTAGAGCCCCAGCAGACAGAGACTGCCGCTCCAGCTGAGCCATCCACCCCACCTCATGCCCCGATAGGAGGAGTCCCAGTATGTGTTCACAACTTGATTGTGAACGGGCTTTATAGAGAGTTGTCTGTGGCAGATGCCAGGTTGGCAGAGTCTAGGAGTGAGTTAGCAGCAGAGAGAGCCGCCCGGATGAGGTTGCAGGGCAGGAGGACTATCAGTGACAGGGTTGGGTATAGGGCTGTGACCCGCATCGAGCTGAGGGCTCGGGTGAGGGTGCGACAGTTGCCTACTGATGGGCATGGTAGGGTAGACAGAGCAGAGGCTGAGGAGGTTTTCCGCATCGCCATGGGGAGGGTTCGGAGGATGTTTCGTCGTGGTGGCTGATTTCAGATGTAGTGATGCAGTGGTCTAGTTGTCTAGTCATGTACGGACATAGTAGTGCCGACTTTTGTAGGGATGGTTTTCTTGTACTTGTTTTCCCTTTTTGCAGACTAGACAGATAGACAGCTTATTTCACTTTTGACTTGTTGTTGTTGTTAGGATGGCTGTACTTTAAACTATCGTTGTAACTCGGATGTTGTACCTTTTCGGTACCTGGTATATATTTGTTTCCCTTTCAGTCATTACAATTTTATTGGGATGTGATCACGAGTTTATTAGCATATGTATTACTTTTCGATTAAGTTGCAATGAGATATAAAACTGTGGGATTTTAAACCCAATCATGTACAGAATTATGCAAGGAAAAAATCCTTTAAAACAGGTAAGTGAACCTAATGTATAATTTTCCAAATTTTCAGTAAAATGCCTCCAAGACGAATGGGCACTAGGGCTAACCCCCGAGAATCTACTGACCAAGAGAGTCACAACCAACACGAGGAAAATCGTGAAAGTAGTGAAGAACAAGATCAGGACTATAATGAGCAAGAAGATTCCCAGTATGGAGCAGAGGATGAACCCCTGTACTCTGAAGAATTTGAAGGGAATATAGAGGGTGGAGAAACTGAAGTAGAACAGGAAGGGGAGAACCAGGGCGGAAACCCCATGGGCCAGTTTATGGATCTACTTAGGCAGAATTTGAACCAATACCCCCAACCACCACCAGGCAACAACACTTCAGTGGCAAATTCCTTTAGGGCCTTTAAGTCCCTTAAGCCCCCAGAGTTCCACGGATCGGCTGATCCCGTTGAGGCGAGGGCCTGGATCAAGGAAATGGAAAAATCTTTTGAGATTCTGAGTATCAATGAGGCTCAGAAGACTGTTTTTTCTACTTACCTACTAAAGGGAGAGGCCAATTATTGGTGGGAAGCCAAGAAGAACATGGAGACTGATGCTGTCATAGCCTGGGAAAGGTTCAAACAATTATTCCTGGAGAAGTACTTCCCGAAGTTCATGAAAACCCAGATGGAACTTAAGTTCTTGGAACTGAAACAGAACAATATGTCAGGGGCTGACTATGAGGCCAAATTTACTGAGCTATCGAGATTTGTGCCAGAGTTTGTAGACACAGAAGAGAAGAAAGCTAACATGTTTCAACAAGGGCTGAAGCAGTGGATCCAGAATAGGGTGGCGGTTTTAGAGATTACAGATTATGCCACCTTGGTGTAGAAAGCAACCATTGTGGAGGCTGGTAGTGATCAGATGCAGAGAGAGAGAGAGAGAAAGGGGGCATAAAGAGAAAGCATGTTAGTATGGGCGGAAGATCCGCTGGAGGAAAACCCCCAACCAAGTTTAATCGAGGGGCGGTTTCCCTACCAGGGAGGAATGTAGGGTTTAAACAATCTGCGAGTGTAAGTGTGAGCCAGGGCGGCCACCAATCAGGAATGTCCCGTTCCAACCCTTCTCGACCTCCATTGCCATTGTGTGCTACTTGTGGGAAGAGGCACTCCGGGGTGTGCAACCTGAAGCAGATAAACTGTTATAAATGTGGGCGAGCTGGGCATTATGCTACCTCTTGCACCACGGTCATCCCTAACAGCACAACCTGTTTCCAGTGTGGACAGCGAGGGCACATGAGGAAGGATTGCCCAAAGAGCAAACCAGCAGCATCAGGAGCAAGCAAGGTTGCCTCAAATAGGCCACCAACTGCTAGGACTTTTAATATGTCAGTACAAGATGCCGTGAGGGACACAGATGTGATAGCAGGTACTTTTTCTCTCAATTCAGTCAGTGCAAATGTCTTATTTGATTCAGGAGCAACTAAGTCTTTTATATCTAGAGATTTTGCGCATAAGTTGAAACTTAAAACCCAGCCACTAAGAGATTCCTTACTAGTAGAAATAGCTAATCAGGGAATCGTACCGGTTAATCAAATTCACCCCGATTGTAAGCTAGAAATAGGAGGACGATCCTTCTATGTCGATTTAATTCCTTTTAAGCTAGGGGAATTCGATGTCATTTTGGGTATGGATTGGTTGTCTCGCAATGATGCGCGGATAGATTGTAAAGGGAAAAAGGTTAAGTTGAAAACCCCAGGGAAGAAAGAAATAGTGTTTAAGGGGATGCGACAGACCCAGAAAATCCTGACCATGGCGCAAGCCAAGAGATTGTTACGAAAAGGGAACGAGGCTTATTTAGCCTACGTTATAGATACTCAGAAGGAAGTGCCAAGATTGCAAGACATTCTGGTAGTTAATGAGTTCGAGGACGTGTTCCCACAAGATCTTCCCGGACTACCACCTGATAGGGTAATTGAGTTTGCCATCAAATTAGCCCCGGGGACGGTGCCGGTTTCGAAGACCCCGTACCGACTAGCCCCAGTAGAAATGAAGGAGCTAGCTGAACAATTACAGGAATTGTTGGATAAGGGCATGATAAGGCCCAGTGTGTCGCCTTGGGGCGCACCAGTGTTGTTTGTTAAGAAAAAGGATGGAAGTATGAGGTTATGCATCGACTACAGAGAATTGAACAAGCTAACCATAAAGAATAAGTATCCATTGCCCAGGATAGACGATTTGTTTGACCAGCTAAGAGGAGCTGAATACTTCTCTAAGATTGATTTGAGAACGGGATATCACCAACTGAAGATCAAACCTGAAGATATCCCGAAGACTGCATTCCGCACCAGATATGGACATTATGAGTTCTTAGTTATGTCATTTGGATTGACCAACGCCCCAGCAGCCTTCATGGACCTAATGAATAGAGTGTTCAAGGAATATTTGGACAAATTCGTGATAGTTTTCATTGATGATATTCTCATCTACTCAAAGACAGAGGCAGAACACGCTGAACATTTAAGGATAACCTTAGAAATACTCAGGAAGGAGCAGTTATATGCCAAGTTCTCCAAGTGTGAGTTTTGGAAAAATGAGGTACAATTCTTAGGGCACGTGATCAATAGAGAAGGAGTGTTGGTTGACCCCTCCAAGATAGAAGCAGTTTCAAACTGGGAACGACCAACTACTCCAACCGAGGTGAGGAGTTTCATTGGACTGGCCGGATATTACAGGAGATTTGTCCAAGACTTTGCGAAAATCACAGCTCCATTAACTCGACTTACCCGTAAAACCGAGAAATTTGAATGGACTGAGAAATGCGAGAAGAGTTTCCAAGAGTTAAAGAAGAGGCTGGTGACAGCCCCAGTGCTGGCATTACCTGATGGAAAAGGAGATTTCGTGATTTACTGTGATGCTTCGCATAAAGGACTGGGATGCGTGCTTATGCAGCACGGCAAGGTAATAGCGTATGCGTCTAGGCAATTGAAGGATTATGAAGTCAGATATCCCACGCATGATCTAGAACTAGCAGCCATAGTCTTCGCTTTAAAGATTTGGAGACACTACCTGTATGGGGAAAAATGCGAGATTTAAACAGACCATAAGAGCCTCAAATACATTTTCACTCAGAAAGAGCTTAACATGCGCCAGAGGAGATGGTTAGAGTTAATCAAGGATTACGACTGTGAAATTCGCTATCACCCGGGCAAAGCCAATGTGGTGGCTGACGCCCTTAGTAGGAAAGAGAAGCTCAAGATGATAACTTCAGAGAAAGAGCTAGTGAAAGATTTTGAGAAGTTGGAAATCGAGGTTAAGTTACCTGGAGAGGGCCAAGAAAAGTTGATGGAAATTAGAATCCAACCTCCATTGCTAGAAAAGATTAGACTGTGCCAGGAACGGATGATGGAGGAAGAAAAGAACTCCACAGAAGAGCTAATGACCGGGGAGGAAATTAAGTGCGAAAGAGACAAGGAAGGGATCATGAGGTACACATACAGGATATGGATCCCAAATGTTCAGGAACTCAAGAATGAGATTTTAAATGAGGCACACAACTCAAGATACTCAGTGCACCCCGGTAGCACCAAAATGTATAGGGATTTGAAGGAGTATTACTGGTGGCCCAATATGAAAAAGGGCGTAGCAGAGTGGGTAAGCAGATGCTTGACCTGCCAACGAGTGAAGGCAGAGCACCAGAAACCCAGCGGACTTCTACATCCCTTAGAGATTCCAGAATGGAAATGGGAACACATAGCCATGGATTTCGTAGTAGGTTTACAAAGGACCAAGGCTAATCATGACGCCATATGGGTAATTGTAGATCGACTGACGAAATCGGCTCACTTTCTCCCGATCAACGAAAGGTACACGGTCGACAGACTAGTGGACATCTACTTAAAAGAGATAGTGGCGCGACATGGAGTCCCAGTCGCAATAGTATCCGATCGAGATCCTAGATTTAACTCCAGGTTTTGGAGAAGTTTTCAAGAATGTGTAGGGACCCGGCTGAACATGAGCACAGCCTACCACCCCCAGACAGATGGGCAAAGTGAAAGGACCATCCAAACGCTAGAAGATATGTTGAGAGTCTGCGCGATAGACTTCAAGGGAAATTGGGATGATCACTTGCCATTGATTGAGTTCTCCTACAATAACAGTTATCATTCAAGCATTGGGATGCCACCTTATGAGGCCTTTTATGGAAGAAAATGTCGATCTCCCTTGTATTGGGATGAAGTTGGAGAATGAAAGATGCTCGGGCCCGAAGTGGTCCAACGAACTAAAGAAGCAGTAGATCTAATCAGGGGACGGTTGGTAGCAGCCCAGGATCGACAAAAGAAATATGCCGACTTAGCTCGGAAAGGCAAGGAATACGAAGTAGGGGACCTAGTGTTCTTGAAAGTGTCACCTTGGAAAGGTTTAATGAGATTTGGGAAGAAAGGAAAGCTGAGTCCCAGATACATTGGACCATTTGAGATCTTGAGACGGATTGGGGAACTAGCTTATGAGCTCGCATTGCCCCCGAATCTACAGCAGGTGCACAATGTGTTCCATGTTTCGATGCTGAGGAAGTATAATCCGGATGCTAAGCATATTGTAGAGTATGAGCAAGTGGACATGCAACCAGACCTGACCTATGTGGAGCAACCTGTGGAAATCATAGACCGGAAAGAACAAGTGCTCCGAAACAAGGTCATTCAGCTAGTCAGAGTTTTGTGGCAGAACCACAATGTAGAAGAATCCACCTGGGAACTTGAAAGCGCAATGCAAGAGAAGTACCCCCACTTGTTTTCAAACTGATTCCGGGACGGAATCCTTTTAAGGAGGGGAGACTGTAAGAACCCAGATTTTGGGTGGAATTAAAACTTTTATGTATTTAATGATGTAAGAATGAATAGTGGATACGGCTACAATGTAATAATTGATATTTGGGAAAGAATGAATGGAATTCGACTTTATTATGTTTATGTCTAGAAGAATGCTAAAGGGTGACAACATAGGTAAGAATAATCTATCTTCTAAGGGAATAAGATATGGCAACTTCAAGCAAGAGAATACTCTCATGTCATCCAGATCGATAACGATTAATCCAGTAGTTCCGTAAAAAGGTTAAGGAACGATCGAAAGAGAATACGGACAATTATACAACCCTAAGTGTAAGAACCCCAAATTTTGGATATAATTAAAACTTTTTATTAAGTAATGATAAAATGGGGAACAAAGATTCCGACAACAAGGTCACCAGCTCTAATGAATTGTGGTTTCAAAGAACAATGATTGTAATGAATGGATATTGCTTTGGACAATGATCCTGATGCATTGGTATATTGTCAGAATAGAGTAATTCGATGGTTGAGGACCTAGATAAGAATAATCTACCATCCAGGTAGGAGCTAATGGATCCTTGAAGGAAAAATGAGTACGTGCATAGTGTTTCCCATACGTGCATAGTATTTCCCGTACGTGCATAGTGTTTCCTGTACGTGCATAGTAATTTGGTGGATGAATAGTGATTTTGTAAGTTGGAAAACTTTTCACTCCACCCTATGTACGGGACGTGATATGGATGTTTCGAAGTCATATTAGTAATACGCGGAGGAAATAAGTGAATGCAGAGACGATCGGAATTCAGAAATTCCAAATTCTTTTCGGATAATATTTGACCGGACAGTGGATTAAATATTATTATAATCCAAGAATTGAGATATTAACTTTGAGGATTTGATATTTTGGGATGTTATTATATTTGATTTAAGAATGAAGGTAGGAAACCACTGAGGAGTGGTTATGGCTACAATGTAATAATTGATATTTGGAAAGAATGAATGGAATTCGACTTTATTATTTCTATGTCTTGAAGAATGCTAAAGGGTGACAACAAAGGTAAGAATAATCTATCTTCTAAGGGAATAAGATATGGCAAATTCAAGCAAGAGAATACTCTCATGTCATCCAGATCGATAACAATTAATCCAGTAGTTCCGTAAAAAGGTTAAGGAACGATCGAAAGAGAATACGGACAATTATACAACCCTAAGAGAACAAGTAAAGAATACAGAATGAATAGTGTTTTGGTGGGAGTATATAATAATATGAGACGACACTATATAGAAGTATTCGGAACGGATTTCCGAGTTCGTATTAGTGATCCAGGGGGAAAATAAGTGTATGTAAAAGCTGTCTGATTCTGAAAAACCGCACTTTTATTTTCTCCGAGAGTTCCCTGGACACTGATAGCCTTAAGTATTTAACGAATGGATTTAAGGAATATAAATTGGAAAGTTAGAATGAAGGATGGAGAATGAAAGTATTAATATTAAAGAGGATTCCCGGTAAACCCTAATTAGAAATCCGTGAAATATTCCCACGAACGATCAATCGAAACGGGTAATAACCGGACACAGAAACAAGCAGAGGAAGCAAGAGTCTTGTGCAAGCTACTAGTATAAATATCTAGTAACCAAGTGGGCAAGAGTAACTAGATTAATTGGAGCATAACTAGTACTTAGAAATCAAAAACCCTTGGTTAAGCTTTCAACCATGGAAAACACAACACTTGTCCATGCTAATTACCTCATCCAATGCATCACACTCCACTAGCACCACTTGGATGAGATATTATCTCATAAAATCACTTTAAACATTATTACAATCAACCAATACAAAGAAAAGAGCAAGAACACTCCCCCCCCCCATTTCCATTCCATTCGGCCTCAACATAAATTCCAAATCCAAACTCCACCTTCCCACCATTGTTTGCTCTTGAAATAATTAAGGTGAGTCTTACATTTCATAAAACTTATCTCCTCAAAATCTTAGCTTCAAACTCATCTTTTTCCATTTTCAAAAAAAAAAAAATCAAACAAGAGGAGGGTGAATAGTGTTCATCAAGTACTAACTTTGTTTTCTTGATTTTCCATGGTTAATCTAGCAAGCATAATCACTCCTAAGGACCATACAAGGCTTAGTAAGGCTTTATCACTATCTAAGGAAGGTATAAAGCTCTTGAAACCCTAACCCTTGTTTGAGATTTAAGCATGTTTATGATAGTTATAACTTAGTTATGGTTATGTTAAGATTATAAGCATGATTATGTATGGATTTTGGATTAATGATGTAAATAGCTAGATGAACGGAAAGGCATTGCTTGGCCTCAGTTCATGTATATAAGTCATATATATGTTGTTTGGGTTGGATACTATGTTTATGGGAAGATTCGAAATTGGTAGATATTCGATTTACAGCCGTTATAATGCCCGATTTTGCAATACCATGTTTTGTATGCCATTTTCCATGTCGAACCCCTACTTTCCAGAGACCTTATCTGCCATGATAAGATAGGTAATGTTCTAAGCTTCGTTTTGATATAAAGATCACGTGAAACGGACTTACGGTTTAGGATTTATGACCAAATTACTAAAAGTAGTTCGAATCCGTAAACGAAAGTTCGTAACTGTAATTGAACCCTCGTAAGCTATGTAACGTCATGGCAAATCTTGGTAAATAAATACTAGGGGTAAGAAGGAAGGTGTGAAAGAAAACCGTATGTCAAAAAGAGCATTTTTCGATTTATTAAAAATGTTCGAGTCGAGGTTAAACGCGAACGAACCCCTAAAAGACGACTCTTTTATAACTTCGGTAAAACACTTAGAAAACGGGCGATAAAACTCGGAGTATAATATTGGTTCGTAACGATCAACCTTAGAACTCATATGATTTAAGTATGTCCCAAGTATAAGTGCAGTGACATGTCGTATTAACGAACGAATGTCGGGTCGGATCAGTGAGAATAAGTAATCCACTAAAAGGGGTATAGCGAGATAACTCGAGAACGTGTTTCGATTTAAGTATAACTTAACTTTTAATATGTTAAGTGATTAATCCCGAATGCCTTGGCTATTTATAGATCACCAAGCTGAACCGGGACCCGCTACCACTACCCCTTACCGTACTCGGCTACCAGGCAAGTTTCAATTCCCTTCTTTTAGGCTGTTGTTGTGATTGAATAAATGTATATATATGATTACTGATATACATATGCCATTGCATGCATGCCTACTTTCAAGTTGAATTGATATACTTGTTCCCTGAATGTTATTGTTGGCTTATAAGCTAGATAGTTATATATCAGTTATAAGCCGGTTATTGTAAGACCCTCATAGAAGGGCGTATACATCTTATTAATCAAAAATAGACCGGGAGTCAATATTCCTTGATATATCGAGATTACCTCGGAGGAAAATATTTAAGTAAATATTTTCTATTATTCAGGCGACGAATATTATTTGAATATTCGTTCGAGATTATTTATTTTAATGATCCTTACTTCAAATAATTATTTGAACGTGATCATTCGACGAATAATATCTGTCAATATTCATTCAGAGTCGAATTGATTATCGATTATTATTTCGAATACTCTTCTAAAGATGAGACTACTAAATGAATATTATGTGGACATTCATTTAGGATATTATTTTATTAAATAAATATTACTTTTGAAAATTCATTTAAGGTATTAAGTACTTGATGAATATTATCTTCAATATTCATCTGAAGCTTGATTTACTTATCGAATATTATATCGAATATTCCTTTAAAGCTTGGATTACTAAATGAATATTACTTGATATTCATTTAGAATATTATTCATGAAATGAATATTACTTTATCAATATTCATTTAAATTCCTAATTAATTATGAATATTATTTTGAATATTCATCCAGGGTTCTATTTAATCATCGAATATTATTTTAAATATTTTAAATATTTCTTTCAGGACTTATTAAGTAATGAATATTATTTTGAATATTCATTTGATTATTTAATTATGCAATAAATATTCTCTCGATATTTCTTCAAGAATTATTTGGGAAATACTCTGATTAAAGATATTCTTTCATATGCCCAAATATTCTTTAAATATTTTAACTCAATAAATATTCTCTGAATATTTATTCCATACTTAGAATAATCTCGATAAGGTTTATCTTCTTCGATTATTACAGAAAATATCTCGGAGTCGTATTATTATTAATCTTATATCAAGAAAGGTTCTCAGACATCATTCTTCTTTGAGTCTATCTCGTTAATAATAAGGGAACCTTACTTGGAAAATGTTATTTATCTTGTCGACTTCCCGGTCATAAAGTATTCCCTTCACCCGCAACTCGGGTGCTGTTGACTTATTAAGTCATTGCTTACCTTCTCATCTTTCGAGGGGTAAGATTACTGGAACAAGTTGATATCCGTTACCAAGTAATAGCTTGGGAGTTATTGGTAAATTTTCCTTTCCAACTAGATACGACTACTTTGTGGAGTCTTATCAACAAGTATTATACTTGGGGAAAGGGGGACGAACGTTACATTCAGAATCATGAATTCTATTTGAACTAGGAGTCGTGTAAGAGGCCGAGTAGCGCCGGTCCATCCCCTTTGGCCCAACCGTTGGCCGGGGAGAGCTAGTAAGGCGGTATACAAGTAAAGCCGTCAGTTCTTCCTTCTACCGGTAGTAAATCTAAATTGAGCTGTACGATCTCGACTGATCATCAAGATTGGAACAGCGGGCGCGGTGAATACTCCATCATTGGTTCATCATCCAAATTTATTTATTTCCTGCAACATGATTACTGTTGGCAGAGTTGGAAAAGGGTCATAACTGGAATTGCAACCTTTTCTTGCAAGTTCCTCTTCTTAATAACAATAAGAATATCTCGCTTACTTTGATGTAGCAGTTATTTCTACAAACAAATGCTTTAAGTTACCTTGTAACTTCATCGTTCATATTATACTGGCATCATTTCCGTAAATGCATGGCATATGGTTTGAAAGATACTTTTGAACTGTTATACATTATCGTTCAGTTATATATTATTGTTGGTGGGCTATTGCTCACCCTTGCTTTATTATTATATCACAACAACAGCTAGACCAGATGACTCGCACAAGGCGCACTCGACGCGGGCGAGGACGATGAGACTACCAGAGCTGAAGAAGAAGCTATTGGTAGGGTATATTTATTCTTTCAGTACCAAGAATATGGTCTAGTATGACTTATGTAAATGGATGGCAAAGAGTATGTATTATATTGAAATTCTTTTGGATTGTAAGAACTCATAATGTGATTAATAAAAATTTGATTGTTACTCTGATTTCATCTCTGGGACTATAACGGGTGTGTTTTATATTGTTGTGTTGGGTTATAGAGACGTAATTTATTTTATGTTAAGGAAAGTTCAATTGTTGTGGACAGAATTGGAAACCGTAACCACCGGATCCCGGACCCCGGATCTGGGGGTGTTACAGAAGTGGTATCAGAGCGTACGTTATAAACCCCAGAGATGAGGTGACGTTAAAACAATAAATTCAATAAGATAATAAGAACTCTTGCCAAGTTCATAGTCGGACTACTTAATGTAGTGATGACATATAAAACCCTTATGGGAACTCGTAAGTATAATGATAGTAACTTAGCTCGATATCGTATCGACGAGTAAGGCGACTGACCTTGAGGCATACGAGCAACAGCGCGATGATGCTTTATATGCTGAAGATCAGCGGGTAATTCGATGGAGTACCCTACTGGAGACCCGGAAGAGGTTCCAGCAGATAAGGAAAATCCTGTTAGGATAAGGAGCTTACCCATGGGTAATGAGGGTCGCAGCCAGAAGGACTGTGATGATTAAGATATGGTGCTCAGAAAAGTGAGTATAAAGAACCGAGATATTATTAAGAGATCCGAAGATGCATGTTGAATTCATAGCCGGACTACCAGATGTAGTACCAGCAAGAAAGAAGGATTGGAAGAATTACTTGAGATCTTATACGGAAATAGATGAGAATCCTTAGAGATTTTCATCTTAACAAAGAAAGAGCTAGAGGGATGTATGATTATCAAAGACATCGATTTAGGGCGAGGAACGGAGTCCCTAGGAATAGTTGAGAAGGAGGCAGTAAGTGCCATATCATTTGATAAATGAATTAGTATGAATATGGTCAGTAATAATTCGCCATGAGAAGGCAGGTGTCGTAGGTTGTAAATTATGGAACCAAATTGAGGTTAATAAGGTGGTTTTATTAAGGAAAATGTTCATTTTATGAATGAATCATTTAGAAAGTAAAGACATTGGGAAGTGATAGCATGATTGGGTAAAGTTATATAAGGAAGTAGTAAGCAAGACAATGATCTCAGAACCTACCGGAAGATAAGACCAGTGAGTCAAGATGAACTCGTAATGAGACTACTTCCAGAGACTGAGTATAGAGTTAATTCAACTCAGTTAAATGATGAACCAGAAACGTTAGATGCATGTGATTCAGAGGAATATTAAATTCCTTCTTCTCTTTGAATGGATTATAGTAGTTACCTTAAGTTTACTCCGACACGGAATTATAATAGATCAAGTAATACGATCAGCAGTTAAAGAGAAAAATGTGAGAAAATCTTCCTGGAGCTAAAAGGTGAAATTGGTAATGACCAAGAGCTGGCATTGCTTAATGGAAAAAGGAGACTTTGTGCTTCCAATGACGCTTCGCATAAAGGGTTAGGTAGACCGACATTTGGTAGTATTGAATATCAGGACGTTGTGACAGGTTTCAGTTTGAGACTATTGATTCCCTTCTAAGGGATGGATATAATTGATTCCTCTCCAGTGGGTAAACTTCCAATCCGATGATGATTATTTCGTTAACTATGACTGCTTATGATTCCACCTGCTTGGAGGTTCATAGAACTATTCTTCAGGTTTCGAAACTGGTCTCCTTAATGTTACCAGTAGGTGGGTAGATTGATCAAAATTTCCCTGAGTCTGGAAAGGAATTCGGTGAATTTTGGCAAACCTTGTCTTTCTGATTATCAGAGAATGTCATGGAAGAGAGTAAAAATTGGAGCAAACCCTGTGATTTGGGTAAGGATGCTGTAAAATGGGTTAGTAAACGGACCCTGAGCATTACAATCGACGGTAGTGATAAAATGATGAAGTGAGATTGGACGAAAATAGGAAATGTAAGTAAGAAACCAGCCGGACTGAGAAATTCCAGGATTGACTTAAATGAAAAGGCTGTTATGCTAGGAATGGTAAGCTTGTGTGGCACGCAGGATTGATAAGAATAGTGAAAAGATAAAAGTGGAGGAAAGGTGACCGGAGACGGTGCCGAGTAGTCGATTAAGACTTATATGGAGTAAAGTTTTGGGAAGGTAGAAAGGTATCAAAGAAGAAGGCACTATGCCGGCAATTGCTAGAAAAGTAATGCTATTAGCCAACCCCTAAAATCATATATTTTTATGTGTGGCCAGTTGAGGCCAAGTCACAACGGACTATAAAGTGACTAGACCAGCAATGAAAAGACAAAGCAGGGTTGCTTCTAAGAAAGCACCGACTGCAAGGGCTTCTGATATAAAGGAAACATTAATGAGATCGTTTGAATCTTCTGCCGAACAACCCATGTTTTGATTGGGAATTCACTAGATCTTTTTGGGATGGGGTCACCCGTACTAAAGTGACTCATGTGTATATGGTTGTCCAAGATTTCGAGTAAAATGGAAGTATAGTGACTTGAGATGTATGATGTTAGGGTATCATGAATACCATGAATATATTATGACGGAGGAAAGTAAACAATGAAGGTATATGAAGAGGGTATAGAAAAGGTCAGAAATTGAACAGTATGCTGTAGGAATTTTGTCTGAGGCAAGTACCTTTGCGAAGAACGATAAGCACTAAGAGATTCACGTTGAACTCGACCAATATCTTCCAGAACATCCTTCCTACCATTAACAAGTTTGGTAAGAGAAGAGATTGGCATACGTTGCCTTTTTGGAAGGCCAAATAGGCTGACAAGTATCTGAAAGAAGAGGGTGGCATTAAACCACCGATCGATTATCAAATGAGAATGATTGAAAAGAGACCTTTATTAAGGATACATGATCTGATTGCCAATTATAAGATGCAAGAATTCCTTGGCAGTTGAATTAAGGATAGGATATCCATAAATTAAGACAAACCCTGGGGAATGCACAAGGGGTGGCATTAACCCTAATAACGACATTATGACTTCAGATGATATGAGCTGGACTTGCTAAGGCAACAATGACCGGTAAGGATTATTAAAAAGAGTTCTGGAAAGAACATAGATAGAATTATTAGAGTATTGATCAATGACATTTTGATATACCCGGTACCCAGAAAATACCGGAGGAATGATAAGGATGGCCTACGAAACCTTACAAGGAAAAAGGGTAATATTCCGAACCTCAAAAATGGAAGTTTGGTAAGGAATGTATGACATCGTAACAATAATGCCAGATGAGGCATGTATGAAACCCTGAGGAAGTATGGGTTGAACCTATAAAGGTTGAGATTATCCTAAGATAAAGAAAGAACTAAGAAAAGAAGTATCCTAAGTAGGATTCGGAATAAACGTGATAAAGTTCCCACGGGTAGGTGGAAGCAATGACTTATGGAAATGACTGATAGTTATATTTTCTCCTTCAGCAGAGCTTAAGGGAGAATGCTTTAACCCAACAGTGATGGGAATGAGGTAGAAAAACTTGAGCTGGAATGTACCCAGAAAACATGGGTTACAAGAAATCATTATCATCAAGAAAGGCCAATGAGGTGGTCGACAATCTAAGTATAAAGGAATAATTACAAATGTTCATACCGAAGAAACAGGATGATATTTGGAAGGACCTTGAAGGTCATATCAGAATGGAGGAATTTACATTCCTTCTGATGACTGTGCAAGAATTAACAGTAATAATAGTTTAAGTAAAGATTCGATTCCTGATGGAGTCTTAAGCATATTACGTACCTTAGAAGGTCCCGTTTTGAGGCAAACCAGGACCATGGTACAAAATTGATGAAGTAAACCGTTAAGTTTCCAGTCTTTTATGGAAGATGCATAAGTGATAGTTTCATCAACCGGACTTAGCTGCGATGCTTGAAACTCTTCTGCAATTCTATCTGCTTCACGTTATATCTACATCAAGTTCAGGAAGTGTTCCTTATGGATGAGGAATAATGATTACTTTGTCTCCCTAAGGGATTTGAAACCCGTAGGGTTAGCTATTAACGCACTACGTAAACAACAAGCGATGGTGATTCTTCTAAGAAAGGAGATGATAGCGTAAAGATAAAGAAAGTGCTGCTATTGATAAGCTAAATGGCATGTTGAGGAATGACAAGCAAGTTTGTGTTAGTGTACTTCTGCACAAACAAGATAGAGAATATGAGGTTGATAATTCGTGATGCTAAACGTATTCCCGTAGAAAGAATTAATGAGACTTGGAGGGAAGGGCGGTTGAGCCCAAGACTTATTGGGCCACTTGAGAGTTTAAAGTGTTCGGACGGCGGTATTCGAGCCAGCCTTACCCCCAAAATTATGGCACGGTCATAACGGGTTTTCATGTGGCCAGGCTACGCCAGTAAAATGCAGATGTTCAACAGATGATAGGAGTACGAGCATGTAGATATGCGACCTGGTCTGACTTACGAAAGACAACCTGTGGAAAACCACGGATAGAAAAGAACAAGTAATGAGAAACAAGGTTGGCAGAAGTAGATTATATGAATCTAAGTTAAAGGAATCGGGCCAGATTCATTTCGGAAATTTTAAATTGAAATAACGTGATGATTATAGAATAAATGAGACGGAATACCGATAAGGAGGTACCAAGTGCAAAAAGGCGTCTCAATAAAGAGGTGAAGGTGAAAGTAAATAATAGAAATGAGTAAGAATCAGCTAATAAGAAGGACGTGATTGATAAAGAAAAGGCTGGGGAAGCAACTATGGAATGAGAAGCAAGGAATGTTATGAATGAGTTTTCTAATGAATTCTCAGGATGACAACCTGATAGTGTCAATATTATAGTTATGAAAAAGCTAGTAACATGTTATGGGATGTCGGTAACAATGATGTCAAGTGAGAAATCTAAGATTTAACCTGAAAGGTTGAAGGATTTCCCGAATGTGAGTATCGCTAAGATTGAACAAGAGTATTTGTCCATAGAATAATGTACAAAGCAGCAAGATATGTTGACACGTGAGATTGCGATCAAATAGTATTGGATATAATTATGATTAATTTCTTCTTTGATAAACCTCTATAGTTCAGAGGTAAATTCTGAGTATGATATTCTACAATCATGAAAGCTTTCTATAATCCTTTAGAACTCTTTTCTCTTCTTCTCTCTTATTCATCTTCTTTATGAATTGAGAAGAACAACCCTTTTAGGAGGGGAGGTACTGCTACGTGACTATCTGTCTATGTGATAGAAGTCTAAGTGGTATGCCATGACTTGTTTAATTGCTTGTCAAGTACTAAAGGCTGGCCCCCTTCTGTACTAACTATGCAATATAACAAATGTTCAATTGATCATAGTGATCTCTCAATAAATCTTTCCACTTCTCTATATTGATCGAGATTGCGAAGATTAAAGCGATCAGGAAATGCACAGTACGAGCGAGGTTACCTCCGAATCGTAGGGTGATAGTGATACCAATGTTACTGCAGGTATCAATAAGGATAAGACTGAGTAAGAGTATAACCCGGATAGTGAGTTGTACGAAAAGTAGCAACGTTGATGGAAAAAGGATAAAGTATGAATTGTAGCACTAGAAGATGTGCTGAGGAAGGGTAGAACGACTAAGAATTGACCGGGAAGCTAAAGAGTGAACGGCAGGCAAACGACTCTTTGCTTCCTACCTGATTCCGGGACGGAATCCTTTTAAGGAGGGGAGACTGTAAGAACCCCAAATTTTGGATATAATTAAAACTTTTTATTAAGTAATGATAAAATGGGGAACAATGATTCCGACAACAAGGTCACCAGCTCTAATGAATGGTGGTTTCAAAGAACAATGATTGTAATGAATGGATATTGCTTTGGACAATGATCCTGATGCATTGGTATATTGTCAGAATAGAGTAATTCGATGGTTGAGGACCTAGATAAGAATAATCTACCATCCAGGTAGGAGCTAATGGATCCTTGAAGGAAAAATGAGTACGTGCATAGTGTTTCCCATACGTGCATAGTATTTCCCGTACGTGCATAGTGTTTCCTGTACGTGCATAGTAATTTGGTGGATGAATAGTGATTTTGTAAGTTGGAAAACTTTTCACTCCACCCTATGTACGGGACGTGATATGGATGTTTCGAAGTCATATTAGTAATACGCGGAGGAAATAAGTGAATGCAGAGACGATCGGAATTCAGAAATTCCAAATTCTTTTCGGATAATATTTGACCGGACAGTGGATTAAATATTATTATAATCCAAGAATTGAGATATTAACTTTGACGATTTGATATTTTGGGATGTTATTATATTTGATTTAAGAATGAAGGTAGGAAACCACTGAGGAGTGGTTATGGCTACAATGTAATAATTGATATTTGGAAAGAATGAATGGAATTCGACTTTATTATTTCTATGTCTTGAAGAATGCTAAAGGGTGACAACATAGGTAAGAATAATCTATCTTCTAAGGGAATAAGATATGGCAAATTCAAGCAAGAGAATACTCTCATGTCATCCAGATCGATAACGATTAATCCAGTAGTTCCGTAAAAAGGTTAAGGAACGATCGAAAGAGAATACGGACAATTATACAACCCTAAGAGAACAAGTAAAGAATACATAATGAATAGTGTTTTGGTGGGAGTATATAATAATATGAGACGACACTATATAGAAGTATTCGGAACGGATTTCCGAGTTCGTATTAGTGATCCAGGGGGAAAATAAGTGTATGTAAAAGCTGTCTGATTCTGAAAAACCGCACTTTTATTTTCTCCGAGAGTTCCCTGGACACTGATAGACTTAAGTATTTAATGAATGGATTTAAGGAATATAAATTGGAAAGTTAGAATGAAAGATGGAGAATGAAAGTATTAATATTAAAGAGGATTCCCGGTAAACCCTAATTAGAAATCCGTGAAATATTCCCACGAACGATCAATCGAAACGGGTAATAACCGGACACAGAAACAAGCAGAGGAAGCAAGAGTCTTGTGCAAGCTACTAGTATAAATATCTAGTAACCAAGTGGGCAAGAGTAACTAGATTAATTGGAGCATAACTAGTACTTAGAAATCAAAAACCCTTGGTTAAGCTTTCAACCATGGAAAACACAACACTTGTCCATGCTAATTACCTCATCCAATGCATCACACTCCACTAGCACCACTTGGATGAGATATTATCTCACAAAATCACTTTAAACATTATTACAATCAACCAATAAAAGAAAAGAGCAAGAACACTCCCCCCCCCATTTCCATTCCATTCGGCCTCAACATAAATTCCAAATCCAAACTCCACCTTCCCACCATTGTTTGCTCTTGAAATAATTAAGGTGAGTCTTACATTTCATAAAACTTATCTCCTCAAAATCTTAGCTTCAAACTCATCCTTTTCCATTTTCAAAAAAAAAAAATCAAACAAGAGGAGGGTGAATAGTGTTCATCAAGTACTAACTTTGTTTTCTTGATTTTCCATGGTTAATCTAGCAAGCATAATCACTCCTAAGGACCATACAAGGCTTAGTAAGGCTTTATCACTATCTAAGGAAGGTATAAAGCTCTTGAGACCCTAACCCTTGTTTGAGATTTAAGCATGTTTATGATAGTTATAACTTAGTTATGGTTATGTTAAGATTATAAGCATGATTATGTATGGATTTTGGATTAATGATGTAAATAGCTAGATGAACGGAAAGGCATTTCTTGGCCTCAGTTCATGTATATAAGTCATATATATGTTGTTTGGGTTGGATACTATGTTTATGGGAAGATTCGAAATTGGTAGATATTCGATTTACAGCCGTTATAATGCCCGATTTTGCAATACCATGTTTTGTATGGCATTTTCCATGTTGAACCCCTACTGTCCAGAGACCTTATCTGCCATGATAGGATAGGTAATGTTCTAAGCTTCGTTTTGATATAAAGATCACGTGAAACGGACTTACGGTTTAGGATTTATGACCAAATTACTAAAAGTAGTTCGAATCCGTAAACGAAAGTTCGTAACTGTAATTGAACCCTCGTAAGCTATGTAACGTCATGGCGAATCTTGGTAAATAAATACTAGGGGTAAGAAGGAAGGTTTGAAAGAAAACCGTATGTCAAAAAGAGCATTTTTCGATTTATTAAAAATGTTCGAGTCGAGGTTAAACGCGAACGAACCCCTAAAAGACGACTCTTTTATAACTTCGGTAAAACACTTAGAAAACGGGCGATAAAACTCGGAGTATAATATTGGTTCGTAACGATCAACCTTAGAACTCATATGACTTAAGTATGTCCCAAGTATAAGTGCAGTGACATGTCGTATTAACGAACGAATGTCGGGTCGGATCAGTGAGAATAAGTAATCCACTAAAAGGGGTATAGCGAGATAACTCGAGAACGTGTTTCGATTTATGTATAACTTAACTTTTAATATGTTAAGTGATTAATCCCGAATGCCTTGGCTATTTATAGATCACCAAGCTGAACCGGGACCCGCTACCACTACCCCTTACCGTACTCGACTACCAGGCAAGTTTCAATTCCCTTCTTTTAGGCTGTTGTTGTGATTGAATAAATGTATATATATGATTGCTGATATACATATGCCATTGCATGCATGCCTACTTTCAAGTTGAATTGATATACTTGTTCCCTGAATGTTATTGTTGGCTTATAAGCTAGATAGTTATATATCAGTTATAAGCCGGTTATTGTAAGACCCTCATAGAAGGGCGTATACATCTTATTAATCAAAAATAGACCGGGAGTCAATATTCCTTGATATATCGAGATTACCTCGGAGGAAAATATTTAAGTAAATATTTTCTATTATTCAGGCGACGAATATTATTTGAATATTCGTTCGAGATTATTTATTTTAATGATCCTTACTTCAAATAATTATTTGAACGTGATCATTCGACGAATAATATCTGTCAATATTCATTCAGAGTCGAATTGATTATCGATTATTATTTCGAATACTCTTCTAAAGATGAGACTACTAAATGAATATTATGTGGACATTCATTTAGGATATTATTTTATTAAATAAATATTACTTTTGAAAATTCATTTAAGGTATTAAGTACTTGATGAATATTATCTTCAATATTCATCTGAAGCTTGATTTACTTATCGAATATTATATCGAATATTCCTTTAAAGCTTGGATTACTAAATGAATATTACTTGATATTCATTTAGAATATTATTCATGAAATGAATATTACTTTATCAATATTCATTTAAATTCCTAATTAATTATGAATATTATTTTGAATATTCATCCAGGGTTCTATTTAATCATCGAATATTATTTTAAATATTTTAAATATTTCTTTCAGGACTTATTAAGTAATGAATATTATTTTGAATATTCATTTGATTATTTAATTATGCAATAAATATTCTCTCGATATTTCTTCAAGAATTATTTGGGAAATACTCTGATTAAAGATATTCTTTCATATGCCCAAATATTCTTTAAATATTTTAACTCAATAAATATTCTCTGAATATTTATTCCATACTTAGAATAATCTCGATAAGGTTTATCTTCTTCGATTATTACAGAAAATATCTCGGAGTCGTATTATTATTAATCTTATATCAAGAAAGGTTCTCAGACATCATTCTTCTTTGAGTCTATCTCCTTAATAATAAGGGAACCTTACTTGGAAAATGTTATTTATCTTGTCGACTTCCCGGTCATAAAGTATTCCCTTCACCCGCAACTCGGGTGCTGTTGACTTATTAAGTCATTGCTTACCTTCTCATCTTTCGAGGGGTAAGATTACTGGAACAAGTTGATATCCGTTACCAAGTAATAGCTTGGGAGTTATTGGTAAATTTTCCTTTCCAACTAGATACGACTACTTTGTGGAGTCTTATCAACAAGTATTATACTTGGGGAAAGGGGGACGAACGTTACATTCAGAATCATGAATTCTATTTGAACTAGGAGTCGTGTAAGAGGCCGAGTAGCGCCGGTCCATCCCCTTTGGCCCAACCGTTGGCCGGGGAGAGCTAGTAAGGCGGTATACAAGTAAAGCCGTCAGTTCTTCCTTCTACCGGTAGTAAATCTAAATTGAGCTGTACGATCTCGACTGATCATCAAGATTGGAACAGCGGGCGCGGTGAATACTCCATCATTGGTTCATCATCCAAATTTATTTATTTCCTGCAACATGATTACTGTTGGCAGAGTTGGAAAAGGGTCATAACTGGAATTGCAACCTTTTCTTGCAAGTTCCTCTTCTTAATAACAATAAGAATATCTCGCTTACTTTGATGTAGCAGATATTTCTACAAACAAATGCTTTAAGTTACCTTGTAACTTCATCGTTCATATTATACTGACATCATTTCCGTAAATGCATGGCATATGGTTTGAAAGATACTTTTGAACTGTTATACATTATCGTTCAGTTATATATTATTGTTGGTGGGCTATTGCTCACCCTTGCTTTATTATTATATCACAACAACAGCTAGACCAGATGACTCGCACAAGGCACACTCGATGCGGGCGAGGACGATGAGACTACCAGAGCTGAAGAAGAAGCTATTGGTAGGGTATATTTATTCTTTCAGTACCAAGAATATGGTCTAGTATGACTTATGTAAATGGATGGCAAAGAGTATGTATTATATTGAAATTCTTTTGGATTGTAAGAACTCATAATGTGATTAATAAAAATTTGATTGTTACTCTGATTTCATCTCTGGGACTATAACGGGTGTGTTTTATATTGTTGTGTTGGGTTATAGAGACGTAATTTATTTTATGTTAAGGAAAGTTCAATTGTTGTGGACAGAATTGGAAACCGTAACCACCGGATCCCGGACCCCGGATCTGGGGGTGTTACACTAAGAGAACAAGTAAAGAATTCAGAAGAATAGTGTTTTGGTGGGAGTATATAATAATATGAGACGACACTATATAGAAGTATTCGGAACGGATTTCCGAGTTCGTATTAGTGATCCAGGGGGAAAATAAGTGTATGTAAAAGCTGTCGGATTCTGAAAAACCGCACTTTTATTTTCTCCGAGAGTTCCCTGGACACTGATAACCTTAAGTATTTAACGAATGGATTTAAGGAATATAAATTGGAAAGTTAGAATGAAAGATGGAGAATGAAAGTATTAATATTAAAGAGGATTCCCGGTAAACCCTAATTAGAAATCCGTGAAATATTCCCACGAACGATCAATCAAAACTGGTAATAACCGGACACAGAAACAAGCAGAGGGATTAAGAGTCTTGTGCAAGCTACTAGTATAAATATCTAGTAACTAAACTAGAAGCAAGGAACTAGCACCTTAGAGGAAGAACTAAGTGCTTAGCAAAGTAACTACCTAGTTAAGCTCTAAACCACCATAAAACCAACACTTGTCTTGCCATTTCATCATCCAACACCTCATCACTTTAATAAAGTGACTTTTGCAAGATATTATGTTGTAAGTGGATGAGAGTGGATGAGATTAAAACACAAAAATCAAAAGAAAACCAAGCAACTCTCCCCCCCCATTCCCATTCCATTCGGCCATACCCTAATTCAAAATCCAAACTCAACCTTCCCACCATTGTTTGTTCTTGAAATTTTTAAGGTGAGACTTATATTTCATAAAACTTATCTCCTCAAAATCTTAGCACCAAACTCCTTTGTTTCCATTTTCAAAAAAATCAAAAAAGAGGAGGGTGAATAGTGTTCATCATGTACTAACTTTGTTTTCTTGATTTTTCATGGTTGATCTAGCAAGCATAATCACTCCTAAGGACCATACAAGGCTTAGTAAGGCTATATCACTATATAAGGAAGGTATAAAGCTCTTGAAACCCTAACCCTTGTTTGAGATTTAAGTATGTTTATGATAGGTATAGCTTAGTTATGGTTATGTTAAGGTTATAAGCATGATTATGTATGGATCTTGGATAAATGATGTAAATAGCTAGATGAACGGAAAGGCATTGCTTGGCCTCAGTTCATGTATATAAGTCATATATATGTTGTTTGGGTTGGATACTATGTTTATGGGAAGATTCGAAATTGGTAGATATTCGATTTACAGCCGTTATAATGCCCGATTTTACAATACCATGTTTTGTATGCCATTTTCCATGTCGAACCCCTACTGTCCAGAGACCTTATCTGCCATGATAGGATAGGTAATGTTCTAAGCTTCGTTTTGATATAAAGATCACGTGAAACGGACTTACGGTTTAGGATTTATGACCAAATTACTAAAAGTAGTTCGAATCCGTAAACGAAAGTTCGTAACTAAAATTGAAACCTCGTAAACTATGTAACGTCATGGCGAATCTTGGTAAATAAATACTAGGGGTAAGAAGGAAGGTGTGAAAGAAAACTGTATGTCAAAAAGAGCATTTTTTCGATTTATTAAAAATGTTCGAGTCGAGGTTAAACGCGAACGAACCCCTAAAAAGACGACTCTTTTATAACTTCGGTAAAACACTTAGAAAACGGGCGATAAAACTCGGAGTATAATATTGGTTCGTAACGATCAACCTTAGAACTCATATGACTTAAGTATGTCCCAAGTATGAGTACAATGACATGTCGTATTAACGAACGAATGTCGGGTCAGATCAGTGATAAAAAGTAATCCACTAAAAGGGGTATAACGAGATAACTCGAGAACGTGTTTCAATTTAAGTATAACTTAACTTTTAATATGTTAAGTGATTAATCCCGAATGCCTTGGCTATTTATAGATCACCAAGCTGAACCGGGACCCGCTACCACTACCCCTTACCGTACTCGACGACCAGGCAAGTTTCAATTCCCTTCTTTTAGGCTGTTGTTGTGATTGAATAAATATATATATATGTTTTCTGATATACATATGCCATAGCATGCATGCCTGCTTTCAAAGTTATATCATTATGCTTGTTCCCTGATTGTTATTGGCTTATAAATTAGATAGCTATCGTATCAGTTATAAGCCGGATTATTGTAAGACCCTCATAGAAGGGCGTATACATCTTATTCATCATTATAGACCGGGAGTCAATATTTCTTGATATATCGAGATTACCTCGGAGGAAAATATTTAAGTAAATATTTTCCATTATTCGGGCGACGAATATTACTTGAATATTCGTTCGAGACTAATTATTTTAACGATCCTTACTTCAAATAATTATTTGAACGTAACTATTCAACGAATAATATTTCTCAATATTCATTCAGAGTCGAATTGATTATCGATTATTATTTCGAATACTCTTCTAAATATGAGACTACTAAATGAATATTATGTGGACATTCATTTAGAATATTATTTTATTAAATAAATATTACTTTTGAAAATTTATTTAAGATATTAAGTACTTTAAAGCTTGGATTACTAAATAAATATTACTTGATATTCATTTAGAATATTATTCATTAAATGAATATTACCTTATCAATATTCATTTAAATTCCTAATTAATTATGAATATTATTTTGAATATTCATCCAGGGTTCTATTTAATCATCGAATATTATTTTAAATATTTTAAATATTCCTTTCAGGACTTATTAAGTAATGAATATTATTTTGAATATTCGTTTGATTATTTAATTATGCAATAAATATTCTCGCGATATTTCTTCAAGAATTATTTGGGAAATACTCTGATTAAAGATATTCTTTCATATTCCTAAATAATCTGTAAAATATTTTAATTCAATAAATATTCTCTGAATATTTATTCCATACTTAGAATAACCTCGATAAGGTTTATCTTCTTCGATTATTACAGAAAATATCTCGGAGTCATATTATTATTAATCTTATATCAAGAAAGGTTCTCAGACATCATTCTTCTTTGAGTCTATCTCCTTAATAATAAGGGAACCTTACTTGGAAAATGTTATTTATCTTGTCGACTTCCCGGTCATAAAGTATTCCCTTCACTCGCAACTCGGGTGCTGTTGACTTATTAAGTCGTTGCTTACCTTCTCATCTTTCGAGGGGTAAGATTACTGGAACAAGTTGATATCCGTTACCAAGTAATAGCCTGGGAGTTATTGGTAAATTTTCCTTTCCAACTAGATTCGACTACTTTGTGGAGTCTTATCAACAAGTATTATACTTGGGGAAAGGGGGACGAACGTTACATTCAGAATAATGAATTCTATTTGAACTAGGAGTCGTGTAAGAGGCTGAGTAGCGCCGGTCCATCCCCTTTGGCCCAACCGTTGGCCGGGGAGAGCTAGTAAGGCGGTATACAAGTAAAGCCGTCAGTTCTTCCTTCTACCGGTAGTAAATCTAAATTGAGCTGTACGATCTCGACTGATCATCAAGATTGGAACAGCGGGCGCGGTGAATACTCCATCATTGGTTCATCATCCAAATTTATTTATTTCCTGCAACATGATTACTGTTGACAGAGTTGGAAAAGTGTTCATAACTGGAATTGCAACCTTTTCATGCAAGTTCCTCTTCTTAATAACAATAAGAATATCTCGCTTACTTTGATGTAGCAGATATTTCTACAAACAAATACTTTCAGTTACCTTGTAACTTCATCGTTCATATTATACTGGCATCATTTCCGTAAATGCATGGCATATGGTTTGAAAGATAGCTTTGAACTGTTTTAAATTATCGTTCAGTTATATTATTGTTGGTGGGCTTTCGCTCACCCTTGCTTTGTTTACATTATGTCACAACAACAGCTAGGACAGATGGCTCGCGTCAGGCGCACTCGGCGCAAGCAGGTTACCCGACCCACCGGACTACCCGCTGAGATGCTAGCCGCCATTGCTGAGGTAGCACAGTTAGACAGCTTTTGTTTCTAGTTTAACTATATGTATAATTAATGTAATTAACGGCAAAACTTTTAAACCTATGATGTTATCCTTTTGGGATTGTAATAACTTTTATTCGTAACCCTTTAATGTAAGACTTATTTCAATTTCATCTCTGGGACTATAACTGTTGTGTGTGTGAGTGGTAATTATTGTGGGGTCACAGCATGTGATTTATTTATTGTGGACTCAAGTCAAGTATTATGAATGGATGTAAGACCGTAACCACCAGATCCCTGACCCCGGATCTGGGGGTGTTACAATATCCATCAACCATGACTTAGCTTCAACAGGGTTCAAGGTACCTTTAAACTCAGGTGGGTGTACAGCTTGAAATGATTTAAAAGTTGTAGCAGGTTGGGCAGCTTGGTGTTGCTGGTGTTGAACAAAAGCAGTTTTTTGTTGTTGAAGTAATTGGAACATCTGGGCCATGGTAGGGTTATCTTGATTTTGTTGGTCTTGGTTATCATTGTTGGTAGCTTGACGAGTTCTTCTGGGAGGCATTTTTCTGATAAGAAGGTAAATAGTTGGTAAACAACAAGTAGGTATATATTCAAAAGAAATAGGGTTCCTCCGTCTGGTACCAATAGACGATCGGTTCCAATAAATCAGTATGACATGGGTACAGTTGTAAATTATGCAACAGGGTTTATATGAACAGGTCAATAAGTTATGAAAATACGGTATGTAAAGACAGTATGTAAAAACGATAAGTAAAACAGTGGACACAGGGATATACGAATAAACATACGTTACTACAATGAAAATAAACCAACATCATAAGTTAAGGGTATTCTAACCCTTCTACAAACAAAGCTGAATAAAACAAAGCTGAAATACAACAACTACTATCCGTCTACCAGTACTAGGAAAACAGGAAAACATTCTAGACTAGTAGTAATCACAACTAACACTAGTAGGCTCTATCGAATGACCCACTCACCAACCATCTCCACAACAACAATCTAATCACGGGAACCTCGGGTCTCGCGAAGCTCACACAACGTCCAGCAAATCACACTCGAAAGTCTATGAGCCTGTAACACCCCCAGATCCAGGGTCCGGGATCCGGTCGTTACGGTCTCCATTTCTGTCCACAATACTTGAAATTGCTTCAACATAAAATAAATTACATCTTTATGACCCAACACAACAATATAAAACACACCCGTGATAGTCCCAGAGATGAAATCAGAGTAACTACCAAATTTTATTAATCACATTATGAGTTCTTACAATCCAAAAGAATTTCAATATGAATACATACTCTTTGCCATCCATTTTCATAAGTCATACCAGCCCATAAACTTGGTACTGAAGGAATGAATCTATCCTACCACTAGCTTCTTCTTCAGCTCTGGTAGTCTCATCGTCCTTGCCAGCGTCGAGTGCGCCTTGTACGAGTCATCTGGTCTAGCTATCGTTGTGATATAATAATAAAGCAAGGGTGAGCAATAGCCCACCAACAATAATGTATAACTAAACGATAATATATAACAGTTCAAAAGTATCTTTCAAACCATATGCCATGCATTTACGGAAATGATGCCAGTATAACATAAACGATGAAGTTACAAGGTAACTCAAAATGCAAATATAGGTGGGAATATCTGCTATGTCGAAGATAAACAAGATATTATCATTTATCATAAAAGAGGAACTTGTAGGAAAATATTGCAATTCCGATTATGAATAATTTCTAATACTGCCAACAATGATAATGTTACAGAAAATAAATGAATTTAAATGATGAACTTATGCTGGAGTATTCACCGCGCCCACTGTCCAATCCTTACGATGATCAGTCGCAGATTGTACAGCTCAATTTAGATTTACTACCGGTAGAAGGAAGAGCTGACGGATTTACTTGTCTACCACCCTGTTAGATCTCCCCGGCCAACGGTTGGGCCAATTGGGATGGACCGGCGCTACTCGGCCTCTTACACGACTCCAAGTTCGAAAAGAAGTTCTTGACTCTGAACGTAAAGTTCGTCCCCCTTTCCCCAAGTATGATACTTGTTGATAAGACTCCACAAAGTAGTCGTATCTAGTTGGAAAGGAAAATTCAACATCATATCTCTCAAGCTGCGGCTTGTGAGAGGATATCATCTTGTTCCAATAATCTTACCCCTCGCATGATGAGAAGGTTACTCAAAGATTCAATTGATAAACCGCAACCAAGTTTCGAGTGAAACGAATTGTTTTACAAGATTTATGACCGGGAAGTCAACAAGATATGTTAGAAATAATTGATGTGAATATTAATCAGTGTTTAAGTGTTACAGTGATAAATCAGAGTTTAGCTGAAAGCAGTCGGAGTTTAGTTAAACGCTGACAGTTGGAAGCTCGACAGAGTTTGTTAAACTCTGTCTGGAGGCAGCGTCTACTGGTCAACAGCGATTGAAGATTATTTAAGGAAGCAATATCTTTGAAGATTGGATAGCTGTCAAAGAGATTGAGTTGACTAAGGAGACGTGTAGCAATCGTAATTGATATTAATTGTATAGCTAATTTATAGGAGTATCAATTATCGATTGTATAGCAGCTGTATATCTTATAAATACAGTTAGGTTAACCCTAGAAGGGTATCGATTATTGTGAAACATTATTCATTGTGACCTAAGCAGCTCTCTGTGATATTTTACATCACTGAGAGAGGATTTATTAATTCCAAACAGTTTTTGATTGTTTAAACGCGTATTTTATTGTTAATCTCTAATACGATATTGATTATAATTGTGTATTCGGCCTAACAATTGGTATCAGAGCCAATATGTTACTTTATACAGTTTAAGATCCACACACACAGCTATAATCAATGGCAGAGATACCTCCTCCAACAGGTTCAAGTTCTGAGAAGGCTCAACCAACTGTTGTGAGTCGTTATGAGACAATCAGAGTTCCTATTCTCAAGCCAGCAGAGTATTCAATCTGGAAGGTGAAGATGACCATGTTTCTGGAGGCTATAGATCCAGAATATCTTGACAAAATTTATGAAGGTCCTCATAAACCTACAAAGCTATCTGTTGCTACTGCTGGTCAAGAAGCTAAAACAGTTCCAAAGGAAAAGAAAGATCTAACTCCTGAAGATCTTTCATCTATTTCTAAGGATGCAAAAGTTAGGCATCTACTTCATAGTGCTTTAGACAATGTTATGTCTAATAAAGTGATTAACTGCACTACTACCAAAGAAATTTGGGATGCTCTTGAGGTTAGATGTCAAGGAACTACTGCTATCAAGAAGAATAGAAGGAACATACTCATATAGGAGTATGAGCACTTTGAGGTTAAATATGAAGAAACCATGACAGAAACATTTGACAGATTTTGTAAACTGCTCAATGATTTGTCATTGGTTAATAAAGAGTATGATCTGGAAGACTCAAATCTCAAATTTCTTCTTGCTTTACCTGAAAAGTGGGATGTGAAGACAACCACCATAAGAGATAACTATGATCTTGCTGATACTGAGATTGATGAAATCTATGGGCTGCTCAAAACTCATGAATTGGAATTGGAGCAGAGAAACAGGAGATCAGGCAAAAAGACAAAGTCTGTTGCTCTTAAGGTTGAAGAAAAACCCTTGAAGAAGGAATCATCAAGGAAGAAAGCTAAGGGAAAGGCTTTAGTCATACATTCTGAAAGTGAGTCATCAAACTCTGATGTTGATTCAAACACTGATGAATCATCTGACTCTGAGGATGATGAAGAAGAAATGTTGCAAATGGCTGCTTTGATGGTGAAGACCTTCAAGAAGATGGGTTTCAAGAACTTCAAGAAGGACAAAAGGTTTTCTAAGAAAGATTCAAATTCTGACAGAAAAAGTTTCAGAAAGTCTG
The DNA here is from genome assembly GCA_036435485.1 of Saposhnikovia divaricata. Taxonomy (NCBI): domain Eukaryota; kingdom Viridiplantae; phylum Streptophyta; class Magnoliopsida; order Apiales; family Apiaceae; genus Saposhnikovia; species Saposhnikovia divaricata. The sequence continues at coordinate 125,782,554 of CM071597.1, read as the reverse complement.
AGAGAAAGGATACCAAGTCTGGGAAGAAGGACAAGTCTGAGATTCAATGCTACAAGTGTAAGGAGATGGGTCACTATGCTCCTGAGTGTAAAAAGGGTAAAACTGAAAAAGCACTCTTCACAGAAGGCAGAGACTGGGCAGACACTTCAGACTCAGATGAGGATGTTAACTATGCTCTCATGGCTTCTATTGAGAATGAATCTGAAGACTCTGAAAACAAGGTACCTCTAACTACCTATGCTTATAATACTGATGATATAACTGAATTAAGAATTTATCTTAAGGCTTTGCATATTAGTTATAGGGATCAGACTTTAGAGAATGAGAGAATCAAATCTGAAAATTCTAAACTTAAAGTGAGAAATAAAATTGTTGAAGAAAAACTTGAAAACATGCAACAAGTTCAGAAAGAAAGAGATGATGCTGTTTATCTAGAACAGGATTTGCTAGGAAAATATAAGCAACTTGAATCTGAGTTGGAGAAGGCAAATCACATAATTAAAACTTGGACTCATTCTGGAAAAGACACTCAAGAGGTTTTTCAGTCAGACACAGTTGGTTTAGGTTACTATGAGGGAGATGAACTAAGGTTTTAAAACAAAGTCAAAATTAGAACACATCTTCCATCTACAAAATTTGTTAATGGAATAAATGAACATAAGTCTGAAGTTGAAAAAGAAGCTCTTAAGAAAGAATCAGTAAAAACTAGTGTTAAACAGGTTAATATTGGTTCAATGACAGATAAACAACTCAAGCATAAGCTTAAGGAGTTAAAATCCGTCAAGAAACAGAAAGTGTCTAGGAAGAATAGAAATGGTAAAGTAGGCATTACTCAAGGTAATTATCCAATGCTTGCTACTTTTGCTCCAAGAAAGACAAGTCATAACTGTGGTAGCACTAACCATCTTGCTAGTTTCTGCAGGAAGAACAAAAACATTAATTCTTTACCTTCCAGGTCTGAAGTAAAGAAAGATAATGTTAGAGTTAGACCACAGACTTTATGTAAACATTGTGGAAGTACTTGGCATTCTATTTATACTTGCAGGGATTATCATGTTATTTATCATAACTACTATGAACTTAAGCCCAATTTGAAATGGGTTAAGGTTAATTCTGCAAGTGTAAAATCTGATAAAGTTAGCTTAAACTCTGATAATGTAAATTCCGCTGCTAGAGCTAACAAAATTAAGAAAGCCAAAGGATCCAAGCAAGTCTGGATCCTTAAATCTAATCTTCAGTAATTGTTTGTGATTGCAGGGCATCAGGGAAAGTACCCTAGTCGTGGACAGTGGATGTTCAGGACACATGACTGGAAATAAAGCCCTACTATTAGAGTATGTGGAGAAGGCTGGCCCAAAAGTTTCCTATGGAGATGGCAACATAGGACGTACTCTGGGATATGACAATATCAATCTTGGAAGTGTCATCATCACAAATGTAGCTCTGGTTCCAGGACTCAAGCATGATCTGCTATCTGTGAGTCAAATCTGTGATAAAGGATATCATGTAGATTTTCAGCCTGAAAACTGTGAAATCATCAGTAAATCTACAGGAGAAGTTCTTCTAGTTGGACACAGGCACAATAATATCTATGAAGCAAAGTTATTGGCAAACTCTGATGGAAAAGCTGTGTGCCTGTCCACAAGAATGTCTAGTGAAGAGAGTTGGAAGTGGCATAAGAAACTCTCTCATTTGAATCTGAACAACATCAATGAGTTGATTAGAAAGGATCTTGTAAGAGGACTTCCAAAGTCCTTATTAAATGTTGATGGCCTGTGTGATTCCTGTCAAAAGGCCAAACAAAGGAAGTCATTTTTCAAGAGCAAGTCTGAATCTTCAATTGTTGATCCTTATCATCTTCTACATGTTGATCTCTTTGGACCAGTGAATGTCTTATCAATTGGAAGAAAGAAATATGCTCTAGTCATTGTTGATGAACACACCAGATATACATGGGTGTATTTTCTAGCAAAGAAGGATGAAACTGCATTAACTCTGATGGAGCATGTAAAGCTGCTGGACAAAGGATCAAAACACAAAGTCAAAATAATCAAGAGTGATAATGGAACTGAATTCAGGAATGCAACAATGGAAGAATTCTGCAAGAACAGAGGATTGAAGCAAGAGTTTTCTGCACCTGGTACACCACAGCAAAATGGTGTAGTTGAGAGGAAGAACAGAACCTTGATAGAAGCTGCCGGAACTATGCTTGATGAAGCAAAATTGCCAACCTATTTCTGGGCAGAAGCAGTTCAAACAGCATGTTTTACTAAAAATGCCACACTGATCAACAAGCATGGAAAAACACCATATGAGATTGTGAGAGAAAAGAAGCCAAACCTGAAATATTTTCATATTTTTGGGTGCAAATGCTTTGTGTTGAAAACTCATCCTGAACAGTTGAATAAATTTGAGTTAAAAGTTGATGAAGGAATTTTTGTTGGCTATCCACTGTCAACTAAGGCATTCAGAGTTTATAATCTGAGAACTAAGGTGATCATGGAGTCAATTCATGTGTCATTTGATGACAAGAAAATAACTGGACTTGAAGATGTAGATGAACATGATCAACTGCACTTTGAAAATGAAGACTTAATCTCTGATGAAGTAAACTCTGATGAAACTGATCTGACAAACTCTGTTGAAGCATTCTCTGAACCTCTACTGATAAACACTGAAGAAACTTCTCAGCCAGAACAAAGGGGAGAACCAGTTGAGGGGGAGCATGATCAAAATGATGACTCAAATTCTGATAGTGAGTCAACTAATAAATCTGGATCAAACTCTGATGACTCAAACTCTGAAAGTGCAAAATCTGACAGTTCAAACTCTGAGCAATCAAATTCAGGAGGAGCCTCATAAAATGAAGAAAGACAACAAGAAAATCAGGAGAACATGGATCAAGGGGGAGGATCAAATACTGATAGAAGCCATTTACCTTCTGCTAGGAAATGGACAAAATCTCATACACCTGATTTAATTATTGGAGATCCAGATGCAACAGTAAGGACAAGGAGTGCTACAACAAATGAATGTCTGTTTCATGCATTCTTGTTTAAGAATGAACCAAAGAAGGTAGAAGAAGCTCTTCAAGATGCTGATTGGATAACAGCAATGCAGAAGGAGTTAAATGAATTTGAGAGAAATGAAGTATGGACCCTTGTACCTAGACCAAAGAATAGATCTGTTGTTGGTACTAGATGGGTTTTCAGAAACAAAACTGACAGTGAGGGAGTTGTTACAAGGAACAAGGCAAGACTTGTGGCAAAAGGCTATTCACAGCAGGAAGGAATAGACTATGATGAAACTTTTGCTCCAGTTGCAAGATTGGAGGCAATAAGAATTTTTCTAGCATATGCCTCTCACAAGAAATTCAAGGTATTTTAGATGGATGTGAAAAGTGCTTTTCTGAATGGGAAACTTGAAGAAGAAGTGTTTGTTGAACAACCACCAGGTTTTGCGGACCCAAAATATCTAGACTATGTCTACAGGCTGGATAAGGCACTCTATGGACTTAAGCATGCACCAAGAGCATGGTATGAAACTCTGGCTCAATTTATTTTAGAAAGTGGGTTCAACAGAGGTACAATTGATAAAACACTGTTCTATTTTAACTATGGTGATGACTTGCTTTTAGTTCAGATATATGTTGATGACATAATTTTTGGGTCTACTAATGATAAACTCTGTAAAAAGTTTGCCAAGCTCATGCAGTCCAGGTATCAAATGAGCATGATGGGAGAACTTAGTTATTTTCTAGGCCTACAGGTGAAGCAAACAGATGATGGAATTTTCATAAATCAAGCAAAATATACCAGAAATCTTCTCAAGAAATTTGGTATGCTTGACTGCTCATCTGCATCAACTCCCATGGCAACAGCAACAAAGTTGGACAAAGACACAGGAGCTTCAGTTGATATGACAAACTACAGAGGCATGATAGGGTCTCTTCTTTATCTAACAGCTAGCATGCATGATATCATGTATGCAACTTGTCTCTGTGCAAGGTTTCAGGCAGACCCCAGAGAACCACATCTAACAGCTGTGAAGAGGATTTTTAAGTATCTCAAGGGGACCATAACCTTAGGTCTGTGGTATCCTAGAGAATCAGATTTCAAGCTACTTGTTTACTCTGATGTAGACTTTGCAGGCTGCAAGATAGACAGAAAAAGCACCAGTGGAAGTTGTCAATTTCTGGGTGATAGACTTGTTTCTTGGTACAGCAAGAAACAGAAATCAATTTCAACATCTACAGCCGAAGCAGAGTATATTGCTGCTGGTAGCTGTTGTGCACAGATTCTGTGGATGATGAATCAATTGCTGGATTATGGATTGAGGTACAGTAAAATTCCTATTTACTGTGATAATCAAAGTGCTATTGCTATGATAGGTAATCCAGTACATCATTCAATGACCAAGCACATCAGCATAAGGTACCACTTTATCAGGGAACATGTAGAGAAAGGGAATATTGAGCTTCATTTTGTGTCTACAGAACAACAGCTTGCAGATATCTTCACCAAGCCATTGAGTGAAGCTGTATTTACAAGGCTGGCAAATGAACTAGGAATGGTCTCTGGTTTTGACTAGAGATATTGGTTAGACTCAAAATTTTACTTAAGTAATGTGTTGCTCATAATTCTATGGTATGTTAACTGCTATGTGACCTCTGTTGTTAAACTCTGCTATGCAAACTCTGTTCGTTGACTGTTAAACTTTGTTAGCATGCTCTGTAAGTCATACACTGTTGACATGTTGGATAAACTCTAAGAAACTTTAATAATGTTTTTGTCTGAATGTTAACACCAATGAAGAAATTTGTATGAAGCATGATTCTCAGTAATTAATCATGAATCCTTCTAAGTTATTTGTGATCTAATCTTAGATTGTGCAGAAAATTAACACAGCATGATACTATTTCATATTTATAGCATCTCTTAGTTTATTTATCCTAAACTCTGAGTCTGTAAATATTGTGTGCATTGCCTCTCATGAATAATTTCTGATGTTGATGAGCTCTAAACTCTGTTAGTTATACACTGTTAAGTTAAATTCTGTTATTAGTCTACCCCCAAAGCTTATGTATATAGACTGTTAGAACTCCTTTGAGATCATGTTAGTGACTAGGACGACCCAGGAACTTACTGGTATATAGTAAGGGCTAAAATTCTCTAATTTTTGGTGACTAGTCGAAGACTAGGAAGATCCAGGAACTTATCAAAGATGATAAGGGCTAAAATTATAGGATTTTTGGTGACTAGTTCCAACCTCTGATTACTGGAGAAACAAAAAAAGGGGGGGGTTATAAATTAATTAAATATTATTGTATATAAATCATTTACTACAGAGTTTAGCATTCATCATACATTCAGTGTTTACAATGAGAGTTTGTGCATCCAGTGTTTACTGATTTACTTTATGGATTTTATGAAAAATTAGATGCTCTAAAATTTGAATTGGTAAACTCTGCTATACACACACATATATCCACACCTGTGCAGTTTTTGAAAGGATTATGGTAATGCAGTTGGAGAATTGACAAACGCTGACGAATTTTGTCTAATACTCTAAGGTAATTTATTTCAGACAATTTACATACTTGGGGTAAAAAGAGTTTTTTTTTAAAAAAATGGAATAAATTATTGCCAACTGTTAATGAGTGTTGGAGTGGTAAAGTGTGTTGGTAATGGGAGAGAAATTAGCAGTAATTATTACTATAGTTACTGAACGTGCATATTTGTTCCATTATATATGTGCCACGTGTCCCACTCACCCACTAATGTGTCCCACTTGCACATTAATTGAGTAATTGGTTGAGTGTATTAATGGTAAAACGATTGGGTTTTACTTTTTCATTACAACACTAATCATTTTTACTTAAACAGTTATTCTCTCTGCACACAACCCATTCACAGTTACTTGCTATCTCATTTGCACATTTTCACAAACACCTTTGCTACATATCTTTTTCACTCATATTTTCTTCTCAAATCGATTCTAATGGCCACTAAAGCTTTTACTGCCCAAGGATTGTTGTTTGTTCCCAACAATTATGCAGCCCCATTGAACAATGAAAAAGTTCCAGAGGCGTTTCACTTGATACAAAACTTTTTTGGAGATTCAGAGATTGGAACAGCTCTAGTCGAACCACAAATACTTTCTGCCACACAGATTGCTACCTTCTGGAATAACTCTGTGTATGATGATGGAGGAGAGAATGGGAATCCATCAATTGTTTTCACTTATGAGGAGACAGAGTATGTGATTACTCCTGCAACTGTTAGAGATACTATGGGTTTCGACACTCACACTTCATACACTGTTGCTGGTGAGAATCAATTAAAGGAGATGTTGCAGCAGCTGAGATTTTCTGGTTCTTTAGACAAGCTTGGTAATGTAAAAAGGCCAGGGCTCGGGAAGGAATGGAGTTTCTTCTTTGATTGCATCACAAGAGCCTTTGGCAAGAAAGTCACCAATTGGGATGCCATTCCTACTGACAGTCTTCAAATTGGGTATTCTCTTCTCTATGGAAGTAATTTCGACTTTGGGAGACTTGTCTTAATGAATTTAGGTGATAGGTTGTCAGAGTCTAGTACTGTTTATTTTGCTAGATTTTGTCAATTATTATTCACTGCTTGTGTTTCTGGTGTTCAAATTTCTGAGGATGACACCATATTAGCCTTCAAGGTTAATAAGAGAATATTCTCTGACCTAACCAACAAAGATGCTAACAAGGAGCAATTACCTGATTTGGTGTTGCCACTTGCAATTCAAAATTTTCTACACCAACCTCAAGAACCTCCATAGTCTCCACAACCTCAAGAACCCCCACAGCCTAACCCTGCACCTACAAACTCTGAACCTCACCAAACTCTAAACACTGAACCCATACAACCAACTTCAAACATTGAACCTCAAACTCAAACCACTGAACCTCCAACTCTAAACTCTGAAACACAAACCCAACCTCAATCTTCACCTCAACCTGAACAACAACCATCTATTACCCAACCCAAACCAAAAAATGGAGGTAGAAGAAAACACACAGCAGCAAATACACAACATCGATTGGCTAAAGCAAAAAGAGATTCTACTAAAGTTCAAAAGGAGTCTGCTAGACCTAAAAGGGCTAGAAAGGAAAGGGCAAACAGACCTCCATCACCTTCTGTCTTAGATGATTCTACTGAAGAAGAGACAGTTGAAGTGCCTGCTAAAAGAAGAAGATTGATTCTTGATGATTCTAATGAAGGAATGAACTTTGAAGCTCCAGAGGTGATTTCCAAGGAAATACCTACTGTTGAGACAAATACTGCAGAAGAAGTTGCCAATATAACTGCCAATGTACAAATGGATGAGGACAACAGAGAAGATTTTACTGTTATGGATGATTTTGTTGAGACATTCATACCATTCTCTGATCACATTAATGTTCCTCTCTCACCTGTTATTGCAAACTCTGAAGAAACTGGTGTAGCTGATCAGCCAACTGTAGTACTTGATGAAACAGTGGCATCACACACTGAGCTATTCTCTGATGCTCACCAGGTTCCTGAACAAGGTGAAGAGGTTGAAAAAGTTCAAGTTCCACAGTCTGTTGATGCTAGAGACACAACTGCAGAGATTGTTGCTGAAATAAAAGTGCATGTTACTGAAACTGAAGAGCTTGTTGTAGAGAATGTTACAGTGCATTCTAATCAAGTTGAAGATGCAGCTGTTGATGTTGAAGATGAAGGTAGTGCAGAATCAAACTCTTCTCAGAGTATACCAGTTCAAACTGATGCTAAGCACACACCTTTTTCTAAACCTTCAGAACAACATGACATTGAAGCTGAGCACTTTGCCAAGAATTCAAGGGATTGGTATAAGTCAGACTGTATTTTTCCTATTGAAAGAGCAGCTAAATTTGTTCATCAATCTGCTACAAAGATCTCAAATCCTGATATTATCTCAAGTCTGCAAGCAACTATTGTTCAAGTCAAGACTCTGAATGAAAGATTTGATGAGTCTCAAAAATCAATTAATGAACTAAGAGCTGATGTTGTTGCTAGAGATATGACTATGCAGAGGGATAATCAAATAAAGTTCAAGACCATTTCTAAAACTCAAGAAACTCTGTTTCAGAGACTGGGTCAAGTTGAACAGAATTAGACTATCTTGTCTGGAAAGATTGACTCTATTGCTAACTCCTTGGAACTGATTACTTCTATTTTGATTCCTGATGATGTCAAAAAGGGGGAGAGAGTTGCTAAGTCTAAATGCAGGCAATCTCAAACTCTGATTAAAGAGGATGAAGATACTGAAGATGGAGGAGCAGGAGCAAAGGACAAAGGGAAGAAAATATTAAGAGCTGATCAAAGTCTGAAATTTAGCAAGTCTTCTACGTCAAAGTCTGTTGGAATATACACTGATACTCAGGGTACTTCAAACACCAAGAGTTTATTATTCACTGAAAATCCACTGACTGATGAGGAATTGGCTGCTAAGTTATTTCTTGAAGAAAATGAAGAATGAGCTACTATTGAAGATATTAAAGCTGAAGAAAAGAACTTACAAGAAGAACATCAGAAAGCCTTAAAGTCTGGAAAGTTTAAAAAGAAAGGAAAAGCTCCTAGGCCTGTTCTTAAAGGCATTGTGATTAAAGAAAATGTTGGTACTGATCAAAGATCACAATTATCTAATAAACCAACAGAAGCTGAAGCTAGATTGAAGCTAAAAGGCATTGCTATAGAAGGAGAAGACTCAAAGAAGAAGAATACAACCTCTGTTTCTACACAAGTTATACAGAGACCTTTATCTACTCAGATGCAAATGGTTTTTGGGAAACCAACTCTTCATGATCCATCTCTGATGACTGGAGGTACTACTACTGATTTTCTGCATGGTAGAGCTTTAACAGGAAAAAAGGTCGAGATAAATCTGGATTGGGCTCTTATAAAGAAGTCAGAATGAACACTGGTCCTAGAGATCCTTCATCACTGGCTGTTCCAGGTCTTGGTGTTACTCAGGAGAGTTTAGATAGACTGGAGTCAGTACAGTTGATTCATCAAAGAAGCTTGGATAAAGACTTTCTACTGTATTTCATGGAAGATGGTACTGTATACAAAATTAGTGAGTATGATCTTGATTTGAAGCTATGGGAGGAATTAGAATATGTTTTATATCTTTTCAAGGTGAAAAATCGAAGGACTCAACAAGCTGTAAATGTGCTAAGAAATAAAATGCTACATAATTTGGCAGTCAGAGGGATGAAATACAAAAGTCAATATGTCCCAAAATACAGAGATTATCATGGGAATATTGTTGAGATGAAGAAGGGTAGTGCTAAATTGAAGACAGACCTGGGTATAACAGTTCTTGATTTTAACCCAGAGTCAGCTAAAGCACAGTTCATCAAACTGGGGAATGAGATGAGAAGAAACAAAATCTATTTATCAAACTAGTGAAGATGATCCTAAGCTAAAGGAGATCAAGGAGGTTATGCAGACAGAGCTTGAGAATGCTGAAAGAAGATTACTTATTGACTACCTTAGAACAACACCAGATGTTGAGGAGATTAAGGATTAAAGCTCTGTAAGAATTTTCTTGTTTTCTGTAGATTTTGTTAAGTAAAAGTTAAACTCTGTTTGTATATTAAACACTGTATTTATTTATTTGTTTTGACATCATCAATTATTGTTAAACTTGTGCATTTTTGCTAATGAACAAGTTGGGGGAGATTGTTAGAAATAATTGATGTGAATATTAATCAGTGTTTAAGTGTTACAGTGATAAATCAGAGTTTAGCTGGAAGCAGTCAGAGTTTAGTTAAACGCTGACAGTTGGAAGCTCGACAGAGTTTGTTGAACTCTGTCTGGAGGCAGCGTCTACTGGTCAATAGTGATTGAAGATTATTTAAGGAAGCAATATCTTTGAAGATTGGATAGTTGTCAAAGAGATTGAGTTGACTAAGGAGACGTGTAGCAATCGTAATTGATATCAATTGTATAGCTAATTTATAGGAGTATCAATTATCGATTGTATAACAGCTGTATATCTTATAAATACAGTTAGGTTAACCCTAGAAAGGTATCGATTATTGTGAAACATTATTCATTGGAACATAAGCAGCTCTCTGTGATATTTTACATCACTGAGAGAGGAGTTATTAATTCCAAACAGTTTTTAATTGTTTAAACGCGTATTTTATTGTTAATCTCTCATACGATATTGATTATAATTGTGTATTCGGCCTAACAAAATAAATAACATTGCTCAAGTAGATTCCCCTATAATATGGAAGTTTGAGGGAGCATTTAAATCCTTTTAAGATAGATTTAAATGAAAAATAAAGAGTTGGGAACCTTCCTTGATAAAATAGTCGTAAAAAGACTCCGAAATATTTTACATAATATCTGGAGGTGAAAGATAATCTCCGAATAATATAAATCATTTTAAAAAGAATTTAAAAGAATTAAATAAATATTCCAAGAATATTTATTAACTCAATAATAATTACGGAATATTATTAACTCATAATATTGTTCGTAAGTAATCCTCGAATGAATATATGGAATTATTTACTAAATAAATCCCTCCTTAAATGAATATTCGAAATAATATTCTTTAAATAATTAAACTCCAATAAATATTTAAAATAATATTCAATAAATAAGTCAAACCTTAAATGAATATTTGAAAATAATATTCATTTAATAAATAATCTTCTAAATGAATATCAAAATAATATTCATTTAGTAATCAAAACTTTAAAGGAATAATCGAAATAATATTCCTTATAAATAGAACTTCCAATGAATATTTTAAAATAATATTCATCAAGTACATAAAACCTTAAATGAATATTCGAAAGTAATATTCTTTTAATAAATAACATTCTAATGAATATCAAAATAATATTCATTAAATAATCAACTCTAAATGAATATTCGAAACTAACATTCATTTAATATCTCTCGACTGAGATAATACTCGAATAACATTCCTCGAAATATTTCCAAGTAATTGATACTTTATGGAAATATAAATAACGTTTAATAATAGCATTCCTTAAAATAAATAATAATCCCCCGTTGGAATCCCTCCGGGTTTCCACGACTATCTATATCTCAAAATACCGACTCCCGGTCTATATTTAAGAATGAATATTATATGCCCTTCGCTAAGGGTCTTATCAAAACAATCAGGCTTATAACTGATAATTCGTATCTAGTCTATAAGCCAATATCAATTCAGGGAACAGGTATCATAATATAATTTGACAATAGGCATGCATGCTATGGCATATGTAAAATGGCAATCACACACACACACACACACACACACACACACACACATATATATATATATATATATATTATCACAACAACAGGTTCAAAGTTTTGAACACTTGCCTGGTAATCGGGTGTGGGTGGAGATAGCGTGTCCTGGGTCTGCTCGATGATCTATAAACAATCAGAACACTCGAGATTAACCACTTAACACGTTTTAAAAGTCTAAGTATAACTTCACTTAAATCGAAACACGTTTTCGAATTATCTCGTTATACACCTTTTAGTGTAACTCTTTTTATTACTGATACGATCCGACATTTGTTGGTTATTACGACATGTCATCATACCCACACTCAGTATATACTTAAGTCGTATAAGTTCTAAAGTCGATCGATTACGAACCGAGATTATACCTCGAGTTTTATCGTTCGTTTTCTAAGTGTTTTACCAAAGTTATAACCAAGCGGGTTTTTAGGGGTTCGTTCACGTTTAACCTTGATTTAAACATTTTTATAAAATCGGAAAACGATCCGTTTGACATGTGGTTTTCTGTCATACCTTCCTTACGACCTCTAGTATTTATTTACCAAGATTCGCCACTGAGTAACATGCTTTACGAGGGTTCAATTGAAGTTACGAACTTTTACTTACGGTTTCGAACCAATTTTCGTAATTTGACCATAACTCCTAAACCGTAAGTCGGAATGTTTCGATTCTTTCGCCAAAACGATCTATGACTCGAGATCTACGAGGACATGTCATGTTCATAACCAGTTAAGGCAATTAACCCTATTGTGATGCATTAATTCTTTAAGGTTATCGAAAGTCGGGCATTACGACGGCTATAAACCGAATATTTCCAAATTCCAAACTTTCCAATAATCATAGTTTCCACTCCAAACAACATATACATGTTATTTAACCATGAACTAAGGCCAAGCAATGACTTTCCATTCATATAAACTATTTTATCCTCTTATATCAACAAATCACTACATAAGCATGCTTTAATCATCACCATAATCATACTAATCTAAAAACTCATCAAGAACATGCATAAACATAAAGTAAGGCCTAGGGTTTCAAGAGTGTTATACCTTCCTTGGGGTGTATATGCACTTAGTAAGCCTTGTATAGCCTCCATGAAGCTTGGATCATCAACCAAAATCAAGATCCAAGAATTTTGTTCTTGAGGTTACTATTCATCCTCCACTTTCTTGATTTTATTGAAAATGGAAAGAGTGGTGTTTAGATTTCTAGGGTATCATTTTTATGAAATATAAGAGTGGTGTTTGAGGCTAAGATTTCTAGGGTATCATTTTTATGAAATATAGGATCTATGATAAATTTTTGGAGATCAAACAATGGTGGGAAGGATGATTTCTTCCTTGGAATTTTCACAAAAGTCGAATGGAATGAGGAGAGAGTGTTTGGTGTTCTTGGCTTGCTTGCTTGGTTGATTCTTGTGCTAAATGAATTATTTGGATAATATCTACCATAAAGCTACTTTATTAAAGTGCTAGGTCATGGATGATGCAATCAAGAGACATGTGTTGCATTTTTGTGGTAATGAGATGAGATGGGACTAAGTACTTGGTTGATCTTCTAATCTTGTTAGTTACTCTTGTAACTAGTTGGTTGCTTGATGTTTATCCACTTGAGCATGTTTGCCCCTTGGTTCTCTGCTTGTATCTTTGCCCGGTTATTTCTTAATTCATTGATCGTTCGGAGGAATAAGTCATTCGTTTCTAGTTCTGGTTTTACCGGAAACCGTCTTAATATTTATACTATCATTCTCCATCTTTCTTACTAACTTTCTAATTTATATTCCTTAAATCCCTTCGTTAAATTCTTAAGTCTATCAGTGTCCAGGGAACTCTCGGAGAAAATAAAAGTGCGGTTTTTCAGAATCCGACAGCTTTTACATACACTTATTTTCCCCTGGATCATTATTACGAACTCGGAAATCCGTTCTGAATACTTCTATATAGTGTCATCTCATAATATTCTCTTTTCCACCAAAAACACTATTCATTCTTTATTCTTTACTTATTCTCTTAGGGTTGTACAATTGTCCCTGATCTCTTTCGATCGTTCCTTAACCTTTTTACGGACCCACTGGACCAATAACAGATATTGATTTGGATGACATAAAAATTATCTTCTCCTTTAGAATTATCAAATCTCAATTCCCTAGGAGCTAGATAATTCTTATCTAAAGTGTCAACCAATAGTATTCTTCATGGCATATAAACATTTGAATCCAAATCTATTCCTTTCATTCATTATCTCAATTGTTACATCGTAGTCGTAATCACTATTCACCATTACCTCAGTACATAATAAAAAGATTTAATTATATCTAAAATTTGGGGTTCTTACAGTCTCCCCTCCTTAAAAGGATTCCGTCCCGGAATCAGGTAGGAAGCAAAGAGTCGTTTGTCTGTCGTTTCACCTTTCAGCTTCCCGGTCAATTCTTAGTCGTTCTACCCTTTCTCAACACATCTACTGGTGCTACAATACTTACTTTATCCTTTTCCATCTACTTTGCTACTTTTCATACAACACACTATCCGGGTTATGCTCTTACTCAGTCTTATCCTTATTGACACCTGCAGTGGCTTTGGTATCACTATCGTGCTGCGAATTCGGAGATAACCTCGCTCGCACTGTGCATTTCCTGATCGATTTAATCTTCGCAATCTCGATCAATATAGAGAAGTGGAAAGATTTATTGAGAGATCACTATGATCAATTGAACATTTGTTATATTGCATCGTTAGTATAGAAGGGGGCCAGCCTTTAGTGCTTGACAAGCAATTAAACAAGTTATGGTATTCCGCTTAGACTTCTATCACATAGACAGATAGTCACGTAGCAGTACCTCCCCTCCTTAAAGGGTTGTTCTTCTCAATTCATAAATAATATGAGTAAGAGAGAAGAAAAGAAAAGAATTCTAAAGGATTATAGAAAGTTTTCATGATTGTAAAATATCATACTCAGAATTTACCTCTGAACTATAGAGGTTCATCAAAGAAGAAATTAATCATAATTATATCCAATACTATTTGATCGCAACCTCATGTGTCAACATATCTTGCTGCTTTGTCCACTATTCTCTGGACCTGTACTCTGGTTCAACCTTAGCAACACTTACTTTTGGAAAATCTTTGAACCTCTCAGGTTAAATCTTAGTTTCTCGCTTGACACCATTGTTACTGACATTCCATGTCACGCTACTAGCTTTTTCATATCTATAATATTAACACTATCAGGTTGTCATCCCGAGAATTCATCAAAAAACCCATTTATTAATCCATTCATAACATTCCTTGCTTCATATTCCATAGTTGCTTTCCCAGTCTTTTCTTTATCAATCACATCCTTCTTATTATCTGATTCTTATTTACTTCTGTTATTTACTTTCACCTTCATCTCTTTATTGAGACACCTTTTGCACTTGGTACCTCCTTATCGGTATTCCGTCACATTTACTCTATAATCATCACGTTATTCCAATTTAAACTCTCCGAAATGAATCTGGCCGATCCCTTTAACTTAGATTCAATATAATCTACTTCTGCCAACCTTGTTTCTCATCACTTGTTCTTTTCTATCCGTGATTTTCCACAGGTTGTTCTTCGTAAGAAAGACCAGATCGTATATCTACCTACTCGTACTCTTATCATCTATCGAGCATCTGCATTTTACTGGCGTAGCCTTGCCACATGAAACACGTTACGATTATGCTATAAGTTTTGGGGGGTAGAGCTGGCTCGAATGCCACCTTCCGAACACTTTTAAACTCTCAGATGGCCCAACAAATCTCGGGCTCAACTGCCCTTAATTCTTTCTACGGGAATACATTTAGCATCATGAATCGTCAACCTCATATTCTCTATCTTGTTTGCGCAGAAGTACACTAACACAAACTTGCTTGTCATTCATCAACATGCCATTTAGCTTATCAATAGCAGCACTTTCTTTATCTTTACGTTGTCATCTACTTTCTTAGAAGAATCGCCATCGCTTGTTGTTTAAATAGTGCGTTAATAGTTAACCATACGGGTTTCAAATCCTTTAGGGAGATAGAGTAATCATTATTCCCTATCCATAAGGAACACTTTTTGAACTTGATGTAGACATTACATGAAGTAGATAAAATTGTAGAAGAGCTTCAAGCATCGCGGCTATGTCCGGTTGATGAAACTATCTCTCATGCATCTTCCATAGAAGACTGGAAATTTAACGGTTTACTTTGTCAATTTTGTATCATGGTCCTGGTTTGCCTCAAAACGGGACCTTCTAAGGTATGTACTATTCTTAAGACTCCATCAGGAATCGAATCTTTACTTAAACTATTATTACCGTCGATTCTTGCACAATCATCAGAAGGAATGTAAATTCCTCCACTCCGGTATGACTTTCAAGGCCCTTCCAATTATCATTCTGTTCCTTCGGTAAGCACATTTGTAATTATCCCTTTATACTTAGACTGTCGGCCACCTCATTGGCCTTTCCTGATAATAATAATTTCTTGTAATCAGTGTTCTCTGGATACATTCCAACTCAAAATTTTCTACCTCATTCTCATCACTGTTGGGTGAAAGCATTCTCCCTTAAGCTCTGCTGAAGGAGAAAAATATAACTATCGGTCTTTTTCCATAATTCATTGCTTCCACCTTCCCGTGGGAACTTTATCAAAGTTACCCTCAATCATACCTAGGATATTTGTTTTCTTAGTTCTTTCTTGTTCTAGGATAATCTCAACCTTCTTTGGTTCCATCCATACCTCATCATGGTTTCATACATGCCTCATCTGGCATTATTGTTATTGTGTCTTACATTCTCTACCAAGCTTCTATTTTGAAACTCAGAATGTTAACTTTTTCCTTGTAAGGTTTCTTTGGTCATCCTTATCATTCCTCCTGTATTTTCTAGGTACAGGGTATATCCAAACGTCATTGATCAATACTCTAATAATTCTATCCATGTTCTTTCCAGAACTCTTTTTTTTTTATAATCCTTACAGGTCATTGTTGCCTTAGCAAATCCAACTAATATCATCTGAATTCACAATGCCTTTATTAGGGTTAATGCCATCCCTTGTGCATTCCCCAGGGTTTGTCTTAATTTATGGATATCTTATCCTTAATTTAACTACCAAGGAATTCTTGCATCCTATAATTGGCAATCAGATCATGTATCCTTAATAAGGGTCTCTTTTCCATCATTCTCCTTTGATAATCGATCGGTGGCTTAATGCTAACCTCTACTTTCAGATAGTTTGCCAGCCTCTTCGATCTTCCAAAAGACAACGTATGTCTATCTGCTCTCTTATAGAACTTGGTAATGGTAGCAAGGATGTTTTGGAAGATATTGGTCGAGTTCAACGTGAATCTCTTAGTACTTATCGTTCTTCGTGAAGGTACTTGCCTCAGACAAAATTTCTACAGCATACTGTTCAATTTCTGACCATTTCTATACTCTCTTCATATACCTTCATTGTTTACATTCCTCCGTCATAATATATTCATGTTATTCATGATACCCTAACATCATACATCTCAAGTCATTATACTTCCATTTTTTACTCGTAATCTTGGGCAATCATATACACATGAATCACTTTAGTACGGGTGACCCCATTCCAAAAAGTTTAGTACATTCCCAATCCAACATGGGTTGCAAAGGGTTTAGTAGAAGATTCCTACGATCTCATTAATATTTCCTTTATATCAGAAGCCCTTGCAGTCGGTGCTTACTTAGAAGCAACCCTGCTTTGTCATTTCATTGTTGGTCTAGTCACTTGATAATCCGTTGTGACTTGGCCTCAACTGGCCACACTAAAATAAAAATATATGATTTTAGGGGTTGGCTAATTAGCATTACTTTTCTAGCAATTGCCGGTATAGTGTCTTCTTCTTTGATACCTTTCTACCTTTCCACAACTTTACTTCATATAAGTCTTAATCGACTACTCAGCGCCGTCTCCGGTCACCTTTCCTCTACTTTTATCTCTTCAACTATTCTTATCAATCCCACGTGCCACGTAAGCTTACCATTCCTGGCATAATAGCCTTTTCACTTAAGTCAATCCCGGAATTTCTCAGTCCGGCTGGTTTCTTACTTATATTTCCTGTTTCCGTCCAATCTCACTTCATCATTTTATCTCTACCATCGATTGTAATACTCAGGGTCCGTCTACTAACCCATATGACAGCAACCTTACCCAATCCACAGGGTTCGCTCCAGTTTCCATTCTTTTCAATGATGTTCTCTGATAATCAGAAAGATAAGGTTTGCTAAAATTCTCCGGATTCCTTTCCAGAATCAGGGAAATTTTGGTCAATCTATCCACCTACTAGTAACATTAAGGAGACCAGTTTCGAAACCTGAATAATAGTTCTATGAACCTCCAAGCAGGTAGAACCATAAGCAGTCATAATTTACGAAATAATCGTCATCAGATTGGAAGTTTAACCACTTGAGAGGAACCAATTATATACATCCCTTAGAAGGGAATCAACAGTTTCAAACTGGAACCTGTCACAACGTCCTGATACCTATATGTCCTGATATTCAATATTACCAAATGTCAGTCTACCTAACCACTAGTCTCAGAAGGAACATTACCGTCGGAGTTGGTTGTTCCACAAAATTGGCACTACTAAGGCCATCCGAACCTGGTGAACCGTGCTGTCCGAATGCATCCACAAGTACTTTGTCGTGATGCGCAAGCACACATCCTAATCCTTTATGCGAAGCGTCGTTGGAAGCACAAAGTCTCCTTTTTCCATTAAACAATGCCAACTCTTGGTCATTACCAATTTCATCTTTTAGCTCCAGGAAGATTTTCTCACATTTTTTTTTCTTCAACTGCTGATCGTATTACTTGATCCATTATAATTCCGTGTCGGAGTAAACTTAAGGTAACTACTATAATCCATTCAAAGAAAGAATTTAATATTCCTCTAAATCACATGCATCTAACGTTTTTGGTTCATCATTTAACTGAATTGAATTAACTCTATACTCAGTCTCTGACAGTAGTCTCATTACGAGTTCATCTTGACTCACTAGTCTTATCTTCCGGTAGGTTCTGAGATCATTGCCTTGCCTACTACTTCCTTATATAACTTTATCCAATCATGCTGTCACTCCCCAATGCCTTTACTTTCTAACTGATTCATTCATAAAATGAACATTTCCCTTAATAAAACCACCTCATTAACCTCCATTTGGTTTCATAAATTATAACCTATGACATTTGCCTTTTTATGGCAAATTATTACTGACAATATTCATACTAATTCATTTATCAAATGATGTGGCACTTACTGCCTCCTTCTCAACTATCCCTAGGGACTCTGCTCCTCGCCCTAAATCGATGTCTTTGATAATCATACATCCCTCTAGCTCTTTCTTCGTTAATATGAAAGTCTCTAAGGATTCTCGTCTATTCCCGTATAAGGTCTCAAGTGATCCTTTCAATCCGTCTTACTTGCTGGTACTACATCCAGTAGTCCGGCTACGAATCCAACATGAATCTTCAGTTCTCTTGCTAATAGCTCAGTTCTTTATGATCACTTTTCTGAGCACCATACCTTAATCATCACAGTCTTTCTGGCTGCGGCCCTCATTCCTCAAGGGTAAGCTCCTTATCCTAACAGGATTTTCCTTATCTGCTGGAACCTCTTCCGAGTCTCCAGTAGGGTACTCCATCGAATTACCCGCTGATCTTCAGCATATAAAGCATCATCGCGCTGCTGCTCGTATGCCTCAAGGTGTGTCGCCTTACTCGTCGATACGATATCGAGCTAAGTTACTATCATGATACTTAAGAGTTCCCATAAGGGTTTTATATGTCATCACTACATTAAGTAGTCCGACTATGAACTTGGCAAGAGTTCTTATTATCTTAGTGAATTTATTGTTTTAACGTCGCCTTATTTATGGGGTTTATAACGTACGCTTTGATACCACTTCTGTAACACCCCCAGATCCAGGGTCCGGGATCCGGTCGTTACGGTCTCCATTTCTGTCCACAATACTTGAACTTACTTCAACATAAAATAAATTACATCTTTATGACCCAACACAACAATATAAAACACACCCGTTATAGTCCCAGAGATGAAATCAGAGTAACTACCAAATTTTATGAATCACATTATGAGTTCTTACAATCCAAAAGAATTTCAATATGAATACATACTCTTTGCCATCCATTTTCATAAGTCATACCAGCCCATAAACTTGGTACTGAAGGAATGAATCTATCCTACCACTAGCTTCTTCTTCAGCTCTGATAGTCTCATCGTACTTGCCAGCGTCGAGTGCGCCTTGTGCGAGTCATCTGGTCTAGCTGTCGTTGTGATATAATAATAAAGCAAGGGTGAGCAATAGCCCACCAACAATAATGTATAACTGAACGATAATATATAACAGTTCAAAAGTATCTTTCAAACCATATGCCATGCATTTACAGAAATGATGCCAGTATAACATAAACGATGAAGTTACAAGGTAACTCAAAATGCAAATATAGGTGGGAATATCTGCTATGTCGAAGATAAGCAAGATATTATCATTTATCATAAAAGAGGAACTTGCAGGAAAATATTGCAATTCTGATTATGAATACTTTCCAATACTGCCAACAATGATAATGTTGCAGAAAATAAATGAATTTAAATGATGAATTTATGCTGGAGTATTCACCGCGCCCACTGTCCAATCCTTACGATGATCAGTCGCAGATTGTACAGCTCAATTTAGATTTACTACTGGTAGAAGGAAGAGCTGACGGATTTACTTGTCTACCGCCCTGTTAGATCTCCCCGGCCAATGGTTGGGCCAATTGGGATGGACCGGCGCTACTCGGCCTCTTACACGACTCCAAGTTCGAAAAGAAGTTCTTGACTCTGAACGTAAAGTTCATCCCCCTTTCCCCAAGTATGATACTTGTTGATAAGACTCCACAAAGTAGTCGTATCTAGTTGGAAAGGAAAATTCAACATCATATCTCTCAAGCTACGGCTTGTGAGAGGATACCATCTTGTTCCAATAATCTTACCCCTCGAATGATGAGAAGGTTACTCAAAGATTCAATTGATAAACCGCAACCAAGTTGCGAGTGAAACGAATAGTTTTACAAGATTTATGACCGGGAAGTCAACAAGATAAATAACATTGCTCAAGTTGGTTCCCCTATAATATGGAAGTTTGTGCGAGCATTTAAATCCTTTTAACATAGATTTAAATGAAAAATAAAGAGTTGGGAACCTTTCCTTGATAAAATAGTCTTAAAAAGACTCCGAAATATTTTACATAATATCTGGAGGTGAAAGACAATCTCCGAATAATATAAATCATTTTAAAAAGAATTTAAAAGAATTAAATAAATATTCCAAGAATATTTATTAACTCAATAATAATTACGGAATATTATTAACTCATAATATTGCTCGTAAGTAATCCTCGAATGAATATATGGAATTATTTACTAAATAAATCCCTCCTTAAATGAATATTCGAAATAATATTCATTAAATAATTAAACTCCAATAAATATTTAAAATAATATTCAATAAATAAGTCAAACCCTAAATGAATATTTGAAAATAATATTCATTTAATAAATAATCTTCTAAATGAATATCCAAATAATATACATTTAGTAATCAAAACTTTAGAGGAATAATCGAAATAATATTCCTTAAGTAAATAGAACTTCCAATGAATATTTTAAAATAATATTCATCAAGTACATAAAACCTTAAATGAATATTCGAAAGTAATATTCATTTAATAAATAACATTCTAATGAATATCAAAATAATATTCATTAAATAATCAACTCTAAATGAATATTCGAAACTAACATTCATTTAATATCTCTCGACTGAGATAATACTCGAATAACATTCCTCGAAATATTTCCAAGTAATTGATACTTTATGGAAATATAAATAACGTTTAATAATAACATTCCTTAAAATGAATAATAATCTGCCGTTGGAATCTTTCCGGGTTTCCACGACTATCTATATCTCAAAATACTGACTCCCGGTCTATATTTAAGAATGAATATTATATGCCCTTCGCTAAGGGTCTTATCAAAACAATCCGGCTTATAACTGATAATTCATATCTAGTCTATAAGCCAATATCAATTCAGGGAACAGGTATCATAATATAATTTGACAATAGGCATGCATGCTATGGCATATGTAAAATGGCAATCACATATATATATATATATATATACATATATATATATATTATCACAACAACAGGTTCAAAGTTTTGAACACTTGCCTGGTAATCGGGTGTGGGTGGAGATAGCGTGTCCTGGGTATGCTCGATGATCTATAAACAATCAGAACACTCGAGATTAACCACTTAACACATTTTAAAAGTCTAAGTATAACTTCACTTAAATCGAAACACGTTTTCGAATTATCTCGTTATACACCTTTTAGTGTAACTCTTTTTATTACTGATACGATCCGACATTTGTTCGTTATTACGACATGTCATCATACCCACACTCGGTATATACTTAAGTCGTATAAGTTCTAAAGTCGATCGATTACGAACCGAGATTATACCTCGAGTTTTATCGTTCGTTTTCTAAGTGTTTTACCAAAGTTATAACCAAGCGGTTTTTAGGGGTTCGTTCGCGTTTAACCTTGATTCAAACATTTTTATAAAATCGGAAAATGATCCGTTTGACATGTGGTTTTCTGTCATACCTTCCTTATGACCTCTAGTATTTATTTACCAAGATTCGCCACTGAGTAACATGCTTTACGAGGGTTCAATTGAAGTTACGAACTTTTACTTACGGTTTCGAACCAATTTTCGTAATTTGACCATAACTCCTAAACCATAAGTCGGAATGTTTCGATTCTTTCGCCAAAACGATCTATGATTCGATATCTACAAGGACATGTCATGTTCATAACCAGTTAAGATAATTAACCCTACTGTGATGCATGAATTCTTTAAGGTTATCGAAAATTGGGCATTACGACGGCTATAAACCGAATATTTCCAAATTCCAAACTTTCCAATAATCATAGTTTCCACTACAAACAACATATACATGTTATTTAACCATAAACTAAGGCCAAGCAATGCCTTTCCGTTCATATAAACTATTTTATCCTCTTATATCAACAAATCACTACATAAGCATGCTTTAATCACTACCATAATCATACTAATCTAAAAACTCATCAAGAACATGCATAAACATAAAGTAAGGCCTAGGGTTTCAAGAGTATTATACCTTCCTTGGGGTGTGTATGCACTTAGTAAGCCTTGTATAGTTCTTGTATAGCCTCCATGAAGCTTGGATCATCAACCAAAATCAAGATCCAAGAATTTTGTTCTTGAGGTTACTATTCATCCTCCACTTTCTTGATTTTATTGAAAATGGAAAGAGTGGTGCTTGAGGCTAAGACTTCTAGGGTATCATTTGTGACGCCCCCAGATCCGGGGTCGGAGATCTAGGCGCTCACGGTCTATTTTCCATTAGTAACATACCTGTTCTTGCACATAATATATATAACACAGCCATCGACCCCACAATAAACTCACACCACACTCACACACACAGGTTAGAGCCTCAGAAACGTCACACATTGATTAAACAGTAATAAAGTTATCAGAGTTATTACAGATCGAATTAAATAGTATTTATGCTACCAGCAACACTTCGATATGAAGCGAAGTTGGCGGCTTGAAAGTTTGTTACGATACACTGCCTTGCACAGGTCATACTGATAAATAAAACGAACTAACAAAAGCTGCCAACCAATCCGGCTAATGGGGCCTACCGGTGGAATCTCAAGTGGTGGCTCGGGTCTAGTCACCTGCTTTCGAACAGTCTGCCTGGGTCTTGCCATTTCGCTTAGTTGTTGTGTTTGTAAAATTTGAAAACAAGCAAGAGTGAGCAACTATAGCTCAGCAAGAATATATGTATAAGGTAAGCAATATAACATTTCATATGATTGGCAGTTGATATACTTGTTTGTATCAATCAGTTATAAAATCACTTGTCATAGTTGATAAATCTAAGGTGCAACAATATGTGCCCTTGTTTTCAAAATAAACTTGCAGTTCTAGATACTGCATTGAATCAACATCTTTCTCATCAAAATAGGACACTATCAGCAACTTGGCACAAAAGCCTAAGAAGCAGTGTCAAAGCATTTTTCCAAAATGGAGGAATGGGACTTAAAGAAAACATAAAAACCTGACAAGGATTGACGATGATCAGTCGCCACATCCAAGTCCAATAATCCGCGGGTCTTCTCTACCGGTAGAAGGATAGAAACTACATCCGTAACTATCCCTCGGGTGAAAACTACATCCGTAATCACCCTCGATGAAAACTACATCCGTAATCATCCTTCGGCAACACCTGGGCCGGAATAATAAGTGATGGACCGCCTGGCTCACGGCCGCTTACACATCCCGGGAATCGTTCGTCAACGGTTCCCACACCTGCCAGAGTCCCTTTTTCGTTTTCTTTTAAAACTTGATTTTGATTGAAAACAGAGTAGTTAAGGTCCGACATCAGTCGACCGATGATTCTTGAAATCATACAAGAGCAGAATCTGACCGGGGGTTTTCGAAAATGTTTTGAGTTCAAATGAGTTCGAGTTTGAAGTATTAAAAGTATCTTGGATTAGCTTTGTCTTTAAAGAATGAACAATAATTAATAAATAATATTTTAAGATTTAATATTAATAATTAATAAATAATTATTCGATAAAATAAACTTTTAATCCAAGATAGGGTTTCGAGTATTTACGAAGATATGAACATAATATTTGAGTATACGATACTCCCCGAATGACCCTTCGGGTTTTCGCAATCTAGATACGATATAATAATATACCGCTCCCCGGTCAACAGTATATACGGACCGCCACGACCTCTATTGCTAGAGTCGTTGTCCGAAGAAAACATTTCAATCTAAGTTCAAGGGGTAAAAGCGTACATGTACTTGTTCAATCTCAATTGCATCAATACTTCGATAAACATAGCATTTGATATCATTTGAAAACTACAAACACAACAGTAAAAGTCCTTGTATATGGATAAGTTTTGAAAAGTAAACTTGCCTTGGTTTGGTTGGGGTGGTCGAGCGTGCGGATTCGAACGATCTATACATAAGCAATAATCGTTCGTTAGTACCTTAACAATATCTCTTTAATTACGGGGTTTTAAGGGGGTACGAAATTAATTTAACGACTTCGTCTTATGACTCCCTAGCCCCACTATAGGTCCATGTCATCACTCGATTACGCTCGTCACTTACTCGACTTAATTTAGTTACCACGTTCGAATCATAACCACTAACCCTAGAATCATGTTCCACTAATCGACTTTTTCCATTGCGCGAATTTTACTCTAGCATTTTTATAAAATCCAAAAATTCATATTTTAATCCAATTCCTTTTGGGTGGTCTTCACCACTGCATTCCCTACATTCTCAATTTTTTTCATGATCCCACATATATTTTAAGGTGTTTAAACAAGGTTCACAAGGGGGTCACTTAATGCAGTCCATAGTCCAGAAATACAATTCACTCCTCCGGCCATAACAAAAAATCTACACATCACCTAGCCATGAACCTTACATTTCCAGAAACTACATTCAATTATCTTTCCAACAATATATGGTAGGACATCAGGGGACATCATTTGGGGGTTCAAAATCGTGTTACAATACAGGTCAAAGTTCCTGGACAAAACTCAGCAAGCTCAAACCACTTAGATCAACCATTTTTCATACTTCCATAACATAATCAACACTTAATACACTTAGATCATGGTTCATAACACTCATGGAGATATATATATTAACCATAGTCATAAAAGTCACAATCTCAACATCAAAACTCAAGATCCATGCTATCCAATACATATACATCCAAGATTAGTCCTAAAACACATGGATCTACTACCATACTATATAAACAATACATAACCAAGGGGGTTTGAGATTTTTATACCTTCTTGAGCTCCTAGAGGCCTTGGATAATATTTACACAACTCAAAAACACCTTAGATGGCCTCCTACAACACTTACAATGCAAGATCTAAAGGAAATACAAACTTGGTTACTATTCACCAAAGCTTGAATAATTTATAACTTGAAATGGGGTGGATGAAATGGCTTGAAATTGTTAACATACCTTGTCTATATGATGTAGATGACCTAGGAATTATGGCAAGATTTATGAGTGATGGAAGAGAGGAGAAGAAGAAATTTTCTTCTTCTTCTTTTGCTTAGGCCGAGAGCAACTTCAAGGGGGGGGGAGAGAAAAGTTTGTGTTTTGTGTTTGTGTTGGGTAAATAATTGGTGTTAGGTTATTTAGGTTGGGTGATACATATCACATGTAAGCATAGGTAGTGTACTAGCAAGCATGGCTCATGTACTATGTGTTCCCCCTTTTGAAAAAGTAACCAACTAAATACTATTCATCTTCCAATGGCTAACTAGTTTACTTGATTTCTAACCACTTGGTTGCATGGGCTTGCATGCAATACTACTCCTTGTATTATTATTCTTACACCAATGCTTATTAATAAATCTTTAATTCGTATCGTATCTTAATTATTCTCTCGTAATAATATTTCGTCGCGTAGAGATTTCCCCTATAATTCCTTAAGTACTTATTGTGTAAATTCCTCGAATGTCCATAATTCATCGTCACAATTCTTAATAAATCCTTTAATACTCTAACCATTCTCAAATCCCAAGTTTTGTAAATATTACTAACAATAAGACTCATGCCTTCACAATCTTCCTTTTTATATTACATGATAAATGCAACAACGCAGTTTCTCAGACAATCAATTCTATTAATCAACAGGGATGACTAGAAAGGTTCCATAATGATAATGTCACAAGATATTAAATAAAAGGAAATATTACCAAAAATTAGGGTTCTTAAATCATTTTTATGAAATATAGGATCTATGATAAATTTTTGGAGATCAAACAATGGTGGGAAGGATGATTTCTTCCTTGGAATTTTCACAAAAGTCGAATGGAATGAGGAGAGAGTGTTTGGTGTTCTTGGCTTGTTTGCTTGGTTGATTCTTGTGCTAAATGAATTATTTGGATAATATCTACCATAAAGCTACTTTATTAAAGTGCTAGGTCATGGATGATGTAATCAAGAGACATGTGTTGCATTTTTGTGGTAATGAGATGAGATGGGACTAAGTACTTGGTTGATCTTCTAATCTTGTTAGTTACCCTTGTAACTAGTTGGTTGCTTGATGTTTATCCACTTGAGCATGCTTGCCCCTTGGTTCTCTGCTTGTATCTTTGTCCGGTTATTGCTTAATTCATTGATCGTTCAGAGGAATAACTCATTCGTTTCTAGTTAGGGTTTTACCGGAAACCATCTTAATATTTATACTATCATTCTCCATCTTTCTTACTAACTTTCTAATTTATATTCCTTAAATCCCTTCGTTAAATTGTTAAGTCTATCAGTGTCCAGGGAACTCTCGAAGAAAATAAAAGTGCGGTTTTTCAGAATCCGACAGCTTTTACATACACTTATTTTCCCCTGGATCACTATTACGAACTCAGAAATCCGTTCTGAATACTTCTATATAGTGTCGTCTCATAATATTCTCTTTTCCACCAAAAACACTATTCATTCTTTATTCTTTACTTATTCTCTTAGGGTTGTATAATTGTCCCTGATCTCTTTCGATCGTTCCTTAACCTTTTTACGGACCCACTAGACCAATAACAGATATCGATTTGGATGACATAAGAATAATCTTCTCCTTTAGAATTATCAAATCTCAATTCCCTAGGAGATATATAATTCTTATCTAAAGTGTCAACCAATAGTATTCTTCATGGCATATAAACATTTGAATCCAAATCTATTCCTTTCATTCATTATCTCAATTGTTACATCGGAGTCGTAATCACTATTCACCATTACCTCAGTACATAATAAAAAGTTTTAATTATATCCAAAATTTGGGGTTCTTACAAGTCTCCGCTAGTACATCATGTGTAATAGGGTTCCGGTGTAAACGGTGCCTAACAGCATCCTCTAACATCCTGATACGTCCCCTCTAATCAATAGTAGTCAAATCTACTCGAAGCTGCGCCTCCACTTTCATCTTCTCAATAAGTTCCTTCAACTCTGCATTCTGACCTGCTAGACTCCCGCACTTGGGAACCATATCCTCGAAGGTTGGCTCAGGTACTGGCTCGGAAACTGAAAAAGATCCGATGGAGGACTCGCTGTGCTCGGTGACAAAAGGGGTCACGACTGGTAGTGGGACAGGAACAGGCACGGTATCGGTAACAAGCTCAGACACAAGTACTGACTCAGTGGTAGGGACAGGAATATTGGCACGGGCCGTGGGACTCTCAACCTCAGACTCGGATATAACCTCAGTATCAGATTCGACCTCCGCATCAACATCAGACATAATCTTCGAAGGATCGGACTCCTCGGATGAGCTATCAGAATCGGGATGTAACGGGGCATCATCATCCAACTCCATCTCCTGTAGTAATAATATATATATATATACACGCATAATATAAACGAGTTAAGTTATGTTAGTCCTAGTAATCTATCGCGGAAGGAAAACCTAAACCTATAATCACTCCCTACATCTATCACTCTTAAATCCTAATTGTATCTACTTCTTTTATTAGTGATCCTAAATTCCTGGCTTGTTTCAGTGACCAAAACCCGTAGCTCTGATACCAACATGTGACGCCCTCCCGACCCGGGGCCTAGATCGGAGGGTCACTAACACACATCTAGATGCAAACAACCTAAAATATAATATAAATATAACATGTTGACTGGGCCCAACACTACTATCCAAGATCTTTCACAGGTAGTGGTATGAAACAAGCAAGCCATCGTCTAACTAATTATTATTACAAACCTGAATTCAAAATATATTATTATTACAAACCAAAGTTCTCAAAAGTTCTACTGCCAGTTCTCACAACTAACTAAAGATCTCCTCACTGAGCTGTTATTGCATCTATCTCGGGAGCTATCTCAAAACGAACCAACTCAGGGCCACGGTAAGTGCGCTTCCTTGCGGTTTGGATTGTACGAACCATGATTCTTAGATTACTATCAAAAGGGTTAGATAAAGTAATAATGAGCCAACGCTCAACAAGTAACTAAAGATCTCAACTGAAAATAGTATAACAGGGTATCGCAGAAGATGACAGTAATTAAAGATATGACATAAATATGCTGGAAGCAGTATAAGCAATACTGGTATTTAGTAATGACAGGATATCAACAGATAATCAGGATAGCAATAGATGTTTCAAAACTGTGTAAAGTAATTGACATTTCAATCGGTAAACCAATTTCATTTCATGGTAAATAAAAAGTAATCATCACTTTGAGAAAACTAATTTGAGGTTTTTACTTCATAACAGACAATACGGGTGATCAGCCCATAAAATCCCCATACCGGACACAAAGTCCCTCTGGCCATCATTTCCTTTCATTAGGATAGCTTGGGTTCCCAAGAGGCAACACATTGGCCTATAAAGGTGTCGAACTGGACAGACCAGAACTACACTAATACATACTCAAACCGACGGAACCAGCATTACCCATTCGCCCCGTCTCTCCAATCATCAGGAATCCGTGGAAACCATTTAGACGGAGTTCCTAACATTTTTAGTAAAAATCTCATTTTAAAACATTAAGCTTTGCAAAGCTCTTCTTAACTTTATAAAACATTTTACAGTTAAACCTCGATAAATGAATACGCTCGGGATCGGAAAATTTTATTCATTAATCGAGATTATTCATTTATCGAGGTAAAAAATACACTATCTCTATTATGTCGGGACTGGAAAAAATTATTCATTTGATGAGGTTATTCGTTTATCGAATATTCATTTATCGAGGTTCTACTGTAATACTTAATCTTTTCGAAAACATTTACTTCGAAGTACCTTCGACCCTCTGATAACAAATCAGCCCAGTCTAAGTAACTTCAAAGTATTTTAAGAAAACAACTCATTTTGATTTGCAATGATAAAAGTCAAAGGGTTTGACTAAGTTTTCTGACATCAATGAAGTAGGGATACAAGTCTGAATCAAGAAGATATAGACTCAAAGGCATCAAGGTAATTGATCAGATTTCAAGTTTAAGGTATAATATTAAAGGCAATTAAGTTCTTGGATCAGTATTTAGCTCATGAAGAAGTTTATGTGTTTTAGGGTCAACATAGGTTAAACTGGACACGGACATAGGTCAAGTAGAACACTGGTTTATCGGTCAGTCACTATGACATGACTATAGCAAGCTGTAGGACATATATGGTCAAGAAGCAATTAAAAAGAATTATGCTGGTTTAGGGTTTACAGTTTATGAAACAGTCGTAGACAGAATTCTGGTTGCATGAATAGTTAGGCTACATAAGATTTATGATCAACATGGCATAAGATAGGCATGCTTGAATCAACAGGACATATCAGTTCAGGAATGTAAACTTCAAGAAAAGACAGAGTTACTTGCCTCCGGTAGAATGCAACAGCTAACAGCTCAGTCACTGGTACTCAACCTTAGCTTTTCCTTTATCGCTAGGTCCTACGTCCTTCTTATCTACATAAACCATATCACTACTTTAGAATACTATATTTCTAGATCGTCTAATCCTAATCTACCCAAACGATCCTTATATCGCATTATACTTATCATATAACATACGTATCTGATATATTTATCAGATGGACTCGTACTTAGGAAATCACATAGCACATAGAACATGAATTTCATATAAAGCAGCTATACACTTAGCAGATAAACCTAACTCATAAGTAGTCATGCTATTCGATATACATTTTACTAGTTATAATCTCACGAAAATCGGACAGAGTCTCCTTTATAATATGGACTATCCCGTCGGAAGATATCCGACTCCAATTCACAATCAAATTCCTACGATGGATTTAAGATCCACCTACACTTCCAATGGATATATAATCATACCATCTACCACTTAATTCGAAATTATCAATTGTCACTAAATCATATTTAACCGAATAATTCATACATATGCATATAAATTCAAATTTAACCATATAACAATCTGAAAATTATTCATGCAGCTTATTTAATTCGAATAAACTGAAATAAAACTTATAAAATCATATATCAATTCTCAAGCAATTCACGGATAATTTAACGAACCAAAAACTCTTGAATTAATCATATAATTCGAATACAATTCATAAGGAAATTAAGGCAATATTTATAATTACACATACATGCACTACATCGATACAAACTGTGATTATAAAAATTTTATAGGTCTCAATCATCATCGACCACCACCGGTTCACCGGAGTTCATCACCGGTGGCGGCAAAGTCCGGGGCTCCCCAAAATTCGGGATTCCAGCCATAAACTTCACCGATTACTTTTGTTTCGGACATGTTAAACAGCAAAAACCATTATAGGAACATCAATCTCGAGTAACCCACAAGAATTAACATACATATACTCGCATATATACACACGGTCACATATATATACATTCACGAAATCATTTAACACGACACCAACATGATTTAAGTACTTAAAAGTAATTAAACATCATGGGTATCATTTCAAAGTAATCATCGCTGTATACAAGCCGAAATAGAGTGAAAATCGAAGTGGGTTTCCAGATATTCTTCACAAAAACGACATGCATCGATGGTAATTGATAGATGAACGAAAAATAAACACAAATCCGGTCTCGGATTATACAAACTGGCCGAAAAAAGGGGTCAACGGAGAGGAGAGAGATAATACCAAGAGAGAGAGAGAGTCGAGAGTGTTTATGCAGAGAGCAAGAAACAAGAATGAAGAAGAAGAAGTGGCGGTGTTGTTGTAATAAGCTGAGGGGTATAAATGTCATTTAGCAATTGCTCTTTTACTTTGCTGGAAATCTGTTTTTAAGTCACTATAAATTCGAAATTAAATAAATAATGGGGAGAAAAATAAAACTAAAATTTTTAAAATAATGTTTATGAAATTAGAAGCATCCCCATATTTTTAAAATAATATTTGGATCAAAAATGAATTTTATACGAATTTTTTGAAATATAGGATCTTTAAATGAAATTAAGCTTTTTAAATCATTTTAAAATACCAAACACACAAATAAATACCCAAACTAATTTTTATAACTTACTAATCACAAAGATGATACTGTAAAAGATTTCATGATTTAAACCAACTCCAATGATTTTATATGATTTTTAAAAAATTAAATATGCACTTTAAAAATACTTTTAATGCTCTAAAAATATAAATAAAATTCCACAGACATATACGAAACATACCAATCATCACATAAACATGATTTCACACATATTTTGACTTCACAAAATTATACTCATCACCTAAATCACGTAATTTCACATTTAACAATTAAATAAGCATTTAATAAATTGCGAAAAATTCTAAGTCGTTATAATAGCTTAATTTTTATGAAGTAATCTCAATTTCTAAACATGTGAATGCCAATTATTTATCGTATGAAGTATGACATTTAATTATTTTGATTATAAAGTCGATCTCTACTATTTCATCAATTTATTATCTACTAATTTAGATTGTCAAATTATGATGTCTTTAAATATTTAATATATATCAATACTATATTATAATAGGCAAAATATTAAAAGTTTGGTAGGTCGGTATGGTACTTCGTGTGTTCACTTAATTGCCCTTACTTACTTAATTATTATAGATAAAATTCTTTATAATAACTAATCAATTTTATTTTTCAAGTAAGACATATTACTATTTTTATTTTTTTAATAACTAATCAATTTTTCTTTATAGCTAAAACACAATATCGTTTATATTTTTCCAACTAAATTTTTTTTCTTTCTAAAAATATTATGGACAATTCCATTGAATAAAATAAATTACTTATTTTGTAATTACTATTAACTAATCCATTATCTTTTTCAGCTAAAACATGTTATCTTTTATATTTTCTCTAACTAAAACATCTCATTTTTCAATTATATCATGGACGGTTTTATTTAATAAAATAAAATAAAAATATTATAATTACTAATAATTAACTGATTACCTTTTTCAGCTAAAACATATCATCTCTTTTATGTTTTCTAACTAAAATCCCTCATTTTCTAAAATATTACAGGCAGCATTTATATAATTATTATCAAATTATATCATTTCAAAATTTAAGCCTACAAAATTCATTGTTAGGTCCCGTAAAGGGCTATATTAAGCTAGAAGGGGGGGTTGAATAGCTTAATTACCAATTTAAAAATTATTATGGCGTTTTAAAAATATTTTCCTTTTTAAATATTTTTACCAAGTCGTTAGCAGTTTATATGTGTGGAAATAAAAGACAAGGGAAGAAAATACCACGCAGGAGATTTTATCCTGGTTCGCGATGGCGCAATCCCTAGTGGATTCGCTCACCCCTACTCCAGTCCCCGAGCTCATCTCCGGACTCGAGATTTTTCCTTAAAATAAACTCGCTCCTTTAGTAGGCGGAGAAGCCTTTACAACCCTACAAACATTTGTCTTGGTGCGTAACTACTCGTTACCACCTCAAAATAAATGCAATAAAATACAAGACTCGTCTTGGTGCGTAACTACCCGTTACCACCTCAAAGTCGTTCTACACAACTTATCTTAGACAATAATTCCCCGCTATTTCTTCAAATTTGATATAGAACCTTTAGTGTAGACTATTGAATCCTTGGCTTTTGTCGGTCTTGGGTCTTAGATGAAAGTTCTTGGGTCTTTCCTCTTCTTCACGGTGTGAAGACTACTAACTCCCCGTTAGTACGTCTAGGACCTGGGTCTTAGAACGAGAATCACCTCACTTCAACTTCACCTCACTACAAAAGTTAGACAAACAATATCTACGAAACAAATATGGTAAATATATAAAAAGGTTGGATTAGTATGTTACGGTACTTAATCCAAAAGGAAACTTTAATATTCGTGAAAGAATATTAAATTATATTGTATTTTTAAGTATACTTTCTTTGATATTAAATGATAATCAAAGTATACTTTTAATTACTCCAAGTGGATATGAAAATGGATGGAGTAATATATCAAGTCCTTGTTAAATATCTTCGTTGCGTAAGGATCCTTGATTTCAATATGTGTCTTTATTAATTGGCACTTTAAATGGTTAGGCAAATTAAACACCACACACAAGTATATAAACACACACGTACATAAAAGTAATTCGTTTATCTATAGGATAAAATGAGGGCCGCTATTATGCATTAATATAGTACCGAAAATTAAAATATCGGCAAGGGACTTGTCACAATAAATGGACTTGTCACACTAGCACGAATAGATCGAAACTTTAATATTCAATCAAGAATATTAAGTTATGTTTGTGTGTTTATAACTTCTTCACGAAGTTTGTGTGATACGAAGTATTCCTTGAAAGAATGTTCCACGGAGCACTGTAGATGCTAGTTGGGAATCCGTAAGAATACTTAATCGTAACGACTTTGACCTATGTCTAATATAAGTCCAGTAAGCTAATATGCTTAAGGCTTTTTAAGATGTATACTTGCTTTTGGCTAAAGTCAATGTCAAAGTATAATCTTCTTGCACGAAATAAGTTTATGGCCACGAAAAATAAAAAATAAGTGCGATAAAACAAGTGGCTAAACTTGTGCTTGAAGAAGCTTATGTTGAACGAAGTATTCCTTTAAAGAATATCACACGGAGCACTGTAGATGCTAGTTGGGAACCCGTAAGAATACTTAATCGTTACAACCTCGACGTTTGTCGGATAATTTCTTTCTCTTTTATAAAGAGACCTTTGGGATCTTTAAAATAGATCCAAGAATAGAGATTAAGATGAAGTATAGAAGTTAAGCACAAATCTCAAATATAAACACGGTCGGTTAAGACACAAGGACGAAGCTAAAACTTACCACTTTTGGAAAATGATCTGGAAAGTTCGCTGGAAAAATTCGCCGGAGGTTCGGCCGGATTTTGGCACGATGGTCGAACTTTGGGCAGCCCTTCGGGAGGCCGGAAAGTGGTGGTAGATGAGCTAGCTTGGGTGAACAAAGCTTGGTTGGGTGAACTAAGATTGGTGTATCAAAAACCTTGTATATATGGATATATATTTAGGAGAGAGAAGGTTTTTGAGATGAAGTAGATTAAGAGAGTGTTTGAATATTGAGAGAGAGAGAGAGAGAGAGAGAGAGAGAGAGAGAGAGAGAGAGAGAGAGAGAGAGAGAGAGTCTACTTCAAAAATCCCAGCAATTCTATGGCTCTTAGCTTGTGTTTGAAATGGGTGAATGAGGGGGTTTATTTATAGAGAGAGTTGGGTGGAATGAATGGTGGAGATTTAGATTTAAGGGAGTGGTTGAGATTGAAAAGGTGTGGATTGATGAGGTGGCTTTCAATTGGATTGCCAACATGTAAAGTTGTGTTTCTTTGCAAGTGGATAGCTAGAGGACAAGAGAAATCCCAGCAACTTTTATATCTTTAATTAACGTACCGGTCAATAATAAAATACGTAACACGTATCGTTAATTAACTATCCGATAAATACGAAAATACCCAATAAATAATTCTAAAATTATGGAGCACTTAGGAAAATTATAAAATAATATTCTGGAAAGTTTGGTCAATTTCGGTCAAGGTTGACTTGGTCAAACGTGGTCAACTGTTGACTAACTGTCTCGATTTTCGTGCCCAGACGAAAATTCTCGAAAATTTATGAAACTTTAACCATGCATATAAAATAGTATTTAAATGATCAATCTCAAGTTTCAAGTCATTCTAGTAAGTGGAAGTATTTTATTTGGATTTAAAACGATTAAATCAGCTTTCGATTCCGAATAAAATACGATTGGCCTTTTCTCGAGAAAGATAAACCTTTTGACCAATGTTTTGACTAGAATAAGTACTTAGAATATATTTTCTAATATATAAAATATTTTGGGTGTGTAGGAAATATTTTTGAATGAATAAAGTAACTTTCTCCGAAATATAATATAATTGAGAAGCGGGAGAAAATTTACTTTAAATATTTCTAGCATGAGAGGAAAATATTCCTGAGAATAAAAAGACTTTTCCAGGATGAGAAAAATATTTTGAGAGTGAAGACAGAATATTTTTCGAATAAAAACTGATCGTTTTTTAATTTAGCACGAGTTCTCTAAAGAATATTAAATCTCGAATATTCTTTGTTCGAGCTTGTCGCCTTATTAATATCGCAACGGAGATCTAAAAAATATCAAACCTCGATATTTCTTTTTCGATCTTATTTCCTTGATATAGAGATGTATTCCATAAAATATATTTTGATTTTTCAGCAAATTGGAATATCTCTTATATTTAAAATAGGATGATAAATTTTGCTAGCATTGACTTGTTGACTTTTGACCGAATCAATTAAATAAATGACCTAGTGGAGAGGATTCTATGTGTATTTAAATTTTATGTTAAATTCGTACAAATACCAAAATAAATATTATATCGAAGATATCCTTTCATTCATGTTTTAAAAAATTCAATTTAAATTAAAGAAAAAAATTATATTAAAAAAAGTTTGTGCATCACATGGACTTTAAGCTAATATTATATAATTTAAGAAGTAAAGTAATATAAAAATAATTATATTTATAAAATCCGGTCCGATCCGGGTTTTCAGGGTTTGGACAAAACATGACCAAAGACCGGATTTTTTTTATTTTAGGGACTGGAGACCGGACCGTTTATATACGGTGTGGTTCGAGTCTTGGACTGATAGGCCCGGTCTAATAATTTAAATTGTCAAATACAAACACTTCGTAAATATACAACTACGGTAGTCATACTTAGTTTGAGGAAGGAATAAAGATGCTCTCTAGGATGTGGTATAATCTCAAAATAGTGGAGAGACTGATTTTTTAAGTAGAATTGCCTGTTAGTCTCACAACATGCCATAAATAAAATTTACAATGATATAGTTTCAATCTATTTTAATTTGTCAAGTTCACGCATATGTTTCATATACATCAATTTGATTAGCTTGTAAAAAATGGAAGTGAAAGGGGTTAGAAGTGGAGAACAATATGAAACATAAAAAAATATAATATTTATAAATTTTGAAATAATAAAATAATTAAATATATTTCTGAAATCAATATTTTATTTACAGATGTAGCACATCAAATTTACATATATTTAACTAATTGTACATCTAATTTAATATTAAATCTAATGCGAACTTACTAAGTAATTGTCTTTACATTCCTGGATTTCATTTAATTAAAGGTAAACTACAAATTAAATTTAAGGACGGATATTTAAAATGTTAATAACGAAAACAATGGATGGTTCTGATTTTGAAAGATAATTATAAAGCGTTTATTTAACTATTAGTAAATCTAATTTAATATAAATTTTAATATGGACTTACTAATTAATTGAATTTATATTCTTGGATTTTTTAATTAATAGGAATTACAAAACAAATTTATGGACAAATAATCAAAATGATGCTTATAAAAAAATGAATGGGTTTAATTTTAAATGATAATTATATTAAAATTATGGTTCAAAATAAATGATAATTAATGGTTTTAAGATTGTTTCCTTACCTTTGGTCACTATTCGTGTTGTGATTTCAAGATTTCTTCTGAATGGTTATGGTCATTCATGATGCACCTTTAAATATAAAGTTTATGAAATTGTAATATTTACAATAATGAATTCATTAGCAATTAAGTTGATAAAGGAAAGAGATTTTTGATTGATGTATTGAAGAAAAAAATTATTAAATGCATTTTCATTGAATGTGACTTGTGTATTTTTCTCAAGAATCAACTTCTAGGATCTATAAAAAAATTGCTTCATAGGAATCGAGAAACTGATCTTATATGGGTATCGACCCCTTCTAGAAAGGCTATATGAAAAATATTATATCGTACTTTTAAATGTATTGACAATGATACAATAAATATTTTAGTTATCATGCAGGTAAGTTATGAATGAGAGTATTGACAACCCAATAATGTAAAAACATTTATCTATAGACACGCCTAATAATGTAAACAAATAAATGGAATGTGGTAAGAATTGATGCCTACAATTCAGTAAATCGCAGAATTATTAGAGCTGGCCACTAAATATTCTAATGGGAAGTAATTCTGGGAGAATTAAGACTGGGGATGATGAAAAATCGGTTTCTATTATTTGTTTGTCAGAATCTTTTTTATGTTGATTTAATTGGACAATTAAAACACAAAACATACGATACATTTATACGATACATTTATACTATACTATAATAAACAAAATGGGATATAATTTGTAGTTTGGTTAACCCCTTATTTTTGGTTATCCCCTCAATATTTGTTATCCCTTTCATTCAAACCCGTTATATATTCAACTCAATTAAATGATGATCATTAGATGCAATATTAAAAGTTGTTATACATAGAGGTCCAAGGTTCGAATCCCACCAACAACATTTCAATTTAAAATTAATACTTAAAGAGGTGATAAAGAAAGGTTAAATGTTCGATTTTCGCCAAAAAAAACATATTAATTAAGATTTAATACCAAAAGTTGTTATAGACAAAGATATAAGATTCGAATTCTTCCAACAATATAATAAAAATAATATTTATAATATCTTATATACATTACACAATAAGTAAATAAAAAAATTAATAGTAACCCGTACGTTGAACGGGCTATAAATATAAACCAAATTAACAAATTAACCAAATATTCAAGAAATAGATAAATTATAAATAGATACATATAGTAATTGTGTTGATGACGTAGATGGAGATTAGCGGTTGGGTTCGAGCAGTAATTGTGGTGATGACGTATATGGAGATTAAAGGATGGGTTCTACCTGCAAGGGTTGTTCGAGCGTCAATGGATCGGGTTTGGATCGGATCAGCCAGAATCCATATTCAAATCCATTTAATTTTTCGGATCGGATCGGATTAAGTGTCGGATTTTTTTAAGACCAATCCATATCCGCTCCACTAGAATTACGAGTAATCGGATCGGATATCCAATCCAATTAATATTTTTTTAAAAAAAATTATATTAATATTAAAATTTATTAAAATCTAAAATGATAAAATAAATAATTTTAAGATGTAGAAGTACACAATAACATCCAAATACAAGAAGAATAAGAAGAATAGAACATTGAAAATCTAAAATAAATATCTATTAATCCTGAAATGTACAGACAAAATTAGAATGACCAAGAAATGAACTCCAAGCATAAAAATAATTCAAATTAAAATATGAATTCAATTTTAGATGCAATACAATGATAACTTATTCATTATAAACGCATTACTTTTTTCAAGTTATAGTATAAAATATTACTAAAGTATTTTGGATCTCATTTGATTTGAAAATTATACATTATTTATATAATTATAATTATATTAATATTAATATATATTAAAATATATATTTATATAATTATAATTATTCGGATCGGATTCTTAACAGATCGGATCATATAACATCCATATCCATATTATATGGATCGGACTCTTATCGGATCGGATTTTTATCGAATCGAATTTATTTTATACTAGCCTAAAACCCGTGCGATGCACGGATTTTTTTATATTATATAAAAAAATTTATTAATTTAAATTAATTTTTTTAAAACATAAATTTTGGAGGCTTACGTTTTTATATGAGATGATTTGATAATAATTATATAAATGTTATCCGTGAAATTTCAAGAAAATGAGGGATGTTAGTTAGAAAATATAGAAAAGATGATAGGTTTTAATTGAAAAGGTTAATCGATTAATTATTAGTAATTATAAAACGATTACTTCATTTTATTAAATAGAATGCCCGTGATGTGATTAGAAAAAGAGAGGATTTAGTTAGATAAAATATAAAAGATATTATATTTTACCTGAAAAAAGAAAATTATTTAGTTCTTGAAAAATAGAAAAGATAATATATTTAACCTGAAATAGAAAATTGATTAGTTAGTAGACCAGTAATTAAGTAAGGGTAAATAAGTAAAATCAACAGGTACCGTACCGACCGACCGATCGACCGACTAACCAACCAACCACACTTTTAATGTTTCGACTTTTGTATAATAGTTAATTTAATTACGTTATTTTACTAAATACAATTGCTCGTAATATTTTTAGAAAATGAGAAATTAATATTATCCGTGATATTTCTGTTAAAAGATGGATTTTAGTTAGAAAATATAAAAAAGATGAAATGTTTTAGCTAAAAAAGGTAATCGGTTAATTAATAATATTATTAGTTTATCTTATTAAATAAAATCGCCCGTGATATTATTGAAAAAAGAGTGATTTTAGTTAGAGAAAATATAAAGGTAACGTGAAGATGACATGATGTAGGTAAAAAATGTAATTGATTAGTTGATAGTAATAATAATTTAATTACGTTATTTTACTAAATAAAATTGTTCATAATTTTTAAAAAATGAGAAATTAATGTTGCCCGTTATATTTCTAGAAAAAAGGGAAAAGAAAAGATGGTATATTTTAGCTGAAAAGGTATTCGGTTAATTATTAGTATTATAATATTATTATTTTATTTTTATTAAATAGAAACGCTCGTGATATAATTGGAAAAGGGGAGGTTTTAGTAAGAGAAAAGAAAAAACGTAACGTGTTTTGGCTGAAAAAGGTAACCGTTCGTGATATAATTGGAAAAAGAGATATTTTAGTTAGAGAAAAGAGAAAAGGTAACGTGTTTTGGCTGAAAAAGGCTAAAAAATGTATAATTGGAAAAAGAGAGATTTTAGTTAGAAAAAAGAGAAAAGATAATGTGTTTTGACTGAAAAAGGTAATTGATTAGGTAATTGTAATTATAATATAATTATTTTATTTTATTAAACAAAATTGCTCGTAGTGTTTTTATAAAAGAGAAATTTTAATTAGATAAAATGTAAAAGATATTCTATTTACCTGAAAAAGGAAATTATTTAGTTATTAAAAAATACAATAGGTAATATGTTAACCTGAAAAAGGAAATTGATTAATAAAGGAAAAATTTTAGTTAGATAAAATATAAAAGATATTATATTTTACCTTAAAAAGAAAATTATTTAGTTCTTGTAAAATAGAAAAGATAATATGTTTAACCTGAAAAAGAAAATTGATTCGTTAGTAGATGTGTAATTAAGTAAGGGTAAATAAGTAAAATCAACAGGTACCGTACCGACCGACCGACCAACCAACCAACCAACCAAACTTTTAATGTTTCGGTTTTTATATAATAGTATATCGCACGGATTTTTTTATATTGTATAAAAAAATTTATTAATTTAAATTAATTTTTTTAAAACATAAATTTTGGGGGCTTACGTTTTTATATGAGATGATTTGATAATAATTATATAAATGTTATCCGTGAAATTTCAAGAAAATGAGGGATGTTAGTTAGAAAATATAGAAAAGATGATAGGTTTTAATTGAAAAGGTTAATCGATTAATTATTAGTAATTATAAAACGATTACTTCATTTTATTAAATAGAATGCCTGTGATGTGATTAGAAAAAGAGAGGATTTAGTTAGATAAAATATAAAAGATATTATATTTTACCTGAAAAAGAAAATTATTTAGTTCTTGAAAAATAGAAAAGATAATATATTTAACCTGAAATAGAAAATTGATTAGTTAGTAGACCAGTAATTAAGTAAGGGTAAATAAGTAAAATCAACATATACCGTACCGACCGATTGACCGACTAACCAACCAACCACACTTTTAATGTTTCGACTTTTATATAATAGTTAATTTAATTACGTTATTTTACTAAATACAATTGCTCGTAATATTTTTAGAAAGGGAGAAATTAATATTATCCGTGATATTTCTGTTAAAAGAGGGATTTTAGTTAGAAAATATAAAAAAGATGATATGTTTTAGCTAAAAAAGGTAATCGGTTAATTAATAATATTATTAGTTTATTTTATTAAATAAAATCGCCCGTGATATAATTCGAAAAAGAGTGATTTTAGTTAGAGAAAATATAAAGGTAACGTGAAGATGACATGATGTAGGTAAAAAATGTAATTGATTAGTTGATAGTAATAATAATTTAATTATGTTATTTTACTAAATAAAAATGTTTATAATTTTTAAAAAATGAGAAATTAATGTTACCCGTTATATTTCTAGAAAAAAGGGAAAAGAAAAGATGATATATTTTAGCTGAAAAGGTATTCGGTTAATTATTAGTATTATAATTTTATTATTTTATTTTTATTAAATAGAAACGCCCGTGATATAATTGGAAAATGGGAGGTTTTAGTAAGAGAAAAGAAAAAACGTAACGTGTTTTGGCTGAAAAAGGTAACCGTCCGTGATATAATTGGAAAAAGAGATATTTTAGTTAGAGAAAAGAGAAAAGGTAACGTGTTTTGACTGAAAAAGGCTAAAAAGGTATAATTGGAAAAAGAGAGATTTTAGTTAGAAAAAAGAGAAAAGATAATGTGTTTTGACTGAAAAAGGTAATTGATTAGGTAATTGTAATTATAATATAATTATTTTATTTTATTAAACAAAATTGCTCGTAGTGTTTTTATAAAGGAGAAATTTTAATTAGATAAAATGTAAAAGATATTCTATTTACCTGAAAAAGGAAATTATTTAGTTATTAAAAAATACAAAAGGTAATATGTTAACCTGAAAAAGGAAATTGATTAATAAAGGAAAAATTTTAGTTAGATAAAATATAAAAGATATTATATTTTACCTTAAAAAGAAAATTATTTAGTTCTTGTAAAATAGAAAAGATAATATATTTAACCTGAAAAAGAAAATTGATTCGTTAGTAGATGTGTAATTAAGTAAGGGTAAATAAGTAAAATCAACAGGTACCGTACCGACCGACCAACCAACCAACCAACCAACCAAACTTTTAATGTTTCGGCTTTTATATAATAGTACTAGTTTAAAGCCCGTGCGATGCACGGATTTTTTTATTTTAAAATTATATAAATTTTTTCATTTATTTAAATTAACTTTTTAAAAGATGAATTTTGGAGGCTTACATTATTATATCAGATAATTTGATAATAATTATACAGATGTTATCTGTGATATTTCTAGAAATGGAAGGATTTTAGTTAGAAAATATAGAAAAGATGATAGGTTTTAGTTGAAAAAGGTAATGGATTAATTATTGGTAATTATAAAATTATTATTTTTATTAAATAGAATGCATGTGATATGATTAGAAAAATATAGGATTTAGTTAGAGAAAATTAAAAAGGAAACATGTTATAGGTGAAAAATATAATTGATTAGTTTATAGCAATTATAATTTAATTACCTTATTTACTAAATACAATTGTACGAAATATTTTTAGAAAAGGTGAAATTAATATTGTCCGTGATATATATATATATCTATTAAAAGAAGGATTTTAGTTATAAAAAATATAGGAAAGATGATACGTTTTAGTTGAAAAAGGTAATCGGTTAATTATTAATATTAAAATATTATTAAGTTATTTTATTAAATAAAACCTCCCTTGATATAATTAGAAAAAGAGAGATTTTAGTTAGAGTAAATAGAAAGGTAACGTGAAAATTAAAAAAATGACATGATTTATGTGAAAAAG
The DNA here is from genome assembly GCA_036435485.1 of Saposhnikovia divaricata. Taxonomy (NCBI): domain Eukaryota; kingdom Viridiplantae; phylum Streptophyta; class Magnoliopsida; order Apiales; family Apiaceae; genus Saposhnikovia; species Saposhnikovia divaricata. The sequence continues at coordinate 125,739,605 of CM071597.1, read as the reverse complement.
GTAATTGATTAGCTTATATAATTATAATTTAATTATGTCATTTTACTAAATAAAATTGCTCATAGTTTTTAGAAAATGAGAAATTAATGTTGTCCGTGATATTTCTAGAAAAAAAGGGAGTTTAATTAGAAAAAATAGAAAAGATGATACATTTTAGCTGAAAAGGTAATCGGTTAATTATTAGTATTATAATATTATTATTTTATTTTATTAAATAGAAACATCTGTGATATAATTGGAAAAAGAGAGATTTTAGTAAGAGAAAAGAAAAAAGGTACCGTGTTTTGGTTTAAAAAGGTAACCGTTCATGATATAATTGGAAAAAGAGAGATGTTAATTAGAGAAAAAAAAAGGTAACGTGTTTTGGGTGAAAAAGGTAATTGATTAGTTAATAATAATTATAATATAATTACGTTATTTTATTAAACAAAACTGCTCGTACTATTTTTAAAAAAAGAGATATTTTAGTTAAATAAAATGTGAAAGATATTCTATTTTACTTGAAAAAGAAAATTGTTTAGTTATTGAAAAATATAAAAGGTAATAAGTTTAACTTGAAAAAGGAAATTAATTAATAAAGGAGAAATTTTAGTTAGATAAAATATAAAGGGATATTATATTTTATTATAAAAAGAAAATTATTTAGTTTTTGAAAAATAGAAAAGATAATATGTTTAAGCTCAAGAAGGAAATTTATTAGTTAGTAGAAAAGGTAATATGTCTAACCTGAAAAAGGAAATTGATTAATAAAGGAGAAATTTTAGTTAAATAAAATATAAAAGGATATTGTATTTTAGGAAATTAGTTAGTTAGATAAAATATAAATGGATAAAAGGGAAATTATTTAGTTTTTGAAAAAGAGAAAAGATAATATTTTTAACATTAAGAAGGAAATTGATTAGTTAGTAGAAAAGGTAACATGTCTAACCTGAAAAAGGAAATTGATTAATAAAGTAGAAATTTTAGTTAGATAAAATATAAAAGGATATTATATTTTAGGAAATTAGTTAGTTCTTGAAAAATAGAAAAGATAATATGTTTAAACTCAAGAAGGAAATTGATTAGTTAGTTTATTTGTAATTATTTATTAGTTAGTAGAAAAGGTAACATGTCTAACCTCAAAAAGGAAATTGATTAATAAAGGAGAAATTTTAGTTAGATAAAATATAAAAGGATATTGTATTTTAGGAAATTAGTTAGTTAGATAAAATATAAAGGGTTATTATATTTTATCATAAAAAAGAAATTATTTAGTTTTTGAAAAAGAAAAAGATAATATGTTTAACCTTAATTGATTAGTTAGAAATTGATTAGTTAGTAGAAAAGGTAACATGTCTAACCTGAAAAAGGTAATTGATTAATAAAGTATAAATTTTAGTTAGATAAAATATAAAAGGATATTATATTTTAGGAAATTAGTTAGTTCTTGAAAAATAAAAAAGATAATATGTTTAAACTCAATAAGGAAATTGATTGATAATATGTTTAACCTTAATTGATTAGTTAGAAATTGATTAGTTAGTAGAAAAGGTAACATGTCTAACCTGAAAAAGGTAATTGATTAATAAAGTATAAATTTTAGTTAGATAAAATATAAAAGGATATTATATTTTAGGAAATTAGTTAGTTCTTGAAAAATAAAAAAGATAATATGTTTAAACTCAATAAGGAAATTGATTGATAATATGTTTAACCTTAATTGATTAGTTAGAAATTGATTAGTTAGTAGAAAAGGTAACATGTCTAACCTGAAAAAGGTAATTGATTAATAAAGTATAAATTTTAGTTAGATAAAATATAAAAGGATATTATATTTTAGGAAATTAGTTAGTTCTTGAAAAATAAAAAAGATAATATGTTTAAACTTAATAAGGAAATTGATTATTTAACTTATCTGTAATTAAGTAAGGGTAAATAAGTAAAATCAACAGTACCGACCGACCGACCGACTAACCAAACTTTTAATGTTTCGGAATTTATATAATAGTATAGATAAATCCATATCCAATTATAAGATCTCGGATCGGATCGAATCGAATCGGAGCTCCGGTCCATTGACAGGCCTACGACCGATGAAGAAGCTGTGTTTGTTTTAATTTTCTTTTCTTGTTTTTGTGTTTGTTATTATATTTTAGTATATTTTTCTTTTAATTTAATTATTATAATTAAATTTATAATGTATGATAATATGATAGTGATTGATTTTATATTAAAAGAGTGGTTGATTAATGAATGATTAATTATGAAATTTAATTCAAAATATATAATAGTATATCATGATTGATTTCAAATTAAAATTGTGATTTTTAGTAAATATTTTTTGTTTTTAAAAATATGTATGTATGTATGTTAAATAAAATCATTATTGTATTTATATTAGAAGTGTTAACTAACCATGGTTAATGAGTTAGGGTGAGAATGTAAATAAGGAAAACTATTAATATAACATGATTAGTCAAAATTTTAGAAATTAGTTCTGATTGGTCCTAAAATAATTCATAATTTTTTGATGGGTTAACCGTACATTGGTAGACTCAGGTATTATTTTTTAAAAATTTTACAAATTTTAATGATAAGAGTGAGGGATGTATCATAATTAATAATTATTATTCGAATAAAAATTATTCTGATTGGATCAATTTTATTACATGTTTGGTCAATATTAATTATTTTATTTAATAATAAATTAATTACATATCAAAAGAAGAAGCTTCAGTCTTGACCCTCCAATACATCCAAGATCAAAACCGTGCAGCGAGCATATTTTTTGTCGGACTCGTCTGTTTTACTCCCTGGAGTCCTAGAACATATACTTTATATTAAATCTTGGAATATACACGCTGTATACGTTGTTTATACGTTTTTTTTTATCACAATAACATTTAGGGATGTATTCAATTTAAATTTTAACGGATTATTAATAATCCATGGATTTTGGTAGATTATTGCTGATTTAATATTTTACGTAGAATCCATGCAAAATTGGTAGAGTTCATGCAAAATCGACGTAGAGTTTGTTGAGTCTACATAACATTGAGCTTAAATCCACTAAAATCTTTTGGAATTTGGTAAAATTTCAAAAAATTAAAAATACATTGTGAAATCCAACAAAATTTACGGACTTTTAAAATTCTTCAAAATCAATAAGTTCTTAAATATCACCGGATTTTAATTAATTGTTTATAATCCATACTGAATGCTTCTAGATTTTAAAAGATTATTTGAAATTCGGATTGAATACTCTCAATTTTTTTAAATATGAATTAAATACCATCAAATTTTAAAGGATTTTTTAAATTCTTTATTAAATGCACCCAGATTTTACTAATTTTTTAAAATCCTGATTGAGTACTCTCGAACTTTTGAAATCCAAAAAAAATCTATAAAATCTAAATTGAATACACCTTCCTTAACTTTATAATAAAAAAAGGTACATGCTAGAGTTGAATTTATAAATGAAAACGAGATAAATATCAAAATTATCATTCGTTTCATCCAAATATATCAATTTAGTCATTCATTTCAAATATAATTCAATGTAGTCACTAATTCTTAAAATATTTATTATCTTAGTCACTTAAATAGCGAAAATTTGTATCAATTTAATCATTCTCAATTTATACAAATGACTGATGACTTTGATATTTATCCCAATGAAATATCTCTTTTATACTCTTTTTGTCCCTTCTATTTCTTTACAGATTTTTTTACTAATTACCATGCATTTTATGATATATATAAAGCATAGTTTCATAACTTATTTTTAATTTTTTTTTAATTTTTATTCAGGAAAAACAAAATTAAAATAATTTATTAAACTATAAGTTTTATGAGTTTTAAAATACGTGTCAAACCTTCTATCCCAAATGTAAAGAACCTAATGAGACAGGTATGAACGAACTTAGATTAAAAAAAAAAAAAAAAAGTTGGAGAGAATTTCATTTATGATTTATCGGATCGTCATCTATCAAGTAGGAACTGTAAATGCTTTCTCCCTGTCAGAATAATAAAAATAATCTATTCCAATTGCAACCCATTAATTGCCAAGTGTCAAAGATGTGCAACTACCTTGGACAAAAAGAGCACTAAACTGAACACGGTGCCATGAGAACTGCTCAATTACTGAGAAATAGAACAGGTCTAGTCATGAAATTATATGCGGGTCTCCAAGAAGAACCCTCTACTAAGCCCCTTCCCTTCAGTGTATACATATAGACAATTACTTCTGACCGTTTCGGAAACTTCTCAGTCGTAGATATATTTATACATATCCAGCAAGCAGCTCCACAAAATTCAGCACCCACTCTCAGCTTCATAATGGGGCCGGGAGTTTCTTTGCAAGTTTACACTATAATTTATTGATATTGTAATAATTCAATGTCTGGTAATGTCACTTGAGTGATGGCATTGCACTGCGGGTTCTCGAAATGAATGCACTAGTGAAACCTGAATGCAATCTCCCAAAAACACTGGAACTTGAGTTTATCTGATTTGTGTCTTCTGTTGTTACATCAACCCCATTCGGAACTGCAGGACTCCCTGATGGAGATTCATGAAGATCCTAAAATGATAAATTAGGTGAAATGTTAACTTCATATACATACAAGTAAAAATGATGCAAGACTATAAGTCAAAAAAAAACCTTTAGACCAGATCCTGAAACAGGACTTGACAATGGTCGCTTGGACTGAAACAAAACAATAGACCATTTAGTTATTCACGTCCAACAGCAATGATATTATTTCAAAAAATGTACATGTTTCTAAATTAGAATGCCAAGGTATTAAACCTTTTGAGACTCAACAGAAGCTGACGGGGAGGGTGGCTCCAGGGCTAGAGTGGGCGTTGAAGATCCACTCTGCAAAGACAAAATAGAACAGTATTCTAACACATTAAAAAGCTATGTCTGGCTATTTATCACAAATTTCAAAGCAGTCACGGTAATTTGCTGAAGTAAGAATCAGCTACGCATATTTCAAACCAAGTTGCCAAGTTTATCAAAGGGAGAAAATAGCAATTATAATCACGCAATATCAAGGGAAAGCAGAAAATTAAAATGTGTAAAAAGAGTTCCGAACAGCTTAATTTTGTACAAGACAAATCCTAAACTTCCTCCTACAATTCTCATTTCTACCTGTCAAAGAGTTGTTGGGGGTATGACATCATGCATGACATCTTAGGGGTTGTTGTAATAGTAGATGGTTGTTGGGGGTTGTTGAAATAGTGTTAAAGTATAGCTCTATATAAGAGGCAATTACCTCATTTGTAATACTTGGAGAAGTATGAATACAATTCTCTTCTACCCCAACTGATTTCTCTCTTCTCTCTTTATAATCTCACCATATATCCTATACTCTAACATGGTATCAAAGCAAGTCGATCTATAGAGAGATTGAGAGCATTTCAGTTGAAGCTTTGTTGTTTTTCAAGGGAAACACAGGCTGCCTATTTTCTTCAGTTTCATCAACACATTCCAGAGAACAACCAGGCGACCCCTACCAGTACAAGAACAGCCAGAAAACTACCAGTACAAGAACCAGAAAACCAGTACAAGAACAGCCAGAAAACCAGTACAAGAACAGCCAGAAAACACGACTGGTTGGCGTGTGGTTCAGCTCTGGTCAGATTCTGTTGAAACTTCTAATCAGTTCAAGGGCTGATTGGTGGCCATGACGACAAAACAGCAGAAGTAGTTGCATTTCAAACAACACAGTTCACTGCCTAAAATATGCATGTGCCTAAAATATGCATGTGCGGCACTTTCAATATTTTTTGACATTGCCTAAAATGTAATACGTGGTCGTAAGTCGAGTCCCGGTATTCCCAAAAATCTCAATTACAATCCTAGAGATAGGTCTAGTTGGAAGCTTAGGTTATGCACAAGTGCTTCTAAGTGTTCCACTCTTCAATCCCAAGATAGGTTTTTTTATCCCAAGATGGGATTTCGAGTGAGGGGGCGTGTCAAAGAGTTGTTGGGGGTATGACATCATGCATGACATCTTGGGGGGGGGTTGTAATAGTAGATGGTTGTTGGGGGTTGTTGAAATAGTGTTAAAGTATAGCTCTATATAAGAGGCAATTACCTCATTTGTAATCTATGTTACCCGGACTCGGACTCGGGTACGGGTGTCGGACACGGGTGCGGATCCAAGTGTCAGACTCTTAGTTTTAAAAAAATTAGAATTCGTGGATATGGATCCGAAACTGGACACGGGTGCGGGGATTCGACATATAACCTTCACATATGTGAAGTTATACCTACTTTTTATATATATTTTATAGTTGTAGATTAGTCTCTTCTACCAATAAAATATATATAAATAATTGTTTATGTCAAATATATGGCATAAATCAAAGCATAACATGGAAATAGTGATCTATGGACATTGCTTTCTAGAAACAAGTTGTGAGGTCTCGTAAATCAATTCGAACTACATTGCTTGGAGTTGAAGTGTCCGATTTTCATATGAAGGATCCGACTCATATCCCATACCCACACCCATGTCATGTCCGGTGGACACGGGTATGAGGGCAAAATTGAAGGGTCCGGGTAACGTAGTGTAATACTTGGAGAAGTATGAATACAATTCTCTTCTACCCCAACTGATTTCTCTCTTCTCTCTTTATAATCTCACCATATATCCTATACTCTAACACTACCTAAGATGAATCACATATTTTTTAACCAAACAAATCAGCAAGTAGAAAAGTCATGAATTGATCAAAATCTATGTACTACAATACAAACTACTGCAGCTGCTGATGGGCTTGAGGACATTCATCTTCCAGTCGGTTTTGTAGTTATCCATTATTATCATCATATTAATTATATACATATAGATACTATATGTTCTTTGTTTCTTTCAGCAGTACAGTTGAGGGGTTAAAAAATAATTACCATGGATGAAGCCGTCGCTTCTGGAAATTCAATGGCTGGCCTAGATGGAGTTGACGAAATTGCCTGCAATTTTATTAATTATTTTTCAAAAAAACTAAATACAATTTATACATCGAACATATGGCTAAAATCATATGGATTTAAGAACTTACATGAGCCTGCTCTTTAGTTCTACCATTTTCGAGAGTCCAGGCAAAATCCACAAGCTTCACTACATTCTCTACTGTATAATTCTGTATAAAAACCATGGAGGAATTACTACACAGAAGAAGATACATCTTTGCTCCAACATCAATAATTAGCTAGGGAGATTTATTACCTGCTTCCCTTCAATTCTACTAAGTTTAGTTTCCTGAAACATATGAAATATTAAATCAATATTCACGTCTAGACCACTTCAAACTAGTTAATATGGCTAACAAAGATAATAATAGGAGTAATTGGTCTTGCTGTCTAAATACATTACCAGTGTTTGAACTGCATGGCGCACTGATCGAACATCTCCACCAACTACTTTCAGATCTCCTCTAAGTTCAGATACCTATACAATTTAGAGATTTAGGTAAAGCGGCATACAGCACTAAAAATGTATATAAATGAAAGTAGAAACTCTCGAATTGCTCCTACCTCCCCTCTTGTTGCATCAGTAAGTTTAGCAGCCTCATCTAAACCAGTATCCACATGATCAATTTTTGAGGATAAATGCCTTTTGGTGGACTGAAAAGCACATGAAAAGACCCAATCAGAATCCAAACTTATTATGATTTCAATTGCAAGTGTAAACTTTACTTGGCAGTGATGCACTGTGTGGATGTCGAAGATAATTTAAGATTAGTTTTAACAGCATGTGCATGTAGTTCAAGATTCCAAGGCATGTAAAATATGATACAAACTTGAAAAAATTACCGAAATTGAGGAGTAAACGTTCTCAAGCTCTTTAGCTATCTTAGTGGTTGCCTCAGATAAACTGCGTCTCGTTGCAAACATTAGATTAGGAAGTTTCCAACCCTGACACCGAGGAAAAAAGAATTTAGTAGCAATTCAGCTTTAACAAGTCAGGTTGTCTAGAAACTACAATAACAATATCATATTGAATAATACAGGAAAGGTAAGCTCCACTTGTGGCATAAAAAATACAGACAAAGAAAAGGAAAAAACTGACCAAGCTAAAGACGTGTGACGTGTTTACTAAGAAAGAGAAACAGTACCGAGAAACAGACGGGGGAGGGGGAGTTGATCCAAAAACCTAAGCTAAAATCATTAGATACTGATTACTTGAGGACAATGTACAAACTTTTCACAGATGATATCATTGTTAATTAGTCTCAAACACCATATTATTTACCATCACCACAAACAAAAATATACGATGTTGAAGTGACATGATGTAATTAGTAGCACATAAAAGTCCACAATGCTCTGTTTTATTCTTGGATTGGAGGAATCATACCAACTCATATACTTTTCAACATAATATATTTTTTATCAAAAAATAATGTAACTTGTCCTTAAAAAACACTATCACCTTCAACTCTGGAATAACTAATAAAATGCCAGTAAAAGAGCCGGACACTACAACCATTTCTTCACTGTACCATGAAATTAAAAAAAAAAAAAATGACTCTTTATACATTTGGACAGAAACTTTCCAACGATGACATTGCATTAAAACACATTTAGGCGGAAACATACAAAAATTGCATTCTTCAAGTCTGAAGATTGTAAAGAAGGCAATTTGATGAGAGTAGGACAAGAAACAACTTCCATGTCTTCTTAATGTGACAAATTATGACAGTAAACCCAGCATGCAAAGAAATGTGCTATAATTTTTGTAGAAAGCATATGATGCCATTTACCAAAAATGGAATAAGAGCAAGTCCGTACCTTCCACCAAACATATCCATATCCAACCACAAGCACAATAACTACGGCGCCATATTTTGTTCCGCCTGTGCAGGGTAAAAACATTTTATGACAGGAAGAACCAATAAAAGTTTTGTAATAAAATATTTACCACAACGAAAACGCAAATCACTAAATCAGGGAATTGTACAAAATATCATTATTTGATTGATAAAAATATGTAGGCATATGGTTAAGGACTAAGGGGTGTGCACTGAGATTCAAAGGGTGGGGTGATATATAAAAATTTGTGTGCATGTGTAACATGTGATAACTTGCCTACACTTTATGCTCTCAAAAGCACCAAAAACACAAGATTGACTCTAATGCATTAGTATTCATATTTTTAAACGTGTTTCGAAGAAAACCTGAACCAGTAGATGTAACAATTGTGATAGGTCTATTTGAAGACAAAAGTTGCAGCTCCTGCCGTAGGCTATTAACCTGTGACATTGAAATGATTTATAAGCATCAGAATGGAAACAGTTTCAAATGCTTGCTTCACTCCAACTTCTTATATATTAAGTAACTTAGCATGATAAGGATGGTAATGGCATAAAGTCCCAAGTCATTAGGACAGTTTTAAGCAACAGAACAATAGTTTTGCAAATAAATGATTTTCCTCGGGAATGGTCAACACATAAGACTATAAGAGTGTGTATGTGTGCACACGCTTCACATGAGGCGTGAGAAAACAGCCACATCAACAGGGCAAGATTGAAATAATGACCGGATCTTATCCAAATACTTTCATGGAACCACATAAATAATTCATCTCATACATGAACTTGTAAGATGTATAAACCTGTTGCAACAAAGAGTCATTAGGCGGTTTGACTCTTGATGTCTTGACATCGTCACTTTTTAGCTGATTGAAAACAAGCTGCAAAAAGAACAAATCATAGAACATTATGTGCCATGAGATAGATACTATTAGACTCCTAAAATGCAGAATTAGCAGAAAAGGAAAGGTTTTGGAACAGAAATATCTTAAGGATTAATAAAAGAGTAATATGAACAATGTTGTGGAAAAGTAACTGACGCGCACAACATGAGTTGCATCATTGTCTTCTAAATTTCGTATGTGTAAATAGTGTTCCTAATTATTGTACCAAAGTTACCTTTAGAGCACCTGAGAAAAAGTCAGACACCCCGGACCCCTGTCCTTCTTTTGCAAGAACTGACCCAATAAGACCTACAAATAAGAAAGTAGTTCGTGTTATTGGCAGTAACATTACTCGTCTCATTGTAAATCAATCAATTTGCATTTCTACAGTACATATACTTCTATTTGCTGTAAACTGAGTTAAGTATATTAATAAGTCAGTGCACAAGGCTCCCGCTCCCGCATCAATGTGATGCGTGGTTTGTGGAATGTCGATGTCCTAATGTATGCAGCATTACAGTAATTTTCTAAAAAGAGTCTGTTTCTGAGCTCCAAACTCCTGACCTAGCAAATAACAAGTAGACACTAGACCATCATGCCAAACATGACCTTTGTATATTCAGAAATAAAGTAAAACAGAATTAAGACCCAGTATTCCCAACAAAGGACCATATGATAAAAATAACATGATTTTAGATCGAAAATGTTATGTAAGAAAAGAGAACCGTAAGATGTTCACTTACTTAAATTTTTATAAAAACCGCCACCAGAGCAATTGCTTAGAGCATAATCATCTTCAGTGTTCAAACACACTGATATAAAAATCAAGACTGTTGCAGATAGACCGATTCATAATTGCAAACATAACGTAATAGGGTAAATGACAAAAGTGTTCCCTATATTTTGGCTGGCAGCGGTTCTAACCTTCAAGTATAAATAACAACATCAACGACTCTTTAACTCTACACATCCTGCCTAAAACTCCACTAAGAAAATAAAGGGACACAGAACCAGACATTTCATTTTATCTAATTATATCTTCTTTTGTTTTCATGTCAATATATGATTACCTTCCTGATACAGTGATAAATATAGATCCTAGTTATCACTAAAGGGAAAAAACTAGGCAATCGATTAGGACCCTCTTTCCTACTGTGTGTACTGATCAATTACGGCATATAACAAATGGGTCATAGTGTCGTTTGTATTGGTTTTTGAAAGCAAGTTGGTCTTGTGCTTTTACCACTGTTATCATCATAAACTTGAGCCTGTTTATGTACTGAAATTCGTCCTAAAGTAGCTACTCATCATTCATTAAGGTGTGTGAGTAGTTAAATCTCCACTAAAGTTTTAATGGGCAAGGGCTTAATTTAACAAAGATACAACAAATTGTGAAGGGCTTGGAGGAGAAAATACCGTTGGAAATTTTTGGGTAATAAAAATGGTAGAAACACGATGGCTGAAAAAATATCCAACTGAATGCTCACTAAAACAAAGATTTCAACCACATTGTGCCCTATCTATCCTCTCTCATAAAACGACTATTCTGAAGCAACTGACATGAGTCTGAATTGGCAGCCAAAACTCCAGACTTGCTAGCTCGAATCATAAAACTAAGACACACAAAAAGGCACAACTAGGACTGAAAGTCGATTGTAATTTTAGGGTTTCCCTAAAAACCAAACCAAACATACCCAGTATATCCTGCTCAGAGCAGGGTCTGGGGAGGGTAAGTTGTACGCAGACTAGAGCCGGCAATTTCGTACACGACACGAAAACACGACACGAAAACGCCACGAAAATTACGGGTTTGGGTTGACCTTTACGGTACACGAACACGAAAGTATACGAACACGAAATTACACGAATGAATTTAGTGTCGGTTTTGGGTTTACCCTTGGGTACACGACACGACACGAAACGAAAATACACGAAATAAATAAATATTTAAATAATTTTATTAAAATTATATGAATACATATTTTAAAATGATATTTTATATATAATTTTTACATAAGATAAATACAAAATAGTTTCAAATCTTAGTTTCACAAGACTTAAGCACACTTCATTCCTTATGACATATTGACTTAAGACTGGACTAGTAAAAAATTAATATTTAAATATTTTTATTTTTATTCAAAAATACACGAAACGTACACGAAATGAAGGTACACGAACACGAAACGAAACGAATCCTTAACGGGTCGGTTTTTGATTTAGCATTACGTACACGAAACACGAAAGTACACGACACGAAAGTACACGAAACGAACGAATTGCCAGGTCTAACGCAGACCATGCCCCCACTTTTTAGGGTAGGGAGCCTCGGCTATGTGCACGACATATACGGTGAGTGATTTAGGGTTTCCCTAAGCATAAAGGTAATAAAAATCAATTTGTAGCCAAGAAATAATTTACAAGAAGATAAAAATAGGGCAAGTATGTATGTAAATACCTGCACCAACGATGAGGGTGATCTTGCCGAGAGGAAGTGCCATCCGCCAAAGAAAGAAAGAAACACAACAATTACAGGGTGAGTGAGAAAAGGAATCAAAGCATCCAACTGTGTATGTATATAATATATAGATAGATAGATAGATACAATTGAGCTGCGGCAGCGTTTGTGTTGTAAAATTAAATTAAATATGTTAGGTTTGAAAAGAGGGATCCAGTTTGTTTTAAGTTAGAATTATGGGAGGGGTGATTAAATTGAAATTGATTAGGTATTGTATTGGGGGAAGAAGCAGCGCCAATCCAAACCCTACTAATGTACTATTCTCGACTTCCTCTGCCCCTTTTGTGTCGTCAATTTACTATTCTGCCCTCTTTGTCTGTCTTATCCAACAAGTTAGTTACCTTTGGTCATGTGGGCGGATTTTTCATTTCGTTATTCTTGCTAAATAATATATATGTACCACTATAAAAAAGTTAATGGGAAAATTAAAAAAAAATATGAGTTAAGTGACATATCAAATAAATATGTATGATTTTAAAAAGATAATGGGGAAATTTAAAAAATATGAGTTAAGTGACAGATTAAAAAATATTGGGAGAAACATTCAAAAAAAGTTAAAAAAATTCTGATAGATTGAATATAAATTTGTAAGTAATGTATTTTTGAATAATATTCAAAAAAATTAATATATTATTATCATTGTATTTAATAGAATTCATTTTTATATTTGTTAGTTTTTTTTTCTTTTGTCAAATATATTTATCGAAATTTGAATTAGTTAATTTTGGAGAAAATATAATGTACATGACTACAAATCTTGTTCACAATAATTAATTTTCATTTATGTTAGTTAGATTTTCGACATTCTAATAAAAAATAGTTAGATTTTCGACAATCTAGTAAAAAATAATTCAATTGATTAGCTGTTAATTTTTGGGTTAGGCAAAAACTTTTTTTCTCATATATCATATAATTTCTTTTTTTTGATTATGTTTAGTTACATTTTATATTTTTAGAATGAAATATTAAGTTCTCTTCGATTTATTTTATAAATATAGTATAAGTGGGAAAATAAAATTAAAATAACATTTTTACATTATCAAAGTATTTCAACTTACACTAAAATAATATTTTAGAGTATAACACTTTATTTATTTATGTAAACTGTTATATCAAATAAGGAATAATTAATTAAAGACGATTGTCAAAGATTATACTAATAATATTTGTATTGTTAGGTCCGGAATAACGTAGAATGGGGGTTGAATGCGTTATTCTAAAAATATTTCGATTTTTGATGTGGATATGAGATTAAAAATACTGAATCGAAATAACACAACTGTTTGGGAAATATCGTTGAATAGATAAAACTCGAAGGTTTGTTACACAATCTAATCCTATGGATCAGCTACAAAATCAAACACTCCTAGGATAGTTTAGGCACGAGGACCTTCTACCCCGACACTTCCTGAAAGCGGGTTAAGCCGGCTTCCCTACTAGATGGACTGTCTAGCAGCTTACACAGAAAATATATAAGAGAGAGAAGAGAAAGTTGTGTGTTGAGGTGTGTTTTGAAATGAAATACAACAGGCCTATTTATAGATTATAGAAAGTCTGTAACACCCTCACTAGCCAACAATAATATTATAAACTCTTATATTCAATTAAACATTGGTATAGGAGAAATTTTAGAAATTTCGGCATGATGTAATCATAAACCGGACTAATCACCTGCTCAAGCAACTAAGTATAACTAAAATAGTCCACATGCACAAGTTATACTAAACCATAAGAAAATTAAAACCATAACAACCCAGACCGCACACAGGTCACTGTATGAAACAACTATCAATAGTTATTACAACCCAGAACTGAATCAAATAATATACAACCCATCAAATATGATAATCTGCCTACAAATACAGATATAATAAAAACCAAGGTATATGTCACTACCCAACCAACCGCCTCAACCCTCTGACTGCCTCGGTGACTACCCCAACCCGACGGGCCACTTCTTCTAGACATCTCCTGGCTTAGCTGAGGAAACAGAATTAGCAAGCAAATGAGCCAAATGCTCAGCAAGTATATATATATGCAATTAAAACATCAACAACTGATATGTCTGCAAGATTGTCTAGAATCAGCAATCAACAATATATATAAGCTCAACTGAAAATTTATCATTTGTCTGAATCATAAACTAGAAGAGGATTGGACTATCATGCATTTTTATATTAAAAACAATTATAAGGTTAGGCTGCTGATCAGTCACGCACTAACCCCGGACAAACGCACACAGCAATGTCCTTTAATGGATCCACGGCACCCATTGGCCTTAATTATTTCTGACCACGAATCTGGTCCGACCCTTACGGTCCACATTTTTAAAACTAACAGTCCAATCCTAACTAAACATCAGGTGTCGGAACAATCGACCACCTCAACTACCAAACATCCTGAACACTTTCGTTCCAGGTTAACATCTCAAATCTCACCAAATAGAACAAGGTCAGGTAATCTCTGAATTAAATATCGACAAGTTCGATATGACAAACAGGGGTATTGATTTAAGTCAAGCTACTAAAAGGATCAACGAAATGATATAATCAACTTGGGGTATAAAAATGGAATATTCAAAATTAATGGAAATTATCAGAGCAGTTATATCCAGAATAAATCGAATGCATAAAAATCAAGTTATGATAGTCATAATTCGCTGGAAATATAAGTGAAGTGGTTTACTTAAAAGAGGAGTGAAATAATACACTTACAAGGAATGTGGATGTAAATCAATTCATTAATAGCATCAACAACTCAGTGGAATCACTTTTTGGTACAACAACTAAGTATTCGAAAATTCGGGAAATTAACGGAACAATTATGGCAAAGTAATTTGAATAAGCATATGAATCAGGTTTTATAATCATACTCATTTAAAAGATAATTGAAGCAATTTACTTGCCTTAAATAGAAAATCACAGAATCCGAAGCGTCTTTACGTCCTCAGCTTTAGCCTTTCCTTTATCCACGGAATCTACACACAATATAACACTATTTCAGAATCCTGTTTAATACTCGCTAATCAATATAAACATTCCACTTAGTCTACCCCAGCGAATAGTTCCCTAATTTACGTTTATTTAATCATATAATATCAATACATAAACTACAGACAAAAGTATTTAATCACATAGCCACATAAGCACATACTATATAGATTTTAAAATATGAAGCCCGACTCACAATTCGTATAAGTTAAATAATTATACATACTCGTTTTCAAGAAATGATTTTAATATATTTTAGAAAAATTTTGACGGCATCCCCTTTATACGGGGGACTGCCAGTCGGAATACAGCCGACACAACCAACATAACCATCAATTAACAATCAAATCCACCTTTATTATCCAATCCCAAGTCACATTCCAACTCACTAACTCACTGATTTATAATCCGATACAATTTAAGCAATTAATAATAACTCGATAATAAACTTACAATTTATTAGATAAATAACAAATATTAATTATTAAATAATTTTTGGCTCAGAAAATAATCATCATCGCCGATTTTATACCCTCGACTCAAATTAAATCACCGTCGAGGGGGCAAAATCCCGAGGGTGCCCAAATTAGGGTTTCCAACTCGGAATTCTACACTTACTATTTATTCGAATATTAAACAATTAATTTCACGAAGATAATCAAATAAATATTCACAAGAATTCCAGAATTTTGGAACCACAATAATCGAACAAAAGAGGACTCCATGTTCTTTGCCTCACAGAAAACCACGAATATACCAAGCATAATACACGGCCATTCGGCCACACCCACACAGCAACACAATTGCCATTGTTTCAATGGAACCGCAAGAACAGGGGAGGGGAATACTCGACACACACACCCACTTGCAGCAATTGCAAGCCACGACCACAAACTCGAAGCACAGAGAACCACACACACACTCGTATTCTTTGCACATAGCACCCAGGTTAAGCTCGACCCACACACACTAACACGCGGAGCAACACACACAATCATAACCGATTTGGGGCTTTACAGGGGAGGGAAGGGAAAGAAAATAGAAGGGAAGATTTTCCATCCAAAAAATAAAGTCAGTAAATCGGAGATAAAGAAACTCAAATTCAGCACCACCAACGCAAAACTCATACTCGACTTACAAACCCACTTATGACTACACACTACTGAGATACCCAACAGCCTACCGCCTCAACCAGTGATACCACAGACATGTCAAGCACAGTTCGAACTCACACATGAAAGAACTAGAGATTTCAGCAAGGTTTCGATTGAATCACTAAAACCCACACACACATACTCGGCAAAACTGCCAAAATACACATACACGCAGTATAATAGCTTGAACCGAAACAATGTTAAAGCCTCAATTCAAACACACACAAACGCCCGCAGTACACACTCACACCACGTTGTACATAAACGCACACACCCATACACACGCTGCAACACACGCAGCCACACACACAATCGCACAAACCACAGCAAGGAAACCAGGGAAGGAGGTGGGTATACCAGTGAAACACGAGAACTTGAATTAGTATGGAAACTTGATTGTACAGAAGATAGGGGAGAGATTCGCGTGAGGAAATTAGAGGATTTGCTAGAACATTCGAGAGAGGGAGGCAGTGGTTTAGCTAATGAAAAAAAAACTCAATTAGGGATTCATTCATATAGCAATTGGGGGAAACGGTTTTAAAAGGGGAAAAACTAATTTTCATTCCACATTTAACCAAATAAAAGAAAAAAAAAAACAACTCGAAAAATATGGAATAAATAAACAATATCTGGAAAAATCAAATTTTTATTTTTAAAACGTAAAGAATAAAATTATCTACCTCCCCACATTTTTAAAATATTTTTAGGATCAAAAACGAATTAAATATGGATTTTACAAGATTGAATCCTTAAATTGAAAAATAATTCATAAAATCATTTTAAAATCCTTGAAACCCAAAAATAATCCGCCAAATATTTTTAAAAGTCATCTAAACTAATAAAGTTAATGATGAAGAAGATTTCAGGATTTCTGCTAATCCCGAAGATTTAATAAAATTCACAGAAGGTAAATATAACGATATTAATTAGGAAATAAATCCCAAAAATATAATTAAAATAGTCGGGCTTACATAACACACATAAAATATCAATCTGACCTCCAAATACTATTCCACTATATAATATTTCCTCAACCAATTCACATACCACATAATTCACATTTAATATAAAATAAATAGTTTTTTAGTAATTAAATAATCTGAAATTTCTAAGGCGTTATAACCTTCCCCCCTTAAAAGGATTCTGTCC
The DNA here is from genome assembly GCA_036435485.1 of Saposhnikovia divaricata. Classification (NCBI taxonomy): domain Eukaryota; kingdom Viridiplantae; phylum Streptophyta; class Magnoliopsida; order Apiales; family Apiaceae; genus Saposhnikovia; species Saposhnikovia divaricata. The sequence continues at coordinate 125,722,108 of CM071597.1, read as the reverse complement.
CCAGAATCTCACCTAAGAGAATAATTGAGGATACTTCTCCAACATATCGCTTTCCAACTCCCAAGTTGATTCTTCCACCTTGGGGTTTCTCCACAAAACTCTCACTATAGGAATTGTTTTATTCCTCAAAACCTTTTCTTTTCGATCTAGTATTTTGATAGGCTGCTCCACATAAGATAAATCTGGCTGAATCTCTATCGGCTCATATTCAATGACATGTTTAGAATCCAGATGGTACTTCTTAAGCATGGATACATGAAACACGTTATGGATATGTTGCATATGGGGCGGTAAAGCTAGCTCGTAGGCGACTTTCCCGACTTTCTTCAATACCTCGAAAGGCCCCACAAATCTTGGACTTAATTTTCCTTTCTTGCCAAATCTTACTAACCCTTTCCACGGAGATACTTTCAACAGTACCTGTTCTCCTTCTTCGAACTCCATATTCTTCCTGGCCAAATCAGCATACTTCTTCTGTCGGTTCTGAGCTGTCACTAACCGTTTCTGAATAAGTTGAACTACTTCCTTGGTTTGCTGCACTAACTCAGGTCCGAGTATCTTTCGCTCGCCAACTTCTTCCCAGTATACTGGAGATCGGCACTTTCGTCCATATAACGCTTCATATGGTGGCATACCGATACTAGCATGAAAGCTATTGTTGTATGAAAATTCCACTAACGGCAAGTGTTCATCCCAACTTCCTGCAAAATCCAATGCACAAACTCGGAGCATATCTTCAATTGTTTGAATTGTTCTTTCACTCTGGCCATCAGTTTGAGGATGGTATGCAGTACTCATCTTTAATTCGGTGCCCAAACATTCTTGGAAACTTCTCCAGAATCTTGAATTAAATCTTGGATCTCGATCTGAGACTATTGATACTGGTACTCCGTGTCGCACCACAATTTCTTTTATGTATAGATGAACTAATTTGTCTAATGAAAACCTTTCATTTATCGGAAGAAAGTGTGCAGATTTCGTTAATCGATCAACAATTACCCAGATAGCATCATGATTAGCTCTCGTCCTTGGCAATCCAACCACAAAGTCCATTGCAATATGTTCCCATTTCCACTCGGGAATCTCTAATGGTTGCAGCATCCCACTTGGCCTTTGATGTTCTGCTTTTACTTTCTGACAGGTCAAACATTTACTTACCCATTCAGCAATATCTCTTTTCATATCCGGCCACCAGAAGTTTCTTTTCAAGTCTCGATACATTTTCGTACTTCCTGGATGAATCGAATATTTCGAACTGTGGGCTTCTTGTAAGATCTCATTCTTCAACTCTGTCACATTGGGTATCCAAATACGTGAAGAGAATCTTAATATCCCCTTGTCATCTACCTGTGTGCATATTTCCTCACCTGTTAACTTGTTCACATCTCCGCTCATAACTTCCTCCTGGCATCTGCGAATCTTTTCTAATAATTCTGGCTGAAACGTCATAGTGTACACCGTATCTGAACTACCTGCAGGCATACACACCTCTATCTCCAATCTTTCAAACTCTTTGTATAATTCCTCAGGCATTGTCAACATACTGATTTTCTCCTTCCTACTTAAAGCGTCCGCCACCACGTTCGCCTTCCCAGGATGATAGTTGATGGTACAATCATAATCCTTGAGTAATTCCAACCATCTTCTCTGTCTCATATTTAACTCCTTCCGGGTGAAAATATATTTTAAACTCTTGTGGTCCGTGTAAATTTCACACTTTTCCCCATACAGATAATGTCTCCAAATCTTCAAGGCGAAAACAATCGCGGCTAATTCTAAGTCATGAGTAGGATATTTCTGTTCGTGAGGTTTCAATTGTCTCGAAGCATAAGCAATTACCTTACCGTGCTGCATCAGTACACATCCCAAACCTTTGTGAGATGCATCACTGTAGATCACAAAATTTCCCTTTTCATCTGGAAGTGTCAATACAGGTGCAGTCACCAATCTCTTCTTCAATTCCTGGAAACTTTCTTCACACTTCTCATTCCACACAAACTTTTCATTCTTCCTTGTCAACTTTGTTAGTGGGGTGGCTATCTTCGCAAAGTCTTGAACAAATCTTCGATAGTATCCCGCCAATCCTAAGAAACTTCGAACCTCTGTGGGTGTTTTAGGTCGATCCCAATTCATCACGGCTTCAATTTTAGCAGGATCCACCTTAATCCCTTCACTGCTGATGACATGCCCTAAAAACTGCACTTCTTTCAGCCAAAACTCACATTTGGAAAACTTCGCATACAATTTCTCTTTCCTCAACGTTTCTAAGGCTATTCTCAAATGCCCTGCATGCTCTTCTTCGGTCTTCGAGTATATCAGAATATCATCTATAAACACAATCACAAACTTATCCAAATACTTCTTGAAGACTCTATTCATTAGGTCCATGAACGCTGCTGGTGCATTAGTTAACCCAAAGGCCATTACTAAGAACTCGTAGTGCCCGTACCTAGTCCGAAACGCTGTTTTTGGAACGTCTTCCGGTCTAATCTTTAATTGAAAATATCCTGACCGCAAATCAATCTTCGAGAAACAAGTTGCTCCTTTCAGTTGATCAAATAAATCGTCAATTCTTGGCAAAGGGTATTTATTCTTAATGGTCAACTTATTTAATTCCCGATAATCGATACACAGTCTCATACTTCCATCCTTCTTCTTTACAAATAATACCGGAGCTCCCCACGGCGATACACTAGGTCTAATAATACCTTTCTCCAGAAGATCTTGCAATTGAACTGCCAATTCCTTCATCTCTACGGGTGCCATTCGATACGGAGCCTTTGACACTGGTTCAGTTCCGGGGGCTAAATCGATGGTAAATTCTATTTCTCTATCCGGAGGTAAACCGGGAAGTTCATCCGGAAAAACATCAAGAAATTCATTCACCACTGGAATTTCCTCTATCTTAGGCACCTCTTGACTAGTGTCCATGACATAAGCCATATAGCCCTCGCATCCTTGCCTCAACAACCTCTTTGTTTGAATGATCGACAAAAATCTCCTAGTCTGCCTCTGACCCCTAAAGGTAACTTCTACATTATCAGAGGGTTTAAGGATCACCTTCTTATTCTTACAATCAATTTGGGCATTATTTTCTGTTAGCCAATCCATTCCTAAGATAACATCAAATTCACCTAACTGAAAGGGTATCAAATTAGCGTAAAAACAATGCCCTGAAATATCAATCTTGCAACGAGGACACACTTGCGTAACCGGAATTCGTTCTGAATTAGCTATTTCTATAACTATAGCTTCACGTAACATGCATACCTCACAATTTAACTTTTGGACAAATTCTTTGGATATAAAGGATTTCGTAGCTCCGGAATCAATTAACACTTTAGCTTTGACAGAATTTACAGGGAGCGTACCTGCTACCACATCTGAATTCTTAATAGCTTCGTTCAGAGTCATGTTGAAAGTCCTCGCCACTGGTCTGATACTTGATGTTGGGGGTGCTTCAATTGCTTGCAGTATTGGATTAGCCAGAACTGGAGGTTTCACTACAGGTACTTTACAGTCTTTCATAATATGCCCTGGCTTCCCACAACGGTGACACACAATTCCTGCCTTGCATTCCCGAGCATAATGACCTTTTTGATTACATTTGAAACACGTCACCTCCAACTTTGTACACACCCCCGGATGCCTCTTCCCACAAGTTTTGCATTCTGCCAAGGGTGGCCTAACCAATTTCTGTTGACTCGCATCTTGAATTCTATTTCCTTGGCCCCCATTCCCTGATCCCGGCTTCTTAGGGTTTCCATACTTTCCTGGCTGGAATCCTGGCTTTTTATTTGGCACATTATGAGAACTGCCTTGCTCTTGTCGTTCCCCCATTGACCCAGCCTTCCTTTTCTTTCCTTCTTTTTCCTTGAAGTATAATTCGCTTTCCCCTTCAGCTATCATGGCCTTTTGCACCACTGCTGCATAAGTCTCCAACTCCAAAACTGCTAGTTTAGTACGAATCCACGGTTTCAATCCTTGTTGAAACCTCTTAGCCTTCTTCCTCTCCGTATCCACATAGGCCGGAGCAAACCTAGCTAGTTCCGTAAACTTGGTTTCATATTCTGTCACCGACATTTTCCCTTGTTTCAGCTCCAAAAACTTCATCTCCATCTGGTCCTTCATATAGTCGGGGAAATACTTTTCCAAAAATAGCTCTGTGAACCTTTCCCAAGGAATCACCTCAGTAGCTTCCAACATCTTCACTGACTCCCACCAGTAAGTAGCTTCATTCTTCAAGAAATAACTTACATATTCAGTTTGTTTGTCTGCTGGGACCCCCACCAGTGCAATGGCTTTTTCCATCTCTTTTAACCAAGACCTCGCCTCCACCGGGTCCGCTGTCCCTTTAAACTCAGGAGGTTTTACTGCCTGGAAAGACTTAAAAGTAACCACCGGAGGAACAGGTGGCTGCTGCTGCTGCTGTTGTTGTTGCTGTTGTTGCTGTTGTTGCTGTTGTTGCTGTTGTTGCTGTTGAGCCAACAACTGCTGCTGTAATTGCTGTTGTTGCTGTGCCAGAGTAGCAGTCTGTTGAACAAGAGTTTGTAATATCTGTGCTAAGGCAGGGTCCATCTGACCAACAGGGGGTGGATTAGCTTGCTCCCCCTGATCGGGGGTTCGGGTATTTTGTTTCTTCTTTTTGGGAGGCATATTTCTGAAATCAATGAACAATTATATTAGATTCAGGTTCAGAAAATAATAACTCAAAATGATCCAACCTAAACAAACAATGCATGTATTACTGAAAGATAATTCGAGGTCTCCAACCAATTTTCCGGTCAACAATTGATTCACAGGGTGCAATAGGATATCAATCCAAGGTTACACAAGGTATTCACAGACGTTCAGTAGGTACCATAAAGAAACAGTAGTCATAGTGCTAAGATCAACATAGTATCGAAAGTAAAAACAATGCTAAAAGGAAATGGTGCTGAAAGTAAATATGAAACGAGCAGTAAATAAGATGCTTAAGTAAATGACAGTATAAGGAAATTTAACACAGTTCTGCAAAAGTGATAATGATATATATAGATAGATCAGATACAAGCGTAAGAACAACGCTTCGATAAGGGTACAACATAATACTAAAAGAGAAGACTGCTAACATCTAGTCACAGTACAACAGATATATACAACAAAACTGGTCGCACTGCGAATGCTGACGTACTACTACTGCCATAACATGCCGCTAAATACCACATCATCGTACTACCCTAATCATCACTGGTCATCATCGTCATCCGACTCTCCCCGCCAGGCTGATCCCAAAATGCTCTCCAGCTCTGCCGTCCCCAGACCTAGGGTCACCTGCTGTGTCACAAATGCCGGCTCATCTCGGGATCTCATCCGTCCCCGCCTAATGACAACACGTCTAAGAGCTCGTACTCGCCTCCGGACATCCTCCAGCTCAGCCGCCACTCTATCTCTATCTCTAGCCCGCTCCTCCTCCCCAGCCCTCATAGCCCTCCACTCTGCCATCTGCCCCAAGAGATAGTCCCTCTCGCGGGCCACTCGCTCGTACACATGATATGGGACAGGCTGAGGAGTATACTGGTATGCTGGCCCATTCACTGAGCCCTGCGATCCTACAAACGGCTGCATAACCCCTTGGGAAATCTGCTGCGGTACAGAAGCCCCTCCTTCCGGATCCTCGTCCGGGTCTGAATCGGAACCAGAAGCAGGTGCCTGAAGTATACATATATATATTATAATTAGACTTCCTGTCTCTCACGAAACAATCCTAACCTTTCTTATAACTCTACCCCGACTCCCCACCTAATTGTTTCAGTGACTGTGACCTGTGGCTCTGATACCAACTTGTAACACCCTCACTAGCCAACAATAATATTATAAACTCTTATATTCAATTAAACATTGGTATAGGAGAAATTTTAGAAATTTCGGCATGATGTAATCATAAACCGGACTAATCACCTGCTCAAGCAACTAAGTATAACTAAAATAGTCCACATGCACAAGTTATACTAAACCATAAGAAAATTAAAACCATAACAACCCAGACCGCACACAGGTCACTGTATGAAACAACTATCAATAGTTATTACAACCCAGAACTGAATCAAATAATATACAACCCATCAAATATGATAATCTGCCTACAAATACAGATATAATAAAAACCAAGGTATATGTCACTACCCAACCAACCGCCTCGACCCTCTGACTGCCTCGGTGACTACCCCAACCCGACGGGCCACTTCTTCTAGACATCTCCTGGCTTAGCTGAGGAAACAGAATTAGCAAGCAAATGAGCCAAATGCTCAGCAAGTATATATATATGCAATTAAAACATCAACAACTGATATGTCTGCAAGATTGTCTAGAATCAGCAATCAACAATATATATAAGCTCAACTGAAAATTTATCATTTGTCTGAATCATAAACTAGAAGAGGATTGGACTATCATGCATTTTTATATTAAAAACAATTATAAGGTTAGGCTGCTGATCAGTCACGCACTAACCCCGGACAAACGCACACAGCAATGTCCTTTAATGGATCCACGGCACCCATTGGCCTTAATTATTTCTGACCACGAATCTGGTCCGACCCTTACGGTCCACATTTTTAAAACTAACAGTCCAATCCTAACTAAACATCAGGTGTCGGAACAATCGACCACCTCAACTACCAAACATCCTGAACACTTTCGTTCCAGGTTAACATCTCAAATCTCACCAAATAGAACAAGGTCAGGTAATCTCTGAATTAAATATCGACAAGTTCGATATGACAAACAGGGGTATTGATTTAAGTCAAGCTACTAAAAGGATCAACGAAATGATATAATCAACTTGGGGTATAAAAATGGAATATTCAAAATTAATGGAAATTATCAGAGCAGTTATATCCAGAATAAATCGAATGCATAAAAATCAAGTTATGATAGTCATAATTCGCTGGAAATATAAGTGAAGTGGTTTACTTAAAAGAGGAGTGAAATAATACACTTACAAGGAATGTGGATGTAAATCAATTCATTAATAGCATCAACAACTCAGTGGAATCACTTTTTGGTACAACAACTAAGTATTCGAAAATTCGGGAAATTAACGGAACAATTATGGCAAAGTAATTTGAATAAGCATATGAATCAGGTTTTATAATCATACTCATTTAAAAGATAATTGAAGCAATTTACTTGCCTTAAATAGAAAATCACAGAATCCGAAGCGTCTTTACGTCCTCAGCTTTAGCCTTTCCTTTATCCACGGAATCTACACACAATATAACACTATTTCAGAATCCTGTTTAATACTCGCTAATCAATATAAACATTCCACTTAGTCTACCCCAGCGAATAGTTCCCTAATTTACGTTTATTTAATCATATAATATCAATACATAAACTACAGACAAAAGTATTTAATCACATAGCCACATAAGCACATACTATATAGATTTTAAAATATGAAGCCCGACTCACAATTCGTATAAGTTAAATAATTATACATACTCGTTTTCAAGAAATGATTTTAATATATTTTAGAAAAATTTTGACGGCATCCCCTTTATACGGGGGACTGCCAGTCGGAATACAGCCGACACAACCAACATAACCATCAATTAACAATCAAATCCACCTTTATTATCCAATCCCAAGTCACATTCCAACTCACTAACTCACTGATTTATAATCCGATACAATTTAAGCAATTAATAATAACTCGATAATAAACTTACAATTTATTAGATAAATAACAAATATTAATTATTAAATAATTTTTGGCTCAGAAAATAATCATCATCGCCGATTTTATACCCTCGACTCAAATTAAATCACCGTCGAGGGGGCAAAATCCCGAGGGTGCCCAAATTAGGGTTTCCAACTCGGAATTCTACACTTACTATTTATTCGAATATTAAACAATTAATTTCACGAAGATAATCAAATAAATATTCACAAGAATTCCAGAATTTTGGAACCACAATAATCGAACAAAAGAGGACTCCATGTTCTTTGCCTCACAGAAAACCACGAATATACCAAGCATAATACACGGCCATTCGGCCACACCCACACAGCAACACAATTGCCATTGTTTCAATGGAACCGCAAGAACAGGGGAGGGGAATACTCGACACACACACCCACTTGCAGCAATTGCAAGCCACGACCACAAACTCGAAGCACAGAGAACCACACACACACTCGTATTCTTTGCACATAGCACCCAGGTTAAGCTCGACCCACACACACTAACACGCGGAGCAACACACACAATCATAACCGATTTGGGGCTTTACAGGGGAGGGAAGGGAAAGAAAATAGAAGGGAAGATTTTCCATCCAAAAAATAAAGTCAGTAAATCGGAGATAAAGAAACTCAAATTCAGCACCACCAACGCAAAACTCATACTCGACTTACAAACCCACTTATGACTACACACTACTGAGATACCCAACAGCCTACCGCCTCAACCAGTGATACCACAGACATGTCAAGCACAGTTCGAACTCACACATGAAAGAACTAGAGATTTCAGCAAGGTTTCGATTGAATCACTAAAACCCACACACACATACTCGGCAAAACTGCCAAAATACACATACACGCAGTATAATAGCTTGAACCGAAACAATGTTAAAGCCTCAATTCAAACACACACAAACGCCCGCAGTACACACTCACACCACGTTGTACATAAACGCACACACCCATACACACGCTGCAACACACGCAGCCACACACACAATCGCACAAACCACAGCAAGGAAACCAGGGAAGGAGGTGGGTATACCAGTGAAACACGAGAACTTGAATTAGTATGGAAACTTGATTGTACAGAAGATAGGGGAGAGATTCGCGTGAGGAAATTAGAGGATTTGCTAGAACATTCGAGAGAGGGAGGCAGTGGTTTAGCTAATGAAAAAAAAACTCAATTAGGGATTCATTCATATAGCAATTGGGGGAAACGGTTTTAAAAGGGGAAAAACTAATTTTCATTCCACATTTAACCAAATAAAAGAAAAAAAAAAACAACTCGAAAAATATGGAATAAATAAACAATATCTGGAAAAATCAAATTTTTATTTTTAAAACGTAAAGAATAAAATTATCTACCTCCCCACATTTTTAAAATATTTTTAGGATCAAAAACGAATTAAATATGGATTTTACAAGATTGAATCCTTAAATTGAAAAATAATTCATAAAATCATTTTAAAATCCTTGAAACCCAAAAATAATCCGCCAAATATTTTTAAAAGTCATCTAAACTAATAAAGTTAATGATGAAGAAGATTTCAGGATTTCTGCTAATCCCGAAGATTTAATAAAATTCACAGAAGGTAAATATAACGATATTAATTAGGAAATAAATCCCAAAAATATAATTAAAATAGTCGGGCTTACATAACACACATAAAATATCAATCTGACCTCCAAATACTATTCCACTATATAATATTTCCTCAACCAATTCACATACCACATAATTCACATTTAATATAAAATAAATAGTTTTTTAGTAATTAAATAATCTGAAATTTCTAAGGCGTTATAAAGTCACTATTTGAAACTATTCCAACAACCCTCAAATAGTAACCGAGCACTATTCCAACAACCCCCAAATAGTAACCGGACACTATTTCACCAACCCCAAATAGTAACCGTGCACTATTACACCAACCCCAAATAGTAACCATGCATAGTAACTGCGCATAGTAATACTATTTTTGTATCTCTTGGGCTTCTTTCTTCTATTTTATCCTGCTGTTTTAATTCATCTCTGAAAATAATTCAAGTACTAGATTAATTTAATTATTTGTTATAAATAATTAATTAATCTGTTACTTATTTAATTTTCAGAGAGTAAATTAATTTTTGACAATACCTTGAAATGTTATGTCTGTCCTTGATCGTCAATAAGCTTTGGCAATTCTTTCTGTAAATTAATGTGTTGATCCTTCTCGTATGTGCTGACACTTAGTGCGCTGGTCTGGTTCACAAGTGACTAGCACTGATCTTGATCTTCACACCTTCGTTACATTCCAATTGATTAGCCTGTAGCAGTATCTTCAAATTATGTAAACATATGGAATCTTTTTTGGCTCTTCAACTGAATCATCTGTACATCTTATTCTGTCACTGAGGCTTGAACATGTTAATGAACTTCTTTCAGCGACTTGATCCTTGTTGGTGCCTGTTCTTCAAATTTCACGATCCCTGTATAGATTTAATATTATTTATCTTTTATCCTAGTTGAGTTATATATATCCTCTATTACATATTACATTACATTATGCTTTACAATCTCCCCCTATTTGATTATTAGGGTTTGACAAGCAAATTCCTAGAGGATAACTCAACTGATACAACAAAAAATAAAGTTCAAAGATAAATAATATTAAAGTGCATTCTAGATCATATATATACATTTTCCAGATTTCTAAAATTAACCAAGTGCAAGACAATTGTTCCTGTAGACTGAACATATCTTCAAGTTTGCCTTTGCTTTCTTTCCACATAGTACTAATACTCCCATTAGCTTTTCCTTTCCCAAAATAAAGTTAATTCCGTGTCAACAACCTTTTTCTTGCCCTTATTACGCCTAGTAGTTTCTTGCCCATCCACCTTCTCCCCCTCAGTTGGGTTATCCTTCAGAATAGTAGGATGTGGAGTTGGTAAATTGGACGAAGCTGTCTTCACCAAGGAATTAATTGCATGACTAAACTGGGCTGCCATGGAACTTAATTGAACCTAGAATGCATCATGTTGAATAAGTTGCAAATTTTTGATTTCTGCAATGGAATTACAGATACTTGACAACTCTTTCTCCACTGTTTGGACCCGTGTAAGGAGTCTGTTGTATTCCTTTCTGGTTACAGGTGCATGTGGTTGAGTAGGTTGCTCACTCATACGTTCTGCAGGTGTTTCACTCAACACTCTATATTCACTCGGTTTAGTGGTTTGGGTTACACTTGCATGTTCTGTTCGTGTTTCCCTCAACTCTCCTCCAGAGCTTCCACCGATATGTGTACCTACAAATGAAATCATCCTAGACCCTTTTTCAGAGGTCATGGATGGTGCAATGAAAGTTCGTGAGCTTTCCTCCTCGTGTGAAGCAAGTTTCCGACCACTGGTAAAGAGTGGCAAATCTTGAAAGAGATCCAGAGATTTTCCCTCTGGGAGATTAAACTTGAATCGATTAAATGGCACAAAACCCAAGTTTCCCTCGTACGTCTGTGAAGACACTTGGTTCATAAAAGAACCACCTACCGATGGATCTTTCCGTAAAATGGAAGATACACCAGCAGTTATTGAGGTAGGTAATTCCACCTCGGATGCCTGTGAAGGCATTTGATCTTTAGAAAGATCATCAACCACTCTTATGTTCCGGGAAATGGAACTCAAGATAGTTGCTCCCGTCAATTCAACCTTATTTACATTTTCACTCATTTGACAAGGAAGAATTGTTTCACTAACAGTTGCAGTTGCCTCAGGTTCATTTGGTTTACTTCTTTTTGAATGAGGTAGAGCTGCTGATGTAACTAACTCCTTATGTGGTGCTGCTGAGGCACTATCTCCCTCAAAAGTGTTGATGGCTGGTCGTTTAAGTGACAATTGAGGTGTAGGAGTTTGTTGTGTTTGTGTTTGCATTTGTAGAATGGGCTCTTCGACCTGTGTTAGAGTCGGTGGGATTTCCTGCTCTTGGTCGTGTAAGATGGCCACTAGGGGCTGTAAAAACTGTATTTCCTGTGACACAACAGGGAATACAGAGGTTGGAATAGCAGGGATTGAAATATTACCTTGTCGTATACCTGTTCTCACTGGCCTTGGTAACAACGAAAGTGGGACAGTCTTTAGATATTCAGTTAGGACTGTAGGCACATCCATATAGTTCTTTTTGCTTATGTAATTAATTACATTCGTCTTCATGTAAGAACATTCCACCTTTTGACCATTTTCCAAGCGTACCCTGTCTTCATCATTCAAAAAATCATTTAATATTAGCTGTAGAAACCTTGGATATAGACATTTGACATTTTGAGTCCGAACATCTCTTGTTCCCAAGTATTTCATCTTTAAAATGATTTGACCAAACACTATTTTTCCAAAATTAATCCTCAAATTATTTGCGACCGCATACCCTATTTTTTTGAATAAATTCAGGTATTCGATCTTGATTTGTTCTATCTGAGGAAAAAACATGGTTAAGAGTGTGAAAGAAGAAATTCCAATACTGGGTTAGAAACATTCTAGAAAGATTACCAGTATTGAAATTGCCATCTTGGTACCTTATAAAACGAAAAAACATTTCAATCTGTTCAGGTGTAGGATCAGAAACAAGATTTTCCATAGGAAAATGAAGAATTCGACTAACATCTCGTTCAGTGACCCTAATTGACCTACCAAACAGTCGATATGTGATTGCACACCCGTCCTGTCCAGAAGTGTTAAGCGCACTGCAATATAGTTCACGCAATGCATCATGGTTAAGCTGCACTGGTGTAACTAAAGCATAGCGAATTAATGAATGTTCATTCAGAAATTGTGTCCAAGCCCGAAATTGCTCATCAAGAATGGTTTCGATTTGCTGAATGGAAATATGATTAACTTTAGCAATTAAAAAGCTTCCCTGCAATGCCAATTTCAAAACTTTGAGAAAATTCAAAAACAAGGGTTAGTTTTTGTAAAGGATGATGTATAAAGCAAGAATATGAAATCCGATCTAAAAACCACCAGCTAGATTGAGAGATCTTTCCGATCAAAGCTCGAAATATTCAGCAATTGTGTGTATATGCTCTGTATATCTGAAAAATGATGATGTTAAACACAAACAAAAACTCATCATTTATAAGGTTTCAAGGACTAGTGGGTTAGGTGAGAGCGTGACAGGTTATGTTTGAAAAATTACACCGCTCAATAATTTCTCACCTAACAACCTACTTAGCCGAAAAACATCTTATCACCGAAACCTGTCAGCCGAAAAAACATCTTATCACCGAAACCTATCAGCCTATGTACACACACACACATTTATTATTTCTAATTATTGTGGATTTAAAATAACTAATCAATAATTCAAGAATTATTCCACAATAATCGGACAAACTCATAATTAAATAAACATAAAATTAACAAAGTATCATTAATTGATATATGTCAATAAAATATTTATTTAATTATGCTACAATTGACACAATTATTTACTAACTAATTACCATAAAATATAGCATTTATAAGCATGGTAATTAATATAGAGATAACTGTAATATGAGGACTGGATGCAAATAAATTCACAAGTCCTAAACATATGGATATTTAAACTACATGTGAACTTATAACAAATTGCAGTTATTGATTATCCAAAATTAATTAGACAGATTTAACATCCCAAGTTCACCAACTAACCTGGAGAAAGTGGATTCATCCAGAGGTTTAGTAAAGATGTCTGCAATTTGTTGATCTGTGGGAACAAAATATAATACCACAGTTCCATTCATGACATGCTGTCGTAAGAAATGATACCTGATATCAATGTGCTTAGTCCTGGTATGTTGAACTGGATTGTTGGCAATGGCAATGACACTCGTGTTGTCACATAGAATTGCAATTTTGTCCAACATAAGTCCATAGTCCTGAAGTTGATTCCTGATAAGTAGATTTTATATCCATTTGGAGCATTCCATATCGGCTTAAATTGATTGACTTGGACTCAAGTTTGTTATATTTTTTATGTGTTTTGTGTAGTTGTGCAGGGTTGTAGCTATTGGTTAGTGTTGGTGTTTCTAATCGATATTAGAGTGAAATTAAGCATTGGAATGAAGATTGGACACTTGTGTTATGCTACCAAGGAGTTACCTGTGTCATGGTATTGAAGATGTTAGCTAATGCAAAAGAAACGGAGGAGAAAGGAGCAAATTTGTGTAAAATTCGGATTTTCTGGATAGGTTGCGCAGTCTTCACTGTTTTGGTCATATCTGGAGTTCTAGAAGTCCGTTTTCAGTGATCTTACAGCTCACGCGAAGCCTGGGAGATTTTCTACAACATTGGACAGATTATAGGCGCAGGCTGCACGGAATGCAGTAGGAGAGGCGCAGGCTGCGCGCCTGAGGGGCAAGTTGCACTCGCGCGTTGCTGAAAAATTACAGTTTTGGCCATATCTTGAGTTCTACAAGTCCATTTTGGACGATCTTACTGTCCATGCGAAAATAACGAGATTCTCTATCATTCTAAAGTGGTTCAGAGGTCCAATTACGACTGGAACGGCCCAGAAATATTGAAGAAAAGTCAGCTACGAATTTTCCTTAAAAATAGAATCAGTTTAGGAAACATATTCTATTTTAATTATGATTTGGTAGTTTCCTTGCTGGGCAAGACTTCTAGAGCCTATTTAAACACATCCTACCATTGTAATTTGTATCACCATTACATATCAATTACTTAGGTTTATTTGTATCTTTTCATACTTTGTTTTTATCATGGTTTCATCAGATCCCATGATGATGAGAGGTTCGATTATGAACTAATCGTTGTCATGGGATTCTAACTGATTTATTTATGGAGCTTTAGTATTTTGATTACTTTAAAGATCTGTGTGTGATGTATATCTGATATGCTCGTATGGTTATGCTTAATTGTTAGATGCGTAGCTAACATCTAATTTGTTAATCTCTTGTGAAGTGAAAGTGGATCTTGAGATTTAGAACTTGCCATGCTAGCATAGGTTCATGATTGTTTATCAACATGATTCGTAGTATGAGATGAAAATACTTATATTGCCCTGTGTGATCTTTATGGATAACTTGCTCTTCAACCGTTAAGTTTTCAAATTCTATAGACATATAGGGTCTAAGCATAATTGGTGTCTATTCATCTTCTATCTCTTTTGTGGATGTATGTTTAGTTTGGTATTCGTATACTGAGAAGTAGCGTATACTTGTTTCGTGTTATCCGATCAGATATCATAATCATTGCATATAGTGATTAAAGGCGTCAGATCTAAGCGAAGTATTTAATGAAGTTAGGATCCCATGTTACTCTTGTAGAAGTAATTCGATTCCAATTCTTGTTAGTTAATTAATTCTTAGTTTGTTAATTTGTTTCTTAGTTAATTTAGATAGTTACAAACCCAAATTTGTTACTTGTCTAAGCAATTGAAATTGATCATACATTGTTGCTTGAGCATATTTACATAGAAATAGCCAGTCTCTGTGGGAACGCACTTAACTTATCGAATATTACTTGTGACCACGTGCACTTGCGTGATTTTGTGTAAACAAGTTTTTGGCGCCGCTGCCGGGGACTCGGTGTTGTTTTGGTGTTTATGTGCTTGACATCAGTGGAAGTTAAAATTATTTGACTTGGACACTTCTTTTCTTATCACTTTTCTTTTTTATTTGTTTCTTTTTGTTGGTTTCAAATGGCAGGCGAGGAGTTGCCATGGTGGGCATATTCGAGGACATCCATGCCTCAGCAATGTGAGCTATGTTCGGGCATTCATAAGACCTCACAATATTGTTACTACGAAGGAGTTGATCCATATGTCACTTATGAGGAACAACCATATTTTCAGTACCATCCTCAACAGTACCAGCAAGATGTTCCAAATATGTCATATTTTTTGGGTAATGAAGAGTTTCAACATCAGCAACCTACTCCTACTTTTCAAACAGATAAGGTTGATGCTATGGAGGAGATTAGGAGGCTTGTAAAGAGTAACGAGGAGTATTTAAAATCCTTGGAGACACTAGTTGCTCAAGCTGTGAGATCATTGGAACAAGAGACTCTGGAGGAGATTAGGATGCGTGTAAAGAGTAATGAGGCGTCTATCAAATCTTTGGAAACAATAGTTGCTCAAGTTAGGAGTGCCTTGGAACAAGAGAATCAGCAATTCATACCAGAGGCAATTCTAGAAAATAATGGTGAATTGGAGCAAGGTACTACATGCATTATTGAGGAAGACAAATTCCAAGGTGAGGTGAGCGTTCACAAGCCATGTGAGGAATTTGATCATGCTAGAATGGTGGATAATTTGGAAAGGGCACTATTTGGGACAGACATTAGTGAGCTACACAAATTTCGAGAATTGGTATGTGCGTACCAAGAGGCTGATGACCATGGGAAAGATTCAGGTCTTCTACTTGTCTCAGATTATAAAGATGGAGGTAGCGCATTAGAGCCAATGGAGGAAGTTCTCGTTGAGAAACCAAAGGCTTCAGTAACCTACACTTACCCTCCTCCATTATATTCATATGAAGCTCCCAAAGCACGCGAATGTGTGTTGTTCTACAAATTGACAGATTTTGGGTCAACCGATGAAGGCATTGGAATAGGACATAGTTGTTATACGAATAGGCCAAGCGAGGAGAAGGGGCAGAAAGTGTGCTGCCGTGATGATGATGAAGTCTCACGAAGAGAAGACCAGGCCAACTATTATCATCCTTAATGGAAGCATGGTGTAGTCAAGCTAATTGACTCTAAACAAGCGCTTCGTGGGAGGCAACCCACGCATTTGTGTTGCATTTTGTTTTGCATATTCCGACAGGTAGGTATGTTTTTCTACTTTTCCTTATATTACCTTCCATTCAATGGGGACATTGAATATTTTAAGTTTGGGGGTGGTTTGGGGATAAGTAGTATGTGGTAGTTGTTTGTGTCATTGTGTTCATTTAGATATCATGTTTTGCATGCTTAGTATTAATTCATGCATGTATGTTCGTGTTATTGCATATTGTTTCATGTAGGGCATTCTGTTTTTGTTTCGTATACCATGTGAGTTCATATAGTTGCATTTGCATGGCATGCATTTTTCATGATCCCTTAGAATGAGCTAATTTTGATTGGTAGGTGTCTAATTGAGTGTGGTAATGATGAATAGAGGGTTGATTTATAGTTCTTATGAAATTGACTTGCATGTTTCAGAAACACAAAATCTTTACACAGTCTCATCGTTTGCTTTTGGGCTAGGTTGAGGTTATGCTTGTTTGGTTTTGAGATTTAATCACTTGTTTATAGTTAGAATTTGCGTTATTCCTTTTATGGCGTAGGATCACTAAAGTCTCAGTTTGGGGGAAAACAAGGATTTCATGCTAGTTGTAAACATTGTCAATAATGGCTAGGCGTCAAATGGCTAGTAGCCGGCTCATATTTATATGAGTAGTCTAGGGTTGGAATTGAGAATTCTCATTCCAGATCGCAAAAAAAGAAAAATAGAAAAAAAAATAGAAAAAAAAATAGAAAAAAAATGAAAAAGAAAAAAAAAAAGAGTCAATAGTTAAATTGTTAATTGCAAAATTAACTAGGGTGAGCTCTTTAATACTCGAGCTATTAAGTTCTAGGGGACTTTTTGCCTAGTGACCCAAGACTTTTATAGTCCGGGATCCATTAACCTAACGCTCGCTACATGGGTATTATTGTATAAGCCTTTTCGGGGTCTCATCCATTGCACTGTTAAATAAGCATGCTTGTATATATGTGTCGTAGTAGTTAGTAATAAAGCATAAATTTGTGTCTACCTTGGATAAGGATGGAGGTGTTTCTAGGTTATGGAGTGTTTACCGTCTATTCTAGTTATAAACTTGTGATTGTCTTGACGAAGAGCATGTATGATTTTGATCTAGTGTTGGGAGTATTTCTGATGAGCATTGCACACACGCACGTTTCTGTTCATGTATTGTTAGTATACGGGAACTTAGTTGAGCTCTATTTTGACGTATTGCATTCTCTAAGATATTTTCTTGCAAGTTGGTTTTGGTTAGTTTGAAGGGGATCATTGCATTTTCATATTAGTTGCATTCATGCATTGCATTGTTATTGCATTGTTTAGTTAGATGGATTTTGTGGGTACATTCACTATAGGCCCTCACGAGACCTTACTCGTCCACTAGGGCTGCCTAGGGGTTTAAAGGGCTTGTTGCATATGCCAAATGCAACCGTGATCACCTACGGAAGTGGTACTAATTAGTTAGTGTTAGTTGTTTATGCTTGAGGACAAGCATCGGTTTAAGTTTGGGGTGTCAATTCCTCATCCATAGGATCCGAGCACAACAAGTACCTACCGCAATGTATTCTGCTTCGGCTGTCGAGGTAGATACTGAGTGTTCCTTCTTGCTGTACTAAGATACCAACCTTCTTCCTAGAAACTGACAGCTTCCAGAAGTACTTTTCCGATCAATCTTACAACCTGCGAAATCAGAATCTGTATAGCCAACTAGGTCAAAACCTATTCCTTTAGGGTACCAAATCCCAAGATTGGGGGTTCCCTTAAGGTATCTGAAAATACGTTTAACAGCTATAAGATGTGACTCTTTAGGGTCAGCCTGGAATCTAGCACTTAAACAAGTTGCGAACATAATATCTGGTCTACTAGCAGTTAAGTATAAGAGAGAGCCGATCATACCTCGATACTTCGTGATGTCAACTGACTTACTAGATTTGTCTTGATCAAGCTTGACAGCAGTTGGCATCGGGGTCTTGGCAGTAGCTGCTTCTTCTATCCCATACTTCTTCAGAAGATCCTTTATGTATTTTGATTGGCAGATGAAAATACCATCAGGCTTCTGAACAACTTGATGTCCAAGGAAGAAGGACAATTCACCCATCATGCTAATCTCGTACTTACTCTGCATTAGCTTAGCAAATCTCTTGCATAGCAAATCATTAGTAGAACCAAATATTATATCATCCACATATACTTGCACTAGAATTATATCATTTTTATGCTTTTTATGAAAGAGAGTTTTGTCGATGATACCTCTTGTAAAACAATTTTCAAGTAAGAACTTGGAGAGAGTATCATACCATGTTCGAGGGGCTTGCTTGAGACCATAGAGAGCTTTGAAGAGAAAGTACACAAAACCTTCCAATTCCTTTTCTTCGAACCCAGGGGGTTGTTCAACATAGACTTCTTCTTCTAGATCTCCGTTCAAAAATGCACTCTTCACATCCATCTGGAAAACCTTAAAGTTGGAGTGTGCAGTAAATGCTAAGAACATCCTGATTGCTTCAAGCCTTGCAACTGGAGCATAGGTTTCATCATAATCAATTCCCTCTTCTTGAGAGTAACCCTTTGCTACCAATCGAGCCTTATTCTTTGTAACAATACCATTTTCATCCAGTTTATTCCTAAACACCCATCTAGTGCCAATTACAGATTTATCTTTTGGTCTTGGCACCAGCTTCCAAACTTTCTGCCTTTTGAACTGATTGAGTTCTTCCTGCATTGCAGTTACCCAATCTGGATCATCAAGAGCTTCATCAACCTTTTTAGGTTCAATTTGAGATATAAATCCT
The DNA here is from genome assembly GCA_036435485.1 of Saposhnikovia divaricata. Taxonomy (NCBI): domain Eukaryota; kingdom Viridiplantae; phylum Streptophyta; class Magnoliopsida; order Apiales; family Apiaceae; genus Saposhnikovia; species Saposhnikovia divaricata. The sequence continues at coordinate 125,702,839 of CM071597.1, read as the reverse complement.
GCGAAATTGCATTCATTCTATGTTGCTCTTCTAGTCTGTACACCCGTGTCCGGTTCACCAATGATCTGTTCAAAGGGATGTGCTCTACTCCATACCCTTTGTCTCGGCAGATTTGATCTTAATGATTCCCCAAGTTCATAATTGTGTTGAGTGTGATGACTAGTAGATCCAATATCATTGTTTGCTTCCCCTGAGCTGTTGCTTTCAGAGTTTGATGAATCAGAGTTTAATGAATGATTAGCAGTAGATGCATTCTTTGATGTTTCTTCACTTGATTGGGGTTCACTTTCATCGTTCACTTGCTCCCCCTCAACATGTGCTGCAGTTTGATCTACTTGTATAGATTGAACAATATAGTCTGAAAGAGTATCAGAATTTTGTAGATCAACATTTATTTCTTCATTCTCAAATCTCAGCTGGTCATGTTCATCAAAATCTTCAAGTCCTGTTATCTTCTTATCATCAAAAGACACATGGATAGATTTCATGACCACTTTTGTTCTCAGATTGTAGACTCTGAATGCTTTTGTGGATAGTGGGTATCCAACAAAGATTCCTTCATCAGCTTTTAAATCAAATTTGGAAAGTTGTTCTGGATGAGTCTTAAGAACAAAACACTTACATCCAAACACATGAAAGTACTTCAGGTTCGGCTTCTTATTTTTCACCATCTCATATGGTGTTTTACCATGCTTGTTTATAAGTGTGGCATTCTGTGTGAAACAAGCAGCTTGTACAGCTTCAGCCCAGAAGTAAGTTGGCAGCTTTGCTTCATCAAGCATGGTCCTTGCAGCTTCTATGAGAGTCCTGTTCTTTCTCTCTACTACTCCATTTTGTTGTGGAGTTCCAGGTGCAGAGAATTCTTGCTTTATTCCATTTTCTTTACAAAACTCTTCCATGGCTACATTCTTGAACTCAGTGCCATTATCACTCCTTATGATTTTCACTGTATGCTTAGATCCTTTGTCCAGTTTTCTGACATGCTCTGTTAAGATTGATGCAGTTTCTTCTTTCTTGTGCATGAAATACACCCATGTATATCTGTTGTATTCATCAACAATAACCAAAGCATATTTTTTCTTTCCAATAGACATTATATTTACTAGACCAAATAAATCGACATGCAATAAGTGATATGGCTCAAGAATTGAGAATTCAGTCTTACTTTTGGATGAAGTTTTCCTTTGTTTTGCCTTCTGATATGAGTCACATAGGCCATCTGGAGTAAAAACTGATTTGGACAATCCTCTTACAAGATCTTTCTTCACTAGCTCATTAATGCTGTTGAAATTCAGATGAGAGTCTCTTGTGCCAATCCCAACTTTCTTCAATTGATGCTCTACTCAGTAGACAGATTGCAGAGCCATCAGAGTTTGTTGAAAGCTTGGCTTCATAAATGTTACCATGCTTGTATCCCTTCAGAACAACTTTGCCTGTAGATTTGCTTATAACTTCACAGTGTTCTTCAAAGAAATCCACATGATAACCTCTATCACAGATTTGACTCACACTTAGCAGATTATGTTTGAGTCCTGAGACTAGAGCTACAGTTTCAATGATGACATTCCCAAGATTGATATTGCCATATCCCAGAGTCCTTCCTATGTTGCCATCTCCATAAGAAACACTTGGGCCAGCTTTCTTCACAAATTCTGATAGCAGGGCTTTATTTCCAGTCATGTGTCCTGAGCATCCACTGTCCAGAACAAAGATATTTTTCCTGTTACCCTACAATCACAAAAACCACTAATGATTAGTTTTAAGGACCCAGACTTGCTCCTTTGGTCTTATTAAGTCTGCTAGCTTTTGCAGCAGAAGTCTTATCAGAGTTTGTGCTAACATACTTTTTATCAGAATTTATACATGTAGAATCAATCTTGAATTTATTCAAAGAGGGTTTAAGTTCATAATAATCATAATACAAATTATGATACTCATTGCATTTATAAATAGAATGCCAAATACTGCCACAGTGAAAACAAGGATTCTGTGGCTTAAACCTAACTGAACCACTCTTAACTCCTGACTTAGGAGGTATAAAGTTTATATTTTTATTCTTCCTGCAAAAAGTAGCAAGATGGTTAGGATTTCCACAGTTGTGACATTTCTTCCTAGGAGCATTGGGAATAGGCATATAGTTATTGCTTTTATTGATGCCTACCTTTCCATTTCTGTTTTTCCTAGGTTCTTTTACATTGTTCACTCCTTTTATCTCCTTCAGCTTGTGTTTAAGCTGTTTCTGAGACATTAAGTCAATATTTACTGATTTGACTTCATCCTGTTTTGGTTTGTCAGATTTTGGTACAAACTTCACAGGATTAATTTTGGGCTTTGCAGCCCTTTCAGTAAATACAGGTTTAGAGGTCTCAGCTTCTAGGTTGGCAGTTTTCTTTTTATCAGTGTAACCTAGACTTTCTTTCCAACAATCATTCTCTATGATAATCTGAGTAGTTTTACCAGAGTTAGTCCAAGTTTTAATAATGTTTCTTTCTTTAGCAAGTTCAGATTCAAGATAAGCATGCTTTTTCAATAATTCAGTTTTAACAATAATAGCATCATCTCTCTCTTTCTGAATTTTTAACATCTTTACTAATTCTAATTCTAGATAGTCATTTCTCTTTCTAAGGTCTAGACTTTCAGATTTTATTCTTTCATTTTTAAAATCTGATCTTTGTAGCTAACATGCAAGTTTTTAAGAAAGAGTCTTAACTCAGATATATCAGTAGTATCAAAAGCTAGAGTAGAGTGAGGTACCTTGGTCTCAATAGCTTCAGAGATACTATCAACATTTGCCATCAAGGCATAGTTCACCTCATCTTCAGAGTCTGAAGTGTCAGCCCAGTCCTTCTTCTTTGTGATGTAAGCTTGACCTTTATCAACTTTGGCTTTCTTGTACTCAGGTGGAAAATGTCCTTTCTCACCACAATTATAGCATTTGATCTTGGACTTGTCCACTTTCCCAGACCTGCCTTCCTTTCCCTCAGCTTTTCTGAAATTCTTCTTTTCGGAATTTGAATCTCTTCATGTGAACTTCTTTCCTATCCTGAAGTTCTTGTAAGCCATCTTCTTGAAGCTTTTTACCATCAAGGTTGCAAGTTGTATCATCTCAGCATCACTGCCATCATCATCAGAGTCTGTGAGATTGTCAGAGTTTGAGTCATCATCAGAGTTTGATGACTCAGTATCAGACTTTGTAATAAGAGCCTTTCCATTGGATTGACTCTTTTTCACAGCAACTTCTTTAGAAGCTTTCTCCTCAGCTTTAAGAGCAATTGACTTGGGCTTGCCTCCATGCCTCTTGCTTCTTTGTTCCATCTCAAGCTCATGAGTCTTGAGCATTCCATAGATTTCATCAAGAGACATGTCTTCCAGATCATAATTGTCTCTGATGGTAATGGCCTTTAAATCCCACTTCTCAGGTAGAGCCAATAAGAATTTCAGATTGGAGTCTTCAAGATCATACTCCTTATCTACCAGTGATAAATCATTCAGCAATTTCAGGAATCTGTCATATAGATCTGTTAATGACTCATCAGACTTCGAGTCAAAGTGCTCGTACTCCTGTATGAGTATTGTTCTCCTGTTCTTCTTGATGGCTTTGGTTCCTTGACATCTGACTTCCAAAGCATCCCAAATCTCCTTAGCAGTTTTGCATCCAATGACCCTGTTAGACATAACATTGTCAAGAGTGCTCTGTAATAAATGCCTTACCTTGGCATCCTTGCTAATAGAGGAGATATCTTCAGGAGTGTAGTCTTTCTTCTCCTTTGGAATCGTTTTCTGTTCCTCTTTATCAACTGCAACAGACAATTTGGTCGGCTTATGTGGACCATAATGGATTCTGTCTAAGTACTCTGGATCTGTAGCCTCCAAAAACATTTCCATCTTCACCTTCCATATGGGATATTCTGATGCCCTGAGTATTGGAACTCTGATTGATTCATATCTGCTTGTTGTTGGAGTTTGTGTTTTCTCTGTCATGATTGTATAGCTTTTTGGATCTTAACTGTTGTATAATAACAGAGTGGCTCTAATACCAATTGTTAGGTTCGGAATAATGTAGAAGGGGGGTTGAATGCGTTATTCTAATTTTTTTTTGATTTTTGATGTGGATATTAGATTAAAAATACTGAATCGAAATAACACAACTGTTTGGGAAATATCTTTGAATAGATAAAACCCGGAGGTTTGTTACACAATCTAATCCTATGGATCAGCTACAAAATCAAACACTCCTAGGATAGTTTAGGCACGAGGACCTTCTACCCGACACTTCCTGAAAGCGGGCTAAGCCGACTTCCCTACTAGATGGACTGTCTAGAAGCTTACACAGAAAAGATATAAGAGAGAGAAGAGAAAGTTGTGTGTTGAGGTGTGTTTTGAAATGAAATACAACAGGCCTATTTATAGGTTATAGAAAGTCATTATTTGACACTATTCCAACAACCCCCAAATAGTAACCGAGCACTATTCCAACAACCCCCAAATAGTAACCGGACACTATTTCACCAACCCCAAATAGTAACCGGGCACTATTACACCAAACCCAAATAGTAACCATGCATAGTAACCGTGCATAGTAACTTTACATAGTAACTGCGCATAGTAATACTATTTTTGTATCTCTTGTGCTTCTTTCTTCTATTTTATTCTGCTGTTTTAATTCATCTCTGAAAATAATTCAAGTGCTAGATTAATTTAATTATTTGTTATAAATAATTATTAATTTAATTATTTGTTATAAATAATTAATTAATCTATTACTTATTTAATTTTCAGAGAGTAAATTAATTTTTGACAATACCTTAAAATGTTATGTCCGTCCTTGATCGTCAATAGGCTTTGGCAATTCTTTCTGTAAATTAATGTGTTGATCCTTCTCGTATGTGCTGACACTTAGTGCGCTGGTCTGGTTCACAAGTGACTAGCACTGATCTTGATCTTCACACCTTCGTTACATTCCAATTGATTAGCCTGTAGCAGTATCTTCAAATTATGTAAATATATGGAATCTTTTTTGGCTCTTCAACTGAATCATCTGTACTTCTTATTCTGTCACTGAGGCTTGAACATGTTAATGAACTTCTTTCAGCGACTTGATCCTTGTTGGTGCCTGTTCTTCAAATTTCACGATCCCTGTATATATTTAATATTATTTATCTTTTGTCATAGTTGAGTTATATATATCCTCTATTACATATTACATTACATTATGCTTTACATGTATGTAAAGTGGGAGGAGAGAGAATAGTAGAAAAATAAATATTTGAGAAAGTAAGAGGACAGAGAGGAGGGAATTTTGGGAGGGAAATTGGGGGTAGGGGATTTTATTTTAGTATAGGATATAGATATAGATTAAATTTTCTAAATTCAAAATATTCGAAAAATAGAATGCTTTCCACACATATAATGTTATAGATACAATAATTTTTAGATGTAATCTACATAAATAAAAATATTGATTATTTATATAAAAATGCTATATATGATTTAAATAATCATGACAAAAAAAAAATACAGTATGCTGAAAGTTGTAGATATACATAAAAAGTATGAAATACAAATTTGATGAGGATAAAATTTTGTTCAGCTTATACTATAATTTATAAAAAATAATATGATAGAAATTAGAAAAATTGACATTTGAGAAAAGTGTGATAATTATGAAATAGAACAAATACAAATTTAAATGTAAATAGAAATAATGGATGATAAGAAAAAAAAATGAATATAATACTTAGGAAGGAAAATAAGAATTGAGGGAAAAAGTGTAATATGATAAATGAATGGAGAGGAGAAAGAGAATGAGGGAGAGAAGAAAAGTGGAGAATAAACTAATAATATTTGTGTGTAAAGTGGGAGGAGAGAGAATAGTAGAAAAATAAATATTTGAGAAAGTAAGAGGAGAGAGAGAAGGGAATTTTGGGAAGGAAATTGGGGGTAGGGGATTTTATTTTAGTATAGGATATAGATAGATAGCCTCCACACTTGTGAAACATGTACATACACTAAATTTACCTTTGCTTAGTCCTATTACATAACAAACGGTTTTAGAATCATTAGATCAATCATCCAACGACTGTGATTTAAAAAAAAAAATCTATCCCATATCGCAATTTTTTTTCGTAAAATAGGCAAATTACTAAATTGCCCCCGCTCTCGTATCGCTGAAAGTTTTTGCGGTACGGGCACGTACCGCACTTTTTGCGGTACGGGCCTGTTCCCTTATCCAAAACCAAAGTGCAGCTTGCTCTCATTTATACAAACCACACTTCTCTCTCAGCACAAATCCAGAAATTTGAAGAAATTGTAGTGAGATTTTCATCAATTTTGAGGTAACATTTCTCTCTACTATTTTTGTTGTTTGTTATGGCGGATGGATTATTTGCTCGTGTGTTTGGTTCAAAAAATAAAAAAGATAATGAAAAAAATGAAAAAAATTGAAGATTCATTACATCTTGATGATTTAAGTATGGATGATGTTTTAGATGAAAGTAGTGATGAGCCTAGCACCCCCAAATTTGTTTATTATGATAAGTTCATTAATGTTGATGAAAATGATAAATTTGGTAGTGTTGAGGAAGATGATTTAGAGGGTGAAAATGAAAATGAGGATAATGTAGAGTGCGAAAATTTGTATGAAAATGTGGATGGAAATGGCGTTCCATATATGCATCAATTGTTTCATACCTTGGAACAAGCGGGAAAGTTTTTTAGGGCATATGCCCTAAAAAATGGATTTGGCATTAAAGTTCAATCAACCCATAGGCGTTCTAAAAGTAGTGAAATTTATGGTCGTTTGTATGTTTGTAGACTTGCGGGAAAAAGTGGTGAAAGTAGTAATCCTAAACAACGTAGAGAAATTCTTCCTAGGAGCGATTGCAAAGTAAGGATGTATGTGAATTATTCGAAGAATTTAAGTGTTTGGGAGATAACTAGTCTTGAGTTAAATCACAATCACGTACTTGTCACTCCTACCAAGATGAAGTTTGTACAACAAGAAAAGCATGTGAATACCGCTACTCGTAGTTTGATCAAAACTCTTCGTGGTTCGGGAATTCGTGATTTTCAAGTAACGAATATTATCGGTAATATTTATGGAGGTAATGACAAAGTAGGGTTCAGTAGCCAACATGTTAGGAATGTGATACGGGATGAGAGGAAAAAAAGGTTTGAAAAGGGTGATGTTCAAGCCGCATTAGACTTGTTACATAGATTCAATGAAGAAAGTGGTTCTAAATTTTTTATTAGAACACAAGTTGATGAATATCAATGTTTGAAATGTCTTGTATGGATTGATTCTAGATGTTTAATGGCCTATCAAAATTTTGGTGATGTTGTGGCATTTGACACGACATATTGGACAAATAGATATGCCATGCCATTTGTCCCTTTTACCGACGTAAACCACCATAACCATTCAGTGATATTTGGTTTTGCACTAATGCGGAATGAACACACAACAACTTTTGAGTGGGTTTCCGAGTACTTGGCTCGAAGTTGCTGGGAATAAGCATCCAATGACTATAATTACCGATCAAGATCAAGCCATGGCAAACGCTACTGCAAGTGTACTCCCGAATTCTACCAATTTGTTTTGTTCGTGGCACATCAGTAACAAATTCCTAAAAAAACTAGCACATTATTATTCCACCTTTCCGGACTTCAAAGTGGACTCTAACCATTGTATTTATAACTCATTGACCGAAGATGATTTTGAGGCTATATGGGAATGCTTGATGGAGAAGTATGAGTTAAAAGAAAATAAATGGTTACAGGGGTTTATGAGTTGAAGGAGAAATGGATCATTGCATATACTAGGAACACTTTTTCAGCGGGTCAAAATACTATTTCAAGGAGTGAGAGGATGAATTCTTTCTTTGATAGTTATGTGAGTTCCGCCACGGGGTTGGAAGAATCCATTGAAAATGCTCAAAAGGCATTGGCAAGTTAATTTGTATGGGAGAAAGAAGAAGATTTTATCACATGTACTTTAAAGCATCCTATGAAAATGCATATCGCCTTGGAGATTCATGTTTCCAAAATTTATACTAAGGAGATGTTTAGAAAATTTCAAGATGAATTGGTTAAATCTTTACAATGCTGGTGAAAGACAAAAAAGCTTGTGGAGAAGGGGAGAATGAAGGGGACAAAAATACCTATTATTGTTTATCTAGGCAAAATTTAGGTTCAACATCAAAACTAAATTATGTTGCATTCAACAAAGAAGCTTTGAAGGGGATGTGTATGTGTAGAATGGTTAAACATTTAGGGATACCGTGTCGAGTGTCGACACATCTTGGCAATTTTGAATAAAAAACGAATTTCCAAGATTTCCGACCATTTCATACTTCGAAGGTGGACTATGCATGCTAATAGAGTAAATGATTTGTTGTCTTACGAGTTGAACATCGAAGAATCTAATGAGATGACCCCAACCGATAGATTTAATAGCATGACAATGCTCACGATGAGTTTTTGTCATAGTAGCATTGCATCTAAGGAATGATATGACTATGTCGTCGAGGTGATGAATCGAGAAATACCAATTCTATAAAGTATGAGGGTTGATGGAGTTGAATATCATGAAAGCAATGCAAATTCTCATGATGCAAAACATGATGATGAACCAATTTTTGACCCTATTGTGTCCCAAATGAAAGGGAGGAAAAAAACCGTCTGTTTTAAAAGTCCCGTAGAATCGCTTGGTAAAGGAAGCCGAAAAGAAAGTGCACACATTGTACTTTTGAAGGACATGACAAAAGAAATTATCCTCAAAGATTGCACCAGCTTTAAATGCTCAAATGGCTCAAAATGCTCTAAATGCTGAAAGTCAAAGTGATCAATTGTAATTGCTATAAATCTTTACTTATCCATTTTTTCATTTAAATTATGTCCTTCTCACATTCTCTAACAAAATCATTTTTATTGTCATGTGTAGGTAACATGGATGGTGTTGATGTTTCGGATGTTTTGCATGTTAGTGATTCACTCTCGGGTTCCGGAGGAAGTGACTCGTTCTTTAGTGATCCATCAGATAATGAGATGGATGAAATATGTCACAATTTACCACCATACTATGATGCCCTTGAGCCCCCACCAATTGTTGAGGAGGAGGATGGTGAGTTATATCCTCCGAAGTGAGAGGCTTATAGGTCAAAACAATTGGACCAAAGCATGCCGTTAGATGGCCACCGAAAGAAGTGTTGGAGAGGGTAGCATATAATGTGACACCCTACTTTTTTCTAGTCTTGAACTTGGGGAAGGACACCGAAGGCAAGTGGAGGATTTCTTATTGGGATGGTGGATTTCTTGAATATTGTGACAAGATTAGTGACAAATGCACACGTGATCAAATGCACGTTGAATATGTGAAGGGATGGGTTTCCCACTTAAAGGATAGTGATAATCCTCGTTGTTATGCAATATTTTATCTCTACGATGGATCGATCCCTATACATGTCTCCCTTTGGAACGACACCAACACTCACAAAGCCATTACTAGTGGTGTCCTCCACGAGGGTTGTGTTGTTGTCTTGTATGATGTAACCGCGTTTGTGAATGTGGAGGCTCCTCCCGGAACACCTTCTCACCGTTTGCCTGCAGGCTTCTCCAATGTGTTAGTTTTGTTTGGTTAGGTTAGGAGTTGATCACTCCATTTTCGGATTTGTATTGAATTTATTATAATTTTAATGAAATTAATGTAATTTATTGGGAAAAAATGTTATTATAATGTTTGAAGAATGTACGGTGTGATTCAAAAAAATTTAAAAGGTTTAGAGGTGATTTGGAAAATAAAAAAAAACATATTTTTTTGAATATTTTAAGAAATTTTGAATTTTTAATTATAAGCAAATATTGCATTTTTTTCAAAAATTTCACTTATTATAACATTTTAAGATTTTAGAAGGTGTAATATATTTTTATTACATAATTTTGGACCTAACTTCCAAAAATTAGTGAAAATAGGCAGTTTATGCAGTTTGTTTTCCCCTGTTTTGCTCTGTTTTGGGCTGCAGGCTCCAGCCCCTACCACAAAAAGTTTCCACGATACGTGCTCGTACTGCAGAAACTTTCCGCGGTACGTGCTGGAGTCTGCAAAATCTGCAGTTTGCAAACAGAACCCCATGTGAACAACAACACAACCACACAACAACATAAGCACAGCAACACAAATCATGCTAATGCATTAGAACTAAAATCATTCATCCGTAAATTCATCCAAGACTTACCGGAAAAAATGCTAATGAATTAGAACTAAAATCCGACTAAAATTTCAACCAAAATCCAACTAAATTAGATATAAAATCCGACTAAAACCCAATTAAATTACTATTAAAAGTCCAAGTAAAATCCAACTAATTTACAACTAAAATCCGACTAAAATCTGACTACATTACAACTAAAATCCGACTAAAATCGAACTAAATTACTACTAAAAATCCAACTAAAATTCAAAAAATTACTACTAAAAATCCAACTAAAATTCAAATAAATTACTACTAAAAATCCAACTAAAATTCAAATAAATTACTACTAAAAATCCAACTAAAATCCATGATGTACTAGTCAGCTAGTTGAAGACGTTCGCATATACGAACACCGGATATCCCTCTTGCGTTTCCCTCTTGAAGCTCCCTCGCTATTCTATACCGGAATGTATCAAGTACTTGTTATGACCAAGATGTGATCGAGGTTAAATAATAACCTTGCAACATGTGATCCATGTATTTCATCACAAAAACATCGCAAAAATTTGAGTTCCGCTGCTTTGGTCTTTGTGGTAAAGGTAGTACCACGCTCGAGTTAGGATCACGTTCAAACCGAGGATTTAGCTTAACTAACAATCTTGGCAGTAACCATGACTGCATAAATTAAAACAAAAACCAAGTTGATAACTACTAAAGGAAAGAAATAATGACAACCTACATAAAAAAGAAAAGATTCATACCACAACTTTTATTTCCTGTGAATAAGCAGGCTCATCATTTATCGAATCACTACACCATAGATTACATATTTCAACGACAGGAATACATTGCCTTAAGGCCTATATTTGTTATAGTAGAGTCTATGGTAATGAATTTGCAAGAGGTCCATTTAGCAACGTTTTTGATACCATACAGTAACATAATTAAATCATTGCAATAAAGTTCAGTAGCAACATTTTAGGCTCTATAGCAACAATTAAAAAATATTGCAGTAGCATAAGAAGGTAGTTAATTGACACTTTAAGGCAACATTTATGAGACCAATTGCAATGATTTTTTATAGATTAATGCAACATATTTTGACCCTATTGTAACATTTTTTCAAAAAAAAAATAGAAAATACACTAAACTAGGCCATTTATAGCCACAATCAAAACATCATCAATATTTCATAAACCACTTAATGCCAAATATCCAAATGTACCATTACAGGGCTATGACCAACAATTCAAAAGCAGCACCATGTAACTACATGGTCATACAAACAATTCAAAATGTAAAGCAAAATTAAAATGACTAAGGCGCATACAAATAGCTACAAAACAGTCGCGCACAAATTTAAACATAAAGTACATGCAGTCTACCAACTATTAACACATAATTTAAACATAAAGTAATAGAAACGACTCATGCGTCATCTACATCATCTCATTCATTTCATTCATGATGATAAAGATGATACTTTATTTTGGATATCTTCCATCTGGACTCCATGATAGTGCAGGAACTTGTTGATCAGCATGTCCTCGGAGAAAATCCACTAGTGTCCACAGAATTCTAGAACTTCCAGAAATGGTTCCTTTTGATACATGTCCGTAGATGCACTAGTGTCCTTAGATGCAGTAACAAGAACAAGAAGCAATTTCGAACACGAAATTTCAGAGCCAATTACAGGAGCCAGCAGAAATGTAGCACGAAGGATTGTCATCTGATACAAATAATGAGGGTTTAATCATTTCCAAAACCTGGCCAAATGAAGCATTAATATTTTATCTTCTCAATACGAAGGTATACTACAAAAAGTGAAGTTTCAGCAAGCATGTTGATATAATATACAGATGGAATGTAAATCCATTTCATGTCATTGATAATTGTCATTTAAAAATAATATTAAAGATCCATATGCAACAGTTTATTATGATCCAGAAACCACCTTCAATGATTTGATCATACTGATCATGTGACAAACCTCCAGAATGATCATGCAGCAATTCTGCGATCATGCAGCAGGAGAAAACTTTGATGTCATTAGACAAACCTCCAGAATGAGATGCTGCATCGCTCACTCTGGACCATATTCTTCTGCAAGGCAGGCGCTTTAAGTTATTAGCAGTAGCATCTCCTATTGAGTAAACCTGCAGTGCTTGCCAAAAGACTATGACTAAAAGAAATAGACACTATGACAAATTTCAACCATTTAGCATAGTCCTCCTTTAATTGACATTGTTTAGTTTGGATATTACCAAGTGATATACTTAGTTTGGGAAAGGCCTAGATGACAAAGGCATAGAACTCTATAACCCTTTGCTCAAAGAATTCTGTTCTCTGTACTATGAGGGACATAAAGCAGAGACTTTTCAAACATCTCAGCACTGGTCTCATAATCTTTTGATCTAAAGTGATCTGCAGCACTGGAAAGCGTAGCAAATTAAATGCCATAAAGTATACAGAGATCAACCAAAGCACAGTAAATTGTTGTAAATGCCATAAAATATTTAGGAGATCAACCAGAGCATGGTAAAATGTTGAATATGCCATAGTATATAAATTGTCGTCTGTTCATATAAGGCTAATCAAAACTTAATATGATGACAACAATTATGAAGATAAAACTTAAATTTTGACAGCAGTTATGAAGAAACGCCTGAGACACTGAATGATTGGAATCAAATCAGATTTTCTCAACACCAGAAGTTATACAAATTGTTAACTTCACTTCAAATTGTTAGAATCTAATAATGTGGAACGATGCCCTTGTAGCAACAATAACTACATAATCCTGTGCTGTTAGAAATATTATATCATGTGTATTAATGAAGATAATTGTCATTGTGTAATGTTAGCAATTATAAATACATGAGAGCGATGAGATAACTCAAGTAGCAAGAGACAAATCAAAAATGCTAGAAAACGAAGAAAAATATAACATTTATTTTCTTTTTAATGTTTCTATCAACACGGCGGAGCTATAGAGAGCAATAAATAAGATTAGTTTATAGCTTACTTCAGAATTATTTCTGTAGTAGTAGTACCTGAAGAAGGCGCCATGAGAATGAAACTGAAAGTCTTAAAAATGTCACTTTTACTGCAACTGATATCCCTCAGTTTGTAGTTGCCAGAAAAATAGTAACAGCTATAAAACTCAAATCTTCTGAAAGCTTGGACCTAGAATTAATACTACATTATTAGCATAGATAGCAGCAATATTGATTAATTTGTCTAGCATAATTATAGTTAACATACCTGGCTAGTAAACTGAACTGCCAGTATAAAATCTGGAAGTACAACCTGTAGAGAAGAAACAAGTGAGTTGATCTTTGATTTTTTTACTGCTAGAGACTCGTAGCATTCTATCGTACCTTGTATAGAGGTGCACAGATAGCATGAAGCAGGCAAGAGAGAAAGAAGAAGCGGCTAGGACGATATATAATGTTGAATGGGCAGATGAGGATGGCAATTACAAACTGTAGATAAAGTGAGGATTGGATCAGTGTACTTGGTTGACCATAGAATTTTACAAAGGCTTCATGATCTTACCATAACTAAAAAAAGAGGAAGTAGCTCAGTAGGTTCTTTATAATCCCATGTTTTAGGGTCCAGTTCCATATCAAGGTTAGCTAGAACACTTCCTAATGCTAAGACTGCGAGGCCTGAACTCAGTAGAAGAACTTCTCTGTAGCCTAGTGCAGTTCTTGGATTGAAGCCAAAAATGAAGGGATAATTCACTCAATATCGCCTCCAGAAGTATATATTTCCAGCATACATAAGCATGTGTAGTACAATGAAGGTGAACAAGCTGCAGAGAATTGTTACCATGTAAAATAGGTTTTTATTCAAGCAACAATATAGCCAGTTTAGAGTAGTATTACCTATAGAGGGGAAACAGTGTTTATCTCAATCACTAAAATCAGTAACGATTGCATCATTTTCATAGTAAACTAAATGAAGAAGGATCAAATTAAACAATTTTAAAAAGAAAAAACTGAAACTTCAAACCAGGGGTACGTCAAGTCCAGCTACACGTCACAATTCACAACCAAAGCTCTTAACAGCAATTCATACCACTTTGATGTCAAAAACACAATCCTTCTTTTAAATTATCCGGTAAAACATACATACACGAATCCATAAACAAATATTATAAACAGAAAAGAAGAACAAGACACTTATAAATAGATGTTCTAAACAAAATATTAAACAAAAAACTCCTAAATTGAAACATAGTTACAAACTCCAAATTAAAACACAAAATTATGAATCCAAACTAAAACCCAAACATATGTAAATTAAAAAACATACATTAAATCGTAATTAACAATATAATCTCCAATTAAAACATAAAAAATAAGAACCCTAATTGGAACTCGATATAAAACTAGATTTGGGTAAAAAGAATAATGGGAAACATACCTTATTCGCGTTTTAATCTTCTTCCCTTTTGTGTTTTCTTCAACCCAAGTGTCTTCTTCAATTTAGCTTCTTCGATTTTGTTTGTGAATGTGTATTGTGTATGTTTGTATGTCAATGGTGTATGTTTGAATGTCTGTGTGTATGTCTGTGGTGTATGTTTGTATGTATGTGTGTATGTATGTGTGCTATATTATCTTTTTCTTTTCATTTTATTAAGTCGGACATATTTTTAGAAGGCCGCTCAATTTTTTGAGTAGCCCGCCTAAATTTTGGGCCCAAAATTGCTATGTATAGTAATGATTTCTTAAATCGTTGCAATAGAATAAATGTTTTTAACTCTCTTAAATTTTTTCAGTGCAATTGCAATGCTTTTCAAAAACATTGCAATTTATGTGATTTGGTTTCTCAATAGCAACGTTTTTTGACAAACTTTTAAAAATATGGTTGCAATAGGCAATCTATGGTGTAGTGAATCTAGAAGGATAATATCGAACGTCTTCGTAGAAACCATGAACAAGATCCAATGATCATTTCCAACACAACATGGAATGAATATGTACTCCGTCTCGATAACGGAGGGGCCAATGGCTGAAGTGGCAAAACAATTAAAATTCCGGAGTGCTGCATGCCATGCCTTCTTCTCCTCTTTTTCACCCTTCCTAGCCATTTTTTTGATTTTTTTTCATGTGATCCAACCCAAGGACAATGAAGTAAGGATCCATGAAGTAGTAAACTGGCTTCCTCTCCCATATATTGGAGTTGTGAATAACGTCCTCTCGCTCTCGTAGCAATCCCTGAAAAGAAACACATAAATATGGTCACATAAAGAAGAAGGACGAGTAAATAGATGTGCACTATGTAAAATAAGGACAAGCATGAGATTATACCATATAGTAGTAAATGATCCCGTCATCAACCCATGGACCTGGAGCTAATCTCTGCATCGTAGTCTCTGATATATAATAGCCACACATTTCAAGTCCTCCCTTCAATTTCGGCTTTTGCCCAATGCCCCACCCCCAATCATCAAAGATTTTATTCTGCTTGTGCACATCTAGCACCTTGGTGATACTCCACTTCTCCTCCCTCATTCGACGGATTACTAGTTTTGAAGGCCTACTAAACGATGCAGTAGCACTGGGAATGGGAGGCTGAGACACATGTTGGGATGGCTGTGTCATCTCAATGACATCGTGCGAAGTAATGGCTGCAATACTAGCTTCGGGATCTTCTTCATACAATAAAAGTGGTTTAACGTTCTCAAATTTTGGAGGTTTATAAGCCGGTCCTTTGATCTTCTTCATTAACCTTGTGAAAGAAATGAGAAAGATATCTGAAATCTTCCCAAGATCCTCCAAAAACTCAATGGAAACCCTAGAATCCAACTGTTTCAGCATGTCAAGTGCAGCTACCATCTACAAAAGCAAAAACAGACAACAAACAAGAATAACTAAGTAAAACAATGTTCATAACATAAATAAAAAATGTGGTGTGTATTGTGTAATACAGATTTAGGAAAGTTAGAATACTTACAACTCGGCATCCCTCGACGCTATCATACAACTCCCTCGTTTGGTACCTTGGTTGAGGGAAAGGTTCTGGATTCCCTACACGTGCATGGCTAATCTTTGAATACCAAGCCATGTAATCAACCTAGGATGCAATGTTAGAAGTACAATCAACCAGCCCCTCCAAATCTGAACAGAAACTAGCCCACCTCCCAATATCAACAAACCACCGAACCAGCCAATCCTCAAGTCCAAAAGTGGCTTTCTTAGGTTGCCTATAACGGATCATGTCAGCAGGAGCCTGAGGAATCTGTCGATCATAACCAAAATGCCTAATCACCCTCTTTGGATGCTGCCACTCAACCACATCAAAGCATACCAAGGAGACTCGAGCATTACCAGCTAACTCTGCCTGTACCATCTCCCAATCAACAACCTCGTCAAATCTAGCATATGATCTCCACACAACATCATCCACAATAACTCCATCAAACTCACTTCTATAAAATGGTAGGCTGTGGTGAGGACCTGAATGATGCCGCTTCTTATTAATACCCTGAAGAGATGAATAAGCCCAACCCTCTGCAACCGAATAATCATCCTGACCAGGGTCCCGTTGAGGCATGCCAATGCGAGGAAATCTCTCATAAGACCAAATGTGCAACAACCAGACACAAGCAGCAACATTCTTACCACAGATGAGCTAACATGGCTACACCCCAAGAATAATTAGAGATCTCCCGGATGTTCTGTACATGCACAATGTATCTCACATGAACTTAGGCTTTGTCCTTCGTAGGGAACAGAACAACACCAAATAGAAATAGCAAGTATGCATGTGTATGTAGGAGAGTCGCCTGTGCATTACCTTTCTCCGACTTTTGCCTGCCATATCTCTGAAACAACCATGTCAACTTGATATGGCCTCTAAACAAGGCACTCACGACATCTGCATTTGTCAAAGGCTCATACCAATTACGAACAAAGAACTCTCTCCGGTTCTCTATAAGCCCACATGTCACAGCCTCACCAACAACCGGCAATCCTAAGATATAACCAACATCCTCCAAGGACTGTCATCTCCCCTTGCCTCATGAAGAAGGTGTTGGTCTCAGGCCTCCACCGCTCAACCAAAGCAGAAATAAGCCTCGCATCATTACTTAACACAACATGGGGGCTGGTAAAAATCCCAAACCCAATCATATGTAGAAGCTCCCTCTATGGTCTTCTTAACTTCCACTCCCGCATCGCCCTATTACCATAAATACACTCCAACTCCTCTCTGTCACTACCTTCCCACACATCCTCGCTAACATGATAGCGATTATCCAGAAAAATGTTCGCTCTACTAGGGCCAGGCAAAATATCACTCAAATCATCGTTGAAATGGTCCATATCTCACAATTACATAAAAAAACAAGTTAAAAAAACAACAAAACTTACAAGTATTCCACTACAAGGAATATGGCCTGTTGCAACACCGAAAAAGTGTATCATTAGGCTCCAAAAGTGTTACAATACCTGTTTATGCAACACTTTTGCTAAAAGTCAGTGTTGCATTTGCCGGCGTGGCAACAGCCTTCTGTAGCAACGCTTTTGTGTTTATTGCAACGCTTTTCAAAGTATTACAAAAAGAGTTTGGTGTAGTTTGTTGTAACACTTTTGCATGTTTTAGCAACATTTTAAATATGTTACAACAGACGAATGCAACACTTTTTTGCAACATTAATTGACTTAAAAATGTTACAAAGTGAGTTTATTACAACATATTTTTGCAACATTATTATGCATTTTGCAATACTTTTATTTTTTTTGCAACATTTATATGCAACATTTTGGAACCTTTTGCAATACTTTTTGATATTTTTGCAACATTTCTCTGCAACATTTTAATTACTATTGTAATACTTTTAAATTTTATTGGCAACACTTTTTTGCAACATTTTTATTAGTTCACATTGCAATGTCCTGTTTGAAAGTTCAATATCCATGCATGAAAGCATATACCAAACCAGAAATGACATTTTATTAATGTCCAACCAAACCAGAAATGACATTTCATTAATGTCCAACAAACACGTCAATAAAGAAGGCCAAACATTAAACGCATAGTCTAAAGTCGAAACACACACAAGTCGACTTACACGTACCAAAAGTACGTCACTCTGCGTAGTCTAAATAGTTAATGTTACTACACCAAAAGCACGCATATAGAAAGCAATACTTATGCACTGATCGTCAATCATCATTTTCGTCGTCGGCCTGCTGCTCATGATCACTGCCTTCCTCACTTTCGTCATCAGATGCAAGACATAACTCTTCGACATCAAGGTACTTAAAATCTGGATTGATTTCTCCCAATTTGGCTGCTGAGCTGTCATCATTTTTCTGCATTTTCCAGATCTTCCTAAAAGCCAATTTGGTCACTAAACAGTGAGAATTTCTATATGAGACGCACCTCATTATCTGATAAAAATAGTGATGCACTAAACAGAAAACACAATTTACCTTCCATTGCATCAAGAAGAATTTGATGCATTTATTTAAATATCCTGGGGTAACTAAAGAATAGAATAGAGTAAGACGCACCTGAATATCTATATCAGTTTGCCCACCTTGTGCTCCACCAAGAGGCCGATGTATCATAATCCTTGAGTTTGGCAAGCTGTATCTTTTACCTTTAGAAGTCATTTAGCAAGGAAAATATCAGGTACTGCAGAACTCAGCAATAATTAAGAAGAAAAACTTAAAGTGAATTAATTTACACCCTCCTTACCTTTAGTTCCAGCGCTGAGCAGGAAAGCTCCCATACTGTCAAATGATGAATTTAAAGTATCAATTAAGAAAGAATCTATTAGGATTCGGACGCATATATAACAGATATGGGCCTAAAGACCCCTGCTGACAACATAAGTGCAATTAATATCACATGCTCGGAAAATTAAAAATATCACAAACTCATGATAGCGATTAGAAGCTCTTTTGAAATGCTGATAACAAAACACATTTTCTTTAAAGTGAGCTACCAAAATCTTAGCAGTTAAGTGCTGCTGCAAATCTGCAATAGCACAGTGAATTTTGAAGCAACCACCACATATTCATGATGAAACAATAAGATGTTATTCAGTCTCAACACATACTAATAAGGCACCGAGACACGCATGGAAGACTAGCGATTGATCAAAATGGTAGCAACAAGTGTGAGATAAAACTAAAAGCATCAACATAATTAAAAATGAGATATATCAGCAAGTACAGGGCTGCCTAAACTAAGAAAGAAAAAGGTATGGGAAGTCCTTTACCTGGCTGCCAGACCAACACACAGTGGAAACATTAGGCCAAATATGCCTCATAGTGTCAAATATGGCCATACCTAAGATCATAATAAACCAGTTAAAAAACAGATACAATAGTCCACAGCATATTATTAAAAATAACTTCCGCAAAAAAGTAAAAGAATTACCAGCTGTCACTGACCCTCCCGGGGAGTTCACATACATGACAATATCCTGCTAAAAAAAGCCCAGTTAGCTATGATGTTATGATCACTTCAATGTTTAGTGCATCACTGCTGAGCTGTCATCACTATTTTTATCAAATTTCTATATGAGAATGCACTATCCACCATTACAAATGATATATAACTCGCAGAACTATATTCTGGACGTTGTCAACTTATTAAAGATGTAAATATTAACATTTATTGAAATATCATTCGGCATAACCAGTGGTGACTGAGTAACGTCACTTTAATTCTGGTCCCAAAACAATATATATTTAAGACTATTATACTAAATCCCAAGAAATATGCATTTCAGTTATTCCAGTGTGCTTGTTCTTGCAACTGAGACAGACGAAAGTGAACCATCCCATGTGACTTCTACTCAATTTATCTACAACAGATCCAATCTCCATAATAAAGCAGACAATTCTCAAGCTTCGTTTGTTCACAGTGATTAGCGTCTATTGAACTGAATTTGGACCTTGCATGTTTTAACGCTTAAATATTACTATTTTCAAGAAACTGAAAATAAAAAAGTTTAAAGTGTTAATTATTAGCTGTAGTACGACTATCTCAAAATGCAAGACCGTCCTGGATTAAAAACTCCGCTGCAATGTTACGTTAAGGGATTCCTAGGGAATTTCTGTAATTAAGATCCACACATGAAAGAGGGGGATTAGAACAAATGAGAACTGAGAACTGGAGCAAGGATAATGGAAAGAGGAAACAGATATTGCTCTTGAAGATCAAGGACAGAATCTAACAAATCATCAGAATTAGACAATTGTATGAGATACATCACCATTTGGGAGTTCATCGCAACTTGATCTGTTTTCTTGGCAGAAATCAAGGATACAGGATCTTGCTTAAAAATATATAGCTTGGATGCTAGGTTTATAAAGATCAAAGCCCACTTAATGTCTTAATCTATCTTAGATTGCAGCCAGTACAACTGGTCGATGTTTATTTCTCAAGGCTTCTAATCCGGATTCACATTTGGATGACCCATGCAAGCAGTCAAAACAAATTGACTGCTATCAAATGTCGAGCCAAACAATAATTGCTTTCTGAACAGCATGGGAAAACTATAATTACCTTCTGTTTCTAGGAGGGGAGGAACCTGAACAGGAGTTTCCCACTGCCAGACACTCAAGGTCAAATTTTTGAAAAGCAAGATAAGAAAGAGCTGTAACTGCATCTGGTATAAGAGGATCAGGGTAGGTGGTTCCTGAACGCACATGGCAGCAACATCAAGAGCTTGGTACCTTGGAACATTAGATCAGTCATCTAGGAAAACTTCCTCCGATCCTTGAACAAGGATCATGCCTACAATACAAAAGAAACTTTATTATATTCTTTAGAAACCACTATAAGCAACAAACATCTAACATGCAGTTGCAACAATGTAAAAGCTGCCGATGGATATATTAGATGTCAAATAAATATATGGTCATTATGCAGAAAGGGCTGGAAATTTATTTATGTGCCAAGTATACAAATTATACATGTTTACCTTGTCAATGTAAAATATAACCCAACATGTGATGTCCTAAGCCTAAAGTCAATGTATAGTGTATTGTTCAACCTGCAGTGGTTGGCCTTGGTAAGGCTTCCATTATATCCTGCACAACAAACTCATAAGAATTTAAAGCACAGGAAGACTTCCATGACCTTTAAGAAGAAAACAAAAACCTAGTAGTAGTAACCTACTGTACCAACCTAATAGACTCCGCAGGTCTTTAGGACAACAACAAAACCTGGTACTAGTAACCTACTACATCAGCCTAATAGACTCTGACATGCTCTCATGTAAAAGTAACTTAAAGATACAATTAAAGGTAACTGCTAGGTGATTTAAATTATTGTGACTGCCTATATCAAATCATATTTCAGATTCAAAGGCGTCATTGAGCAATGCATTACAGGAGAATATTTTACAATCTCGACCATTCGATTGCTATAATCATAATCATACCCAAAAGATCATTACTTAATAGGAACACCTGATACCAAATCAAAGTCCTAATTACATATTAGTCACAACATATATCTTGATGTGGCATGAAGTTCTTCTTTGACCCCTCTCGCTGTTGGGCCTTACGAGGACTAAGAGCTCCTTCAAAGATATGCTCTCAAAATCTAAATATATATTGCAGAATACTGTCAATTTAGGTAACTATCAAACTTCATGTATTCAAAAGAAGATTTACAGGGAGGAGTGAAAATATTGTTCAAAATTAACTTTTTTTTAAAGTGATCTAACAAACTTGCAAATAAAGCTGATTCTATGTATTATTGATTATTATAAATTTGCAAAATATATCAAAGTATATATGATAACCTGAGTATAGCAGAACATTTCTCCTCAAGCAACTTGCATAATTCAACCTTAAGCCAAACCACCTGCACATGCTTCACCCATTAAAACTCCAAATTAGTTTTCCCTAAGCAACAGCATCATATGAATTTCAATTGTTGGTTGAGCGTGTTTAAATTCAAAAGCATTTATGTACATACATATATTGGTGTACTAAATGTTAGTGCTTGCACATACACTAATAGCCGATACTCACTTCTCCTACTTCATTTTGGCAAATTAGTAAGACCTATCCAAAAACTTTTCCAGGAAAATCAACTTATAGTTTGATTAAATTATTTTTACTCAGTAATGCTAGTACCGCCACTTAGTATAGACTATAGACCTTTAAACTACTTCACATTCCAAAACCTCTGACCCTAACACAGTTTCATTTATACACCACCCAGAGCCATATTAATTTCAACTGATAATGAATTATCCACCATAGGCAAATAACATCGAACTTTCAGAATTGAAAAAATATGGGTAATTTACCTTGAATTAAAGTTCTAATTGAATCTCCACAATCCACTGATGTAATCGATTTGGGGTTTTGCGGTTTGAATTAGGAGCTTGAGATAGGTGTAAGAGATAAGTGAGAGAGATGAGTGAGAGAGATGAGAGAGGGAGAAAGAGGCTGGTGGTCGAGATCGAGAGAGATGAGGGAGGTCGAGAGAGTGAAGGAGAGAGGAGTGAGAGAGAGATGAGAGAGATGAGATTTGTTTGTTTTATGTAATAAAACATTAATTATGTGTAATATTAGTCTTTGGCACGAAATAAATTTGGCAAGCCCGGGAACCCAAAATTAGAATGTCCCGCTTATTTTGGCAAGCCCGCTAACAAAAAATTAGAATTTTTCGGTGGTGTATTGTAACACTTTTTGTAAAGTGCGAAAAGTGTTGCAATTGTTATAAAATTTCAAAATTATCATTTTGCTTGCAACACTTTTGGTATTTCTTGCAACACTATAAAAAATATTGCAATAGACTACCAAGTTTTGTGTCTATTGTAACACTTTGTGTAACACTTATACATGTCGGTGTTGCAACAGGCCATATACGGTGTAGTGTTCAAAATAGTTATGATAACCATAATATGCATGTAAAAATCCTAGATTTTGTTAAAATAAATTAAAATTCGTACTTTAATTTTAACCCTAGTTCGGTTGTAACCCATTTCTAATTTTAACCAAGCAAAATCGAAACCTCAATTATGAATTAGTTATAATATATTCGAAACCAAATTACAAATCCCTAATTCAACTCATTTTAACAAAAGAAGATATACATTATATCCCCTATTCTAATAAATTTATTAAAAAAAACCAAACCTTAATTATCAATTTATTGTAAAAATCGAAACCCTAATTACAATAAATCCCCAATTCAATTCGAAACCCTAGTTCGTTATACTCGAACTTCGATTTCAAGAATATAGTACACATACCGTGGATGAAAAAACATGAATAATCAAACAAACATTCAAAATATCAATAAAAACGAATTCAATACACAAAATATATATACACAATCATCCTAAACAAAAAAAAGAGGCTTTAATCGAAGTGATACCGGTAGGTGATGAAAATGGCTTCAAATCAGTGCTATGTCCTTTGCCATCGTAGAAATCCCAGCTGTAATCGCAGTAAAAGACTGTAAGAAATTGTGTTTTGGTTTGTAAACTGAAAGAAAATGTTTCTGCGATTTGTGAAGAATAGACCCGTATCGCGGAAACTTTCTACGGTTCAAGGGCGGGGGCATTTTGATAATTTGTCGGTACCGCGGAATATTTCTGCGATACGGGGTGAATA
This sequence comes from Saposhnikovia divaricata, assembly GCA_036435485.1. NCBI lineage: Eukaryota > Viridiplantae > Streptophyta > Magnoliopsida > Apiales > Apiaceae > Saposhnikovia > Saposhnikovia divaricata. The sequence goes on along the minus strand of CM071597.1, from coordinate 125,679,039 downwards.
TTTTTTTTTAAATTACAGCCATTGGATGGTTAATCCAACGGTTCTTAAACCGTGTAACAGTACTTTAGCAAACCATTGCCAAAGAATGGGGACCTAAATTAATACCATGTTTCTTTTGTTTATCTGAGTGGTTGGTTGGGTAAATTTTTGTGAAAATTGGATTTGTATTTATTAGATAATTTGATTTAGATTTGGTGACCACTCGAATTTGTAAATCTGAACTATTGGACCTTTTTATTTTGTTTACGTTTCATATAAACTTGATTTTAAAGAATGGATAAAATTACATAGTTAAGTTTAACTTAATAGTTGAAAAGTAATTTACTTACAAACTAAAATTTAAAGTCTAAAGTCAAATGAGCTACTATGTGCCTATCCCAATTTTATATACTAGCTTTATACTCGATGCACGGGTAACTTTATTAATATTTTAATATTATATAGTACAATTTTGATTATAATTTTATTTCTTGAAAAATTAGTTTAAAGCATTTTGAATAAATTATTTTTTTCTTGTAAATTATTTTTCTATAATTTATATTTCAAAATTTAGACTAACATACTTTTTAGTATTTCATAATTATTTTTAGTTTTTTTATTTTATTAGATTACATGTGATATACTTGAAATATATAGGTACTATATTCGTATAGTAATTTATTTATTTATTTATTATCTTTTTGATTATGTAATTTAATGGTTATCTTAAAATTTTTAGATATTTTGTTATAGTGTTTTTATAGTTTTTAAAGACATTTTTTAATTTTTTTTTGAAATAATTGTGGTATTAAATTTTTTTATTCCTTTGAATATTGATTATTTTTTCATGTTAATTTTATATTTTTGTCATGTGTGATGTTTATTATGTGTTCTGGTTTATTATGTGTGGTGTTTATTATGTGTTTTTGTTTATTATGTGTGGTGCTTTTTTAAAGAAAGTTTGTACTATTTTTTATTTTATTTTTTGTGTTGGTATATATTTGTTTTAAGTGCATTATATTAAAGTTTATTGTTGATTTTAGTTTTCTACATTTAGATATTTTTTTTGAATTGGAGACTATTTTGTAGATTATATTTTGTTGAATTTTTATGACATTTTCAATTATGAAATGTTTTTTATTACTTTTTATTATCTTATTTTACCATATATTTTCTTAAAACCTTCTTCTTTGTTTTTTAATTAAATGTACATTCTTTTTTTTTAATTATTTTTTAATTGAAATTCTGATGATATGCTTTGTTTACTTGTTTATTATATACAAAGAATTAATCTGTGATTTATTTTTAATTATGATTTTTTGTTGTTTTATCCTTATTTGTTAATATTAGAAACATATTTGTTGTAAAACCAAATAATAGAATCTTTAATGATTTTTATTAAAATAATGTTTTT